>CAMQGK010000342.1:2297500-3497500 GCA_947000775.1 Pterois miles | reverse complement strand
ATGTTTTATTCCAGTTTAATTAATCATTTAAACCAAACACTACAATTTACTGGTAACTTAAAGGTGAAGTATGTCGGATCGGACGGCATCTAGCGGTGAGGTTGCAGATTACAACCAACTGAAACTCCTCCCGTTTGCCAAGCAAGTAGGAGAACTACATCGGCCGAAAGATGCGACTGGCTTTATCTAGAGCCAGCGTTCGGTTTGTTCGTTCTGGGCTTCTGTAGAAAGATGGCGGCCGGCTCCATGAAGAGGACCCGCTCCCTGTGTAGATATAAACAGCTCATTGTAAGGTAACGAAAACACAACAGATGATTATACACTAAAGAAAACATACAGATTTATATCATGTTTCATTTCTGCCATTACGTAATGTTACACACTGTTCCTTTAAGAAGTTCAAGGTTTGTTTTTTCAGTCAGCACATGGGCAGATACTTGACATGCATTTGAAATTGAGTTTTTTATTCTTCTGCTGGATAATAAATCTCATTTATAAAAGTAGTGTAACAGGTTCAACATTTTTTACAGTTTTATGATTTTTGCTAACAGTATTTAAGATATTGAACACTCTGATTATGATATATCTTATAATTCTCATAATACAAATTTATTGACTTAACAAGAGCAGCATCTGCACAAGTTGATATGTGATCCACCAATAAACACTTGAGTATATTTTGACATGTCTGACTTGACTAGATTATATGTCAGATCATTTAATTTAAATCTCAGGCAAAAGGCTTTAAAAAACCAAAGTTTGTTTCTGTTGAGTTTTTATTACTCTACTAGAAAAATACTGAAGAATTGAAGAGTCAGAATTACTGCTTTTTGTTTTTGTTTTGTTGGCAATAGTGAGGTCAGTTATATTTGGTTAGGTCAGACATCTTGGAATATTAAATAATCTTCAATCAGCATCGTTGCTCACTACATTTTAGTCTCCCGTACCCTCAAGTGTTCATACATTCATACTTATTTTTAAAATATAAAAATGTGAAATTAACGGTTATTGTATTGTTATTGGCCGTGAGAAGGCAGGTAATTATCGGTTATCAGTATCGGCTGAAAAAAATCTGTTAATGACATACTGTGGTTTTTTTTTGATAAGCATCTCCTATATTTGGATGTTAAAGCTGCACTAATCAATATATATATATACTTAACAATGGATCAAATAACTATATGTAATGTGAAAGGGATCAGTTGAAGTATTACACACTCTGAAGAACTGAAGGCAGCTGCCAAGCAGTCGAGGTCTGTGGGTTCAAGAGTCTTTCACGTTATTGGTTTGAGGATAGTGGAGCATTTAACAGCTAGTGAGCCAGGTATTTCCCTCAGGAGATGGTGGAGATCAAAACAAAGCTAAAAGAGAATGAATATTGAACTTAGATGAACAGGTGTCCAGAAACAGTACTTAAAATGAATGCTAGTGCCACACAGTGTCCGCTGGATGTGTAGATTAGCAACTGATTGCTAACACTCACTAGAACAACTTAATAGGGTGTAATAGTTGTGTTTATAGCTTGTTATACTGTCCACAAGTATTCAAAACAATGAATAAATGCAGCTTTAAAAAGTGTAACCAATATACTGGATGTACTAGGTGTGTAAAACAATATTGATACACATGAGTATTGCGATATTATGTTGTGCAAAACTGTATTGATTCTCCAAATAATTAACTTTTTGTAAATTTGTCAAACTTGGCCACTATTTGATCTTTCGGAGGTTATAGTATAGCTAGAGTGAAGGTAGTGGTTAAGGAATCCAGTGGTACTAACCATGTTATACTAGCATGTCATAAAGGGGGCTAAATATCTTAAAAGCCACAGGGGTCCCTTGACCTCTGACCTCAAGATATGTGAATAAATGGGGTTTATGGCTACCCACGAGTCTTAATAGACATGCCCACTCTATGATTATCACATGCAGTTTGGGGCAAAATACTGTACATTTTGCCTATTCTAAATAGGTTTATTTCTGGTGCTTTTAACTAATTTTCCTCCTTTATTAATCCCCGAAGGGAAATTCGGGATGTGTATCATATTGTTAGATTCTTGCCAATACACAGACTTAATATGTACTGAGCTGAACATTTAACAATTAAAAAAATAAACCTGTCAGCGCTTTCTGCTGGACAGACTGAAATTCTGCAAACAGGGTTTTAAATCAACTCTAACATATCTTTGGCCTCTCTGTGGTACAATAACAGAGGAAATATTGCATCTATTTTATTTGGTTTGATGCAAACACTGAACATAAAATTTTAGGGAAAGCATACTAAGAGAAAGTGTTGTTTTTCTTTAGCAAATGGTCAAATACAATTGCAGCATAGTTTTTAAAGTTGCTGGTCTAGGCTTATTTTTAGCCCTTAATGAGCACACAGCCTTATGCAATGCCACTGCATGTTCACATTATAGCGTGATGGCTGCACGGCTCAAAAAAAAACCAAAACGTCCTCCTTTTCCCATTTACCAGCTTGTAGCAGAAGCCCATATTTTCAGCACACCACACACAGCTTTTTCCTCCGTTTCCCATTTCATGTCATTGACATGCTCTGAGGTGCACAGAGTTAGACAGGTGCGTGTTGTACTCCAAATGTTTGCGCTGCAGGGGCTGGCTTCGCGTGGGCTTGCTAGGGAGTTAACTGATGTCTGTCCATAGCTGGATTTCCAGGCTCGGGATCCAGGCATGCAGGAAGTCAGGCAAACAAACAGAGAGGTAGAAGCTCAGAAGAGAGCTGGCTGGCTGAGCCGGCAGGGGGAGGATTATGACTGGAGTATCGTGCCTGAGCAGCTTGGGCTGAAGGAGCGTGAGAGAGGCCAGCAGCTGGCCCATGGGGCCCACAGATGGAGCCTCTGGATGGGGAGTGGAGGAGCCTGGTCAGGCGTTTCAGATGGACTTGTGGATGACTCACAAGCCCTCAGCATCCCATACACCTACTCAGAGTCATGAGGCAGGCCGCTCCTGTCCTTGTGATGTGGGTGCAGGTCATGGATACTGATGCAGGAGAACACAAAATGAAAGTCATTACTTCCTCTGACTTTCTCTCTGGAACATTTTCACAGTATCACAGTATCACATTGACATGACTATTACTACCAAGGAGGTTCTGTTTTTACCAGCGTTGATTTGTTTGTTCATTTATTTGCCTGTTAGCAGATTGCGATATATTTGCATGAACTTTTTTGGATGGGTGTGGTGTAGCACAATGAACAAATCATTACATTTTGGCGGTGAATTTTTAAAGGATGCTGATGACACCACTGGATAAAACACCTGCACACTGTAGCTGATATAACACGTTGATGATGCGTCACCCAGCCTCCTTCCTTCAGGGTGGGGGGGACAACTGTAGAGTCGCCAAAGTTTCACATCGAACTCTGAGTTCGATCAAAGCACAATTGGTAACTGTTAGAGTAATGACGACAGTTTAGGTGAGTTTTATTTTGTTAAATGAAGTGTTACAATACTCCTCTACATACAGCTGATCACAACATAAACAAAAATACGTGGATGATGGCACAAGTTGAACAGAGGGGGGGGGGCAATCATACTCGGGCACCTTGGCGGAGGTTTACGCTCTCCAAGTGCCATTCTAGTCTAGGTTAAGAGTGTTTTGTTGTACTTTAATCATTTCTCCTTGCATCAAAAATCTGCAAATTACATTGTCAACATTTATCCAAATTTAAAAATGTACAAAAAAAAACAGGTTAAATAACTCATAACTTTCCTTTGTCATGGAGTGAGTGCACCGTATGTGACAAAATCACTGGGAATATTAATACATACTGTAGGTGGGTGTGAGTTGACTGCACACAGGAGGAGTTGTTATTATTGCTGAGGAAGTGAGAAAAGCTTTACAGTAAAGTGGAAATCCGGGAGATGGTAAATTGATTTTAGCATCTCAAGTAGCGATAAGTAGATATTTCTGTGGTGTTTTTTGCACAACACTCGCAACAGATCACCATATCATTGTGACCTGTTCTGTGAAAACATGTTATGGTCAAGTGAGGGTAGACCAGAGAAAGTGTAGTGTTTTTGTCAGATTTTCTACTTCTAAAATGACCACATTTCTCCATTTTCTTTGTCTGTTTAGCCATTTTTGATATTTCTGTATGTGTAGTAAGAATGTCCTTCTTGCTTTTGGTGTGTAGTTTGTATTGACGGCCATGTAAATGCATCTGGATGAATATGCTACATTGGCAGCTAGTGACGTCGAATAAAAAGGGCAAAAGACCACTTATGGCAGTGGGATGCGTCCAACAAACACATAACTACCAACCAGGAGACCAGTATTGGAGGCCTACCGTATGTTTTGTTTTTCAAGTTATGTTCATCACGTTTTGTATTGTTTGTGACCTGTTTTCCTCTTGATGTTACGTTGTTTCTGTACGTATTTTACTTAGCTTATGTACTTATTTTAAGCCCAACCATGACGTTTTGTCTAAACCTAAGTAAGTGGTTTTGTTGCCCAAACCAAAGTGAGAGGTGTTGTTGACTCCTGCTGGTGCTGCACCTTCATACAAGCGTGTAATGTTCATGCCTCGGCGACTACTCTCTTGTGGACATGCGGGTCTATTACTCACCATCGTATTGCATCTTCATACCAATCATTTGCTGCTGCTGCTTGAAGAGTGATCTGCATAACCTCCTTTGAGGCAGAAATGTCTCCATGTTGTATACAAATATTGGTTAAGAAAATAGTCACTGAAAATGAAATGTTCTTTATAAAACACCGTAACTCATGAATAGCATTTTGACAGCTACTCTCTTAGAAATAATAAGACCACAGACAAGCTGTTCTTCACATGAAACAACTTTATAGTCTGCTTTTATGTCCTACATCTGTTCTTTACAACATCATGATTGTGATATGGCCCCTTAAAAAAGCCACAATGGGAAAATTTGTAATCCAAACTCACTGAAATATTGTTATTTTCTTACCTAGAGTGAAACTGACGCAACAACACATTCCCAGGGAGAACACAATTGTGAGGGAAAACCAGCAGCTGCAGAAAGCCTGAAAGTTTTCTTAAATTAGGTATGGGATGAATCAGATGTGTGTTTTAGTATAAAATGGCTTCATGGGTTATAGAGTAATGTGAGGATGAAAAAAAAATCACTCAGAAGCCAATTTGTAAAGGTTTACTGTATCTCTTCTTCATGGCTTCATGTCTTTGGAGGAAAATAGAAAATATGGTAATGCTTTACAAGGTGCTAAGACAGCCATTGGACTCCGCTATCCCTCGATATGATTTAGTATGCCTCTGCATTAAAGTACCCACGTTTCTGAATCTACTGTAATCTCCACAGATAATCTTTCCACTCTGTACTGAGCCTCCAAATATAATGCATCTGTGCCACCCAGCTGCCTCAGTTCAGGTTCCCTACATTAAGGACCACGCCATCAGCACACGGTGCTCCAGGTCACGCAAGCCGAGACACTTCCTCCAGAAATAAACCAGGACCCTGACACACAGACCTCACTCTTGTCTTGTACTATTTGTGTTTTCTTGCCCATTGTGATCTGCTGTCACACGATTCTTCCACTCAAACGGAGGCAAGGAGACATCAAATCCTTTATAGACACATCATGCATATTTGAAGACAGCATTTGGCCCATAAATAGCACTGGGGCTAAATAATTGAAGCGTTTGCTGAAAATATATGAATAAGGTTGTGCATTCAGCATACTAGTGGCCAGATGTCTCCTGTGTGGGATCTGCTGTGTGTGCTGCATTTGAAAGTGAAGTATAAGCATGTACGCAGATGTTTGTGTCCACGTCTCCGTCTAAAATGATCTTCATAAACACAGCAGGTCTGACATTAGACTGAGGCAAACAATGTGCTTACCACTGTCTTTGCATGATCATGATTTGACTCTCTTAGAGGCAGGAGATGTGGATAAATGTAGTTGGATGTATTTGATGTTTTTAGTCTTAATTTGTTTGAACAATTAAAACATTCAATAAAAGACAGTTAATGAATATTTGCCAGAGAGGACATTTTCTTAATGTCTGCTGAGGCTAATCTACCACTAAGTATGCCATCACATTATAAAAATATTGACAATAGTGCCATAAAGCAGCTCTAATCATTGATTTGCAATATTGCCTGCAATAAAACGAGATAAAGCGATTCATATCTTGGTAGAAACAGTAGAGTAGAATCTCTGCCGGTATACAAATAGTGATTTATCTGTATTGGCTCCCATTCAAATATTCATTAAATTTCTTCATGTTTAATAGTTGTTGTTGTTTAGAAAATAAATAAAACTGAACATTTTCTTGTGAAAGTTTTAATCATCAGCTAAAAGTAAACCTCTTCCACCTGCTAAGATAGTAACACAAGAGTGATTTCTTATCAACATGATTCATTCTTTTCATTACGATTGACAATTAACACTGTGGTCCCGCTACTAACCAGTGTTAGCAGGGCTGTTGGGCGATTCTGCATCTCTTTATCAATTTAGTAACTAGATGATGGTTTAAATATTCCTCTCATTTGTTAAATATGTGACTATAGACTATATAAAAAGTGGATGTAGTCACCTTGGCTTCACCCATTGATTGTGGACTGCCGTTTTGAAGTCTTGAGTTTGGCATTTTTGCCGTCGCCATCTTGGTTTTTGGTTGTCGCCTTATTAGTTTTTTGCAGCCAGAAGTGACACCAGAGGGTGGAGCTACTGAGTACAACTGTATACTGAATAAGACATTTTTAGGTGGGTCAGGTCGCCATTGTCGCGACCTGTTAATCACAAGGTAGCTACACCCTAAAGCATACCCTACTTTATGGTCTATTTGACTCTAAGTTGGACGATAATTTACTAAATGAACATCATGCTGTATTGAAGACCACTTGAAAGGAGCAAGTCGGGTCATTTTCTGAAAGACTTCTATACAATAAGATTTCTTTTTGCAGCCAGAGGAGTCGCCCCCTGCTGGCTCTAGCCCGCTGTGACCTTTGCTGTCAGATATAGCAGCTCTACGCATTTTTAGCTTAATATTTTGTTTCATAAAAGTGTTTGTAAACCCTGAGGAGCTTTACAGCAAGCTTCAGCTCATTGTTGAGCTCATCGGTCCATAAATTTACAGTTTTGTGTTTTGTTACAGTGCAGTACCAGCAGGAGTCAACAAAACCACTCACTTTGGTTAGGGCAACAAAACCACTTAGGTTTCGGCAAAACGACATGGTTGGGCTTAAAATAAGTACATAAGCTAAGTAAAATACGTACGGAAACAACGTAACATCAGTACAGAAAACGGGTCACAAGCGTCAATACAAAACATGACGAATGTTACTCCTAACTTGAAAAACAAAACATAGGTCTCGAACACTGGTCTCCTGGTTCAAAGTTACGTGTTTGCTGGGGCAACAAAACCACGTAGTTAGGTTTAGGATAAACGTGATGGTTGGCCTTTAAATAAGAATGTAACTACGCTGATGTGTTTACATTACAGTTGCTACAGACTACATGACATACTAGACAAGCCAAGAGCAAAAACGGTGTTCTTACTGCAAGCTTTTGCTTTGCTCATTCATACGCCTTTTCGTGCGAAATGCAGAAGCAGCTACTCTCTGCGCTAAACAAGTTAAAAAAAAAAAAAAAAAAAAGCATTAATCTTTCACTTTTTATTCCCAGACTTTCCTGGTTCAGGAATTCAAACTGACAACCTTCTGGTCAGATACTCTCCTCTCTGACCTCCCAGCTGCTGCCAGCTCTGTGGGCTGTTGCCATTTTCCCACCTCTCTGTCGGTTTTTTGAAATCCCGAGAAAGGTGCATGTTCACAGTGCAAACGACCGTGCTGTTGTGGAAGGCATGATTTTATAGCATTGTGGTTCAGCACACAGGGGCCAGATTAGATCTGGTTCTCATACATGGGCAAAAATAAGTCCAATGATTTTTTTTTTTTTGCCCAATGCAGGGCCATGAGTGGAAATGCAACCCCAGTGTACCCTCATCTTTCAGTTTCCAACTTTGTCTTGCGTACACACACACACACACACATATTGCATCTGTTCACACAAATACACATGCAAGCATAGATGTACACACATACACACATGCACATATAGATTCAGCTGACGGTACTGAATAATTGAGAGGTTACAATAAAACGAATGGCGCACATTAGAGTGAGAGATGGTTGTGGGAATGCAGAGAAAGCTCAGGGATTGCCTGCAGGTGAGATTTAACATGTGAATCATCGTGTATGGATGTTAGGAGGAGAACACCACACATTAGTGGTCTCATGTGACAGCTGGATTCATTATTGTCTTTCCTCTCTCTCTTTCTCCTCTCTATGCTGTCGGTCTCTGTAGCGCTCGCACACACTCAGCAGAGTTCAGTGCACAGCGAACAAGTCAAATGAACTGGAACAAATTTAACTTGAGGGCCTTTTCACTGCATCCGGGCTTATGATCTTATAAAATATGAATATACAAATATTCAATTAATGTGTAACCAAAAAATGACTCAGGGAATGTAGTCTGCTGATTTGCAAAATATGTCATGGTGGGAAGTAGACAGGACTATGCAACCGAGAAAATGGAACCAAACGATGTTTACCGTGGAGCAGGTCCCTGAAAACAAACAGGTCAGTATATTCCACATGTGTACTTTATCACACTACATTAACCACTGCTTGTTGGCTGCACTAGCAGCATATATATTTAAACAATAACTCATGACAGGCTATGGTTGGTAGTTTTTCATTGCACTGTATCACACCCAGGAAAAGACTTTGTTAAACATGTAGGACTCCAGTTTTTGCCCCACGCCATGTCACCAGATTTACTGAAAATACTGACTTACATGCAAGCAAGTCCACTTTCATTGCTCAGTCCTCTCCACCATAGTTTGGCCACTACGGATGTTGAAGTTAACCGTAATGCCGGGTTCAGACCTCCGGTTTTGAGAGATGTTCATGCTTTTTTTATTTCTTTGCAATGGGAGTGCCTTTTATTTCTGCTACAAACGTCAACAGAGTGACACGACTATTTTGAGCTGAACGCTGCACATTTAGTATTTGCTGAGAGTGAGAAATGTTAAACTTTGGGTGAAGCGCTGCGCTCGTCACTGTCACTTTTTTACCCAGCCGTCCAATCACAGTGGGGGAGGGGCGGGACAAATACCACAAAGACCAACCGTCACGTCCTACATGTAGGCTACAAGTGCTGAACAGCAACAATGGAGGAGAAAGCTCTGTTGTGTCACCCAGCCCGCCCATTCCCCTTGCCCATTTCTGGATTAGTTGGGAGTTTGGCTGCGTCGTCAATGGATGACGTCACATAGACTATGTCTATATTTTGTACAATCTCTGGTTCAGACTGATGAGAGCTGTGCATCAAAAAGTGCAGCCTCTTCATTCATTTAACTTCGACCATGTGGAAATGTGCATCGGCACAGATGGGGTCGCAGAGTTGAGGACGCTGACAAAAACTAAAACTTTCGCCGCAATGAGACTAGTGGCGCAATAATCCAATCCAGGAGCTACTCTTAAGATACTGCTGTTACGCATCACTCCCTGCATTCGCTTCATAATACGAGCACAATGGAAGTCCTTTCCTGTAAACCTGTAAGTGAACGCTTTTGCGTTGCCAAAAAAATGGCCTGGATTTATTAAAACATTGGCTAAAAGTCAGCAGTTGCTGCTTGCTCTGAGCACACGGTGGTAATTGAAGGTGACTCAGATGATATCACTCTTGCATCATCTGGTTAAAAGCTTGTCTGTCAAAAGTTTCTGTTCAGAGATTCTTAGTGAGAAAATCAACTTGGAGCTATGAAGGTGTGGATTTTGAATGGAAAGGTTGTTTCATCTTACTAATAACACATTCAGGAGCAGGTCGGTTTTGGTCTTTGAGGAAAAAGTAGAAAAAGATGGAGCCGTGCAAAGTGTTTAGATGAAGAGCATCCAACAAAGTTGTTTGACATCTTTAGTCGGTTTCTGCTTTGGTTATTGTTTATCACAGCAGCTCAATGGCATTGCCAATAGTCACTGAACTGGAATGGTTAAAGTTATGATAGGTTGTCAGATAGAGTCTCAGGAGAGTTCACTCTGGATCGTAGACTATAGAATCAAAGCATGAGCCCCGCTGCAACAAGCATTCACATGTACGTTTTAGTCTGTGGTGTCTGCTCTGTATAAACCAGCACAAGCCGCAGTTCAGGAATTATAGGACTGCATTCAGCAATTTCCGTAATTAGAGATTTTAACCATCACTCCACAGTGAGATGCCTCCTCGATGGAGGTCTGAGGGCATTTTCTAATTAAGTATCTAGTTATCATTATGGATTTCCCATGGTTTTAGTAGTCTGTTCACACTGGTAGGCTAATAAAAATAACATTAGTTTTATAAGATTTAAAAAGATATATTTGATAATTAGAAATGATTTAACAATCATAGGCTAATTAGGGTTAAATAAAAGTCTTTTTTTTTTTTTTTTAACAGTGTCTGCTTAGAAAAATGATGTCCCTTAGACAATGTAGTTGTGGACCCCTGTCTTCCAGTATAAACCGCTGGGTAGTGTTTTGGTGTCTGATAGGTCTGAACTCCTGAATATATCACTCAAATTGGACTTCTTGGACTGTATTTCCTCTTCAAGTCGGTACTTCTGGCAGCATCTCCAGAAAACAATTCAGCTCCTTTTTAACAGTGTTGTTTTCTCTCTCCGCATGGCCTAAATATTAACATGCTGTTGTTGGTCAGGGGTTACAATAGTCTAGTCTTACAATAGTCTACAGATGTTGGTCCCAAAGGTCACAGCAGAACTAGGCAAAAAAAACTTTATGGATGGATGTTGTGCTCACTTGTTTGTATTTGTATTGTTTTTGTTTATTGTTGCAATTGTGGCTAAATAAAAGATTGATATATACATATACAGTATACTGGCCAACTTTATTTTCTCTCCACCTCAGAGTGATACTCAGTTGTTTGGGAACATCATACTGTACGTCATAACTGTTATGGTTATTATACCTCTGGTGCACTGGGGTAACCCTGCTTCATAACCAAGATTATATACACAGAGATGAATGGATATAACTTGCATGTATTGGAATCTGCTGGAGAGCCGTGTGAGACTAAAATGGGCCCCAAAGTAATCTGAAGGTTGAGTTTTACTAATTATTTCCCCATCGAGTCGTTTCAGCAGAGAGGGAAATGCAAGGCGAATGCTCCAAGACTAATCCCCTCTACATCTTATTTATACAAGTGGACAAACAACTGTCTTTATGAAGAGAAAGCCCACAAGTGCTACAGCAAATCAATGTCTTTACTTAATAAATTCCCTGGATTGTCAGTAATAGAAACTGGTGACCAAAGTGCTTATTTCAAAAGCTTTATTTTGATTATCCCTACCCTGTTTAACAGAAATAACTCTCATGTTATACATCATTATATGGTCTCACAGCTGTAAAGCTAGAATAACAATGGAAATAAAAGATACTTTTTATTTTAAGCTAAACTTGCTCTCTGTTTTTGATGGTAGTTGCCATGACAATAGGGTGCCAGGTTCTTATGCGCTGCTATTTATAAGTAGCTGTATCTTTGAATAAGTAATAGGACCAGAATAGGACCACAGTAATCTGTCACCTTTGTGTGACCAGGCCATGGTAGGGCCTAATTTAGAGGATTTTTGAGTTGCCAGGACCCCTTACTGTACTAAATAGTCTCAATATGCTACTGATACCTCTATGTGATCTACAAATTAGACCATCAGCAAGAACGCTGGCAAGGTCATAATGCTTGACATCGATTCTGACAAAATCAGACAAACTCTTTCAGGTTCACCAGAAACTCCTTCAGCTCAGATGCCAGTGAGGCCTCCGGCAGCGACTCGCCTGTCGCTTTGCTGCCACCTTCAACCTGCAGTCGTTACCCGCCAGCAGCGGCTCCACCCCTGGCCGGGAGCAGAGGTTTGCCTCGCTGCTTCGCTGGTAACCGCTGGAAGCCTGCACCAACTGCAGGTCAGCACAGATACCTCACTGTTGGAGGTCCAAGCCGTATTGCTAGACCCGCTGGAGGGAAGGGGAGAACCGGAGAACCAGAACCAGGACTGCATGGGGCAGACTGTCGGACCCTGCGAGGGGTGAGAGGTTTTCTAAAGGGCCTTTGGTGCTTGGAAACACTATCACTTTAGTCCACAGGGACCACCAAAATCAACTCACTTCACATTCAAGAACCAGAAACCACCTAAATCCCACAAATTCAATAATGATAGATCCATTGAGAACATAGACTGCATATATAGATGGACAGCATCTCCATTTCCTCCGACTGTACAGAAGTGAAACCAAAATAACCCGTATACAGGAGCTGCCATGTTGAGATGCGGACGTCATTTGGAGCCAGAGTTTGGGCAGTAGTGATCAGGTGGTTGAGCTGCAGTATCAAGGTCACCCGCCTGAAGCAATCGCTAGCTGAGCACAGCTGCAGCTGTCAGCGAGCGAGAATCACAGCTGCCAATCATGACGTCTCACCCATTTTTATAGCATTACATAATTAAAAACTTACCAGAGAAACGAACACTTGAGCATGCATCAGCATGATAACAACATGACAGAAACCATCTTTGGGAAAAAAGAATTTGATGAACGTCACATCCTACTACGACAACATCATATGCGTCACATCCTTACTGCGTCGACGGCCTTTGCCTGCAGGCTGCTTATACATCCATGACAGGCTGCCAGCAGATGGCTAACTTGAGTTGCCGATCTCGGAAAGCCAACCATGAATAAATCCAAAAAAAAAAGATAGGACACAGTCATCTGCTTCCACTGCCAACAATGCTGACTTACCTGTATGCTTGATCTGTGGTGAGAAATTAGCAAACAATAAGAAATGTAATGTTGAGAGACATATCCAGAACAAGCACACAGCATTTGCTGAAAAGTACCAAGCTGGAGAGGAGCGAAAAAGAGTGATTTTGAAACTTCTGCGGAAAGCTGAACATTGTAGGAGTACTTTCAAGAAGTGGATCAAGTCTCCAAACTCGACTACTGCTGCTAGTTTTGTGGCAGCTCAGGAGATAGTAAGGCGTGGAAAGCCGTTCACAGACGGAGATTACATGAAAGAATCATTCATTAAATTATCAGATCATCTATTCTCAGACTTCAAAGACAAAATTGTTCAGAAATCAGAGATATGCCTCTCGCCGCAAAGACAGGGCATTTAAAATGGCAACAAACATCCCCAGTCAGCAAATTGAGGACATCAGTTCAGCTCAAGCAAACTCAATTGCCTGTGATGAGTCAAGTGATGTAAACGATATTGAGCAGCGCTGTTATGCAGATATGTGAACTCTGATGGGCCGTAGGAAGAAATCATTAAGCTCATAGTGCTAAAAGGCCAAACACGAGGGGAGGACATTTGTGAGGCTGTTGTGAATTGCTTAAAAGCTAAAGAAATAAACTCCACCCACACGGTGTCAGTGGCTACTGATGGGACACCTAGTATGAGAGGAGCACAGAATGGGTTTGTGACTTCAGAAGTCGCTGGATCGAAAGCTGCTGAAGTTTCACTGCATCTTTCGCCAAGAAGCACTGTGAGCTCAAACATTTCACCCCCTGGATGTATGGAGCTGATGAACGTTGTTATACAGATAGGGAGCAAAGTAACGGCAAAAGGGTTAAACCACCGACAATCCTGTTCATTGTTAGATGAAGTCGACAGCACATATTCAGATCTACTGCGACATAACAAAGTCCAGAGACGAGGTGCTGAAACGGTTTGCTGCATGTCCGGAACACGTGAAAACCTTCCTGAAAAACAAAGGCCTCACATATGCTGAACTGGAAGATCCAGATTAGCTGAAAAATTTGCACTTCATGGTAGATATGACAAGTCACTTAAACACGCTGGACAAACATCTGCAGGGAAAAGGAAGCAAATCCCTGCAGATGCTGGCAGATGACAGCGTTTGGTAGATATGTATATGTAGAGAGGTGTGCTCTCTCACTTCATCTCCCTGAGAGAGTTTAGACAAAAACGTAATCACATAAATTGTGAGTATTTACAGTGTGGGGTCATCGGAAGGCAAACTGAAATTTGGGGAAAGATTCAGCGAGTTCAGAAAGGAAAAAAAACACATGATCCTTTCCTGTCACACCCCTGGATGTCGACCCCTCCCTGCTGAACACGCCCGCATTCAAAGGAGTAATTCAGCCCGATCTTGAAATTGAACTGGCCGACATAGCTGTTAAAGACTTATGGGTGTTGATGATCTGGAAGATGTCGGCCGTCAAAAAGGCCATTCTCACTCAAGAGCACAAATGGAGCCAGAATCAATGTTCAAAAACTCCTGAAACCCAACAGATTTGTGTTTGAAACGTGGAATACCATTCCAGACACTTATGTGAACATGAAGTATGCATTTGGAGTCCTGTCCGTCTTTGGATCAACATACTTAAGCAAGCAGATTTTCTCAAGCATGAACTACATAAAATCCAAATATCGCTCCTGCCTAAGTCGCATCTTACAGCCCTGATATAGGGAGGCTCTGCAGTGATGCTCAGAAACAGAAATCACATTCAACAGGTGACAACACTATCATTTAATCGGCTATTATTCTGCAAAAAATATATATATTTTAGACCCTGAGCAGATGTAGTTGTGTTTTATGTTCAGGTACAATGGTTGACTGCCGTACATGGCTGAAGAGGATGACCGCACACTCAAATGGACTTTAGTCACTATTAAATACAAACTGGCCTGTTTTTTTATATTTTCTCTTTTTAAGCTACTTGGCTGCAGCTATATGTTTTATTTATTTTAAAGTGGGCTACCTTTTATTTTATTTGTTTTCCACAAATACGGGGAGGATTCAAATAGCCCTGCGTAGTTCTGTGTTTCATTTACTTCAAAGCCTAACACATGCCAGTGTATTTTTTTCTCCTTCTTAAGTGTTTGGTTGTGTTTTAACAGGTAAAAATAAAAACAGTCTTTATATATATATATTATAACTATATATAAAACTTTATAAGCTGTGTTATCAAATATGTTTTGTGGGTCCAGATGGATTTTATTTGGTGGGAGAGCAGCAAAATGGCTCTTTGGATAATACAGGTTGCAGCTCCCTGGTCTATGGTGGTTCAGGAGGGATGTTCTCACTACAGACTGTATTTGTATTCAGCTCTTCAAGTTCCTCAAGATTCCAATTAAAGTCTGCTGAAGATATTTCAGTCAAGGTAGCTCAGTGAAATGTGGATTTGTGACACTTGGGCTGACCTTTTGAGTTAATGCCTCTCACAGCATGTTGGTCTCTTGCATCACAAATGTCTTGTGTTATTCAAAAGGGTGACTGGTTTTTCGTGCGCCCTCCGCTCTATCTGATCGTTAGCAAGCTACCAAACACTTCTGCGGGGATGTTTGAGAGAGGCAGGGGTGAGAGGTGGTTTCTTACAAAAAGACGGAACAGGCTAAGGAAACAGTTCATTATTGGCCTGAGCAATGCACACCTGGGAATTAGAAAGGTCATTTCTGTTTGTGATATAAACAATCTGACAGTTATCTGACAGTTATTTTGCCAAATGTACCTACCATTCAAGGAAAAATCCTCTTTTCAGAAAGACCAATGAAAACAATTAGAAAACACACTGAGTTACAAATAAACTAGTGAAAGGGGGGAAGGGAAAGGGGGGAGGGGTTTTTTCTCTCTTAATCTTCAGTATATCAAAGTATGGCTAGGTAAGGAGTTGAACTGCCTGAATCCAACATTTACTGAAGTTTTTTTTTTTTTTTTTTTTTTTTTAGTTCGCCAAACGCTGAGAAAAATATGAGGACACATCAACCCAACATCAGAGAACTAGTGTCGAAGAAGTCCGCCTGTTGCGTCGCCTCACGTCACTTTAGTCTTGGCCGACAAGTTGCACCCGAACACACTGTAAAGACTACAGCCGACGGCCACTTAACATGGACGCTCTGTGCCTGCATGAGATAAAATAACTCTCCGCACCAGAAGTCGCGGTAGTCGTATTAGTCATTGAAGAAGGGAAACCGGAAGGCCTAGGACTGCAGATATACAAGCCGTTTTTTATGATATGTATATGAAACAAAGCAGCATGTGCTGACCATTTTCACACCACTCTCACTCATCACTTCCTCCAGATGGCCATGTCGTTGTGAGATAAAATAAAGATGAAAAATGAGAAGGGCCTTCTGTGTTTTTACTCTTGACTTTACTCATTGGTTTGCTTTCCTTACTTTAGTTTCTCTTCTCGTGCACTGATTCGTTAATGCTGAACAGCCAATCAGGGTGATTTCTCTCACCCACGGGCTCCGCCGCTGATTCAATATTCTGAATCGTCCGGGAAAACTCCCAACATGGGCAGACTAGAGCCGACGGTGCAGGACACAGAGCAAAAACTGGGCAGACGGATGCTCAGCGACGGCCCAAAAATGTCCAATGGCTGACCGCCGGTTTGGTGTGTCAGGGCCTTAATGCTGCATATGTGAACCTACCACTGGTTTACTTTGTCTCTCCGTTGGTTCAAGCAGGGCAAGTAATGACACTAGAAGTTGTGAACACATCTTTTAGTGAGAGCATTGAACCGTACAGTCAGCGTGTGGGCTGTAAAACCAAAAACAGTGGGCTAATAAGATAAGATAAGATAAGATAAGATATTCCTTTATTAGTCCCACAGTGGGGAAATTTACAATAATAATAGTGCTAATAGTGTTGATTTAGAAAACACAGCTAAATGCAAGTTTAATGTGATCAGTTTTAATGAATTGTAAACATGTTCTTAGAGTAATAATCTAAAACCGTGTGTTGTGATGATATGATTATGGAGCTGCCTAATTAAAACTGACAATTACATGCAGCATGAATACATTGTTTTAATTATTACAGATGGTTTCGTTTCACTAAACTACTCTGTGGATTTTCAACACGTGCCAATTACCTTATCAGCTCCTGCACTTTAAATACAATATAGTGCTCCAAACCACTGATTCCCAAGAGAGCATAGTACATAATACAAACCGCACACATGCATGAACGCTCTCTAGTCAGTTCCTCACCATTGTCTGTCCTGACAGAGCTGCAGGTCATGTGTTATCAGCTGTACTGGTCTAAAGCTCCTCTCACTCTCTATCGCTGATACGAGAGTGACTAATAGACTGTCTCAATGATGCCATTGAAAAAAAGTCACGCTTAAGTGAGTACAATTTGCTCCTGGCGTTTGAAGAGTATCTCTTACCTATTTCTCCGACTAGCCTCTGAGAAAGTGTGATTAGTTGTGCCATCACGTTCTGAAGCCCTGAGCCTGACAAGGGCGTCCGTCAGGGGAAATGTCACCCCTGTTTGGCAAGAATAACGTCATTATGCCTGAGGAATGATGAAACACTTTAATTAGAGCTTGGATAGATTCTTTAATACTCGAGGAAAGCTTTAGGTCCTAAGATAACCTCTCACCATTCCACCCCCTTTTCTTAGAGGGGGAGAATGGAGGACATAAGCTATAGATAAAAAGTCAGCGCTATATGTCACATAGAAATGGTGGACGTCATCTGAAAGCTGGGAACGTGAAGATTAATTTGAAATGCAGCTCATTATGTGTAATGGAGCAATTTTTGGAGTTTTTTTAAGAAAGATTTGGTGCTAAATTTAACCATTTTTTACCACTCAACAGTTGATAAAAGTGATCAGTAATCCCTCCAACATACCACATTAAGGCACCAAAAGCTTGAGGAAAATCATAGAAAAAGCCATGCTGTGATTTGGTATAAAAAATTTTGACATTTGGAGATTTCTGCAAGAATTGCATTTTTCAGCGATTGGATGGTGAGCACTTCTGATCTGGAAACTGCTCAGAAACCCCCTTATTGTCAATCTACCAAGGAAAGTCATCCATCCTCTGAATGCTCTGGGTCTCTAGTTAGAGGTGAAGTTTCAAAAAATGGTCTCACTACAATGAAATGGCTACTATGGGGACTAACATCATCACACATGAATACAGTTGGGTTCATTGGATCCACAAGAGTCTCAGCTTTACAGTGATTTACAGTGAGTTTAGGAGCCCCAGTATGCAGAAATATTCAAATACAGCATTTTAGAATAGGTGGAAATTAACACATTTTGACTGCAAAAATTTCATTATTTTTACCCCAAACTGCATGTGATTATCATAAAGTGGGCATGTCTGTAAAGGGGAGCCTTGTGGGTGTCCATAGAACCCATTTACATTCACATATCTTGAGGTCAGAGGTCAAGGGAATCCTTTGAAAATGGCCATGCCATTTTTCCTTGCAGACTTTAGCGTCACTTCAGAGCAGTCTTCAGCGTTCTTCCTGACCATGATGGCATCTCCACTCTAGCTTTAAGACTGAGCCCGCTACAGCCTCTTAAGTCCTTGTGATGGACATTAATTGTGGAGGGTAGAGTGTGTAATTGAACAAAAACATGAATATGATTCAAGGTCACATGCCGAAATAATGAAGCTGATGTTAAATACTGAAGAGTTAAAGAGTCCGCCATCCAGAAAAATGTGTTTGATTATGAAAAGATTAAAAGTTGATGATATGTTAAATTATTCTGACATGAATTTAACTTGTGTTGGTGTTATTACTTTGCCTTTCATCCGGCATTCATGAAAATGTGCAACTTTAATGCAGCCACGGGACATGATGGATGTCAACTGTGACGCAGAAGAGCTGAGAGGGAATTACATTTACATGAATTCATCTAAGAGATGCGTTTGTCCAAAGCGAAGTACCAATGACGTACAATCCAACTCACAGTGGATCAACAAGAAACCTTGGTTACAAGGTTGCAGGTGCATGAAGAAACACACAAGTGTGTCGAATTTCGATTTTATGTTTTAGAGAGAGAGAAAACCAAGTTGTTAAAACTGTTAAAAGCTGAAACTCCCATTTCAGCTGTGTTTGGGGGGCAGCGGAGTTTGTCCTGTTGGTTGAATTAATTTCTCAAAGACTAGATGCCAACAGGAATACAGATGCTTTCCATAATTGTTACAAATTGCTTTGGGATCAATAGTTTGAAAATGCAATGATGTTACCACAGGTTGCTTCAAGTATTGCCAGATCCATCAGACGATGTCAGCAGTGACTAATATGAATTAGGGATGTTCGCGATTAATTGATTAATTCAAGAATCTGATCGAGCATGTGAAATTTAATCAATATAAACAACATGTAGTTACATTCTAGATATCAGTAGCATGGAGTATTTTCAAAGCAAGTTTCAGTGACAACCAGAGGGCGCTGGCAGAGGCGGTGGAGGTGGCCCTGCCAAATCTGCATGCTGAAGGTGGTGCGCCCGATGGAGACTCTAAATCAAGAGCATCGGGAGCTGCAGCCATGCGTCAGGCCTCCGTCATGGCTCCAGCTGGCAGCGTGGACACGGAGGTTGAGAACTTCTTACGGGATGCTAAACCGACAGACTGGTGGAAGGTCAGCGCTGGGATTTCCTCTGCACTGACAGAGCTACCAGTATGTCTGCATACCCTCCACATCTCATAGAATAATAACAGAGAAAGAGTTTTCCAGGGCTGCACAGCTCAAAATTGTTCATTCATAACATTGACATTCAGATTATTACTAATAATTTACAGAAACATTGCATGCAATCCACCTTCTCTCTCTCTCTTTCTCTCTTGGCAAATGAGTGACGCAGCCCTCATTCTTAGTAATTGTGTCAGTTTTCAGTCCAAAATTCAAAATTTCTTGAAAAAAAAAAAGATGGAAAAATTCCAAACATGTTTTATTAGGACTGTCAACGTTAACGTGATAATGCAGTAATGCAAATTTGTTTTAATGGCAAATTAATGCAATTTGCAATTTTTACACTGAACAAAAATATGAACTCAACACTTTTGTTTTTGCTCCCATGTTTTGCCAAAATGGGCTGCACGGTGGTGTAGTGGTTAGCACTCTCGCCTCACAGCAAGAGGGTTGCAGGTTCGATTCTGGCTTGGGACTCTTCTGTGTGGAGTTTGCATGTTCTCCCCGTGTAAGCGTGGGTTTTCTCCGGGTACTCCAGCTTCCTCCCACAGTCCAAAGACATACTGTTTAGGTTAATTGATTACTCTAAATTGCCCGTAGGTGTGGATGTGAGCGTGAATGGTTGTCTGTCTATATGTTGTCTGTCTCTATGTGCCCTGCGATGGACTGGCGACCTGTCCAGGGTGAACCCCGCCTTCGCCCAATGCCAGCTGGGATCGGCTCCAGCTCCCCTGCAACCCCTAACGGGATAAACGGTTGACGATGGATGGATGTTTTGCCAAAATAATCCATCCACCTCACAGGTGTGGCATATCAAGATGCTGATGAGACAGCATGATTATTGCACAGGTGTGGCTTAGACACAATACACAATAAAACACAATAAAACTCTAAAACTCTAAAATGTGCATTTTATCACACAGTTTTGAGGGAGCATGTAATTGGCATGCTGACTGTAGGAATGTCCACCAGAGCTGTTGCCTGTGAACTGAATGTTCATTTCTCTACCATAAGCCGTCTCCAAAGGCATTTCAGAGAATTTGGCAGTACATCCAACCGGCCTCACAACCACAGACCACGTGTAACTACACCAACCCAGGACCTCCACATCCGGCATCTTCACCTGCAAGATCGTCTGAGACCAGCCAGTGCAGCACATCTCCTTACTGTAAATGTCTCAAATAAAACTGCACATTTTAGGGTGGACTTTTATTGTGACCAGTGTGCACACCCAGACACACAGCCATCCAACAGTAAAGATCAAAGTAAACACTCTACAAATACTGATCTTTTCTTGTAAAATGTCCGGTGTAATCACGGTGTTGTCATCAGGGAACATTTCCTCACCATCACATCACAATTCGTTTGGTGTACGCACAGTTCGTATGTTGTTTTTTTTTTTTTTTAATCGATTGATTGATTGTTAGTGTTACCAATGATCAATTAAGGAAAGTGCTTAAAATTTGCATCCAGCGAATCAGTTTTTGGTATTATAGCCACTATTTTTCTGCTAACTGTATCTACTTGCTCAACATGCTGTCATGGTTTCTCCTCAGCCTCTTGGCTGCTGTAACAACCTCTTTGTCTCCATTATGTGGAAAACCAATCTCAAAATCTTTGTTTCTGAACAGGGTGCATCGCGCCTGCCTCTGGCGCTGCTGCACACATCCTGCAGATCACCGCGGGTGTGTGCATTGGCACAGAGGTGGAGAACACTGTGCCAACACACATGCAACAGCAACCCTCCCCACACACACTTTCTCTCTATATGTCTGTATGTGTCCTCGTCTCTGAATGGAAGACGCTGCTGGGACTTTGGCAGCTCTTATATTTAGCTGCTGCAGTCCCTATTTTCTGTGTAGTGACGTCTCCCACGGTTTCCCCCAGCTGTTTTTATCAAGTCACTCTGTCAGGCAGGCAACCCCGCACTGCTGCATTATTCATACTCTGCTATTGAGACAGGGGAATCGGAAGTCCCGACCACCACTTTGATGACATGCAAAGAAGGGGGGAAAGACTCTCTGCGCCGCTTACATCTGCTGTCACCTATGCTTTCCCAGCTGCTGTGATCTTCAACCCGAACATTCTTCAGCGTAAATGAGACTGTGGTGTGTGGCGGGGGCCGTTACATGCGTGGCGGTGGTTAGACTTGTGTGGGTAAATGGGTGCTTACATGTGTTTTCTGCGCATAAAATCATGCATGTATGTATGCATGTTCATGTGTGTGAGGAAGATCAAATTTAGCTTAATGATATTTTCACCCGGTTTTCCCTCTGGTATTGCATTTATGCAATGCATTCATTAAAGCCATTCATCATCCTCATAGCTGTGGGTTTCCCTTGTACAGCCAAAAAAAAAAAAAAAAAAAAAAAGCACAGCTCCCTTTTGTACTATAAATATCTTTCATGGTGAAACACCCTCCTAAGGCGTTGTCAGAGTCGAATCGAAACACCAGCTTGGGTGAAATATGTCTACGTACGTTATTGGGTAATTACATAATCTGAGCGTTCTGACAAGGCAACGGATGTGATGGACGAATGAAAAACGTGTGTCTCTCACGCATCGTGTTTCTCAAAGTCAGTGCTTAGGTTTGATAGAGATTGTTGCTGTAAGGAATATGGCTGAACCTCCATCACAGAGATTGTCAGTCGAACATCATGATAGAAATACAGAAAAGATGAATGAAATCACAGTACACACACACACACACCAAATTTAATGCTCCATGGCAAGTATGAAATGAAACCCTGCACGTAACGGCATGACCGGGTATGCCAGTGTTTGCCAAGTTGCATGTTTGCATAAATGTGCGAGCCTGATTGACAGCGCGAGTTCCCATGTTGACTCAGTGTGATTGAGTTGGAGATGTGAGTGCACTCCGCTGGCAGCGTTCTCCATTTGTCACCATCTTGAGCCGCGAGATGGGACGGCGTGGCGCCCGGCAGACCCAGAGAGCTCCTGTCTGCCTCTCCGTAATCCCATTCTTAGCATGTACAGGCACGTCTACGGCCCACAAGAACACCCATCTCATGGAAACTAATCCATTGATCCCTCTCCGTGTGTCAGTCACAAAAGCAGTTAGAGCTACGGGCTATAGAGCTATGCTATGTCAAGTGTGGCCCTCAAAGCTCGGGAATCGATGGTGTGAAAGTAATTTGGGATGCAAATGGTCAGATGATGGCTCTGTGTGTGTGTGGGCACTCAGAGCCAGAGGATGTGTGGAGGAAATAGATGCTTTTGTAATTATGATTGAAGCATTGTCATTGCTTTGTGAATAACCTGAACGTTTTAATTAACGATATGTTTGTCTGTGACGAAACTCTGAGCCAGAAAGCCACCAGGAATTTGAGACACCATTTATCATCCTATTTTTCCAAAGTCTAAAGACAGTTATTTCCCCCTCTCTGCATATATCGTGTCTCGAAATAAAACCCAAATATAAAGTGATATAAAATGATTTATGAAAGAGGCTCATTGGAGAGTAGGGCAATGAAAATGCCATCCGCCTGAAAATCTAATAAGCATCCTCCCTGAATCGGCGAATGAGGCGGTGGCATGTACAGGAAGCCTTTCACAGGGTGATCATGTATTAAACAGACTTCCCCTCGTCAAATATTCATGGGCAGAGATTTACTCATTAATCTTTCATTATCTCCTATCTCTCTATTTTGCATACATCAGGAGCTTGGAGCTGTTATTGGTTGCAATCACCTTCATTTCACATTTTCCTACGTGAGGATGCTCGCACTTTTGTGCTGATTGCCTACATGCGACAGATCAATGAGTCATCCCAATGTTTGAGTTTCTTATGTTATTGTCATTTTTTTCCTGTCTGTGTTGGAAATCAAAATTCAAGATTGTGTGATGATAGAGTCAGACAGCGAGTTCTCTGGATTTCTAGCTCAAGGGCTTAAGTGGTAGAGGAGTTTGGGTGACCACACACATCAGCAGGCTCACTGAGGCTTAACAGGGATCTCTACATCAGCGCAGATGTTTGTTTCACTTTCACTTATTAATACGGCCGCAGATGCACCAGCAAACATGAACAGACAGGCAGTAGTGGAAGATCGGATCCTACAAAAACCCGACAGAAGTAATATCACCTAAATATACTTAAAATTAGAGGTCGACCGATATCGTTTTTTTTTTTTTTAGCCGATGCCGATTTATTGGAGAATCAGGACGGCCGATATACGATGCAGATTTTTTGGGAGCCGATATGTTTGGGTGATTTTCTTTTTTTTCGTCCATCTGATAAAATATAAAAGCTTAACAGTATCAAATGATAGACAACATTTGTATCATTTGGGGGACCAGTGTTTGTGTCCAGTGTGGAAACAAAGTTTGAAGGATTTCTACTGATGAGTTTGTATCACCTTCTGCCTAGAGATGTCAATCCATTTAAATAGTTCATCACAATTAATTACAATTTTTTTTTATCTGTTCAAAATGTACCTTAAAGGGAGATTTGTCAAGTATTTAATACTCTTATCAACATGAGAGTGGACAAATATGCTGCTTTATGCAAATGTATGTATATGTATTTACGGCATGGGGAGGTGGTGTTCATGGAAAACACGACTGCTTTTGTTCACAGGAGCCGCCAACGATGAAAACTCCTTGTAGTTGTTATAGAATACAGTATGTTACGCAAAAAAGTGAATCCTGTGACTGATATATTATTATACATGTTATCGTGATGCATCAATGTGTAGGCAGCAGTTTACTGTTGTAGCTGGTGGAGCTTGTTTTAACTACTTTATACAGGATGAAGTTTAGTCCAGTGGCTCCCACCATGGGTCAGATTCCCTCACAAGATAAATGTAGGGGGTTGTAAGATAATTAATGGGGTATGAACATACCAATTTGCTGCAGCGGCCCCGGGTTTGAATCCTGCCCGGAGCCCTTTGTATGTCATCCCCTCTGTCTCCCACTTTCACCACTGTCGCTGTCAATACAATGGAAAAAACCCTCTCCAAAAAACTAATATAAAAAAAGAAAATGCTAATTTGCGAATATTCTCTATTATAATGCATTTTTGTGTAATATTGGATCTGTTTATCTCTAACAATTATTTAAATAAACTACCTGAGATGTGCTTTTTTGGCAGCACTAATAGACATCTGAAACAAGACCAAGAGCCAGTTTTTTGTCACAGGCAGAAAGGTTGCACTGCTTTAATGTCTTTTTTTAATACTGTGTGTGTGTGTGTGTGTGTGTGTGTGTGTGTGTGTGTGTGTGTGTGTGTGTGTGTGTGTGTGTGTGTGTGTGTGTGTGTGTGTGTGTGTGTGCTTGATCCGTAAAATAACTAGTAACTTCAGTTGTGAAATAAATGTAGTGGAGTAAAAAGTAGAAATATAAAGTAGCTGAAAATTGAAATATTAACTAATAAGCACAAATACCTAAAGATTGTAACTACATACTGTACTAGGCCCTCTCTTATTTGATTAATCAACTAATTGGTTGTTTTGGTCTTAAAATTGGGGTTAGGGTTTTTTAAAAATACAAAAAGCTTTTTATGCTTTTTTCATGCTGAATTATCTGTCAATTAAATCAACTAATCGATTAGTAAAAATGATGAATGTTAGTTCTTTGGTCGAGGACAGCCTTACTAGTACAATACTTCAGTATGTGTACTTTCCTTTTCACCACTGCAAAAAAAACAAAAACAAAAAAAAAACACATTGTAAACTAAAACTTTTACCTTCTGTCCTGATATAAAACGGCATAAAAATAACAGGATTTGTTTGTTTTCAAGTTCCCCCTGTATGATCCACATTCATATCTGTGACGTGAACGACGTGTTCGAAATGAGACTTTTAGGGGAGAAACAGATGAAACTGTTGCTCTGAGATGAAAGAGGTTGGTAGTCCGCAGAGGTCAGCGGTTCACTGACTGCGTACTCGGCTTCCCAGAACGGCGTCTGGTTCTGTGATGTGATCCCAGTGATTACCATAGATGACTGTAGGAGGGCAGCGCTGGGAGATGGTGTGTAGGACTTCAGGGGGACACTGGTGGGCAGGGACTCTATCGACCCGCTCTCTTTGATTCCTGTTAATAATATACAGGGACTTAACACGCCTACACATGTGGACAGTGTGCAAATGGAAATGCATGGACGAAAGCACACACCGAGATGGTAGAGGGCGTAAGAACGAGTAAGGCGTATAAATGCTATGCATATTTCACACATGCACAAATATCAGAAAGAGACATGAGCTCAATAACACCACACATCTGTTTCCAGCTGCATGTGAGGAAAAAGTGTTTGAAAATTGACTCAATCTATATGTTGTTGCTGATAATGACTTTTCTCAGGGCTTTCTTCCCGTACATCATCATCATCACCATGTTGTCAGCAGTGCAGACCTTGTTATCATGTCAACTCGCTGTCTTCATGGACTGACTTACTGTAACAATAATTAAGCTCTGGGTAGAGTTTTTCTGGTAAAATAGAAATTTTTACACTAAAAGAAAAGTCTTACCTTAACCCCAATATTAACTTTAAGTGGTATTCTGGTATTGTGACAATCTGTGGGCTCTGTCTCTGACAGGATTCATAGCGCTGTAAACTGCTCCGGTTATTTGTTTATTTCATGCATGAAAAAAACAATATTTCAAGCCTTCCTGCTATTCTTTCAGTCCACCGATATGACTAATAGTGAATCAGTGTTGTGCAGAACCCATTCGGGCTCATGCTGTTCCCACTGGTCATCCGGCTTTGAGGAGGTATGCATGTCTGCCATCTGTTGTTATTTGGACACCCGCTGGCACCATACAATGATACGTTGATTCATAACTATTGACAGGTTGTCAGATTTTATTCAGCCCCACCCCACGTCAAAAACAAAAAGAATCAAAGCAAAACTAGAGAGGAGAGGAGGTTGTTTGTTTGACTCTCCAACAGTGTCTGAAATTAAGTTTTTGACTCACCGGCCAAAGGGATTCAGATGAAAACAATCACTGGTCAGGCATATTGTATCATGTATTTTTTACCAGCCAAAGTAATGTTTGAAGCAAAATTATTTTAATGTATCGATCAACGGTTAATCAGTTCAAGGTGACACAGTGGTGCCTCACAGCCAGAGGGCCGCAGGTTCAATCCTGGCTTGTGGACCTCCCTATGTTAGCGTGGGTTTTCTCCGGGTTCTCCAGCTTCCTGTCTTGAATGTGAGCGTGAATGGTTGTCAATCACTGTGTTCCCGGGGGTTAATCTGGCGACTTGTGTTGCGGCTGGCTTTCTGAGATTTACTCGGCAAATGCAAAGTCTGCTCACATTTGGCACATGGCGGACCCAGTATCCCTAGCTTATATTCATATGTAGCTTAGCTGATCATTAAAAAAACAACTGCAGTATAAAAATGCCACAGACAGGGGTTTACTGTAGGTGCTGTGCAGCCATTGGGGTGCTTAAAGACAAAACTTTCTATGGCCTATTTGAATAATTATTTTATTATTTACATATATCAGCCTTAGTCTAAACATTTAATTCTTCTGGAAATGTTTGCCCTGTAAAGTTATATTCTGTGATTTAATCAAAAGAGCGGATTCCAGCGCTGTCCCGAGCGTCGGCTCATCCAGATGCCCACATTGTTTTTACAATCATATGGTTAGGTGGGCTGCAAAAGTGCTGAGGCATTGTGTCTACGCTGTGTAATGGCAAGGAAAACAGTGTAGATATGTTTGAGTCAGTTTAGAAAACTGTTTCCAACCCGGTAGAAGATCGCGATTCTTTCAAGAAGTGAATATTAATGGCCTCAAAAATCTGACATCAGTCTAATTAAGGCCAGAACGAGAAGGGAATATACCAAAATAAAAGAAGCTTAGTGAGGCAAGTTACATCAGTGGTGAATTAAAATGCATGGCTTGATGTAGGGAGGGGGTTTATGTCATGTAAAACACAAGATAAAGTAATAAAACATGGGCCTTTAACCCCACCTGAGTTCAATTCCCAGTGGCCCTTGACACAAAATTGCTCCATGTCGTCTTGATCACAAGTGACACGCCCCCCCCCCCCCCCCCGATTGAGCCACTCCTCCCACTTCAGCACACTTCACGCTCACAGTTTAGTCTGCAAAAGAACAAAAAAACAAGAAAAAAAAAACAACCTTTTATGTGATGAAAATGCCAATCCACTGCCACAGAGCCCCAAGTGACATGCGCCACACGCTGTCATGAAACTTGTCTCTGTGTTCAATCATGTGTCTCTTCGATGGCCTGGTAGATGTGATCCTCAATGGCTGAAGCACATTTCAAACGTAAAGATCCCAGAAGTTTACTTGCCAGCGCTGGATGCATTGAGGCAATCACGACTCGGCTGACGAGAACTAATGGCAAGTCCCAAGATTCATAGAGAGAACAATGGATCCGATTCAAACACATAGCACAATAAAGCACCGTCGGTAGCGCAGTGCCAGCCGAAACAGATGGGCAGATGAAACAGCTGTGTGTCTAAATTAATAGGGTGTGCAGCATCAAGCTGACAGCCCGTCTCGGTGGACATGGTGTTAGTTACCAAACTGTAATCAGATAGATTACCAAGACTTTTGAAAAACGGTGAATGATGTCTTTTTGAATTAGTGAAACACATGTGGAGGGAATAGTCATTTAGAGTGTGATATTACAGTATTTTTGTCTTTATACTAGACTGACTGTGTAAGGGGCGCCCAGGGTGGTGTTTCAGTGCAGCCTGTAAATGTCTGTGAATTTCAAATTAGGTATAATCTGTGTGCCGCTGTGTCAGAAAGTGATAGGAAGATTGTAATCAGACTGGAGTTAGGGTTGTACATAAAAACACTAATCACTAGGCAGTTCAGGTTAACATGCTAGCTAACTTACCAGCCAGCCTCAACAAGCATAATATGTCACCAAACTCTTAAAGGTGCATTGATTAGGGTTTTTTTTTGTCACTTTGGGGCAAATATCCTCAACTAGCTGAACATCACACACACTTGACATATTAGGGCCTTTTGTTACAAATCCAACAGACTCAGCATCACTAGCATTCATTAGGAGTCAAGTTTCAGGCTACCAAACAAACACAAATCCAACATTCACTCTCCTTTTATCTCTGTTTTGGTCTTCACCAACTCCTGAGGGAAATCTGCTAAATGTTCCACTTTGTTCACCAGATCGTTGCCAGCTGTGTCTGTCTGCTGTTTGGTGGTGAGCAAATTGCGACCTGCATGTCTGAAAAGTGAAGCGAATGCTGAAGTGCCGTAAACCATCATTCTTTCTAACAGCCAGCAGGAGGCGACTCCTCTGTTTGCAAAAAGAAGTCTGATTGTATCGAAGTCTATGAGAAAAATGTCTCACTTGATTTATTACCTCAGTAAACATTGGAAACATGAGTTTATGGTCTCAATCGCTAGTTTCAAGTCTTCTTCAATACAGCATGGTCCCATTTAGAGTCAAATACACCATAAAGCAGGGTATGCTTTAGGTCGTGGCTACCTTGTGATTAATAGGCCGCTATCGCCGCGCTGTTCGGTCTGGGTGTTGTCCATGTTTTGTCTTTGAATTTTAACCCTTTCACCGTGTTTTCAGTTCATGAATGTTAATTGTATCATTGGGGCGGCAGTAGCTCAGTCTGTAGGGAGTTGGCTTGGGAACCGGAGGGTCACCGGTTCAAGTCCCGACATGGACCAAAAACTGAGTGTGAACTGGTAGCTGGAGAGGTGCCAGTTTACCTCTTGGGCACTGCCGAGGTGCCCCTGAGCAAGGCACCAAACCCCCAACTGCTCGGGGCGCTTGTCAGGAGCAGCCCCATCACTCTGACACCTCTCCATTAATGCATGTATGTGTGTTTCAGGTCTGCATGTACCATTATGAGTTTAACAGAGTGTAAATTAATTTCCCCATTGTGGGACTAATAAGGTAGACTTCTTCTTCTTCTTCTTCTTCTTTGGTCATCTACAAATTCAGCATTCGTTTGTTTACTTGCCCCCCCCCCCCCGGCTCCTTTGTGCCCAAAAAAAAACAAGATGGCGACGGTCCAAATACCCACAAACCAGTGGGTGACATCACGATGACTGCGTCCACTTTTTATATACAGTCGATGGTGCAGGTAGGTTTATCAGATCTTGTTGACTGAAGACAGCTGCTAGCTGTGTCTGGAGATGAATCTTGTGAGAGCGGTCAGAGTGACCAAAAACAGTGAAGTTGTGGATTTAAAAACCAAAAGAGTGAACTGAAAGATGCTGAAACACTTAGTAAAGGTGAGGAGTTAAGTGGTCATTCTTTGTGTATTTGTCACTAGGATTGACTTTCATATCACACACGGTCATTTTATATACTTAATATGAAAATATTGATTTGTGCAGCTGTAACGTTTAGCCATCCATGATGGTTGATATGTGTCAAAGTCGGTGGTCAGTCGTTTGCTTTGACCTATGGGCCTTATCTTTTGCCTCACCTGTTGACATCACCACAGATATTATATCCTGATTGTTCAGGATCCATGGCTTCCCACTTCACTCTATATATTTATGGACAGTTTTAATTAGTCTCTCTCTCCCAGTAGTGGCAGTAATCTTTTTTTGTTTTTGTATTTTACTTATGCTGAATTTATACAGTTTTATAGACCAAGACAAAGAGGAAGAATATAATTAGTCTAAAGTCCTCTACTCTTCGACAGTATTACAAAATCTGTCTAGATAAACAAAAAATTAATTTCACAACTTATCCTTGCTAAAATGAGCACAAAAAGCAAAAAAACAAAACAAAACAAAGGCAGCGTTCTCCAGCGAACATGACAATATTTTAGGAAAGAATGGAAACTTATTTTTCTGCCTGGCAGACTATTAGTGATAAAGAAACTCCTGAGACATTGTTACAGCTCAGAAAGAGAGGCACAGCAAGGTTAGATGGTGTAGACTACATCTGGACTTTACCCAGCACTTATAAAACACAGTACGAACCTTTCACATAATACTTGTGCTTAATGAGCAGCTTAAAAACGGCAGATATGCATTTTTATACTAAAACCATCACATATAAGCAACTGTCACAATGTCACATTTATTGTCACACTTGAAATCAAGGCCTATGGAAAGAGGCTGGGACACGGCGGACGGGGGTGTGGGGCATAAGACATGCGTCGTGTAACTGAAGCTGAGGTTGTGCGTTGTGATTGGCTTTCTTTTAGTGAGGGCGGACCAGATTTTACTGTACATGTCTCTCAACCACCACCACTATGTTTACATTACCACAGCTATTAACTCACCACCATATGTTAGCTCACCGGCTAACAGCGAATTTAAACATGTAAGTAAATGACTTTAGTTCCTTCTAGTCAGCAGTGTTCAGTGGTTGTGTTCAGGGAGTTTATTGTGAAGGGAGGAACAGTAGCAGTGTTGCGCTGATGATGCGCTGATGCGCTGTTATTGACAAGGGTCAATAACAGATGCGCTGTTATTGACAAGGGTCTGAACTACAGAGCCTCTGTGTTGTTAATATATCATCCTCGTAAAGTTTATGAGCAACATAACCCTGAGCTACACAAGCTGAAACTAAAGCTGGCAGTAGACTCTGTAGTCTGACTGTTTAGGTTAGTTTGTCATGGATCTTAGTAGTAAACTGATCAGTTGGCTGAGACAAAGCAGCTCCTCCTCTCTACCAGCTGGACCTGTAGTGGTTCACATCAGCAGAGGGAGGAGGACAGGACAGGAGGACAGGAGGACAGAGGACAGGACAGGAGGACAGAGGACAGGAGGACAGAGGTCAGAGGACAGGAGGACAGGACAGAGGACAGGAGGACAGAGGACAGGAGGACAGAGGACAGGAGGAGGGACTGATACTGACTGATGTTTGTGTTCTTCAGTCTTTATAAACTTCACTCAGGAATATGATGTATTTTATTAACATGTCAGATTGTTTCCAGTCAGATATTGATGAGTTTCTATGGTGACTTTGCTGTTGTAAACATTACTGTTGCTGCTCTAGAAACAACACGTGTCCTAGTTGTGTTTAAATATTATTATTATTAAATATTAATTCTAATTTGGCTCTGACTTTAAAAACAACCAGTCTGACATAAGTACAGCTATTGTGAACACCTCAATATTTGTTTATTTATCACAAGTCATATCATCATTGCAATATTGAGCAGTGTTATTGCACATGGCAGATTTTCCTCATATGATGCTGGCCTAGTTTATGATACTATTGGTTAAAAAGCTCTAGTGCTGGCTGACCTGCTGACCTTTTTGCTGATGATTTGTTTTTGTTTATTAATTCTTTTACTACTTTTATTTTTAATAAAAAGTCCAGCCATAAGATGTGACAATGAAGAAGTGTTTTGTTCCCGATGTTAGTCTGCTGTTGTGAAGACAAACAGTTGTTGTTGTTATTTTGCCAAATAAATGAAATGCATGTTTAAATTGAAGATGACAATTGGCCTCCTCGCTGTACTATAAATGTACCGAACCGAACCGAAAACCTTGACCCCAAACGGTGAATTTTATGAACTCTCCCACCCCTAGTCCTCATACAATGGCTTGTAATTATCCCTAATTTTCTGCGCATTTTCCAGTACAGCACGAGTACACAAGTACAGCAAACTGTGTCAATTTTAGGTTTACAAAACAAAATTACTTAGGTTTTGGAAAAGACTGACTTGGCTAGATTTAGGCAACAAAACTACTTAGTTTGATTTAGGAAAAGATTGTGGTTTGGTTTAAAATAACTCTGGGAATGGCGTAACTTATGTTTGGAAGTTACGTGACAAACGAATCAACGCTGACTCATGGTTTCACACCAGGTACAAACACTCCTAGGTGAAAATCTGGTGTTTTTTGACCCACCCAACAACCTCCTCCCTGTGTGGTGTTTGTTGCTCTTCATACTTCGTAGTTCACGATTACGTAGCATACATAAAAAGTGGTTTTGTATTTTTGTAGGTATAGCCATGAACAGTGTGTTAGTATTAGATTAATATTAGATTGGTCAAATACTGCTGACAATGGACCCTAACTTATTCATAGGTAAATTAAAAATGAAATGTTTTCTTTTGATTTTTTTCCTTATGATTTTGGCCACCCACAGCATACAGTTGTGCTGCTATTCCCTTATGTAAGCCGTACTATACTCCTCTGTCAGTCAGTATGATCTCCGACTACTTTGCAGCTGCCATGAGACGCCTGCAGCAGTGTGACCTTCCTGCCTCTGCATCTTGCTCATATTTTTTATGACATTGCTCTTTATTACGGGGCTGCAGACACTGTGAGACATCCTGTGAGTTTCATGAAAAGTGCATCATATTTGAACATCTCTTTTTTGAAGTTTACTCCATGGCTTTTAAATGTGAGATTTATAAGCAATATCCTGGGCTTGAAAAGAGAGTTTGCCCTCTATGTACAAAGAGTCTTTTGCTGTTTTATCTTTAGGACATGTTTTATTCCAAACTTTCAGTGCAGTTTTAAAGTCTGCCTCATGGACTACTGGTCCATGAATCGTGCGGATGGGGAACGGATGTGTCACCAGGTTGATGACGTGTTGCCACTGGGAAACATCCCTGAAGGCACACACATCTGACATGTGGGTTTGATACTGTCTAATGGTTTCTGATGAGAATGAAATCATCCTGAGACAAAACTTTCCACATCTATTCTTAGGAGGGAGGAAATAAAAACAAGTCTAATTTCTTAAGCGCCAGCTGTGCAGATGAGACTCTAAAACAAGGACGTTAGGAATGATTTGTGTATGATTTCATTTTATCAGAAAAAATATGATCTCAAATAACCTTTAATCACTTTGATCTATAATCTGTTGGGCATGATTTGAAGGTGAAAATGAATCACATTTTAAATGTGTATTTTAGATGAAATGTTCAAATCTAGTGTTGTGTTGGTACTCAGATTATGACTAAATGGAGTGGCTATGTATTTAATGCTCATAAGTTAGCTACTTTTGTTTCTCGGGCTTGCAAAAAATGTCTGATGGTTTATTTGTTTAGTACTATTTGTAATTTATATTGCTACTCTGGTTTATGCCTTTGTCTTTTCTTTATGCTCTAAATGATGGTGTCTTGTAAGGCCATTTGGGCTGAGCATATTAATTATGAATGACAAAAAATCTTTCTCATTCCCGAGTAGTAAATGTTACTACATTTACTACTAATCTGATCTCCCAAGTTATTGTTGCACATGTAAACAAATAAAGTAACAATTAGTGTAACATTTCCCAGAATGCAGCATCCCGGTGACCTAACATACAAACTCAACAACCCCAGTTTGATTCTGGGTGCAAAGATATTTTTGTGGTCAACCATAGACTGTATATAGATGGATGACATGTCTCCTCGTCCTCCCACTTTACAAAAATGAAGCCAAAATATCCGGGATATGGGAGCTGCCATCTTGAAATTTCGAGGTCATTTGGAGCCAGAGACTGCTCAGTGGTAATCAGGAGCACAGCTGCAGATTGTTAGCTGGACTCACCTAGCTGCTACATTAGCACCACGATAGCTGTTTGGCTAGAAAGACGCAACAACTCTATAACTACATTCATTGATCAAACTGACACATGGCCTATTACACAGACTTGTGACGGTTATGAAAAGTTAAAGTTACATCTCCTCTCCCGAGCCTCCGGCTGCACCACTACTTCACTCATAGCAGCTTTCAATCATGACGTCTCTCCCCTTTTTATAGCATCAAGTAACTAATTAAAGCCATACTTATCAGAAAAATGAACACTTGAACATACATCAGTGTGATAAGAACTACCTAAAATGACAGAAACCATCTTTGGGCAAATTTATTTGACGTGTACTTGGACTTTTTAGTCTGGTCCATGTCCCATCCACTAATATGAAGGAGGTGGGATTTATGACCTATACTAGAGCCAGCCACCAGGGGGCGATCACCATGTTTTGGCTTCATTTTTGGGTATCTGTCATTTTGTCTATCTTTATAGACAGTCTATGTGGTCATCAGACAGTAGTTACCACTTGAAACTATGGAAACAGTAAATGTAGTGGGCTGTATCATTGCAAGTCTGTAACTAAGTTTCCTCCGTCGGCTACTTTAAACTTCCTATTCCTGGTAATTTGTTTCTGAAAAACCACTACCCAGTCAGTGGGAATTCAGAAACAGGTTAGGGATGCTCCGAATCTAATGGGGCAGCACCTTTCTCACTGCAAATGTGCTGCACCCTGAACTATCTGCTACTCCACTGTTTTCAACTCGTTCACTTCCCTTGTTTTTTTTTTTTTTTTTTTTTTTTAAACATCCATCTATCTAAAAGAGACAGTGCACAGTTTAGTGACTAAGCCTATTAAGCCGACCTTGCTGTCCAAAACTCTGGCAGGTAGCTCTGTGATGCCGGAGCTGATCCAAATCCTCAGAGACCCAACTATTTTTTCCCCGACGTACAAAGACAAAAGTACATCATTAAATGTCTCATCTGTAACAGTACTGAGTGTCAGTATGGAATGAACTACGTTGGTCAGACTAAATATGACTAAAGGTCAATGGCACTCGACATAAGGCTGCAATTTGCAACGACAGTATGGACAGTGCATTTGGGTAGTAAGTTGCATCTGCCAGATCATGTTGGGGACTGGAAAAGATTGAAAAGAGTTATTGATAGAGACTTTTGGAGAGTTTTTTGAGCTAATGAGGAGCTAAACCTCTTGTTTTATAATGCAGATATATCTCTGGTTATATATCTGTGTTCAGTGCTGCTAAGTGCTGTGTTTTCTTAACTTAAGTCACACTCAGTCTCTGAGGACTTCCACTCGGTTTCTCATTCACTTTCATTGAGGACATTTCTTGTTTCACTGCAAGCTTCAGCTGACTCTTGAAGACTTGTACTGAAGCAGGGCCGCCCCCTTTTAGTCGATGAGTCAACTAATTGGTCGTTTTAGTCGACTTAGATTTATTTTGTCGATTCGTTTTTTATGCCTTTTTCATGCTGAATGACTTATTTCTAAGAATCTTATGAGCACCTCTGGTAAACACAAGACTTAAACCTGCAATAGGCAGAATATTTTTTAGCATCGTTGGACTAAAAATCCATAATAACCTTTCAGCATATTGTAATTCATGTGCTCTGGGAATAAACTAGACCTCTGCACCTCCTCATCGCTCTGTTTTCAGGCTTTACAAAATGTAGCCGATGACGGGAGACTTTAGCCAATCACAGGTTACTTCAGAGAGAGAGAGTGTTCCTATTGGCTGTTCATTCAACGGAGGCAGCTGTCAGTCAATCGTAAGCTCTGATCAAATGGTTAAACTAGGCAGTGCTGATCAAATATGAATTAAAATTCAATTATTATTGTGCTTGGTATTTCCTCACCTGATCTCAACATGGCTGCCAGGTCACAAACTTTCTTATTTTACAGCCAAACAGTAACAACAAGATGTTTCTGAAAACATGTGAGGTAAGAAATAGTCATTACAGTCAATAGTAGTTTGGGAGTGATTGACAGCTGCACAGTGATGGCAGACTCCATAGGTTGTTTTCCTCTGGTCTTTGAAATCTTGCAGATGCCATGAGGACCATCAGAGGACACAGAGGAACATGCTTTTTTGTCAGATTACCTGTCTCATGTACTATTGGCAGGATATAGTGACCGTTTTATAAAAACAACTTTTTAAAATTGAGGAACTCAGTTTCACAGATCTGTAAATTAAATCAACTAATCAGTGAGTCAACAAAATCGTAGAGTGCTAGTCGACTAAGAATTTATTTGGTGCAGTACAACCCTACTGAAGACCTGACAGGCTATCATCGCTCTGCTCAGTATTTTGTTATTACCTATGTTGGACCTTTGACATGTTTTTTAATGCTGATTGTGGAGCAGTTTTGTTGGACTGAATGCAAATGTGACTATCCTGAGTTGCGTGCTTTCCCTGCATATAGTTATAATACAAGTTTTCTGTGTGTGTTTATGTGGAAACTCAGCATGTGTGTATACAGATATGCATTTGCATATTCAACTGCTCATGTATTCACATATACCTCCTCTCCTCCCTCCTTGCGAATGATTCATCTGTCTGCTGTTCTTAGAGGAAATAAAAGGAGAACAGAGGGTTGAGGAATACCATCTTATTGTTATTTTTAGATGAAAGAGAAACTAACACATCGAATGTGGCTTTTTGAACAATCTCCGTCAACGTTAACAATCAGCGGGTATATTTTACTTTCCTCTAGGTTTGTCTATTTGGATCTATTTGTGAACTCACCAGGGAAATGTTATATCAGCTCTGATCTGTCCCACCAACTGAGGGAACTGTCTGCAGCACTGCAGCATCACAGGAGGCTCAACTGTTCCTGCACCAGCGCCGGCAAAATCAACAAATCTGCTCTCTGATAGAAACTCTGGTGCAAAACAGTCCACATCTGGAGACCGCTGCGCTTGCCAACAAAGATTCTAGCACTCTGCTTTATATCATTACAGCTCTCAAGGCGGGAATACTGAGCCAGAATTGGGCTCCTGATCACTGACCAGACTCTCAAATCTAAAAGTTAAAACAGATAAGTCACACTAATTACAGCCATTACACATACTTTATATGGTCCATGTTTACTGTGGATAAAGGTACATCAAAAGACAGGAAGATAAAATGATGCCATGCAATCCACAAATCAACAATTGTGGATTATTGAAAGTCACAAAACTTTCCATAAAAATGTCCATGTTTACAAGGGTGGAGATACTACGATACAAATAAATCAGGATACTTAAAATAATAACATAAGATCTTACTGCAATTTTTTTTTTTTTTTTTTTGCCAAATATAGCGTAACTTTGGAGCGTTATTTAGTGTTCTTCCCTACCAGACCAGCTAACATTACAGGGTTACCAGCTGATTCCTTAGATTTTCTTATTTATCACCCTGGCTTTAAGACTGAGCCTGCTGCAGCCTCTGAAAGACAGAATAGTGGCCAGGAGGTTGTCAGATTGTTAAGAAGTTAATAGTTTATATAATAAATAAAAAGGGCTATCAAATGATTACAATATTTAATCGCAACTAATTGCGTGATTGTCCATGATTAATTGTGATTAATTGCAAATTCGTTACTCTATCTCTTCAAAATGTACGTTAAAGAGAGAATATGCTGCTATTTATTATTTCAAATCAATTAACAACAGAAAACAATGACAAATGGGGGCGGCAGTAGCTCAGTCCGTAAGGACTTGGGTTAGGATGCGGAGGAGGCCAGTTCAAGTCCCCCATGGACCAAGACCAACTGGTTGCTGGAGAGGTGCCAGTTTACCTCTTGGGCACTGCCGAGGTGCCCCTGAGCAAGGCACCAAACCTCCAACTGCTCTGGGCGCTTGTCAGGAGCAGCCCCCCCACTCTGACATCTCTCCATTGACATGTATATGTACTGTGTGAACAACAGAGTGGAAAACTGAATTTCCCCACTGTGGGACTAATAAAGGAATATCTTCTTCTTCTTCTTCTAAATACTATCTTCTAAATACTATCCAGAAACCCTCACAGGTACTGCATTTAGCATAAAGATTATGCTCAAATCATAACATGGTAAACTGAAGCCCAGCAGGCAACAACAGCTGTCAGTGTGTCAGTGTGCTGACTTGACTATGACTTGATTCAAACTGCATGTAATTATCATAAAGTGGGCATGTCTGTAAAGGGGAGACTCATCGGTACCCAGAGAACCCATTTTAATTCATACATCTTGAGTTCAGAGGTCAAGGGATCCCCCTCCTCGATAAAATTTAGTTTGGAGCGTTATTTAGCGTTCTTCAAGAGCCCTAATAATAAAAGATCTCAACAACCTGACGTCTGTGTATTGATACAATATTGCCGGACTAAATATTACGATACTATGCTGTAGCTTTTCTTTTGGTAAAGGCTTAATAAAATGAAACAACACAAAACAGAGCTTTTTTGCTGAAGACCTTTCACCACTGTAAGAATCAACAAAGTGAATTTGGTGCTAATATCTAATCTTAACTTTGAAGTTATGATGTTTTGCATCGTTTTATTAGACCTGAAGGCAATGCACATAATCCCGCAGACCACGTTCAGTACATAGACACGAGGAATGGCATGCAGACCAAAACGAAAAGGGTGCCATTAGCCCACGAACCAACATCACCTTAGGTGTGAAGTTACCATCACACACAATGGATATTTCTGTCTTTATCATGCCAGTGTGGCCGTTAGTCAGGCATTGTCAATCATTTGTATTCACAGGCTCGCACACACACAACCACAGCCTGTCCAGAGCTCAATGCCAAGTCTATATCCAACTCTGAGGGCAATCAAATATTTACCAACCAAAATAAGGAGGGGATAGCAGACATCTTGCCATCTGAATAACAAAAGACTTCACCCTGCTTTTAATAAACCTCAGATTCACAAATCAATCTGAATTAAAGTATTTGATTACCAGTTTCCTAGCAACCCAAGACCATGGCCATCTGTTGCTTCTGCAGACAGACGAGTCGGCCTGTGCTGTAGCCAGCAGGGAGGAATTCCACCACGCTTTCCATTTCTCAAGCTCATGCAGAGGTCTTTTTTACACCGAAAGAGGAAAAAACAAGACCCACAAGGACAGATTTTGCAATATCTATGAAGAACCTCACAAGGACTGTTTTCCAGAATGCATTGTGTTCAATAATTTAGCATTGGACTGAAGGAAAAAATGTAATATTCATACAGACAAATGTCCCACTCTCTTCCATTCAGGCCCTCGGAGGACCGAGAGGATGCCACATACTTCCTCTGGCTATGAGACACAAGAGTACACTAAGACCGGGTATCAGCTGGAGTTCACCTCGTGACAACATCTGCCAGGAGCACAAGGTAAACGCACACCAAGTATGTTTGGAGCAGCCCCTGTAATAATAGTGAATATGTCCTTTTTATATCACGCCACAGAAAAGAAAAGAAACAACTGAAGGAGACTACCACACAAGGCATGTAATGTTGAGGTTATTGTGCCGATGTTGTTTAGTCTGTGCTGCTGTTTTTATTATCCTCAAGGCAATGACCTTCAATGGCCAGCTGTATTGCAAAGATGCTAATGATTGTCCACTTGGGAAAAATAGCATGCTTATATGATGCATTTTAAATGTCCTGAATGTTGTTAAACAATATTACAATCAATAGTTGTATTTGCAAAGTGCTGTCCAGTGTAAAAAAAAAAAAAAAAAAAAAAAAAACAATAGCCCAGTTTATAGCAAGATCTAGAGCTGGGCGATGTGACTTATAAATAATATATCAATATTTTTAGGCTATATCGTTTCCATTTTTTTTCTAAAATAACAACTATTTGATTTAACCATTGGTGTGTATGATAATCATACCAGCATGATCACTCTAGCAAACTAATCTGAACACTTTGGGTTCATGTTGAAGTCAGATTGATCTTTGGAAATGGTTTCTAAGACTAATTTGATTAATATGATTAATTATTCACACAATTGAAATTCAATTTCTCTGTGAAATACAGTTTGCAGGTGTTAGGTTTTGTAAAAATAAAATCATTTATTTTATTTATTAGTATTTATTCATTTTGTTTTATTTCTTTATTAATTATTGACAAATTGACTGAAGGATTATTGAATTTATGTGAAATTGACAATTACAATCATTGAAAGATTTTTATTTTGAAGTTCTTGGTCGCTTTTATTTTGAAGGCGGGTCTTACATGCGTTTACCGTCATGTCTAGTATATACACACACCGCAAAATGATCTGAGATGTAGTGTGACCGTTTTTTTTTTCGAGGTGGAGGCTGACGTCTTCCATCCAAGCTCCACAACAGCCGGTTCGCTGCTTCCCTGCAGATACAAAAACACATTCACCCCATATGCACATCCATGCTCACACGCCACACACACACACACACACACACACACACACACACACACACACACACACACACACCCAGGAGAGTATCTGTGAGAGGGAGAAAGCTGCAGGAGAAGCGAAACGTCGAAGCAAGTCCCATGCTGTGAAAATTAATATTTGTACTCGATATTGGCGATATAGTCATTTACTACATTCCTCGTGGAACAAACCACAATACATCAACTTTATTCAATATATACTGTATCGCCAACCCCTAGCAAGACCACGATAAGTGGGAAAAAGGCAAATCTGACACATAGATGAATAAAAAGACAAGAATAAAAAGAAGCAAACTGTACAGTCTGGTGGTTGCATCTGTATCATGCCTCCTTTAAGATAATCCTAATGACTTCACTCGGGCACAGTCAGGGTTAGACATTACACAACTGTATTCACAGGCTGAGGAGTAAACTGAACCTTATTTGTAAATCAGTGGAGTTCCCGGTTAAAACGTCATTTATAAGCAGTTTCAGCAGACCAAATTTTAAGCTGGGAGACTTTACGGCAAAAGCTGCGTCACCCCTTGGACTTGATCAGCTGGCCGAACAAAAGATGCAGATCTAAGAGGCTTTTTAGGACATTAGGAAGTAAGATGTTCACTGAAGTACTCTGGCACATGGCCATGCAAAGCCTTGTATGAAATGAGAAAGATTTTAAAATTGATTCAAAGAGAAATTGAGAACAAACACTAAGAAGCTTAAAACGTGATGACGATGAATGAATGCCTTTTGATTCTATTGACGATCTTTAATTTTCAGGTACTCTAAGTTTTTTCCCCCGTTGTGTTGTTGAGTTGTAGCTCACTGATGAATGTTAGCTACCCTCGAGACAGAAGTATTTCATATTTTACCTAATTTGTCCGATAACCTGAAATTTAATCCAAAACAACCTTAAGCTCCCCTCTAAAGGGGCAATCTGTTTTCCACAAAGGTCACACTAATACAAATGCAATGGAGCCTACAATTACTGTGTAATTCACGGGTTCCCAGCCGAGGGGTCGGGACCCCACTAAGGGTTGCCAAAGCTTCACGGCGGGTTGTGAGGCCTTCTGGATTTTAACGATGTTACGGGATGTTTAGACATCTTTTAAAACATGTACACAGTTGGCCTTTGTCTCCACATTTCCTTTATTTCTGTGAAGAAATCAAAATTCAATTATTTTAACTTTAATTTTAAATGTTTGTAATTTTAATTATTATTTAAGATATAAGCTTAAAAATTAGAAAAGTATGCAAACAGCTGAAGAGCTAATAGAAAAGTGGCCAAGCATCAAGGAGAAGGAAATGAAAAAAATCTTACTAAATATGTGATTGTTGAAAAATAGAAATACATAATACAGTCAGAGATTTGTATTAAAAGTTAATCCTATTTACTACTATAGTTATTGTATTTACTGTTTTGGTTAATTGTACAGCTCATCAGTTGTTGTTATGCATTGAATATGACATGAAATATCCATAAAACGTGACTTAGTCAGGGGTCATCAGTTTACTCAATGATGGAAAATGGGTCCAATAAGGAAAACGGTTGGGAACCACTAACCTAATGGAATGACAGATCTTTTAATACGTATTATCTTTATACTTTAATAAGGTTGGAAACTTTATTTATTGACATACCAGCAGAGAGCGGCCTAATATAGGCTGACCGAGGTCGGCGATATGACAGGATCTCCTCAGCGTCCAGACACTGGTGGTTTCGTAGCGGGTAGGTTGTAAAATGAAACGTCTCAGCTGAATCTACGGGAACAGTCTGAAGATCATGCTGGCGATGGGAAAGTGTTGGATTGCACAACAGTAGTTCTGAAAGAGGAGATGACAGGATCTCAGTGATATTTAAGTATCCAGCAAGCACTTGGCTCAGGGAGGTTTCTATGCTTGGACCGTCGTACACTGTGACGCACAAGAATAGATCCGGCTTCATTCATTTTATCATTCATATTTTTATTGACTTTTTACAATATAAACAAATGTGCTGATTATCTAACAGGCAAACCACATAACAAACAATGAGATCTGGCTTAAGTCCAGCTTATGTCTGCCTCCTTTCTGGAGCATCCCTAAAAGGACTCTGACAGAAGTGCTTCTCAGATTGTCGAATAGCTTCAAAAACTCGCTCCCACCTCACCTTTCCGACATCGGACTTGGGGGAACTGTGTCCAACCATTTCTGTAATCCATGATCCAACATTCACACCCACTCAGGGTGTGATTGGCCAGCTGTGGGTGTTTTGAGAGAGGTAATGAACTGCTCTCTCTCACTTTCTCTTTTTTTTCCTCCTTGACACAGCTATTTCTTTCACTTTTCTTTCACAGGAGAGACTGTCTGAAAATGTACCCCTGTATTTAAACAATATTAAATCTACCACCTGGCCATTTGGAACAACTATAAACATTTTTGATTTTGGACGTGGTCGGACTAAATGTCTTAGGAACCAGTTCTGAACTAGCACAACATGACTGTTAGTCCTTTCAATTATAGTCGGTTGAAAAACAAACAAATCACAGGTTTCTTTGACTATTACTCAAACTCTTCAAGCTGCCTCCTGAAAATTACCATTATGATTAATATTATGAAACTGCACTGTCATATATATTATTATAGATTATATTTCAAGGAAGCAAAATTTCTCTTGAATTAACTTTGTTTTTTTCTGTATCACAAATCCATTTCTAATCAAAGTCTGCATAAAGAGGAAGATGGGGTGGATGGTTGGGTCAAACAAAAGGACTTTCACCCTGGAGACTGGTGTTTGTGCCTCATGTGAAACCAAAAGTAACTTACTAATTTTATCCCACGCTGGTTCAAGAGAGAGCCTTTTGTGGTTTTATGTTGTCTGAAGGCCACCGTAGTGCACATGCTTGTGAAACTGCTCACTGCTCAGTGTCAGTGTCTGAGCGACGCGAACGGCGTTACCTCAATTTTACCGTCTGTGGCTTACTGCAGTCTTGGAAAGGGACGACTGAGTGGAGGGATACTCAGTTGGTTTTAATCTGCAAGGACACCGCTAGATGTTGCTAAATCCTACAATTAATGTCTTTATTTTAGACAGGTACGTGAAGAAAGTCACAACTAAACTGGTGTTTTTTAAGTAAGTGGTGGAAGAAAATTGGCTTCTACAACACAGTTTGTCCTCATTTTGACAAAATTTCATGCAGTTGTCGGCTGCTTCTTCGTATTGAACGTCATTGCTGCGTCTTGGAGCAGCCAGCATGCGAAATTACTCTGTGCAGCTTTCAGTTTTGTTTGTGAGACAGTTTATGTGTCTTTAATGTTGGCTTGTGTTGGGAGTTGTTGCAGGAATTGTGAAAATAGCTTTGTCCAACTGAGAGTTAGTAGCAGTCGATTTGGCAGCGGGACACCTAAGCTGTTTAAAAGCTCTCCCTGTCTTCTCCTCGTCTTCCTCTCTCCCTGCCTCGCAGACAAAGTGACTTGACTCCAGGCTGTGTTTGCTGTACACTGCAGCATCACTGAGACGTTCAATAATGCTTTTCTATAATTAGAAGCTAGTAGCGCACTCATTTCCCCTCTTTATTACTTTCTGGTTGCTGTTGGCTGGTGTCCCTGGTTTGATGATATGAGCTATATTTTCCCACCATATGGCCACCTGATATATAAGTACACTCTGTAATGGCCACGGTTTTATTGCAGCACATTAATTTCGCTCATGATTCTGTGAGAAGGGTGTTTTTCCACAATGAATTGTGAGTTGGGCATCTCCTGTTGATAACTTTGTTAGCGACCTGGTGTCATGGGAAGGCGTATAAATAGCACCCGTTATAAGGATGTTGTGCGTGTCATGAGGACGCATTCTAAGGCCCTGACACTCCGAGTTGATGGGCGGCTGAGTTTTTTGGTGTGTTTCAAATCGTTGACTCTAGTCTGCCCGAGTTTTTCGGCCGATTCAGCATGTTGCGTCAGTGGCGGCGCCCATCGGTGAGAGAAATCCCTCTGATCAGCTGTGCAGTTTAAACAAATCAGTCCACGAGAAGAGAAATGGAAGTGAGGAAAGCAAGCCAACAAGTCAAGACAAAAAACACTGAAGCCTCTTCTCATATTTCATCTTCATCTCATCAGGTCATTCAGTAGACGGATATTCTCACAGTGACCATCTGGATGAAGCTAAGTGGTGAATGAGAGCGGTGTGAAAATGGTCAGCAGATGGTGCTTTGTTTCATGTACGTATCATAACAACGGTTTGTATAGCCACGGTCTCCAGTCTTCTGGTTTCCCTTTTTGAGTGATGAATAAAGAATACCGCCACCTGCTGGTGTGGAGACTTATTTTATCTCACGCAGGCGTAGAACGTAGTGTTAACTGGCTGTTGGCTGTAGTTTTTGCAGTGTGTTCAGGTGCAACTTCTCAGCCAAAACAAAGGCGACATGTGGCAACACAAAAGGTTGCCTTTGTTGCTGCTAGTTCTCTGATGTCGAGTTAGTGTGTCCAGCTTTGGGCTTTTTGCATGTCATTTGACTAACTACAGTGATGCAGTTAGGTTTAGGAAAAAAGTCCTATTTAGCCTTAAAATAAGTATGTAAACTAAGTGCGTTTGTACAAAAACAATGTAACATGACTATGGAAAACAAGTCACAAACATCACGTAACTTACAAGTCAAAACAAAACACCAGCTTCCTGGAAAGTCCTGTGTTTGTTGGACACATCCTCCTCCCCTCCTGACCACCATTAGCAGTCTTTCTCATTTTCTACGTCAGTAGCTCTGAGCATAGCATATTCACAGGGTTGTATTTACATTGCAGTCAGTCCAGACTCCAAGATACCAAAATCAAGAAAGGCGTTCTTATTGCATACACATTATCTTGTCATTTATGTCTTTTTCAGCGAATGGCCTGTTGTTAGAGTTATGGTGGTTTCCACAGTCAACATACAACACAACACTTCATGAATTCAAAAGGAGGCACTTATACATCTAAAGGAAAAAAAATCTTTGTTTGTATTAGCCATTGTCTTTTTACACGTAGGATCCTCCCTCTTCCCTCCCTTGGCCACCACTTGCATCATTACACCATTCAGCCCCAGTGCTGGTGTAAAGGGGTGAACCAGCCCCTTTGGAATCCTTCAGTGGCCATTATTAGTATTCTGTGGGGAAATAAAAGGACCCATCTGTGGAGGTGGTGATGAGGGGGTGACAGGAGGACAGGGGGAGGAGAGGGGGCCTGTCCCTTGAGAGACAGAGGGATTAACGGCTGACACACAGAGCCTGCTAATAAGGCGGCTTGGAGAACCCAATCCATAGGATCAGTACATGCATGTGTAACACACACCATCCACACACTTGCAGATTTTTGCATAGTTTCATATAAGCGTACTACATTAGCAATGTCTCACACACACACACACGCACACACACACACACACACACACAAGTTGCATCTTTATTAAATTTGTAGTAGGGCCACATCTGGTCACATACACCCAGAGAACAAAGAGGAGAGGCAGAGGGAGGGGAAGAAAAGCCCAGTGTCAGATATGGAGATTTTCATTCCCTGCTGCAGAGTATTAATGTGCGTGTGCACGCGCCAAGCATCTGTCACATATAATTGGAGGGTGTCAGGTGTGGACACGGGGCCAGATCCAGTCCACCAACAACATGAATCGTCTGCTCCTGTGACTGGTAGAATCTGCGTGTCGACATCTATATTTATTATGGGGCTGACCCAGAGGTTTGGGAACGATGACTGCCTGATGGGGGATGAATGACTCTCAAGATTGTCATGAATCACGCCGCATCACCCACCAGACCAGGAGCATCTCCTTGGCAGCGGCGTCAAACGTTGCTGTTGTCAGTGTAATCAGAATTCATTGATTGTCCAGAGCTTCTTTTCCACAGAGGGGTTTTTGTTGAGTAAAAACATTCCCCTTCGCATCTGTTGTATGTAGGTAGAGTTAATAGAGCATCTTTAAGACCCTGAGACCTGCGACCAGGTTTAGAGAGTGAAGGTACAGATATTATATGGAACTAAAACCTAAGGAATCCATTAATACCAACCATGTCATGCTAGCTCTTGGAGAACGCTAAATAACACTCCAAATTTAGGCAGAATTTTGACATGGCCATTTTCAAAGGGGTCCCTTGACCTCTCACCTCAAGATATATGAATGGAAATGGGTTCCATGGGTACCCATCAGTCTCCCCTTTACAAACATGCTCACTTTTTGATAATCCCACACAAAAACCCACATGGTTTTTTCAATACAGTACAATTGTGTTATTTTCTTCTATTATAAAATGATGTATTATGCATACTGGGGTCCCTAAACAGTCTTTGAATCACATAAATTGGGTATCACTGTAAAGATGAGACTTTTGGATCGAATGAACCCAACTGTATTCATGTGTGATGATGTTAGTCCCCATAGTAGCCATTTCATTGTAGTGAAACCATTTTTTTAATTTGACTTCGCTGTATAAGATGACCTGTGGTGACCTCTAGGATAATCACAGCCTCATGAAACTTTACAACCACAAACTAGAGACCCAGAGCATTCAGAGGATGGATCCTTGGTAGACTGACAATAAGGGGGTTTCTGAGCAGTTTCCAGTTCCACAGAAGTGCTCACCATCCAGTTGCCAAGAAATGTAGTTCTTGCAGAAATCTCCAAATGTCAAAAGTTTTTGATACCAAATCACAGCACGGCTTTTTCAAGGTCTTATTATTATTCGGATTATTCATTGTTTTTTAATCAATTCTTGAAGGGTAAAAAAAAATAGCTAAATTTAGCACCAAATCTGTGTAACAAATGTCATCTACTCAAAAAATGGTCATCACATACTCCTATCATAATGTTCTAAACCTGTGTACACTTTTACTATTTATTTGTATTAATTCATGTATTCATGTTTATTTCTGATTTATGACTTGAAAAGCTTGACAAACAGTGCTGAACTGCATCATCAAATTAAGCTTCAGGTGCCCATGTTTTGGATGATGTACATCACTTCTTTGTGACACCTACTGTTGACCTGCTACCTCCCCCTAAAGACCCCCCTGTACCCCCCTAAAAAGACGAGAACTGGTCTACTGTGGTTCTCAGAGGGTTAAAGCAGTAAAACAGGAGTTGTTTGTTTCGCTGTTCAAATTATTTCGTCACCAGGTGCAACACACACACACACACACACACACACACACACACACACACACACACACACACACACACACACAAGGGATGCAAGTGCATGAACATGAGACCCTTCCTCTCATGAGACTTACCTGTCACCACCACGGCACACAAGCCCCCAAGAGTCCCCCAATCCTCCTTGATAGGCGAAACCACTGCACCACCAGCTTTGGCAGGAAGGTTTTGACACTTCCTTGCAGTAATTTTGTTTGTGAAAGCAGTCAAATTGTCTCGGTGTGCAGTTCCGGTTTCCACTATATCACACTGCTCATGGATGTCTGCTGACATGAGGAAAAGTATTGCTCATTACCTTCAGATTTCATTCACGCTAGGTGGGTAATGTGTCACACGGGTTGATGAGAGTGCTTGGAGTGGGACTTTACCCAAGGGGTGCGGCAATTAATAGGCATGCAGAGCACAACAAAGTGACAAGCCGGTTTTGTCTTCCCCAGTCTCTCCGTCTAAACTAAATTTAACTTAAATGACAATTTGGTGTCGAGTGCTTGGATGGAAATAGATCACTGGGGCTGGAGGAGAGACAAGGTAATGTAATGTCATTCACCGCAAATCAGGTCTCGTTGGCTTCCTGAGATACGCTGGATCCAGAAATAGAATTTTGCTGACAGAGGAAGTTGTTGCGACCAAAGATCGATACACTCACTCGCCCCCCCGCATTTCGCCTGAAGCATTTTTCTGAGCGTTGCATTTTGTTTTCCCTGTTCTTGTCTGGCCGTGCCCTGACTTCAGTGGTTTTAACTCACAGCAAAGTTTACTCCTGAAAGACTGTAGAGACCTCAGAGGCAGCTCACTTCAGAATGACGCGGGCTGAAGATACAGTCAGTCAGGACTTTGCCTCACATTTACAGTTCGTGGTGCAAGTAATTATTATTTTCATTAGAGCTGCAACGATCAATCAATTTCTTGTCAACTATTAAATTAATCACCAACTATTTTAATAATTGATTACTCATTTTAAATAATTTTTTATGAAAGAAAAGCTAAAAATTCTCTGATTCCAGCTTCTTTAATGGGAATATTTTCTGTTTTCTTGACTCTTCCGTGATAGTAATAAATAACTTGGAGTTGTGGACAAAACAAGACGTTTCACGTTGACGTCATCTTGGGTTTGGGATGTACTGATCTGCATTTTTCACCATTTTCTGACATTTCATTTCAGGCTTTGGACCATGGATGTATTGGGGAGAATGAGAGGTCATGTGTCTGCCTTAATGTCAATTTGTCACAGTGAACGATTAGTTATATGAGCCATAGTTATTTTCCTGTCACCAGGTAACATTCAAGGCCAATAATAAATTACAAATTGTTTAATTAATGGTTTAAAACAAGTCAAAAGAAGCTGCAGTTTGAATAATATTTTAAAACTGGTTCTTTCTATAATGAAAGAGTTGGCAGCAGTTACTTCATTTTTAACTGCTAAACAAATTAATGCCAGAGTGAAGCACTTTTACATATAAATGAATATTCTCTATATTCAAGCCCTTACCAAATGAGTTCATACAATGCGGATTAAACCTATCATCACCAGGGAAAGCTTGAAAGAAAGTATTTCTCAGTATACCGGAGTTATTGTGTCTGGTGTCTGTGACGGCATTCCCGTGCTGGAGCACCAGAAGAATGCCGATTCAGCTTATTTGTTCTCAGAATGAGTGGTTCATTAAGTCCACAACAACATCGTTACAAGAGCAGCACACAAAGTGCTGTCAGCAACCTTGCTCACTAACTTACAGTCCTTCACAGCGTAGCTGCTCATTCTAGCTTTCTGATTGGTTACAGTGTGTCAGCCTACCTGTATTACCTAGTACCTTGACAGGCAGAAAGAGGGGAGAAACCGTAGTGATATGGAGAAAGCTCTGCAACAAATCCCATGTTCCAGGTAAAAAGAAACTCACTGTTCAGAGACAGGCTTAAAGTCCAAAAAAGAAAGCAAGAGTAATAAGCACATAACACAACAGTCCATCCATCCATCCATCCATCCATCCATCATCAACCGCTTATCCCGTTAGGGGTAACGGGGGGGCTGGAGCCGATCCCAGCTGGCATTGGGCGAAGGCGGGGTTCACCCTGGACAGGTCGCCAGTCCATCGCAGGGCACATAGAGACAGACAACATATATAGACAGACCACCATTCACACTCACATCCACACCTACAGAAACCCACGCTTACACGGGGAGAACATGCAAACTCCACACAGAAGAGTCCCAAGCCTGAATCGAACCCGCGACCCTCTTGCTGTGAGGCGACAGCGCTAACCACTGCACCACCGTGCAGCCCTCATAACACAACAGTGTTGGTGTGAAATTGAAATTATACTGTTTTTAATTATTGTCACTGTCAGCTGGGGGAGACAAAAGTTCCACACTAAAGTAATTCAGTTTATTAGTCATCGTGTCAGTAAAACCTACCGGTAGTTTAACTTGCTCATCTCTTATTACGGGTTCTGCATGTAACTATTAACGCTGTAGCCAGCTAACATTACATTCGACTGTTTCACAAGTGATGATGTCTATTTTATCAGATTATTCAAATTGGCAGGTGTGCATCATTTTTAGTGTCCTCTGGAAACAGTCTCTGTTGTCGTCCGTGCTACTTGCAGCGATTCTGTATTCGGTTTTGTTCTCAAGGCCGCCACACAAAATGTTCGTCACCATAATAAACAAGAATATGTAAAAATGTTGACAGGACACCGTAATAACAAAAGTAATAATACATTTCATTTGTAAAGGACTTTTCTGTACCTAAAGTAAAAATAAAATTGATACAGCATAATATTACAATATTTTGCGGTACAATATTGTATTGATACATTCACAAGTATTGATCTTTTATTATATAAACTATAAACTTCTTAACAATCCAACAGGCCACTATTATGTCTTTCAGAAGTTGTAGCAGGCTCAGTCTTAAAGCTAGAGATACTGGTATCTTATTAAACTTGAAAATCTAAGGAACTGATCGGTACCAACCAAGTCATGTTAGCTTACTGGGAAGAATGCCAAATAACGCTCCAAAGTTACGCTAAATTTCAGTGAGGAAAAACTTGCATGGCCATTTTCCAAGGAGTCCTTTGACCTCTCACCTCAAGAGATGAACAGAGTGATTAGATAAAACGGATAATGACAAACTGCATAAAAAAAAGGGTAAGAAATCACAATATATATTCTCGCAATACTCGTAAAATATGTAAAATTGCATTAAGATCGTATCATGACTTAAGTTTTGTGATTGACATGGTATTGCAGATACAAAAAGCATAAGAGCGGATGTTATTAAGAGCATGTTTTAAAAACCAAGGAGACTGGATGCATCCTTGATCTCTTCAGACAGAGCAATCCCCTGCAGCAGAAGGCTCTGTCAGCCATATAGTTTTCAGATCGCAGTGGCATTGGTGGAAAATGGGTAGGTCGAAAGAGCAAAGTGGGTGGGGTGGGGGTGTAAGTATAAATGAGGTCACAGGAATAATGGGGCACAGAGATGTGAACAGTGTTGTATGTCAGCGTGAGGAGGATATTTCACTCAGTGGGGAGTGAGCAGGGAGCCAGTGTAAGCAAGATTGGAGTTACTGTATATGTTGGTATGAGGAGGTGCATGTGAGAATATGGGCAGCACAGTTTTGAACATACTGCGTTTACTAGTGATGTATGATGGGAGACTGAAGAACAAAGCGTTACAGTAATCTAATTATGGAGGTGGCAAAGGCATGAACCAATATTTAGGCATCAGGTGGTGACAAGAAAGGTCTTATTTTTGCAATATTGCGAAGATGGAAAGATGAGGATTTGGTAATGTTATTAATATGTGATACAAATGAGAGCTGGCTGTCGAGCATGACACCAAGGTTTCAGACAAGAGACCAAACAAGGTCAATTATTAATCTCTTTGTATTATGATTTTTTTTTAACTATGAAGGTTTTTTTTTTTTTTAGTAGACAAAATGTTCCTAGAGCCTAGAAAAGCTGTAATGTGTGTGATGCGAGGGAGAGAAGCATTAATGAGCATGTGCAGTGGGCCACAATGCAGGAGCAACCCAAGTCTATTGAATGGAGGCAGGGATGTGGTCTCGAGCTGTGGGGTACGACACATGCACAATGTAACTGGAGCTGGGATGTGAGGGATGGTGTCCACTCAGGTGCTCCTTGGGTCAATTCAGCCTGACAGAACTGTGGGTACGCTCGAATGGATGGCGGCCGATATACAGTAGAACGTTTCAAATAGAAAGCATTTGTTTATGGTCTTTCATTCAAGATCTTTTTAGTTAGTGCAGAATTGTAGGCTACTACTGACACACTGTCTGCCGACGCCTCAGTGAAATGAATCAGTTATCCCCATGTTCTGTGATGTGCTAGCTAGTGAGTCTTTAGGCAGGTGCAGACCAGATTTTACTGCATGTGTTGTACACCAGTGATTGACGAGATGTGGCACTGTGCACCGTATCCTCATACAACGGTTTGTATATCTCATGAAAAATTACTCCTCATTTTTTGTGTGTTGTCCTACAAATGTTCAGCAACACATGAAACACGTCATATTTCACTCGTTTCATGCATACATACTTTTTTTTTTTAAATTCTATCTTTCACAGGAAACTACTTAGTCAGGTTTATGCAACAAAACTACTTAGTTAGGTTTAAGCAACAAAACTACTTAGTTAGGTTTAGGCAGCAAAACTACTTAGTTAGTTTTAGGCAGCAAAACTGCTTAGTCAGTTTTAGGCAACAAAATTACTTAGTTAGGTTTAGGCAGCAAAACTACTTAGGTTAAGGCAACAAAATACTTAGGTTTAGGCAATAAAACTACTTAGTTAGGTTTAGACAGCAAAACTACTTAGTCAGGTTTAGGCAGCAAAACTACTTAGTTAGGTTAATTCAACAAAACTACTTAGTCAAATTGAGGCAACAGAACTGCTTAGTTAGGTTGAGGAAGCCAAACTAATTAGTTAGGTTAAGGCAACAAAACTATTTAGTCAAATTTAGGCAACAGAACTGCTTAGTTAGGTTGAGGAAGCAAAATGACTTAGTTAGGTTAAGGCAACAAAATTACTTAGGTGTATTCAACTAAACTACTTAGTTGGGTTTAGGCAGCAAAATTACTAGGGTTTAGGCAACAACATTAAGTAGGTTTAGGCAACAAAACTATTTAGATTTATGCAACAAAACTTCTTAGTTTTAACTTCAGGTTAAGGCAACAGAACTACTTATTTAGGTTAAGGCAACGAAACTCTTTGGCCAGGTTTAGGCAACAAAACTTCTTAAGTTTAGGCAACAAAACTACTTAGGTTTAAGAAAAGGTCGTGGTTTGGGTAAATATAACTTTGGAAGTGGCGTAACTTCTGTGCTTAAGTTACGTTACTTCCATAGTTATATTTACAACTAAATCAGTGTTGACTTCTGTTTAAAGGCAGGGATCCTGGGTGAAAGTCCTGTGTTTTCTGACCCTTGCTTCCACCCTGACTTCCTCCCGATGCAGTGCTGGTCACTCTTTATACTTTCTGGTTCATGATAATGTGGATTACGTACCAATAGTATTTGTGGGATATACAGTATATGAATTACAGTGTATTGTTTTTGTAGGTGACATCTCGGAGCAAACCAGGAGACTTGAGCTGAAGCTTTTGGCTTACTGTCAAATGAATGTTAAGAATTTATGCGCTCAAAGGTGATTTGCCTCTGTTGCAGTATCTGTTTCAAACTCTAAATTAAGGTCCCAAATGAACAGATAGATGGCATCTGTCTGGCATAGTGCTGTTTTACACTCTCTGAGTTGAACACTGATGATTTTGCCACTCACTGCCAACATGCGGTAGTCAATCTTTCCCCATATGGCTCCGAACATGCTCACAAGCTGCTGTCCGCCAGTGACTAGATACCTCCTACACCCAACAGTGGAAGTGATATGGGCCTACGCTACACGTCCAGCAAAACAGCAGCAGATGGTGAATATTCTGGATCCACGAGCCGTTGTGATGGACACCTCTGAGACTCGACTGAGTGACAGCTGTTTCTCAGCACGCGTCCAGTTACTGTGCAATCAGCTGCAGATCGGGGGGAATTACCTGAAGGGAGGCAAGAACAGCTTAATCACAGATGTGATGTCACCAACATGCACCCTTAGGTGCATCATTAACTGATAATGACATGGTCAGAATCAGCGACGGGCTGGATGATAAACAGCACGTACATGAAACATAGCCTACAGTTTCATTTTTAAAAATGAATGAATTAAAGGTACTATTGATAAAATATTTAAACTGATAACATTCAGCCGCTAGATGTCACATTTTTGCATTTACTTCACAACAAGTCGTTGCCAGGAATTTACTGTCAATCTGAGTCATTTATCGACATTGGGTCATTGACGACCCAGAGACACTACGTTATTCCAGTGACGTTTTTCTATTGGCTCACAAACTTTGTTAGACATTTGGAACCAAATGTTAGATATCTCCCACACAGATAAACAAAAGAAATGATCGTTATTTCACAATCATTTTTTTTTTATTTGCCACCTTTCTGGCAAATTCTGCTGTTTTTATGCAGCTGATTGAAACACTGACTTTATAATTGTTTCTTATAATAAATATATACTGTACAAAGCAGTCTAATTACAGATTGTAGCCATAGCTACAAAAGTAATGCGCATGATTTGTTTTCCTACTACAGATGGACCTCTGTCAACATAATTATCATTATACAGATGTTAGTTGTCAAACTGTTAAAGGTCAGGCTTGTTTATAATGAAAGATGGCTGCATACATGCATACTGCATGCATCTCACCTGCATGAATTACAATCAGCATGTGGGAATAAAGCATCTGAACAGATGATCTGCACAGCCTGATTTGCACGCGACCACACACTGGGAAACCTTACAGTATACTAAATAAGAGTATTGTAAGAGTAAGAGTATTGTCATTTGTTTTATGATGCTGTATCAATTTTCAAAATACACTATTAATTTTTAATATATAAGCCAATATTGTATTTTATTTGCAAATAGATGTGCCCTCTCAGTGTATGTGCCTTTTCAGAGTAGCGCTATGATGCCGGATGGTACAGGGAAACCGCCTACGGTATTGCAGTATATATACTGTATAGAATCTTAACCCCTGTATAATGATAGGTATTGTATCACCAGATTCTTTACAATGTACAGCCGTAATACCAAATGAGCTAAACTGAGTCACTAACTGACTTTCACCGTCTTTATCGTTACATTTTTGGTATTAATAACCTATTTCCTCTATTTGTTTTCTATTCTCAGAAGACATGAATACAGCGTACATAGTGCAAAGGTGTGCGACAGTTAAAGAGAGAATACAAGAAATGTGGTAATGAAGGAATCTGTTTAAACTAGGGCTGTTTATCAGTTAAAATGGTTAATCGTATAATTTTTATCTGTTCAAAATGTACCTTAAAGGGAGATTTGTCAAGTGCTTAATACTAATCAACACTTGAGTGGGCAAATATGCTGCTTTATTTGAAATGAATTAACAACACAAAAAAATGTCCAGAAACCCTCACAGTTACTGCATTTAGCATAAAAAAAAATCATAACATGACTAACTGAAGCCCAACAGGCAACAACAGCTGTCAGTGTGTCAGTGTGCTGACTTGACTATGACTTACCCAGAACTGCATGTGATTGTCATAAAGTGGGCATGTCTGTAAAGGGGAGACTAGTGGGTACCCAGAGAACCCATTTACATTCACATATCTGGAGGTCAGAGGTCAAGGAACCCCTTTGAAATTTAGGACTTGGTTAGTACCAATGGATTCCTTAATTTCTCTAGTGTCACATGATGCCAGTACCTTCACTCTAGCTTTAAAACCCACCTTCAGTGTGCTACAACCACGCGGTGTAAGAAATTAGTGGCGTTAAAACAAATTAGCATCAACATGTGTTGCAAGTGTTTAATAAATATCATTTAAAGCAGATTCTGTGTTTTGTTTAAATCTGTAAATACAGTTCATTCTTCTTATTTTACTACCTTTTCTTTATTTCCTCTGCTTCTTGTTTATAAAACGTTCTGTTCCCACTTTTTAAATAATGTAAATTATTTTTTAATGGCTTCACGAACACTACAGTGAAAATATATTCTATCAGTTACAAATGCACTGATAACATTTGGGGGAGACCTGTTTTGATATAAAATTTATCTTAAACCCTTGATGATTATTGCGTAGAAATATGTGATTAATCCGCACGGTGCTTATTCAAGGTTGACTTGGTTGTTGACCTTGTTTTTATGGTTATTTGGGGTGGATTAATGCAGTCCTAACACAAGCTTCCTCCACGTTTCATCTTTAAAAATGTAGCCACTGAAAAAAAACCTTGAGTATAATGTATTAATGTTTAATCTTCAGCATTTGTGTCACTGCTGAGCGTAAGATCATGAATGAAATTAGCTTAAAGGGATTATCTGCAGTGTGTTTGTTTGTATTTGGAGACGTCTTTGGTGCTAAGCAGTCATTGCTGTGTTTTTTTCACTGCATTTCTCAGTAATCACTGTGCCAGTATACTGTGTGATGTCACTGGAGTGACAGCAGCTGCCAAACCCCCAAACAAACAGGCACGAGATGCTCTGAGACTACAAACGATAGAACAGCAGAAATTAGCAGAGTGACTGAAGAGACGAGAATAATATCTACACAAGTGTGTTTTATGATGTGATGGGATATATTGATACATCATTTACTTCTCTAGCAGAGTTCATAGCAGGCAAATAGGCCAAGTAATGAACTACTATATTAATAGTAACTGCTTAGCCTCTCTTAAGCATTATAAAATGATGCCTCTGTTTTTCAATATATCTAACAAGATGTAATACATTGTAGTTTCTGATGCAACACAATAACTGTACTTAGACTAGTCCATAGGAAAAACAGCCAGATGTGCATGTAATAATCTGTCCTCATCATTCGTTTAATTTGAAAATGCAATGCAATCTCTGCTGTTCATACAAAGAAACAACAAAACACATCTGCCACTCTGTATTTTAAGGCCAAATATGTGTATCAAAGAAAGAGCATCATCAAGACAATGGAGGAATGCCAAATCACATCGGCTTCTGTGATGGTACAGCTGATGTCTGACGTTTGGATTGATGAAGATGTTGGTTCACGGTAAATAGATTAATAAGTGGCTGGTGTGCCCCACAATGACATGTTTGCATTCAAGCAACAAATCCTTCTATTCCTACTCAAGGCAGTAGGAATAATGACAAGAGGAAAGGACCAACGTCTGTGTCGGGAGGAAGTCGGGCTAAATGGATGGGTCAACAAAATATTAGCATTAGTTTCTTATTTCCATTTTTTAAAGCATGACCATGATTGTCCTATAACTTTAAAGTTGCTCTAATGATATCCAGAGCGTTAATATAGCAGCAAACAGCTATTTGCTATGTAAAGATATAGAGGAGTAACATCTACCTGAGCAGAGAACGAAGTCTCCTCCTGTGTGTGTGTTGTACTCAGAGCTTCTCCATGCTTTGTTGTCAAAGCTGGGCCGGCCGCGCTTGCTTTTAGTGCTTGATCGTGCATCTGAACGTGCCCTGCTGGCTAGCTCACAGCCGCCACTCTTCCATACTCTCATACAGCAGTTACAGCTAGACCGATGGCACCATTGTAAAAGCATATCTCCCCCCCCCCCCCCCCCCCCCCCCCCCCCCACCCCCCCCCCCCCCCTTTCGCCAGGTCAGCGGTTGCCATGTTGAGAGCCAGTAGAAATGCTCCCAATCTGGCATTTAGCACCTTAAACCAAGTTGTTATTATTCCTGTTTTGTATGGCAAAGATAAAGGATGTCCTGTTGAAAGTGGAACCAGATCAGAAAACTGTGTGGGTCTGTACTACAGGGCATGGACAAACAACATATTGTGCTGTTTACTTTGGAGGGCTTGTTGAAACAACTGTAAGCTAGATGTCATAAAACTTAACTTTTAAACCCAAATCTAGGCTAGTTTTGTTGTTTTCTTCTAATTCTTGCAAAAATGCAATGCAGGAGCCACAAAAATCTGCTTCATCTCTTATGGCAACAAGATGTCTATAATTTCATACATTACAGATTTTCTTCAATGATGCATCTTGTGTGATTGCTATGCTAGTTACCTCCGCCAAGGAGGTTATGTTTTGCCAGCGTTTATCTGTCTGTTTGTTTGTTTGTTTGTTTGTCTGTGTTCAAGATAACTCAAAAACTTATGGACGGATTTTGATGAAATTTTTAGGGTGTGTCGAAAATGTGAAAAGGAAGAACTGATTTAATTTTTGGGGGTGATCCGGAAGAAATCCTGGAAATTCTGGATCACTTTGAAATTTTCGTTAACATTGGGGTAAATGGGACCCAAAAAATTGTTTCTCAATATCTCTGGTAATTGTTGCCCAAAGCTCATGAAATTCGACTCAGGGATTTACAATGTGTACTTCTATCAAATCCCAAAGGCTGATCCAGATCTGATCCAGATGGCAGTTTTTATAGTAATTTATATAAAAAAATGGGGGTACTCTTACATTTTGGCCAAATGTATTGTGAGTTTTATGTTGTGTCTTGTATATATGTTCTATGTTTGCCACTGATATAAAATTATTTTTAAAAAATGTAGGATTTTTATTTTGGAGTGAATTTTGGGGGGGAAACAACTTTTGCTTGGCGGAGGTCTGCGCTCTCCGAGTGCTTTTCTAGTCTGATCATGGATTGATCAATCAGCAAGTCTAAAAACTGAGACTTTGTTGAGGGAAGTTAAAGAACTTTCACATTGTGTGGTTGTTTCAGCAATGTGTCAATCAATGTGGCAACAAAAGATCCCTGATGGGGAGAGTCGTGAAGGAGGGGGATCCCTCCGTCAGAACGGAGGAGAGGAAGAAAAAAGGTGCAGATGCTGTAACCTGGGGAGAGCAGGATGTTGCACAAAGGTGTGAAACAAGAGCCTGGCTGGTTTCCTCTCCTCCCTGTGTTTCCCACTCACACCTCTGTCTTTATCATTCAGTCTCACTTCCTTTAGAGCCGCCGCAGACGATTCCCAAAGACTTTCGCGTCGCTCGGTGACAGGCAGCATCTTTTGTTTTGAATACGCGTGAAAAGACGAGGGGAGCTTGTGCCCACTTTGTGCCTTCGCCTCTCAAAGCGAACGCTTACCCTTTTGGTGTGCGAGATGTGACGTGAGGATCTCTGTATGTGAACGCTTGCAAGTGTGAGAAGTTTGTAAGAAAGGAGAAGATGCTTTTTAGAGAGGTGTTACGAGAATGTTAAAACAAGAAATTGTTCCCATTACAGATAAGATGTTGAGACGACATCAATGTTTCAGGATTTGTAACAGAGAAAAAGGACTTTTCAGCTTCTCTGTTCTCCAGCAACTTTTTCTTCAAACACTTGTGTTTCATTTCCCACAAAACATTTTACGTCTTGGAAACGATTACATCCCCCTGAATTATACCATTTTCTCCACTATTATATAGATACACATATACAATATAAAGAAGTAAGATAACATAACCACAAGCTGTGTGTCAGCGTGTAAATTTAACTCTCTTGAGCATGTAACCCATGAAGCCTGAACCTGACAAGCGTCTCTCTCTCTCTACTCTTGAATATTTTCCATTCATTAACACTCATCTCATTCAGGAAATGTGTCACAGCTTTAGAGAAGTGAGGGTGAATGATGTGGAAAGGGGTGCATCGTGGATGTCTGCAGGGGGAAGCAGTAATAGGGTGTTTTCTTTTTTCCTTCCTTTGGAGGCAAGTGAGAGAGACAGGGAGGAGAATAAAAAAGAGCATGAACATGTTTCTTCTCACTAATCTCACACTGAGTTTTCACACCTTAGTGTTCCAGCATGATACATTATTCAGTGTTTGAACAGCCTCGCCCAATCCAGAGCTGAGCGAGCGTACGAGCTGCAGGCACAATAAAAAGATGGTGGAGCTGCTGTTCACCTCAAACTGAACTCTGAGGGTCAGCATGTGTGAACCTTGGATGCCACAGTGCATGACCTGATTTTTAATAACATAACTTACTATTCAATTCAAGTCGCCTCACTCGAGTCAGCGGGCCCACTTGCCGTGGAACACCCGCACCGCCGTTGATCTTCACAGATATTTTGAGACGCACACGGGACACAACAGTTCTCTGTTTGTATCTGCTGGAGAACCACACGGGGAGAAGACCGTTTTAAAGAAATTTGTTTGATGTTATACAACACAGAGCCACCAGCTCTCTGGATTTTTCCTGTAAAACACCACCGACTACAGGGAATGGGAGTTCTGAGGATAAGCCTGTTATAAATGTGTCCTGACAAATTTACACAGTTATCCTCAGTCATAATGGACTTACACAGAAGAAAAATACTGCAAGTACTATGTAACTGAGGGTCTCATTTGCAAACTATTCTTATAGCTGCTAAATTCAAAATTCAGAGCATTTGTGTTGCCTCCACATGGCTCTCAACATGGTGACGGCTAAGCCGGCGGCTTGCAGCGAATGCTGCTTAGGGCACTAAGGGGCCGTACACATGCGATGTCTAAAATGTGGGGAAAAAGCTTTGTGCTGCTTTTTTCCCCCCAATGTACTTGAGAGGTTGCACTCCTGTCGCGGTTGCTGTTGCTAAGCAACCAAAGCCTGCATGCTGTGATGATGATGATGATGAGGTTGCAATAATTTAGCAGTAAGCCTTACTGACTAAACTAAAGTCAGTCAAAACAAAGATAAATTTAAATACCTCACAGTAGCTTTAGACTTCAGACTTTTCAGCTGGATGTTGTGACGTCCTCGGACACAGTGAAACAAGTGAAATTGTCCGTGGGACAGATCATAAAGCTCTAGGCAGTCCTGCAATAAAGTGACTAACTTCTCCACCAAATCGTTACCGTAGACTGATATTTGTGGAAGATGTCTGCCGGTTATGATTGGTTGTTTCTCATCACATGACATGCATTGCTCGTTGCACCGCTCCAAAAGTTGAACTGTTTTTATCTCTGGAAGCAACCGTTGCAAGCTCAAAAATAGGCGCTTTGTTTGGGTGCACCAGCCGCACGTCTACATTGATCAATCGAATTAAGTGTGCAAGTGTACAGACCCCCTAAGACTACACTCACACCAGATCCGGCGGTGCGGTGATTCACCACAGGGTTGTATGGCAGTATGGGAGAATTGCCCATTGACTGCACAATGATTAATGTCTACTGTTCCCTCATGGCTGGGTTGTACAGCTCTGGATTGTAGGTTATGTGATTGGCCACCGCAGGGTGATGATGGGTTGTGTTTCTCCAAAAGTTGATTCGGTTTCAACTTTTATGCCCCAGGCCACTGCATTTTTTTCCCCCCATCTGTTTCCCCCACCACTGCAGCCCAATCACATTACCCACTTTCAAAAAGAATGGGAGGACTGGTGGTTTCGCCGCACTGCTGGATGTGGTGTAAATGCAGCCTAAGGGCCCAGACACACCAGCCTGACTGAACCTCTGTGCCTGCATGTGATGAAATAACTGTCCCTACCAGCAGCTCACAGTAGTCTGTATTGTCATTCAAAAAGGGAAACCGGAAGACTGAGGATGGCGGATATACAAGCCATTATTATGATACATCCATGAAACAAAGCGGCGTTTGCTGACCGTTTTCGCACCACTGTCACTCACCGCTTTATTCCAGATGGTCCTGTCGTTGTGAAAATACTGTATAGTGTATTGGAATGATCAGATGAAATGAAGATGAAAAATTTCTGTTTTTCATCTTGATTTCATTTGTTGGCTTGCTTTCCTCATGTCAGTTTCTCATCTTGTGCACTGATTGGTTTAAGCTGAACAGCCAGTCAGTGATTTGTCTCACCAATTCAACATGCTGAATCGGCCGAAAAACCTCCAACCCGGGCAGACTATGGCCGACAGTGCGGGACACACCACAAAAACTAGGCTGATGGACGCTCACCGACGTCCAACGGCCGACTGTCGGCTTGGTGTGTCAGGGCCTTAACAGTGCTGACAGAGCGAACAGTGTTTACCTGCGGGGGAACCAGAGGGTGGGCGCTACGCTGCCACTGCTGCCACATGCTGTAAATGTCGAATAGAAAACCTTTAATACTTGTTTGCTTACACCTCGATGAAACGGATTCGCCACCACAGGACACTTCAAATGGTGTCAATGCTGTCACTGAAGACAAATTTTCTGTGGTGATACAGACAAAACTGCATCTACGTAAACTAAACTAAAGCAAAAAAAGTAGTGATAGTCAAACCATCTGGAGAGAAAAACTTCAACTAACATGACTATTTTTTGTTGGACAGAATCATTAAAGCTGATCTAATTAATATTATTAGATTAACAATGATGAAACTAAAAAGCTGGTGACAAATCTACAGAAAATGATTATGACAACTCTGCAGTTCCCCATGACAGCCCTATGGAGAGTTTCAGCTTCCTTCTAGCTCATTGATTTACTTTTTACAGGCTGCAACTTTAATGTATTGGTTCAGTGTCACCAGCTACATTTCAGCAGCAGACAGCTGTTTTCATACTGATAAACCCACCATGCTCTACCAGACACAGACAGTTCAAGTGACTAGCTGGTGAACTTAGTGGAGCATTTAAACAGCTGAAAAGAGAGAGTATTTTGGATTTAAATTCATCACATGGCCAGAAACATGACTTCAAATAAATGTTGCACTGTGTCTACATGATGTGTAAATAGGCAGCGATCACACTCTAAATCATTGCTTGTAGTTTGTAAGATTTGTAACAAAATCATAGACTGTATAAAATATGGACCTAGTCTCCGGGATGTCACCCATAGGTTTCTGAAGAGCTGTTGTGAAGCTCAAAGCTCCGGCCGTTGCAGCCTGACTCACGGTTAATCCAAAAACAGGCAAAGAGGTGGTCGCCGGTGGAGCTGAGGCTGACAGCAGACAGCTAGCAGCTAGCGACCTGATACCGCTCCCACCTGTCACTCAAAGCAGTCAGACCCGCATTATGCCAAACTTTTATTCTTCATATAATTTAAACAGGTGAGTTGTTTAGCTCTACTGTAAAGTTGGGCAGTTGGGGGGGCAGTGGCTCAGTCTGTAGGGAGTTAACATGGGAGCCGGAGGGTCACCGGTTCAAGTCCCGACAGGGACCAAAAACTGAGTGTGAACTGGAGCTGGAGAGGTGCCAGTTTACTCCTCTTGGTGCCAGCCTCAAGTGGTCATTTGAGGAAGGCACAAACCCCCAACTGCTCTGGGCGCTTGTCTGGAGCAGCCCCATCACTCTGACAGCTCTCCATTACTGGCGTGTGTGTGTTTGTGTGCTGTACCCATCCCCCCCCTCATTACTTGTCTCCCCCCCCTCCTTACTACCCTCCTCCGGGATTGACTCCCTTTTGGTCCACCTCAAGTGGTCATTTGAGGAACTCAGTTTTTGGCGTGTTGGCTTCATTTCCAGCACCAGGTTTCAGGTTGCTGCTTGAACAAAGTCAGTCCATTGCACTGTAACCAGTTACCCCTCATTTTCATTCATACATCATCATCAACTTTCTCTGGCTTATGTTTTCTTCTACTTTTTCTGTTAACTTTACTTTACGTTATTATGAATGTTCATTTTATTTTACTATATATGTATAAATTTTATGTAACAATTATCTTTTTGTAACAAATAATCACATGATTGTCCATACTGAATCGCAACTAAGTGCAGATTAATCATGTTTTTTTCTGTTCAAAATTTACCTTAAAGGGAGATTTGTCAAGTATTTAATATTTGGGCATAATGTTTGCTTTATATAAATCTGTGTTTTGTATTTATTTATTATTGGAAATCGATTAACAACACAAAACAATGACAAATATTGTCCAGAACCCCTCACAGGGACTGCATTTAGCCATTTGGAGCCATTATTAACGAACAGCTGCTTATTTACTAAGGCTGTCAATTGCTAAAAATAATTTAGAAAAATGTATAAATTTATAAAATAAATTTTAGCGAGATTAATGACATGATTGTCCATGATTAGATTAATCACAAATCAATCTAATTAATCAAAATGTACCTTTAAGGGAGATTTGTCAAGTATTTAATACTCTTATCAACATGAGTGGGCAAATATGCTGCTGTATGAAAATGTATGGATATATTTGTTATTGGAAATCAATTAACAACACAAAATATTGAAAAATACTGTCCAGAACAGACAACAACAGCTGTCAGTGTGCTGACTTGACTATGACTTGCAGCAAACTGCATGTGATTATCATAAAGTGGGCATGTCTGTAAAGGGGAGACTGGTGGGTACCCAGAGAACCCATTTACATTCATATATCTGGAGGTCAGAGGTCAAGGGACCCCTTAGAAAATGTCCATGCCAGTTTTTCCTCACCAAAATTTGTCTTAGGTTTGGAGCGTAGCATCCTAGTACCAGTCCAGGTTTTCTAGTTTCATGTGATACCAGTATCTTCTCACTAGCTTTAAAACTGAGCCCACTACAACCTCAGAAAGATCGATTGTGTGAATGTGTTAAAGAAATTAGAGCCGTAGATGCAATTTTGCATTAACACCTTATTATCGCGTTAACTCTGACAGCTCAATATATTTGTTTTACTATGTGTAATCGAGCATCTTTCCTTTGGTTTGAACAAAGTCTTTTGAAAAATAATCATTTAACTTTAACAACTGTTGAGAGTCTCAGGATGGTATTCGTTTTAGGGCACACATCATATTCCAGCTTAGCTCGGAGACGCATACAGCAGCTGAGAAAATGACAGTTGAGATGGTCATTTTCCTTCCTGGCTATACAGCCTCATGATAAATGATGGATAGTTCTGGTTACCCATGACTGCTCAAGCAGCAAAGGTAAAGTGTTTCCCTCTAAACCAGCAGCTCCTGTTGATCAGTGGTCCATGTCTGAAAACCCTCACCCACACCTCCTAGTTTCTCCCTCCCTGTCTCCTTTGTCCCTCCCTCCCTCTCGCTGCTCCCAGAGGGGCTGCTGTTCACCGCAGAGTGCCTTCTGCTTAATGGTTGATGTGACAGAGCCCGCCACAAGATGCGATTTAAGGGAGAGGGGGATTGGGGTGCCACAGTCGCGGGTTTCATTCGCAGCCATGACCTGAGCCCCCCCCCCTTCTGAGCCTGACCACTGAATGATTCATGAGGTGAGAAGGGTGAAGTGTGTGATTGCATCATTGCTGTGGCCGGGCCTCTTGTGAGCGCTGTATTCTTAACCCTGACATGCAAGGCAGAAGTCGGGGGGTGGTGTTTGTGTTGCAGGTGGATAAACACAATAAACACAACACAAATGTTAATCATACAAGCAATAAATCAGTATTACGCATGCATGCACACTCCTGGCTTCACACGCTCGTCATGGCGACAAAGAAAGATGGGTGTGGCTTGGGGGTGGGGGGCAGTATGGGTATCCCCACTGGAAAAGCCCTGAACACGACCTCTCCTTCCCCCTTTAATACCTTATACATGATTAAGACATGTCTCGAGGCATTGTAGGGCAGAGAAAGCTGCGTTTCTAAACTCTGAATCGTGTGACTTGGCTGTTTTTGCAGCTCTACTTTTAGGATTTAGATCTTCCCATTTCTTCCCCAGCGAAACAAGCCACAGACACAACTCTCTTGAAAAAAATAAAGATCAATTGGAAAACAGCTCAAAGACTCTAATGGAGAGATAAGAAGTGGAGCGACTTGTGCCATAACATACGAGCGATGATGCGAGGGAGGAGGAGCCATCTTTTTATTGATTCGGGCATTAATGTACATAATGTACAAATTGGCTCAGGGTGGCCGGCCCCTCCTGAAGCCCACCGCTGCACAAACAAATTGTTTGTCTTGATATTCACTTGTGTAATCCAATTAATTTATGAATATATTTTTATGTTCATGTCACCTGACTCGCTCTGTGCATCCTTTGTTAAAAAAAATGTCACAGGAGGAATCCAGGAATTGTCAAGAGGACTGAAGGCTGCTTTTCTTGTTGACAGCTGAAAGGGGGGAAGGGAGGGATGGATAAATAAAGAATGGAGACGTCCTATATATCGCACAGGTAGCTCAAACCCTGACAATCGACAATCTGTCAGCCTTTTTCATAGCAACTCCTGTTAATCGACGCCCTCGGGGAAGAGAAACGATGTGTGGTGGTTTCTCGTGGCTAATTCATTTTGTTAGATTTCATTAATCATGTTTGCCACCTGTGCTCGACTGTTGGTGTTATTACAGTATCTGAGAGAGAAACTACAGCGTTGTGTCTGTGCTGCAGGATGTGTGTGTGCACAAAAGGTGGAATGCAGAACCCCATCCCAATACAGTGCCGGCTCAAGGTCTGCCTTTGTTGAGCACACATAAAACACACACACACAATCCCTCTACCTCGCTCCCTTACCACACATACAAACACGCTTGACACATGCGTATCCATAACCGTGTCCCTTTGTGGACCGTTGCCATGCAACATTTCTCTGATTGGGTTAGTTGAGCTCTGGTGCATGTAGACACACACCACACACTCACACACGAACACGGTGCTTCACCACACCCATCCTCCTCTCCCACGGGACACAGCCACACTTCCAAGGCCAAGGATGGAGTGAGGAGGGAAAGACGCTGGTGCTGCTCCTGGAGGAGGGGAGCTCTCTTTAGCTCAGCGCGGTGTCGTAGATTGTCTTGACGAGGTCCTTGGAGATGTGGGACGGGTCTTCGGTTTGAATCGCAGGTGCTTTTAAGCGAATGCATTCAACCTTTTTACAAAACTGTAACTTGAAATTGTAAAACCACCTTGAAATGCCATGATGTGGTGAGGACTGATCATTAAAAAACACCAAATGAATACACCTCGCTCTGCTTCAGTTTCTGTTTTTCCTCTTGCCGACAGGTTAGACCAACTCTGCACAACACACCAGTGCTTTAAGTGTCACTTTCTGTTTCATTTCTGTTGATCTGGCTTCAGGGAGATGAATTTAACCTGATAGGACTTCAGGTCCACACAACCCACTAGAGAAGAGCAGTGTTGTTGCTGTGGTTGCTGGAGGATGTTTCACTTTATTTTCTGTAACTTTTGTGTTTGTTTCAGGAGAAGATCCCCGCTCTGTGGCCCTTGGTGATCATGTCAGCTCAACTTTTAAAGGTAAGTTTATTCTGATGGAGGTTGCAAACAAACAACTGGTGTGTGACGAAGCTTCAGCTGTCTCTCTCTCTCTCTCTCTCTACCGTTTCTTTGTTTCACAACACATGATGTATCATCTTAAAAGATTTCTGTATTTCAAAGATTAGACATTCATTAGAAAATGTTGTTTACAAAAATTTATTCATACAAATCTTACAACACTTCCATAACATTGAGAAACGTAAAACCCCATATAAGGACTCCTGTGTGTATAACGATGCCACTTGTACTAAGGTTCACTTTTAAAACACATCAGATAGATAAGAGATTAAACATTGAAGTAAGGCGTTTGGCGCTTTCAGAAATATCAACAACAGGCATTTCCTACGATCTCAACAGCATGTTCTGAAACCTTTTTGTTCTAAATAGTGATGCACAGAGTCGTAAAATAATATGGCGGGGCTTATTTTTCTGATTAATAAATTACTGACCAATATCAAAATAATCAACAACACCTCATAATCAACAGTAACAACCACTGGTCATTGTACACAACTCTCACAGACACTGAACACCCCACACTGATGCACACACACACACACACAGACACACACACACATCGCCTTCTCCATCAACATATACATTCTTTTCTTTTTATATATATTTTTATACTCCATAAATCATTGGCCATGCTTTAAAAGAAAGCCTAATTCTACTACTACTACTCTCGGGGCAGACTAAGCTGAGCGATTAAACAGAGTCAAAGGAAGTTTCAATGTAAGCTAATGGACTGCAGCATTGTAGGGCCACTAAAATTTGCCATCTATCACTTGTGGCGAATTTTTTTTTTTTAGTTCTTTTTTTTTTTTAATATATTCTCACGTTGAAGCAAGGCACCAAAGCCAAAAGCTGTTTCCACCTCCACGTTCGCTCACTCATTCACACACATTAAATGCACTCAAACACAACCGATATGCAAACATCTACATCCGCACACATTCACACAAAGCCTGCAAGCTGAATTGAGGTGTATTGATAGTTTCTCTGGGGGAACACAGGCCACTGATTGGGTTGCAGAGGTGCATAAAGCTGCATTTGCATAATATTGAATAAATACATGAGATGTCTCCCTAATAAAAGTCGGTGGGAAGAAGATCCCTCTGCTGGAGGACTGGATTTCAGGGAAACTCGAGAGTGGCCTCCAGCTTCACTCACTGCTGATGCCAGAGTGAAGGGAATTCATGTTTTCTATACGATTCATTGACCCTGATGTCACTTTGGCAGGTGAGGAGAGGAGGCAGCGGCGCCTTCGCCTCTTCCTGTATCCAGGTGCGACAACCTCTCTCAGGCTTCTTATGTAACTTCTCTCTCTCTCTCACACATTATCTCTTTGTCTACCTCTCCATGCACACCTCTCTCTCTCTCTCAGCATCTCTTCATCACATCCTCACTCCACAAACCTCGGCAGACATCTAACACGGATCAGCTTCGTCTCAACAATGAATCACAGCACTGTCAAATCAACTATGTAGCACGGCCAGCTAGAAGCAAAAGAATCTTAAAAAAAAATGCTACCAGGACGATCAGCAAATAGAGGAGGGGGGGTCCAGTGTCTTCTTGACTTATGATATCCACAATGACAGCAGCAGGGGAGGTAAAGATTCAACAAGTCAGTGCAGTACCAGTTTCCACCACCTTTAGCCCTCCTTGTTCACATTTCTAACACATCTGAGGGGGCGAGGGAGTGGCGCTGCCCACCTCCCAAATAGCACAATCTAACAAAAAGCACGATGGCATGCAGTTTTCTAAGCAAAATTCAGCAAGGTGTCAGTTTCCACATGCACCAATAAATAAGAAACAAGAGTTAAATATTCCTGACTCGGATGCTACCTTTCCTCTGCTCACACAAAAATGCACCGTTTCCTGCATCTTTTACATGTTCTGGGTCCATTCTGGATATTTTGTAGTGCTGCTCAAATACAATCAACAGTTAAAGCACATCCTTCCAGATATAATCTGTTGACTGACAACATTGAGATGAATATGTGCGCTGTGTTAATTTCTATACTGTACATAATACACACACACAGAACATTCTTTACACAGTCCTATCGAGCACGGTTTAATCTCCCTACAGTGAATGACTTTGAGGCGAGTGAGCAGGCAGTGTTTGCCGCATACTGTTAACTTGAGTGCTTCCTTTATCTCTAGTAAAGGCAATAATGCCCTTGCAAAAGCCTGCAATTAAATTTCTGGTTAAAAAGAGGGTCAGATTTTACCACCAGTTACATGAATGGCCTTGTACGTCAATCAGTTTTTTTCATCAAATGAGAGGCTGTTCAACAAAAGCCATGTGGATTCCCCCGGAGGGGCAGCAAGCTGTACAGAGCCCCCATTAAGGGGGTGAGGAAGAGGAGGAGGAGGAGGAGAGTAAAGGACAAGGGCAACATCTATCATTTTAGCCGGTTATGCCTCTCACATAGCATGCTCACTGCTTCTTTGGGCCTGTTCGGAAAACAAAACAACACTAAAAAAATAGTTACAAAAATAAGTATAACATTCAATACTTTGATTGTCTTTTTAAAATCTATTTATTTTCTGCATATGTAGATGACCTTTAAAGATTTCAAGCGCATAATGTTGAAGGTGCACAATAATTTTTTTTTCTAATTTCTTCTTCTTCTTTTTTTTTTCCATTTTGTTTTGTTTTTCAACATCTTAACATGAAAATAAAATATTGGTCCACAACTGTGCGGTATCAAGTGCTTTTGTACAAAAAGAAAAAAAACGATATTATTATTAAAATATTCATTTTAATGGCTTTACTTCATACATAAATACATGTCGAAAGAACACAGGCGCAATCCACTGGTTGGTCAGATATATCTGAATGACTCTGATTTAACGACTGGATGTATATACACAGGAGGGAGGTTTGGGCAGTTTGGGCGCATTAACAACGCTACAAATAGGCAAGCCGGCGACCTTTGTTCCTAACTCTCTGTCTGTACCTTCTCCCCAGCACCGCTGCCAGGTATTTCTGCACGGCCATCTGCTTTCTATAGCGGCTGTAGCTGTCGGTGAAGATCCCATCTGAGTGTCTTTTGGATAAGGGCTCCGACTCTTCCTCCATGCTGTTGTCTTCACTGAAAAACAACCCAAAAAATGCAACATTAGTTAAAGCTGCAGCCTTAGTTTTTTTTTTTTATTATTCCATAATCTCTTCATCTTGCCATGAAGTCGCCTACAGTCATTAATAATTCATTTTTAGGCCTTTTATGCTATTTATGCCTTTAAAAAAGGGCGGCAAGCAAGACGGTAAAAGACATTGATTTTAAGCGTTTTGGAGGAGTTATAAATTATTAATTTGCAGCTCATTTTATATTCTGACGCATTTTTTTTTCATATCAACAAAATCAATGTATGGATTAATTACACAGAAATCGGCTGAGAAGTCTGACCCTCATTCTTAAAGGCAGGATGAACGCAGTGCCACGCCACAACAAAAACACAAAATGTCTTTTATAGAGATTAAAAAGAAATTAAATCATAAAATAATTTAAAAAATGGGAGACAGTGATGCAGCAGCCTTGGCTTATTAAACATTAAAAATAATAAAATGATGACTGCAGGTGAACGCTTATAAGAAATGCCCTTACCCTGCACGAATTGTCATCAGAGAATGCAGATAATGTCTCGCTGTTAACTGACCCAGGATCTCCCTCAAGGCTCTATCTAATTCTTCCTCAGCATGCCTTTCTGGTCTGAGATGATAAAACGCCAAAACACATAGATCGTCAGTGACTTAAAAAAAAAAAAAAAAAGCGCAGACAAAATGATCAGAAGTAGCCTAAAATGTCCCCACCCACCCGCAGGTCCAATATCACATCAGGTGCTGTCAAATCGGAGGCTATCCTTCCGCGTTATCTGGATTATTATTAACAGTATTTGGAGCCAACATTTTAGGCTACTCGGTATGAAAATAACACTGAACAAATAACATGAGAAACTCTGGGGAAAACAAAGCAAGCAAACATTATCGCAAAGAAGTCATTAAAATGGAGCTGTGCGCTGCGAGGGCGCATTTACCTCTTCTCTGGCGGGTAGTAGAGAGTGTACGCGTCGTCGTTTAAGGATGGTGGGCTTCGTATAGCAATCTGATCGCTATCAAAACCCATGTCGGATAATGAATTCCCATCCTCATCGAAGGCGTCGTTTTCAAGTCTGCAAAAAACAAGGAGAGCATTCATCTCAAATGGGATCTGTCTATGCACAAGTGGGACGCAGCAGTGAAAGAATGCCAAAATGTCTGCATCCGTTTGTGAAAGCACTCACTGAGAGGTTAAATGCATCACAGACAAGGGAGGAAAATATCTGAAGGTGTTTTGAAATAAAACCAGAAAACGAATTATTTAAATTCACCCCCTAGAAAAAATAAATTAAATGTGTTGTTTTTCTTTCTTTAAATAGACTGAAATGTGCTTTTAATTCCAACTTGGTGCTCTCAGCCCACTCTCATTAATTATTTAAGAAACGAAACAATGGGTGTGAAGATCACATTTAGTGGAGGCGTGGAGACTATTTTTTTTATTATTAAAAGAAAGCCGCAATTAGCAGTGAAATATTAGAATCGTTGAGAACCACGCCCAAGTTATGGATATGCTTTCACAGAGAGAAAAAAATCATAAATCTTAAACGGAAGGAGCTCTGCTATTCGTTTTGCCTCGCCTCTCCTTGGTGACGCCAGTCCACCGTCATCCCAAGGGCTATCAATTGCATTGACTGCGCTCTCATTTTTAATAAGGGGAGTTCTGTGAACCGTCCCAGCGGACAGATACCTCTACGCAATTTTTCCATTGTCGTTATCCACACAGGACTTGCATTTACGTACGCTAAAATAACCGTATTTCCGTTTGTTTTTCCTATCTGATCTAAAATTGCGCGCCTGGTTTTGTGCGTAATTACGCACACTTATCTGAAATAAAAGTGCCCAAATTAAAATCCTCGAATGAGACTTATCATTAATCACAATGTAATACCATCATTAAACAAAAATGGTGTTCAGCAGCAGTTAAAACAATGTTATGAAGACTCATAAAAGCTCGTACACCTACCTAATCTTAGGGTAACTTAGTCCGATAGGTGTGCAGAAGACGCTGTAGTGCATTAAGATTCCGTAGACGAGCAAGATTAAAGTCGCTTTACTCGAACTGGCCATGCTGTTAGAAAATGAAAAAAAGATTAAACAGGTTAGTCACTCCTATAGAAACAACATGCTCGCTCTTTGTTCTGTCACATGCTGCGCTACTCTCATCACAAACTACAAAGCTGGGTCGAATATATAATATACAAACAGCGTCCAAACACAACAGAAAAAAAATGATTTCTGTCTGTTTTATCATCCCATTTTGGTAAAAGTTTAACTGACACTGAATCCTTTGCATGCAGCCAAAGTAATTAAAAAAACAGCAGATCCATGCAGTGCAGGAAGGAAAAATATCCCATTACTTTATCTCCATGAATGAATTTCTCCGAGTTTTAAAGACAATCCGCAGATAAAGCACATACCTATAGCTGGGGAGCAGCAGGGAGAGCGCTGTGCTGTAGGATGTGATCCGGGCGCGGCTGTGCTACTGTGTCTATGTGTGTGTATGTGTGTGTGATAGAGAGAGAGAGAGAGAGAGAGAAAGAGAGAGACGGCTTTTTTTTTCTCACGGCACTTCTTTCCTGGCTGAAGCGCCTCCGTCGCCTCCTTTATGTTCCCCTCCGTGCAGCCTATCTCACTTTCAGACACACTTCTCGACCAGTCGCACAGGCACAGAAAAAGTCGGTGGGAAAGTGCGCTGTGTGTTCGTCCGCATATCGCTGCTCTAAACTTTAGTCCTGTGCTGTGATTGCCTTGGATTTTTATCCATGTATCGCAAGCCTTGCCCCCCTCCCCCTCCTCCCCTCCTCCCCTCCTCCCTCAGATATGTCACATTAAGGATGCTATAGACGTCATCAAGTTTGCCTCCCGGAATAAAAAAGTACAGTTCCTTCCTCATCGATGCATCCGTCACCCTCAACCCCCCCACCTCCCTCCTAAGATGGAAGTTTACTTCCAAACTTTCTCCCTTTTAAAACAACAACAATAACAACAAAAAAGCAGAAATGCGTTATGAGTGCACACATGAACTTTGCGCAGGACGACAACACAAATCAATTTGTCCCACACCGAGACCGCGACGGGTTATTTCCCAGCGTCATCAATACGTCCAATTAGGCTTTTATGATTATGACAGAGCTGGGAAGTGATCTTCTAAACTGGTGATGCTGGTGGTTTCAAGTGACTGGGTGGTTTTGATGGAAAGGGGGGTGGATGGATGAAGGGGGGTCAGACTTCCGCTGACCAAGTTCAAGGCCTCTGGGGAGTCCGGAGCTGTCCAGTGCTGAAACTAATCCTCTCAAATTGCGGCTTTCTGTATTTACAGTCACTTTTTTCTAATCATTTCCAATAATTGTCCTCTGGATCTGGAGGGAGGGGGGTCTAATGACAGCGCTGAGGCCTCGGTATCCGTTAGATTGCTGGAATAAACGACGCATGTAATCTGATTTGAAGCCGGTGACGCAGGATGCCGGTTCAGAGAGCCATCAGCCTACGTGGCTTTAAAAACGATCCACTCATTTCCCCAACATTGTTCTGAAATTGTCTGTATCGTTATAATGCCCTGATTGATACCTTAAAACGAAAAAAACGAATAAAAGGCTTGTAGATGCACAGTTATATATGTGGCATTAATCAAGAAGCAGGCAGGCCCGATTCTCTCCACCACGATGAAGCCTCGTTTGGCACATTTATGACAATAAGCTCTTTATGCTCTTTACTTATTATTAGCTAATAGCACAGTCGAGTAAAATAGCAGATCAACTTAACATTAATATTCACGTCGTCTATAAATTGATGGCTTGCAGCAGAGTGTGTAGGAAGCAAGTTATGAGACTTTTAATTTGGAGGGTGTAAAAATCTAATCTAGCAGTCCTGTATGGAGCCTCGTCTTAATCACCGACTCGAGGTCAGTGCACCTTTTCATTTATCTCTGTGCTACACTGAATCACACCTATAGCCCACCAACCAGTTGAAGAGTTTGCCAAAGAGGAGAGAGAGAGAGCTCACGTCAGCGTTTTGTTTATTCTGACGCGATATGACGAACAGAGCCGCTCGCTGACGGAGGGCCCATCCACAACTTGTTCCCCCTCCTGGCGGGGCGTGATGCCAACTTCAACCCCATATGTTGGAGATGGAGCAGACTAACGCCGGGCCTGTCGGCGGCAGGTGTGGACGCTGATCGGTAGGCTGAACAAACGGCGCCATCATGAGGACGAGAAGAGAAACACGCGAGGTTCAGTCTTCATCACTGAGAGAGAAGATGAGTCAGATCTCACATTAAATTATGGTTCATTCCTCTGTCGTTGAACAGCCAAAAGCTGCTGTAGCAGAACAGATGAATGATTTCTCCTCTTTCTTGATCGGAATTCATCTACAAATATAAATTCATTCATTAAACTTCCTGAATTAAAACCAAAAATAATTCAATTCATTACATTATTAATCTATCTATCTATCTATCTATCTATCTATCTATCTATCTATCTCTATCTATCTATCTATCTCTCTATCTATCTATCTATCTATACATCTATCTATCTATACATCTATATATCTGTCTCTCTGTTTATCTATCTATCTACATTTATCTGTCTCTTTGTCTATCTATCTCTCTATCTATCTATATATCTATCTATACATCTATCTATCTATACATCTATATATCTGTCTCTCTGTTTATCTATCTATCTACATTTATCTGTCTCTTTGTCTATCTATCTCTCTATCTATACATCTATATATCTGTCTCTCTGTTTATCTATCTATCTACATCTATCTATGTCTCTTTGTCTCTATCTATCTATCTATCTGTCTATCTATCTATCTATCTGTCTGTCTCTTTGTCTGTCTGTCTATCTATCCATCCATCCTTCCCTCTATCTATCTATCTATCTATTTATCTGTCTGTCTCTTTGTCTGTCTGTCTATTTATCCATCCATCCTTCCCTCTATCTATCTATCTGTTTATCTGTCTGTCTCTTTGTCTGTCTGTCTGTCTATCTATCCATCCATCCTTCCCTCTATCTATCTATCTATCTATCTGTTGACTGAATCAACTAATCAATTAGTTGACAAAATCAAGTTTTGGTCGGTTTTGAATGTCTCAGGTTGAGAACAGCCCTGTTTATTTCATTGGTTCCCACCTTTTTTGGTTGTGATCCATTAAAATGAAGCAGTGTAGCAGGTTGGCAATTCCACCAGAAGGATTTCCCCTTCTAAACATCACCATGTTTCATTTAAGAGATCTGAAAGAAAGAGAAAGAAAAGAAAGAGAAAGATATTCCTTTATTAGTCCCACAGTGGGGAAATTCAGTTTTACACTCTGTTGTTCACAGTACACAGTACATAGTACATATACATGTCAATGGAGAGATGTCAGAGTGATGGGGCTGCTCCTGACAAGCACCCAGAGCAGTTGGGGGTTTGGTGCCTTGCTCAGGGGCACCTCGGCAGTACCCAAGAGGTAAACTGGCACCTCTCCAGCAACCAGTTGATGGATGGTTGGTCCATGGGGGATTTGAACCCGGGTCCTCCACATCCTAACCCAAGTCCTTACGGACTGAGCTACTGCCGCCCCCATAGAAGAGGTGACGCTATCGGTATTTCACAATACTGATGACAGTTATTGGACAAAAGTCAGAAAAAATTAATAGATCATAACATTATGTAGTAGAACCAGCCATTTTTTTTTTCTTTCTTGTCTCATTTATCATCTTGTATGGAAGATTCAAAATGCCCCGATCGACTGTCCTGTGTGTTGCTTGTCATGGCGAGGATGTTGCTCCACTTTTCTCCGTCCATAACCTCTCTGGTGTCAAGACCCGCATCAGATAGTTTCTGAGTCGTGGTGCTTCATAGGGTGGGTGGTGTATTTCTGCTGCCTTCCTGCTTACTTGCGTAGACTTCCAGGTCTGGTAAAGTACCTGGATCTTGTGGGTCTTCTGGGTCTTACTGGGCCCTATTGCATATGTTTGATGTGTGCAATCGTGTCCGCTCTGTCACATGACTTGATGACGGGGTCCCAACGGGGGTCACGGCTTGCGCTGTCATCTCGGTCTGGGTTTCCATCGACATAAACAAAGGCAGGAAATAACTCTGGACTCAGCTATTAATGCGTTTTTACAACGTTTAGGACCTAATGAGTTAACTATTAGAGTGTTCGTACTGCGGAGTTGGTTTACCTACAAAAAGTTATCCGCTGAGTTACAGACGTCTCTTTCTCAGTGTGCGTCTATGGTATGAGGAAAACGTCTTTCTGGGCCCACCGTTTGCCACTGGGACCATGCTGGGATCAACGAGCAGCGCTTTTCCTTAGGGCTTGGTTTTAACAGCTAACCTGGTTACGATTGGTGCCTTCAAATGGGGTTGTGTTTACCATGTTCAAGTCCATATGAACGCCCCCTCTTCTGGTATTCACAACCTCGTAAGTGGAAACTTTCGGTTCAAAATAAGTGAATATATTGTATATTAGTCCTATATTGTAATTCTTCATAATTATATATGTCTATCTTCTCAATGACCTCATCTTTCTCCTCTGTCATTATGCCTTTGCATTTCCTGCGTTATGTTACCCACTTGCTAGCTTGCTAAGGTGTTAGCCTCTGTGGCTTCTAGTTGCTGACAGTAACGTTAATATTGCTGTTGCTTAGCAACGGTGTTCTCACAACTTAACCACTTAAATGGCAAGCATATTGTCTATAGGACTTCCCATGTTGTAAACACGAGCTCACACGTTTCAGGTGAAGGCAGCATTTATATCTGTAACCTGCATGGTGCTGGCAGAAGTGAGCCCCCTGTGACCCTGCTGCTAAGCAACCATAACAACACATTGAGTTTAATGATTTTTTTTTTTGTCAGGTATGGAGTGATACTGAAAGTGCAAAGGAATTAGATGCCATAGCACATAGCATAAACCAATCAGATTGCTTGATTTGTGCTTCCCTATGCTTATATACACATTTTTCATTCAATCATGACATACACAATATACACAAAATCGTATAAATGCATATAGAAGTATAGCAAGAACGCAGACATCATAACACGTCTGTGTTTGATTTGTTTTTATTGTGGCATTTTAAATCTTCCATAACCTTGTGACCCCTCAGATTTATCTTGTGGCCCGTCAGGGAGGTCTCAGCCCTCAGTCTGGGAACCACTGACTCCACTAGCTTACACTTAAGATCTAAATTAATCAAATTATTATCTGTACGCTTTATTAGCCTGTGACCTCTGAGCACACAACATTTTTTTTGAGAGTTTATCTTTATTGTTGATTTTATAGAAATACATATCTGTGATAAAATAATGTAACCTGACACCTGAGCAAGATGGTGAAATACAGTCAGAACTGTGTTTTAGGCCTGTGCTGTGTGTGTGTGTGTGTGTGTGTGTTTTGTAGCCTACGTTTCCCACACTTTGGAGACGTCTCCCAGGGGACACGGGCAGAGCCGCCTGGTACAGTGCAGTCAGAGTCAGTAGGGGTCAGCAAATCACTTCAGGCTGAATCTCTAAAACATCTCATACTTATTGAATCTGCAGTGTTGTAGTACTGAAGTCGTCGTTTTTGCTCATACAAGATGTTTAACATGCAATCTCAACATGGCCCCTCCCCTCTCAAAAACACTTCATCCTAGCTTCACATTTTTATTATCATATAATAACCCTGTTTATTTACCTTTGAAAATGTTATAGGACTGACAGGAAGTTAAGTAGGCAAGCATACATCACATGTTAACTGCAGTACTAAATGTTAATATAAATATGTAGTCACATTCATCCTTACATACACCCTAGAGGGCGCTAGATGCCTGCACATTGCCAATGAGGTTCAAAGGTTAAACAGCACAACCCAACGTCGCATTTCATGTCTAAATTGTACAATTTAAAAATATTTTTACATGATTTGATTGAGTGGTAAAAAAAAATGAGAGCCGCTTCATTTGTTTGGTTGTGAGCCAGATGGTGGATTGTGCCCTAAATGTGAGCCAGTGATGTCGGCCATATTGGGCACAAGGGAAAACCATTCAATGGGAGATGATGAGACGTTCACGTGTTGTCGCAAATAATAAGACGAGTCGACGAAACAGCAGAGCAACGACAATATGTGAATCACAGGAACATTTGCAAAAATATTTCAATTAAAAGAAAAAAAGATTCCAAAAAAGTCTTTGGTTAAATGGGTTCACAAGTAGAAATTGCTGGGTTTTAAGGGATTACAAGCCAAAATGTTTTGGAGCTGCTCTGTTAATCAAGTTTCACTTTCAAGTTTCTTAATTCATCATATGCACAACAATTACAGCAAGCAGTCATTGGCAATGTAATTATCGGGTCTCAGGCTCTGTTCAGAAACATGCATGAAAAATGTATTTATAAAAAGGACATAAGTATAAGTAAAATGAGAATCAAAGACAAAATTGGGGCAATCATTCGATTACAAATGTAATCACAAATCAATCACAATTTTTTTTTTGTTTATTCAAATTGTACCTTAAAGGGAGATTTTTCAACTATTTAATACTCTTATCAACATGGGAGTGTGCTAATATGCTGCTTTATGAAAATGTATGTATATATTTATTATTGGAAATTAATGAACAACACAAAACAATGAGAAATATTGTCCAGAAACCCTCACAGGTACTGCATTTAGCATAAACAGTATACTCAAATCATAACATGGCGAACTGCAGCCCAACAGGCAACAACCTGAATTTCCCTCCGGGGATTAATAAAGGTTCATCTTATCTTATCTTAACAGCTGTCAGTGTATCAGTGTGCTGACTTGACTATGACAAACTGCATGTGATTATCATAAAGTGGGCATGTCTGTTAAGGGGAGACTTGTGGGTACCCACAGAAGCCATTTACATTCACATATCTAGGGGTCAGAGGTCAAGGGACCCTTTGAAAATGGTCATGAAAGTTGTTCCTCACCAAAATTTAGCACATTTGAAGCTTTATTTAGCTTCCCAAGCTAGTATGGCCTGATTGGTGCCAATGATTCCTTAGGTTTTTGAGTATAATATGATGCCAGTATCTTCACTTAAGCTTTAAAATGGAGTTCGGTATGTTAAAGAAATTAGTGGCATTAGAACAAATTTGCATTATTGCGCTATTATTGCGTTAACTTTGACAGGCCTTATATAAAATAGTACAAGTTACATACATAAATATAAATCAATTAATGTATATATAAATTTGTGGAAGGCCGTATTTTAAAGCTGAATGTAAACAAGATGCATGTTAGTATGTACAGTATTGATAAACAGTGTTTTAGGGTCAATTGAACTGTGAAACCCGGATGTACGAGTGTAATCTCAGTCCCTGAACGCAGCATTATTCCTCCTCTGGCCTCGTCGGCTCCTCGGCTCTAGTCCGGCTATTGTTGTGTGTCTTTCATTGCAAACCTGACCCATCAGCAGGCGGTGATTTGTGGAGATTTTAACCGTTTTGCTCGGCTCTTCCTCCGCCATATTAAGCAGGCTTTGTCCGCCGGTGCTGGTTCATCGTTTTAAAGCAGCAGAAAGGATCCCAGCGGAGGACTTTGTGCCGGGGAACTAGTTAATCGGTATGGGACAGACGGAAGACTGAGTCCACGTTAGACGCAGCTCCTGTCGGTTGCTTCCACTTCTTCGGACTGTCGACGTGAAATAAAAACAAAAACAAAAACGTGGAGGCAAAGAAACGATCACAGGACGCATGTAGCCGAAGTACCACACTGTAAAGGTCGCTTTTTAAGGTAAGAAGTGCTCGTCAGAAAAGTCTCATTTTGGGTTGGAAGTGAGTGAGCAGGGCCTGGCAGAGCTGTGACACTTGGAGAAAGTTGGGAAAGACATCAGGAGAGTTTCTTCTGTGTGTTATATTGATCTAAAAGCCCGTTTCATTGTTAGACCTGAACCAGGACTTGAGTTTCAGGATTATTTGTTTGTATCAGTCGACGAGAGACCAAAACCAATGAGGAGCAACGCTGCATCTGCACCGTTTTAACCAGTAAATAAACCCAACAACAAATAACCTTTCTGTAACTCGTTTCAAGTATGTGTTGAGTTTCTTTCTTTCTTTCTGTCTTTCTTTCTTTCTGCCTCACCCAATCCCTCTCTCCTCACTCAATCAGCTGCTGCAGGCCTCAGCTGTTACAGGCCAGCACATACTGTTACAACAGAGCCCCCAAAATGACAAAACTTGGGCAATTTCAGCCTTTTGCAGTAGTTTCCAAGACTGTTTTCTTCTATGCTTTTATTGTGGTTGTGCAACTGTACTTCCCAGATCATCACACTCTACACAAAAATGTGTGTAACAGGATATAAAGTGCAGGAATGTTGTTGTAAAGGTGTGTGTTCATATAGTTACTAACACAGATTGTGCCAGTGTGTCTGTTGTGGGTGCTTATATACTGCGGTGCCACAGTAATCCTCCTCTATGGTAATCCCTCTGTTAGGACAGACCCAGTTGGCTGGAGAGTCATGTCACACACACACACACACACACACACACACACACACACACACACACACACACACAGCTGGAAAGGAGAAGGCTGTTGGCAGAGGAGTGAGGAGCGTTAACAGGTGGTGCTGGCTGGTCTTCAGGGACTTGAGTTTAACTGGAGGCATTAAGGATCCTCACATACTCCTCGAGTGTCCTCATGGCACAAATGAGACTCTACAGTATTATCACAGTGTGCCGATTAAAAGCCTCCAAGCTTTTGTGCCACGGCGCAAAGGTTAAAACGCCACACACTCACACGTTCGCCAACTGAACGATTGTTTTTGTGACGACAGAAAGAATCCTCAGATTTCTGATGTGGCCACAGAGAACAAGAAGAGCTCCTCTGTTTTATAGCTTGAGGATGGCCCTTTCTCTCCCCCAGCGTCACTCTAGCCATTGACAGGCACAGCAGGTGGCCTCAATGGCATGAATGGATTCGGAAGGAAGTTTCTCTCCAGCCCCCTCTGCTCTCTGTGATTGGCAGAGATGGCAGGCTGCCCTGGAGATAAGACCGAGCGGAGCCTCAGAGAGTGTGCCAGGGCAATTACTGAGTTACGCTTCAGTAGCGGTCTGCAGCCCTCGGTACCTCCTCATCTCTCTGTGATTGTGGCCGGTGTCTACGAAGTCTGTCAGCGTGGCTTTCAGGGTTTATGCACTGATTTATCTTTTATGGCATAAGTTTGGCTTGTGGACTTCACATGCTGGTGCTTGCCCAAAGTAGAAAACACTTAAACTTTAACTCAGATGCTTCATTAGAGATGTTCGATACGATTTTTTCCTTCCTGGTACCGATTCCAGTCCCTGAACTTGTGGTATCGTACAATATCAGGTAATGATCCAATACCAGCATAATAAAAATTATATAGTTGTTTAACAGCTGTTTACTACTGACAGTGTATGACTGTGATATGATTACTATTTTTGTTTATGCCTGAACAGATACAGATAATGAATGCAGTAGAAGTTTCTTTTATTATTCAGTTTGTCAGTTACAAAGAAAATAAATTAAAGCCAAGCCAAATTTTTTTGAAACTTTATTGAAAATGTTCTGGTGCAGGATATAGATCCTCCATGCCAGACTCCCCAACAACCAACAAACAATACAACAAAATAATACCACATTATACTTGTTTAAACGCAGACATTCACTGGTTTCAGCCTCTCGACTGTGAGGATTTGCTGCTTTTCTGTGGCTCATGTCGATGTAATTTGAAGATTTTTGCTTGTATTGTTGGACAAAACAAGATGTTACCTTTTGCACTGGGACATTGTGATATAGTTGTCATGAATTTCGTACATTTTACTGCCTAAAGGATTAATCAGTAAAATATTTTGCATGAAAATAGTTAAAGCTTTTCACTATTTTCATGTTTCTCTTGTAGGGTCTAATACTATCACTTGAAAAGCTTTGATACAACTGCAGTTTTGATATTGATAACACACTTAAAATTGTAATTAAATACCATATGCTGAGAGATTATATGTGTGTGTGTGTGTGTGTGTGTGTGTGTGTGAGAGAGAGAGAGAGAGAGAGAGAGAGAGAGAGAGAGACATGACTAATGTAGTACGCTTATATGAAACTATGCAAATATGTGTGTGCATGGTGTGTGTTACATGTGCATGTACTGAGCCTATGGATTGGGTTCTGTGTGTGTGTGTGTGTGTGTGTGTGTGTGTGTGTGTGTGTGTGTGTGTGTGTGTGTGTGTGTGTGTCCTTGCTAACTAGTCCTGACAGCATGCCTGTTCCTCGCCATGTGCAGCAGTGATGTAGCGTAGCACTGTAGTAGTACCACACTACTTCACAGCAGGGTGTGGTCACAGTACAACAGACCAAACCTGACCAAACCCAGCTGTGATGTTGAATGTGGTCAGAGCTTCAACAGCCTTGGCGGGTGTTGAGACTGAAAATAGCCCTGCATTTTTAAAGATGCAAGAGGTTGGTGGGGGCGTGTTTACCTTGCACGGCAGCTGGATTCTCTCGTCACAAGATCACTCAAAACCACATCTTGTCAGGCTTCAAGTAATAGATAATAAAAGTTACCGTCCAGCAAGCCAGGGCACGGACCAGTCGGACCTACGAAGAGCTGTGACGAAACACAGAGAGGTGACGGTTTGTTCTACACAACAATGGCGGCACATGAAGCGTTTAGCATAGCTGCAGCAGCATCAGTTATATCACAACCTCAGAGTGTGTTTTCACTTAAAGAGGAGTAAAGAACGACACTGAAGGCTTTTCTCGATGGAAAAGATGTTTTCACTCTTCTCACAACTGGCTTCGTCAAGAGTCTGATTAACTGATGGCTCATCCAGTCACCTGCCACTTATTTTTAAAAGCGCCTGCTATTTTCCAAACAGTTTCCAGTGACAGCTCCTCAGATGGTCCTGTGTAACACATCGTCTGGCAGCTCACGTTAGAGGAGTGTTGCTTCAGGTAATGGCGAGACAATGAATACAATGCAAGTAGTCCAGCTGGAGTCACAGATTGTATTTGAAACAAAGGCACAGTGAGATTTACAGCTCTGGAAAGATATCATGACGTTACTTATTTTATCAGAAAGACTGTGAGGTGAACAGGTGCCGAGCTCAGTGCTGGATGACGGAGAGCATTACATTGGCACTCCCTCTCATCCAGAAAAGTCGAACCTGGCAACGCAATGTCAGATCAGATAGTTGCTACTGTGGTATCTTTCCAGAGTCATAAAGTCCTGTGAGTATTACAAACCACTGCACTGTTCAGCGTTTTGGAGTATGACAAGCCTCTAACACATTAACCTAACTGGACTTTATGGATCGTGTTTCACGCCTCACGCACGTGCCCACTAATGGTTTTGATCTGAATACAAGCCTATACCTTTCAGGCCAAAGAGGTCAGTGCAGCTATGCAACCACAGAGGAACTTTGCATACATGTAATTGTCAAAAACTGCCATTTTTTAGAATTTAAAACAAGCGCTGTCTGATCAGAATAAAAATCAGAAAAGTAATGAAACCTTCCACCATGTTCAGATCAGTTTCCTTACCCATCCCTATGTGCTAAGTGGACATAAAAGAAAACCTCAAGTCGGGAACTGGAGTTACTGAATATACGCCTTTTACAAGTGCGACAGTTTTTTTCCCAAGTGACTGCAAAGGTTACATAAGGCAGTGGCTCAAAGGTCGTAGGGCCTCTCCCAGAACAGTCCAGAGTTGCATCTTATCTGATTACTCAGAATGGTTACAGAGACGTGTGTAACCTCCATCTTTTTCATGAATGCATTACACACACTTCATGGTAGTCAAAGATATCCCATAAGACGCACCTTGTTACCAGAACTACACTCAAACATGTTTTCAGACTAGTAAAAAGATAAATATAGAGGGACTCTGGTGCACATAAAGACTGGTTCATCAGATAGTGTATCATGTAGGAATTTCTTATCATTTACATATTTCATGATACTGCCATGCTTTTCTATGACATTTTCCAAACTTTTCACTGACTGTGTCACTTTTTTCCTGTTGTTCCTCTTGAACTGCCAGGATTTCATCTTTTTTTTCCTGCATTTTTCCCTTAAGAGGGTTATCACTTCATAAATGCAGGCATTTAAAGTTCGTAGAGAATGTAACCGACAACTGGATTATACAACTAAACTTGACTGTAGTACAGATGTGAGTTGGCCCTCACACACTTTGGAGGAGATTTACCTCGGGGCAGGTTATACTAGAAAAGAAGTGGTTCATGTACCGTGTTGTCCGACTACATCCAAAATCAAAAGCACTAACAGAGGACATTTTCAGACGTCTCTCCTGGAAGACATAATGTTGTATTTGTTTGTTCACATTAAAGCTGATGGCAGTGGCAGGATTCAACATTGGTTTTTTTTTTTTTTTTTAAACAAGGCAAGGAAATCTGCTTGTCTGAAGTCAGTGTTTTACTTTTTTAGCAGTTATCATATAACAACAAAGAGCAGAATTAATAGTCATGTTTAATCAGTATTTCAGTAAAGTAAACAGGAGTTTTGCCCTCATCCTCTAATTAAAGGCCCTGACACGTCAAGGTGACGGTCGGCTGTTGGACAGTTTAGAGCCGTTGCTGAGCGTCTGTCGACTGTTTTTGGTGTGTCCCCCACCGTCGGCTCTGTAGGAGGTTTTTCAGTCAGTTCAGCATGTTGAATCGGTGGCCGTCGATGAGAGAACTCACTCTGATCGGCTGTTCAGCTTAAACGAATCAGTGCATGAGAAAAGAAACAGAACTGAGGAAAGCAAACCAATGAGTAAAGTCAAGAGAAAAAACACAAAAGGCTCTCCTCAGTTTTCATCTTTATCTCTTCTGATCACACCGATACACGATATTTTCACGACAAGTGGCGAGCGAGAGTGGTGTGAAAATGGTCGGCCAATGCCGCTTTGTTTCGTGTCCGTATTTATCGTAACAACAGCATGTATATCTGCAGGTCTCTTGTCTTTTGAATGATGAATACAGACTACTGTGACCTCTGCTCTAACTGGCCGTCGGTGGCGGTGTGCTCGAGTCCAACTTGTCGGCCAACTTGTTGGGCCGGCAGTAGCTCAGTCTGTAGGGAGTTGGCTTGGGAACCGGAGGGTCACCGGTTCAAGTCCCGCCATGGACCAAGAACTGAGTGTGAACTGGAGAGGTGACAGTTTACCTCTTGGGCACTGCCGAGGTGCCCCTGAGCAAGGCACCAAACCCCCAACTGCTCGGGGCGCTTGTCAGGAGCAGCCCCATCACTCTGACATCTCTCTCCATTGTTGCATGTTTGTGCATGTGTGTGTTCGGGTCTGCATGTACCGTGTATAAGTTAACAACAGAGTGAAAAAATTGAATTTCCCCTCGTGGGACTAATAAAGGACTATCTTCTTCTTCTTCTTCTTCTTCTTCTTAATAATAAAGGCGACGTGTGGCGATGCAGCATTCAGCCTTCGTCACCGCTAGTTCTCCGATGTCGAGTTGGTTTGTCTGGAGCTTAACTAGCCACCCAACTAAACTCCTGTTTCCAGGATAATTGAAATACTCACTTCTCTTTGTCTTTACATGCCGCCACTTTCTCACAAGAGACAGATCACTACTGTGAATGTGGTACTCCCAACAAAGATGAGAAGGAAGCAAGATGGCTCACTCCTTAGCTACCATCAGCTGTGGAAAAAAAAAATGTTTAAATCTTTTTCATCCGGCAAGTGTATTACTGGATTTACAGCCCAATGTGGTATTCACTTGCTCCGGGCAAATGGGCATCCTTATTGTTGACCCATTGCGTTGTGTAAAACATGAGAAGAGTGCTTGAGTGGGAAGTTCAAACCATGGCTCCTGGGTCACTGCAAGTGGGTGAGAATGTCAAACTGTCGGCATGGAAAGCTGCAGAAATGGTCGTACAACGCCAAACCCGTTCGGATGTTGGAAAGGTGTGGGTTGTGTGAAGATACTGGACCATCCAACAGGCATATTTATGCTTGGCCCTGGTTACGCGTAGTGCTGGGATTTCTTTCTCCTGAATGCAGCCTGCATGCCAGCTACAGCTACAGCTTCCCCCCTGCAGCTCTCCACCATTGCTGTATTGGGCCCGGTGGGAAGCAGCAGCCTGTCTCCTTAATCTGACACGGCATCACTGGCAGTCTGGCACACAGCCTCTCGTGTCCTTGGATGGAGTCTGGTCTCCAGCATTTCTTTGAACACATACCACTGTCTTTTGTGTGCTCTGGTACAGTATGCCTGGAAGTAAAGTTATTCACTAATGTGTGGGAGTATGTGCATGAAGTTCCTTCCATTTCGTGTCAATGCAGCTTTTTTTTTTTTAAATTTCCAAATATAGTGCGTCTGATGTGGTCAAGTAAATGTGCACTTGAAGTCATCCAGTACATCCGAACTCATCCAGTTTTGTTTTTGTAAATACACAAAGTAACTTAAATTATTTCTTACTATGTCTTTAGGTTATAGATTTTAATAAAAAGCAATTTACATTTCTCTGTATAAGCTTGAGGCGCTATTTACTGTTCCCATGTAGCCACCGAAAGAATGACACATTTCTCCGAGCTAAGCTCATTGTGTGTATAACAGACTTACTGAGGAAACCATCTCAGAGAGGATACAATAATCTGCCTGTAATTTGATTTGCTGTGAGCCGTCATTAGCTTTGGTAAATTTGTCACACAAGAATGATCGTTGTCTTCACCACAAATATTCTCACTCTTATTTCTCAGGTTTTTATGGACATGTTTTTTTCTTTCCCAAGAATCAAACATGTCATTTGAAGACAGTTAAATCTGAATTAGTAAAAGCTCAATAAAGTATAGACTAGGACTGAGGGACGTTCTGTAAAGTGGTCTGCATAAAGTTATCCACAAACACTACAATGATTTTATTAAGTTTGCTTCAACAATAAAATTCTGCTTTTGTGAGAGCTGTTTTTATACATCTGTTGCTCTCCACAGAGGCATCTGGTTGAGTACTGAAGCCCTTTGATTGATTGTTGGACTTTTTGGTTCCACCACAGTAAGGACGTCGTGTCTGCCCTGATTAGCATATGTGCTGCTCAGTGTTAGCATGTGTATGGGGTTGTATAGTTCAGGGGATTGTGAGTGTACTGAGCTCTGTGGGGGGAGCACCACAAGGTACTTTCTCTTTGCCCATAACAAAAGGTAGATGAGATGACAAAAGAAGAAATGGAAAGCCTCTCTCTGGAGAGGTGGCCTTTTCTATTCTCCTCAGAGCACCATCCTCCATGGGTGGCTCAAAGGCTGGCTAGTAGGCTGCATTTCTTATATAATATGTCCCTCCCCTTTCGGTGGGACCTTATTTCGGAAAGCATATGAACGATAGTCAACAAAGAGAGAGAAATCATTTTTGATCCAGTTTGAATAGTGGCATAAAATACACATATGATGTTTGCCAATTCAAAGGATCATTTTGCAAGTCGAGAAAGTCGCGGTTTCTCGTAGTATCATTTAGTTTTGTATGAAAGTGCTCAGTGGACCACATTTCTCGCCTTGCACAATATACATCTCCAACATTACCTAACTTTGCTGTGTTACATTTATCTTGATGTGTTTCATCCAACAACTCCAGCTGGGAAGAGAGAGAACGAGTGAGACCCGTTGCTTGTGTGATTACCCTCCATCCATCCCAGTACAAAACCCACAGGCATCATAGTTGCAGCGAGAGAGACGTCACTTACATGACTTTTGGGTTTGAACTCTTGTCATAAATTAGTGTTTAATCCCAAAAGTAACACTCAAAGTCTGTTCCAGTCTTTAATTCTGCAGCAGCACAAGGCAAATGTCTGTGGTTAGTTCAGCAGGAAAGTTGAGTGTCTGCTATCTAAACTGCTGAAGTCGGTTGAAAAAATGAAGTAACGATAATGTTGGTAGCTTACCGTTTCCAAACAGACTTGTTAGGGTGAACGGATTGTGTGTTTTTAGCTGAGCTAGACCAGAAAATATTCCATTAACACAGATCAGTGATGCTATTTTGCCCTGATTGTTCTCTATGAAGTTTGATGTAACGTACTGTATTCTTGGTGCACTTTTTGTGGAGTGAGCACTGAGTACTACAGGGGACTCCATTTCAAAAATAACCTTTGTGTTAGCACTAGGCTGCAGCTATCGATTATTTTAGTAATCAAGTATTCTACCGATTATTCCACAGACTTATTGATCGAGTAATCGGATAAACGAAGCTTCGATGCAAAGAATTTGTATACATTTTTAGTAATCGAAGTAAGTTCAGTCAACCTAGGGGAAACACTTTAGAAGGAACCAAGTTTAAAGGTGCAGTATGTAGGATTTGGTGGCATCTAGTGGTGTGTTTGCAGATTGCAACCAACTGAATACCCCTCCGCTCACTCCTTCCTTTCAAAGACTGTGGTAATGTGAGCCGCCGAGCGCACACCTTTCAGCACCATCCTTACCAGAAGAACACTACTTTATGCGGCTGGTAGTACCACGGTTTTGAACTCTCACAAGCATGTTGGAAAACTACGGTGGTCTTCAGGTAATGTAAAAACACAGAAGTCCCTCTCTAGAGCCAGTGTTTGGTTTGTCCGTTCTGGGCTACTGTAGAAACATGGTGGACTCTGTGAAGAGGACCTGCTTCCTATGTAGATATAAATGGCTCATTCTAAGTTAACGAAAATATGATTCTTTGTTTCAGGTGATTATACACTAATGAAAACATAGTTATGAATATTATATCCCATTTTTGTCACTAGATCCCCGAAAATGTGACACACTGTTCCTCTTAAACAAGATGACCTCGCTAATTTACTGATTTTGGAATCGGGTATGGACACATTTTTGCGATAAGGGCAGTATCAAAATGTTAGTCATTATTCAATCTTATTATTTTTCTCCCTAGTTGTCCTTAAAGAATCAGCTGCTTGGTCGCTGTAGCAGCAAGACCGGTGACTTATCACTAACAACAGCGCCTTCTCAGTGCTTTCTGTTAGTGGTGTCCTTTTTGAGTTTTTAATAAATCACAAATGATATCCCCAGATCAATTCTGGATTTTGCTGCAGGCCATGTGTTGTATGTCTCTTGTTGGGTGTTGAACCAGTTTGACATGCCAGATCACGCACCAACCCCTTGTGGACTCGCTCAGGCTTGCGATCTATTCATGGCCATTTTAGGAGCGAGTCCTCTGGGTGCATATTGCTGTAAATAGGAAAGGCTGCCAAACATTTAGGAAAGGGGAGTTTTTAATATATTAATCAGCCTCTGATTACATGACCGCATTTGTGAACAATCAAAATCCTAAACAGAAAGTGAAACTACTGATAACTGAGGAAAGGTTTTAAAAGCTTCTGCTCATCCACATAGGTGGCGTTATCCAGACAATAATCCAAACCAAGTCAAAGTGCTTTGATCATCATCATTCCAGTTGCTGATCCGGATAGTTGGCTTCATTTTAAAGCAGCTAGTATTAACGTGACACTCGCTCTGCTGCTAGTTGAGACAGAATCTGTGTGCTTAATGTCATCACAATCCCCTGCAGTCTGGTTTCATCAGGATTAACACCAGTCTGGAGTGTTTGTTTCCAGGACACGGCCGAGGATTCAAAGCATTGATACCCTCTTTAAACTCTTACGAACCGTGTTTTCTTTCAGATCAGACATTGGTTTGCAGTAGCATTAACTTCAGGGTCAGCCACAAAGTGATTTGGACATTTGGAAACATGTAGTGGTTGACGTGTGACCGGATGAGGTCAAAGGTGGTGGTCGTGTTTACGTTGTCTTCCTCTCTGATGCTAGTGGCTTCTACTATGCCGTTGGTTTAGTTTAGCCAACTTAGAGACAATATTCTTAGCACCAGGAGGTTTACAGTACTTGACCTTGGCTGCAACTAACAATTATTTTCATTATCTATTTATCAGATAAGTATTTTTCCAACTAATTGTTGAGTCTGTAAAATGTCATAAGCGTGCAACTAACGATTATTTTCACTGTTAATTATTTTCTTGATTCAATCAGTTGTTTGGTCTATAAAATGTTAGACAACATTGAAAAATGTTGATCAGTGTGTCCTAAAGCCCAAGACGATGTCCTCAAACAACTCAAAGACGTTCAGTTTACTGTCATAAAGGAACCAGAAAATATTCACATTTAAGAAGCTGCAGTCAGAGAATTTAGACTTTTTTGTCTTAAAAGTACGCAAGTGCTCAAACTGATAAATCAATTATCAAAATAGTTGGTGATTAATTTAATAGTTAAAGGCCCATTACAATTTACTTGAGCCGTAAGTGACATCATCTCCATTTCAAAACCTTCAAATATTGAGTTTATTAATACATAAGACGGCATCAAATGCCCACGACTGAGCAGCTGGAACTAAGGAACGCTTGGCATCTGTTGCCGATTCATTTTCTGGTGGTTGACTAATTTATGTCGACTTATCATTGCAGTTCTGCTTAAGAGAGTATTCTATTGAGATTGTGCATTTTTTGGCCAAATGTTAGGAAAGTTAGTAAACTACATTTGAAGGAAAAAAAGTCCACATTCAAGCTATTTCCTGTCATGTTCTGTCTTTTTTTTTATTATAAATTTCCAGTACTAAAATAAAAATGACCACCTGCAAGTCTCAGCTACAGTATATCGCATGTTTTGATAGTGACGTTATGGAGACGCCAGAAGAAGCCAGGGAGCTGAGAACGGTGATTTGACCATATTGCCACTTTGTACCAATTACATTGCAGTTTTGTAAGACAGAGCAGCTCTTTGACTGCTGAAAAGAGCAGACATGTTTCATGTTGCATTGCAACTTTAACAAATGGCGAGGACACGGAGTGCAGCCATGCTCACGCAGCTTGCATGCTATCGTCACCAGCTGTTATTCTGTTTGTGGTAACAATCCTGTGAAGAGTGTCTGATCTGAAGAAGCCATAATTTGTCTAAGTGGACTAATTTGCTGGTCAGTGTACAGAGTTGGACTGAATGACTGTACTTGTATTTGTTTGAAATAATATAAATTCATCTTCATCCACTTTTCTTACAGTTTGTATCTGAGATGTAGACACAGTGTGGCAGCTTAACGTACAAGATGTCTGTAGAGTTAATTACAAAAATACAACCAGTGAACCACTACACAAAGACTAAACACGTCAGCACAACTGACTTGATAGTTCTTTTGCTTTTTTAATGATGAATGTTCTGTGCACATCAGTCTGGTTCGCCCTCTCGCTCTTTAAACTTCCCAGTTTCCTTTATGATAATTCATCTTCATCCATCCGCCTCACCCCGTCGTTCATACTGCTGTCTATTTCCGCTGCCTCAGCATTGGCTTTCAGTCAATAATGTTTGTTCGTGGGAGGAAGTCAATATACCCTCCATCTCAAATAAGTATATCCATACATCGATTGTTGACCCTCATTAGGTTTAGTTGTAGCGCTGCCCTTTTCAAGCCAAGGTCTCAGTAGGGATTCAATGAATTGTTTTCTTCACCTGGGGATTTCGTCTTCGTTCCAGTTTGATAGAACAAAGAACTGCCAAATCAATACACCCTTTACTATTCACAGAGGGAGTGAGTGTGTATCGGACATCTCGTCTCTTTGGTCAGACTGAGAAGCTAACATTAGCTCAAGCCGCTAATGCCAAGAACAAATCAGAGCCCAGATGATAAAATCACAGGAAAACACTTTGAAGGTTATAACAGTGTATCTCCACATTGAGCATAAAATACACCAAAAAGCTCTGAAGTGTCTTAAACTTGCATTCTTTCTAACATCCAGCAGGAGGCGACTCCTCCGGTTGCAAAAAGAAGTTTGATTGTATAGAAGTCTATGAGAAAATGAGCCTACTTCTCCTTTGATTTATTACCTCAGTAAACATTGTAAACATGAGTTTATGGTCTCATTTGCTAGTTTCAAGTCTTCTTCAATACAGCATGATGTTCATTTAGTAAATTATGGTCCCATTTAGAGTCAAATAGACCATAAAGCAGAGTATCCTTTAGAGCGTGGCTACCTTGTGATTGACAGGTCGCTACCATGGCGTTTTCCAGTCTGGGAGTTGTCCTTTTTCCTCTTTCAACTTTAACCCTTTCACAGTGTGTTTTCAGTTCATTAAATTTAATTGTAACATTTTGGTTGCCTAAAAATGTCTTATTCAGCGTTTGGTTGCTCCATCCTCTTGTGTCAATTCTGGTTGCAAAAAAAGAATGGCGATGGCCAGAAACCAAGATGTCAACGGCCAAAATGCCGAACTCAGGGCTTCAAAATGGCAGTCCACAAACCAATGTGTGACGTCCACTTCTTATATAAAGTCAATAGTTTTAACTTGTCCTATCTGATTTGCTCCTGACGTTAGCAGCTTGAGCTAACATTAGCTTCTCAGACAGAGTCCAGGCGACAAAATCACAGCACTTTGAGAGTTGTGACAAACTAGCTCACACAACAAAAGCTTGCTCAAATATTTTTCATTTGGGAATAATGCAATATGCCTGTGGAGCCTCCACACAGTTGTAGTCAATTCAAATAAAAAATGAAATGAAAAGTAATGATGCTGCCTGATGATTTCACCCATGGTTCTCAAACCATGAGACAAAGTCAAGCACCAAACAAAAGACAAAATATGCAAATGCACTCAAACGTAATTCAATAGTTGTGCACGAAATATGCGTATTTGTTGAGAGTTTAAGAAGTCACAGAAATATGGATCGTTTTTTCACACTTTTACCTGCATTAGTAGTAGATGGGTTGAAGCCTTTTTAAGCATCGCCACTGTGGGCCACTGAAGCGTAAACGCTGTCCTCTGTATTCTGCTTGTCTTGCCTTTTGTTTTCTCTCGTCTATAAATGACAGCAGCACACAGCTCTGCTACTGTTACAGATACTGCTATGTGTCCTGCTACTGATGGACATTGAAATTGTGCTGTATTATTTTACAAATACCAGGATGTGAGTTATTTGGATCAGTGTTAGACAGGAGTGGTGCAGCGGCAGCTTGTTTTATTGTGTTGGAAAGACACACACATGCACAGAGGCAGAGAAACAGGCCGAAGGTGACAGAAACATGAATAAACAGAGCAGGCTCTAGATGATGCTGTCAACTCATGTCAACATGCCGACACACTGATACATATCCCAACAACTTACTCCTTCTCATAATCAATAAATCTCAAGAACATAACATATCTTTCTGTTTATATGAAGTCATTTGGTCTTAATGTACAGCAAACACTCACACATGTAGGGTGTCAGATAGCAGTAAGTTCAGGAGGAGAGAGCACAGACTCTTAACACCGATAGGCTTTTTGCCCTCACAAATCTGTGTCAGTGATAGTGTGATCACAGGGGAGAGCTGAAATGGCCATAGGCTGCAACAGGATCTAGTTTCTAGCTTCGCTGGCTTTTGTTTGGACATGTGAAGTCATGTGAGGTCATTCATTGGCATGCAGTCTTTGTTTTCTGGATGGGAGAGTTAAGCCAAGACCACCCAAAAAAGCCCCAGGCTAGTATGTGCAATATCATAATTATTTCCCTCCATTTGTGGCACAAGCTCAGACCCCAGTGACAAACCTTGAACTCTATTTGACTTGAAAATAGTTGAAACCTCACCCCAAGTCCAAAGATTAAGAAGTAAATTATTTAAAGTGTGCGTGCAAAGATGATCGACCGCCCGGTACCGGAGGCAACTCCGACAGCGTTGGGACTTGTTGGGTTTATTTACTATTTGAAAGATCCTTCATTGATTTGTTTGGGATGAGGATTTACTTCTGGGAGAAAAAAATGAACAGAACAAACTGAATATCTATCTTTTGTTGTTTATTGATCAACCCAGAAGAGTGTTATTTTTGGTTGAACTCTAGACTGTTATTGGGACTTGAGTGTGATTATCTCACCCTTAACTCCCGAGATCCACTTTGTTTGAACCAATCCAAGAGCATCCAGTCATGTTGCAGGAGAGAACCATGAAGGCCTGATGTTACACTACTGAGCCACAGTTACTATGTTGTTAAAAAGGTATTGCATGTGGTGAAGAGTGCGTTATTGCTTGTTTAGGTTCAGGTCCCTCCTCTGCTACCTGTTGTTCTCTTTGTTGAAGTCATTGATCAGGACTGAAGAAATCTGTATATTAGTGGACATCGTTGGGGGTGTCTAGACACAGGTTTCAATAATCTCTGTCCCTTTCTTTAGCCACCTTTACAACTGACATCTTTTGCATTTAATATTCAGATTATACCTAAATTCAAACACATTTATTGTGTATTTCTGGCAGATTTTTACAGTCTGAATTTTTGTCTGGCTTGATTTGCACGCCTCTCTTTACTGAGTTAATTCAAATATTACATCGATACTATTGGAGCAATACTGCATTCATAGTTTGTAGTTCCTGTGTGTAAATCTAATCACTTCCAGGGAGTTTTTGTATCTTAGGATTGATTTACAGTTGGGTTTTGTACTATTTCATCTTAATCTATAACCCAGAACTTGTGTTCAAGTACATTTAAGTCATTAACAACAGCCACAACGTGAGACGTGTGACAGTAGACACTTCAAATGGTTTAATTATGTAAAAGCAGCCAAACTCAAACTGTAATTTGAAATTCAAACTCATTAATCAGAGCTTCCTTTTCCTTCTCCTCCCTGAAGGCTTGACGATGGGTTGCGTCAGGAGTAAAGAGGACAAGGGCCCGGCGCTGAAGTACCGACCCGACAACTCGAGCGCCACGCCAATCAACGCCCACCTGGGCCACTACGGGCCTGACCCCACCCTGATGGGTCACTCACCAGCCATGAAGACGCACAACAATAGCTACAACAGCCACGCCGCCTCCCTCACACCCTTCGGTGGGGCGTCATCAGTCATGACGCCATTTGGCGGGGCCTCCACCTCTTTCACGTCAGTGGCTGTGAGCAGTCCCTTCCCCAGCGTCATCACAGGTCAGTCTGTGGAGAAGATTTAGAGACACAAGGGCATCTGCATATCTGAGAAAAAAAAATGCTTTGAACCTTTCTCAGCATGAATGAAACATCCTTGATTATTCAAATAAATTCATATAACTTTCAGTCCCCGAGCCCCTACAGAGAAGGAACAGCAATTTTTAATAAAACACAAAATGAAGCGGAAAAATGTGCCCAACTAAAAAAACATTTTTCACTTTTTATTCTGTTGTCATTACGTGTAAATCAATGTACAACTTGAGAATAAACTTAGCTGAACATTTGTTATGTACAGGACATTATGAGCAGCAGATGTTATGCAAAGTAGACATTTGAAATGAGTCAGCCAAAACATCAAGGCTAAAGAGAAACCCAAAATAAGTCTGTAATATGGGAAGCAACGCAGCGGGCATGGCGTCGCTGGCGCCAGAGAAAACAATTACGTTCACTGAATGCAATGGATTTAGTCGTGTACACATTTTTATTTGCAATTATAGTTTGCTTCGATGGACTTTTTGATTATTCGTTACTAGTGAAATAATTAAATGTCTCAGGTGGTTAATACATCACAGATTGGATGGGTCAATTATGCAGAAAATGTACACAACACAACACGCGCACACACACACACACACACACACACACACACACACACACACACACACACACATCCCTCAGTCCCTGTCTCGCTCTCTCCAGGAGGATAATCTGGCTTGAGGGGCTGCTGCAGATCTAATCCTGCCCGTTCAATTTCCTCCTTGAGATAAACATATCAGAGTCGTGTTTTCTCTCTGCACTCTGTCTCTTCAGACCACAAACAAATCAAGTCTTTTCATTACATAGAAGAGATTAAGTGACGTCAGTTTCACTGACTTGAAGTGATGCTGCAGAATTTGAGAATTGTGAAAGTAATATCTTGTTTTTCTCTCAAATGCTCTTCAATGAAATCAGAGTCAAGGAAACTGGGTGTACTTTTATTAGGGCTAAAATCATTTTAATGGCACCAATTTTTTTAAAGCATTAACAATCAATCTTTCGGAGGCTGTACTGGGATCAGTTTCAAAGCTAGATTGACGATATTGGCATTACTTGAAACCAGAAAAACTTAGGCATTGATACCAACCATGCTCCAAACATGTGCCAAACTAAAGTGTCATGGCCATTTTCAAAGGGGTCCCTTGACCTCTGATCTCAAGATATGTGAATGAAAATGGGTTCTGTGGGTTCCCACCAGTCTCCCCTTTACAGACATGCCCACTTTTGTGTTGTTAATTGATTTTGAATAATAAATATATAATATGCTCTCATAAAGCAGCATATTAGTACACTCCCATGTTGATAAGACTGTTAAATAACTGACAAATCTTCCTTTAAGGTAGATTTTGAACAGATATTAAAAAAAGTGTGTTTAATTTGCGATTAAATGCAATTAGATATTTTTAGCGACTGACAACCCTAATTTTAGGTACAGGAAGAGGGATATTTCAAAAGAAAAGAAAAGACGCAGTCTCGCATTAACGTAATTGTTTATCAGTTGGATTGTTTGTTAGACTTGTATAGTAAGAAACGAAGATAGTTAAATGGAGCATTTTGTTGTCTTTGTCTGAAAGTTGCATGTTGGTGCTGTTTTCATCTGGAGATAAAAGACTGGACTAGAGGAATCAGGCAGCTTTTTGAGACTTGGTGGGATTAACTAACAATCATATATGTTCACATCGCTAACACTCAGCTTCTCGCTTTCAGGTGGTGTCACATTTTTCGTGGCGCTGTACGACTACGAAGCGAGGACGTCGGATGATTTGTCATTCAAAAAAGGGGATCGCTTCCAGATTATCAACAACACGTGAGTACTTTTGGTTTTTACGCTGACAAACTCCTGCTGTGTGTGTGTGTGTGTGTGTGTGTGTGTGTGTGTGTGTGTGTGTGTGTGTGTGTGTGTGTGTGTGTGTGTGTGTGTGTGTGTGTGTGTGTGTGTGTGTGTGTGAATCCCTCATTGTATTCAGGTCTGATATTAAGGCAGAAATCTGTCTGGGTTAATGGGTTCCACTAATGGGCCATCTGTTTAGTCTCCATTGCTTCTCTCCTGCCATAGATCATTCCTCTAGTTTAGGGTTTTACAGTCAGTAAAATACAAGCAATGCCGGTAATATGATAGATGACTGTATTACAAACATTTACAGAATTTTATATTCAAGGACACAAACACTGAAAATTTGCCTGAGGATAAACTCATTAGGTTATTATGGTATCAGTTTGTTTTTCTACATCATTTTCTAATTGTTATTTTTGATAACTTAATCCACAGTATACAATAAGTATAGTATGTCCTTTATTTCAGATATAAAGGAAATAACAAATTATAATGAAAAAGGGAAATTTCGACCTACCACAGCAGCAGCTTCGTTCTCCCAGGTGTGCGCAGGTGTGAAACTAGGCAGAGCTCCGAGTACTCCACAAATGCTGCTCTCCTCATTCATAACGCGTCTTCAGTCTCCATCTATGAACGCGTTGCATTTGCAGTGATGAAAATGCCATCTGCTTTCAGAAAAGAGGCGGGAGTAAGACCAATTTTTTTCTGACACCTCAGTTCCTCAACTTAAGTTATTTTTCTATAGGCCTAGTGTTTCTAAAAGTTTGAAAGCATGGAAATCGAGCAGTTAATGCCTTTGTAAGTAACTTTAATTTTCCACCGTGCCAGTTATATGCTAGCAGTTACAAGCTTTTTTTATTTCAGTTAATTCACATTTACTTGACATCAGTGGTGGACGGTAAATAAGTACATTTACTCAAGTACTGTACTTCAGTGCAACTTTGAAGTGCTTGTACTTGTATTTTCTGCTACTTGGACACTGCTACATTCAGAGGGAAATGCTCTACTTTTTAATTTGCTGCATGTCTTTGACAGCTGTAGTTACTAAATACGTTCAGATTAAGATTTTACATTCAAGCACATATGACAGGCTTATAAAATGCCTATCGTATAACTAGGAGTGAAAGTAGATTTAGGTTTTTGCCAGTATTACTAGGCTACCTAAACCTTCAATCATTCTTCAATCATTCAATGCCTGTATGGTGTAGAAAGAAATTTAACTGACATTTGCTTAAACGAAAGTGCTGCAGAATAATTTGTAAATGGTGACAAAACAAAGTTTTGAGTTGTTCGGACTGGGGCCGTTCACGTGAGTTTTACCAGTCAAGCATTCATATTTCCTATTTTTCTGACGCCAGATGAATGCAGCACAGATGCCCTATCTCGCAATGTTAATGATAGTGAAACAGCATTTCCACGTGTGGCAACAAGTGGAGCTGTGATTATGGATATTTGATGCACCACACAGTTATACAAGCAGGATCTGAATCATCAGAATGAATCAGTTTATTTGATAGATAAGAATCAATCAAGGGTCATTTTTCTGGAGAACAAGTACTTCTGATTCTTTTGTACTAGAAGTATGGAGTATTGAAGTATTTTTCACATGAAGGATCTGAATATTTCTTCCTCCGCTGCTTGACATGGCTTTTAAACACCTCTCTATATATGATGACGGAGATTCCTGAAGTGGTTGAATGACGCGTAATACGACCTTGCTCCTTTTGTGTCTTAATAAGCTCCTATACCTGCAGTCTTCTTTTTAGCGTAGGTGTATTATTCAATCATGCTTTTGTGAGTGTCTGATTTCTAACTTCACTCTCTCTTCAGCGAAGGCGACTGGTGGGAGGCTCGCTCCATCAACACCGGACAGAAAGGTTACATCCCCAGTAACTACGTGGCTCCAGCTGACTCCATACAGGCTGAAGAGTAAGAGCCTCCATTGTTTGTTTTCTTTCACTTTTATTTTGTCCCTTCTCGTTCCAGTCCTGTTTCTCACCCTGCTCAGTCAGTTCTCCTCTGATTAAGAAGACATGATGTGACTGGGCCGGCACACATTGTGACTAACCCGTCATGTACCAACATGGCAGCGAGTCTAAATAATGGAGCCCTGTATTGTCGCTGAGAATCGATGGCATTCCTGTTGCTGTTCATCCGGTGTGACAGAAAGATGACAAGGACTGAGCTGTTTTTCAGCAGTCCTGGCCTGGTTTCTCATTGGCTGACAGCCATTTCACTAATGCTAGATGTTTAAGCTACTCACAAAACACCCAGTGGAAAGCAGCCAGCTAAGTTTGCTTTGGTCTGGAAGAGAGTGTAAGTGATTAACAGTGTTCAGGGTTTTTGCCTCCTTCTCAATTTAGTCTGGAGAAAAATATGCCTGTGAGGAGAAACAGTTCAACATGACAGAACTTGTAATGATGTCTTGAAATAGACTCTCACTACTCTTTAAAAGAAGAAGAGAAAATAGTTTTAAGATCGTTTCAAGTCGTGAGCTAATGCTTTACTCATTTATTCATAATGGTAACAGCCCTTATATGTAATGGAATAAGCTATAATTATAGTAGCATGGTCTAAATTATTTTTACTTTGTAAGGTATTTATTAGAAAGTAACCACATGAACCACATTTATATAAACCTGATGTTTAATTTGATATAAAACATATTTTATTGTCCTCTTCATCTGTTTTTGATGTTTAACTTGACTATTTTACATACAGGATTTAAGAGCTGCAACAATTAATTAGTTGTCAACAATTGAATTAATCACCAACTATTTTCATAATTGGTTGACGTATTTTTTAAGAAGAAAAAAGTCAAAATTATTTGATTTTCTGGTTTCTTTACTCCTCTATGACGCTAAACTGAATATCTTTGAGTTGTGGACATTTGAAGATGTCATCTTGGGATTTGGGAAACACTGATTAACTGTTTTCATTATTTTCTAGCATTTTATAGACCAAACAACTAATTGAGAAAATAATCGAAAGATTAATCGACAGTGAAAGTAATCGTTTGTTGTGGCCATACAGGATTTATACTATACTACATTCATGTAAAGCCAAAGAATTTTCAAATCTCTAGCATGTAAATATCTCACAATCCAGTGCTCTTATTACATGAATTAGAAAATCCTGCTTGTTGTTGTGCAGTGAACCACAGTCAGAGCTCCTCCCGTGTCTGACTCTCTGACTCTCTCTTTTCATGCAGATGGTACTTTGGTAAAATGGGCCGCAAAGACGCTGAGCGTCTCTTATTGCTTCCAGGGAACCAGCGGGGAACTTTCTTGGCACGAGAGAGTGAGACGACCAAAGGTAAGAGGGTTTATGTCTTGAAAGCAAGACTGTAATGATGAGCCTGCAGTTGTAATACGTAAGACAAATTATGAAAGCTGTTACTTTTCTTGTGGTTGTGAGAGCTGTGGACTTGGTTTTATAGCAGCTAATTTTAATTTATGTAGGTTTTTTTCTTTTTTTTTAAATGTAGGTTAGAAGTCAAGGGGCGGGTCCATTATTTACTCTGTAGCTTCCCAGTGCTGTTCCTTGTGTATTCAGATCCTAACAGTAAAATTTTGGTCAAAGCGTGTATATTTTAACATCTAAATACTATTTCCCCAGCAAGCCCCTGTAATAACTTTTTTCCCACGTGACCAGACGTAGGTTTCTGCATGATGACGCTACTCTCTGTATACATTATAAACCTCCCTCTAGTCGGTGTAGCAACGTTACATCCAGTAACTTAGATGTCAGTCAGCATGCTCACTGTTTGGAGACGCAGACAGGAGTCCTGTCACAGAAGCTAAGTCATGTGCTGCTGTTTGAACGCCACGTTAGTTCAGATCCGAAAGTCACAATAATGGTTTGAATGGAGTCAAGTCTGGTGGCTTTGAAGACTGTTATATACCGGCTCCAGTTCTCTGTTGGACAGGGCTGTCTGGCAAATTAAAGTGGTGATAATTTTTTAAATATAGCACACACTTAAGTTATTTCCCAACTTAACACAGCTAACTTTAATGCGGCTAGTGCTAGCGTTCACATTATCCTCAACCTTATTGACTGCCTTACTTTGGTAACCTACGTCACTGCGGCTGAGTGGGCGTTTCCATATGGAGTCATGTCACGTAGAAATAAAAAGCATGAGATGCAGATTTGACGATAAAGCACAATCTAACTCACTTTGTGTGGATGTTGAAGGTGCCTATTCTCTGTCTATCCGGGACTGGGACGAGGTGAAGGGAGACAACGTCAAACACTACAAGATCCGAAAGCTGGATAACGGAGGTTATTACATCACCACTCGGGCCCAGTTTGAGGCGCTACAGAAGCTGGTGAAACACTACACAGGTACGCAGCTCTTTGTGTTGGAAGCATTTAACTAAGCACTCTTACTTAGACTCACATGTTTTTTTCTTTGTAGACTCATGTTTGGGGTGTTTTTTTTTTTCTGGACAAACATGTTGACATTTATTATAGTCATTTGTAGTTTGTGTTTTCTTAGTATTTTAGCCAATGAATTCATAACTTGTCACAGAAGATGCATTATTCAGCTGCAGATGTGCTGCTGGAATACATTTTGAATATGTTTTATGGACAGGGTTTTTTTCTGTGGTTGCGGCTCAGCAGTCACGACAAAGTCCCAAAAAAGCGAAACCATGTGAGACTTAAGCCAAAAGAGGCATGAATATAAAACAGTCTTAAACCCGCTGTAATCTGCACAATATTGACAGGCAGGCAGCTGCTGTGAAAAGAAACCATCTGGATGATGTGAACACACGCAGGACACACTTTACAAGAATACAGTTTAACTCCCAGAAGCAGGATCTATAACAAGAGGATGTTTGTTATTTGGCTCTATAGGTCCTGTGTTGTTAACCCTGTCCTGCTCGCTTCCTCGTGATTCACGTTACTGCAGTGCTCTTTATGATTGACTCCGTTGTATTCCTCCAAGTGTTGCCTTTAAAACAGTAACTCAGAAATCATGCAGAAACAGTTTCTAACACAGACTTACCTGTTCAGTGGCTTCAGTGTAGCAGGCTGGTTTCCCACCGTGTCGCCGTCTTCTGTGAGCAGAATACCAATGCTTCATTTCACAAGATGGTTAGTGCTGCTGTCGGCTGCGTTAGGCTCAGACAACAACCCCTTGATATGTTCGCTTTCTTACTGAAATTGAAATGAAATTCAACACGGTTCATGTCATTGTGGTGGAATTACCATAAGATCTGATTATTTCTGAAACGGAAATGATTATTCTGTGAGGAATGAGGGGTCAAGTGTTCTGATGTGCTTCGATTGTAGTTTGTTGGTGTTGTCATGTGGCAATGTGATATTTTTATTCATGACGTTCTCAGTCCACCTACTGGAACCTACTCTACACCTACCTACACCTACTCTGCTTGCTGCTGTGATTGTTTGTTAAAGGGTAACCTAAGTATTTTTAACTTGGACCCTATTATCTCATGTTTTTGTGTCCAACTGACTAACAGCAACAACCATTTCTGAAACTGGTCCAGTATTGAGGGAGAGAGCTGTAGAAAGCAGCTGCTCACGGGCTGCAATATGATGCTGTTGGGACAAGCTGGCACCGTCATTTACAACCATTAAGTGCTTGTTTTTGTCATAATAGGCTGATTGTTATTATGAGTGTCTGACATTATGGAAAGAGTCTCGTTCAAGGAGAATTTAAAATTCTGGCAAGGAATACATCCATGGTGGAAACACGAATGCCAGCCGGGCAGCGTTTGTTATGTTGGAGTACAGAAAGCATAGCTTAGTGTTATCTAAAGGCTCTTTCACAAGCCAACATATTGTTTGTTTTAATCAAACTCTGATGCGGTTCCTTTGGGCGGTTGTGTACGCAGTAATCAAACTGTGGTGCGGACCAAATCAACTGGACCGAGACCGCTTGGGAGAGATGGCCTCGGACTGTTTCCAAGCGAACCAAAACAGAGGCTGCCTGTGTGGGCATTTGTTGGGGTGGACACAGGTAAATGACAAGTTAACATGAGTGGGAGAGGACTGACCTGGACTTTTGCAGAAGTCTAATGTTCGCTTGACATGTGGACTGAAGAGACCACACAGAATATGCTACATAAAGTCAACAAAATTAGGGATGTTAATAAAGTAATCTGAGATAAACTGGAGGAGAAGGTATTCATGCACACAGTAGATCAGTTCAGAGTCACAGTGAAAACGGGACTAATAAATTCTGCGATTCCTTGCATAGACCTGGCAGCTCTCGAGACGAAAACGATCAATTCACTGCTTCGTACACGCCCCTCAGCAACTTGATTTCTTTATGTGGTCCGCTGTAATTTGTGCACTGTGAATCTGAACCAGGCTAAATATAAAAGGAACCAAAAGTATAAATCCCACCCTGGTTCAGACTAGCCAGATGGACTGTTGCTTGTGAAAGCGCCCTAAAGGACTTTCAGTGTCATGGCTCAATATTTAGATGATTTTCACAATGTGGATGAGCTCTTTGAATTCAGTGACCGCTCGTATTTAATTGAGCCAGAGTGAACGTATGTTCAGATTTCACAACAAGACATCTCCTTGAGTGGGACTTGGACACAATAACAAACAGACCAGCTCAAGCAAAAGGTAAGAAAAATGTTTTATTTCTCTGTTGGGTCATTTCCATTATGTTGTCAGACACTTATAATAACAATCTGAGCTTGTCAGTGGCAATAACAAGGTCTGTTAGTGAAATAACTTTACCTTAATGCTGCTCTCTTGCCCTCAGAGTACAATGTTCTCTCTCAATACTGGACCAGTTGTTGTCTTCATTAGTCACTTAGACACAAAAACAGGTTAACATAGGGTTCAGGTTTAGAAAATATCAACGTTAGTTTAACAGACTGGTGGTGGATGTGCAGGCTGATCACAAACAAGCTGCAGCTCACAGCTCATTCGTTTTCTGTTTTTCCCCCTTGTGTGTCTTTTACGTGTCTGTTCCTGTCCAGAACATGCGGACGGTCTGTGCTACAGGCTGACGACCGTGTGCCCCACGGTGAAGCCTCAGACTCAGGGACTAGCTAAGGACGCCTGGGAAATCCCACGAGAGTCTCTCCGACTGGAGGTCAAACTTGGCCAGGGCTGCTTCGGAGAAGTCTGGATGGGTAAGAAACCAGTACTGCAGCTGTACTCAACACTCGTGCATATTGTCTTGTGAAGTGGTTTATGAACCAGCCACTCCTGACAAATGTTTCTGTGATTACTCCTCTCTTTTTTCGTAATTTATTTCTTTTTTTATATCAACTTTTTTTTCAATATGTACAAACGTAATGGCACACAGCACCTGTTGCTACAGTGGATCAATGAAAAATAAATAATAAAATAAAACTAAATGCATCTGGGCAAACAAACGTAGCTACAAGTAGAGCAAAAGAACAACAAATTGTAAACTGTGGAGACAAAAATAATAAGGCAGAACCATGTATCAGTACATGGGGTGACATATTTTCCTTGACAAAAATACAATAATAAAAAAAATTATCTATTTACTTCCTCTTGGGTCTCTTTCTTTATAGACGCCAGAAACTGTGACCATTCCTTGGTAATTATTAGTCCTTACCATTAGAGTTTCATTTGTGTTTTTAGTTTGTTTTGGTGATCACACCAGGAAGCAGTACTCTGAAATTTATTTGCTCCACCTCTGGAAATAAGTGGTGCTGGACTATTGGCGGCATAGTGACAAATATCTGGACTGTATACAGTTAACTCAAGGCATAGCACAGTAGCCATTCACTCCTGTCTAACGGCTGACTGCAACACATGTTGCATCTTTGTTGCAGAGGCATTTATAATTAGACGATTTTCATCAGAGATTATAGACAATATTTTCTCGATTTATTATTAATGTATTTGGTCCATATGATGCCACAAAATAGTGACAAATACCTGAATATCTACAAGTCAAAGTTGACATATTGGTATTTTATCCGAACGACAATCCCAAACCCAAAGGTATTCAGTATAATGTCGTAAAAAGAAGCTGGAACCAATTAATCTTTGGCATTAAATCATCTAAATTAGCTGACTTCAGTCCAGAATATTGGTGATATTCACATTAATGTGACCAAACCCTTGAAGGTCTCAGAGTTTCTGTCTGAGTTCCTCAGACAATTAAAGAGTTTCTGCTGTGAAATTCACTACTTACTCCGAGTAAAAGCTGCATGAAGAGGATACAGGTTGAATCATATTTGTGAAACTCTGACAGTAAAAATTATAGCATACAGAAACCCTGAAGCTGCCTTCTTGTTTGTCAGTAACACACACGTATGGTCTGTAGTATTGATGTTAGACGCTAACACTGATCATGAATTAGTAAAGAATACAAACAACTGCATTGAGATATACTCACACGGCCATTAGGGCTTACATACAGAGACAAAGCATCCGCTGTGCATTATTTATAACTGATTTAAATTTAATGTAAAACAACTCAGAAGCAGTAAATGCAAATAAACAGAGTTAGTAGCTGGAAGTCCAGTGGGACAGACCCCAGTGAGGAGCTCGTCTTGCTGCCTCACTGGCCCACATACTGATGTAAATGATGATTGTTGTTGGTTCACACACACACACACACACACACACACACACACACAAAGCTCAGTAATCACAGGTCACCTCCTACGCTTCAGTTCTCCGGCCTGCATGTGAGACGGGGGCCTTTCAGTGAACACGACTCTCCTCTTTCATCACTCGCTCTTTCATTAAGCCTGGCCTGCAGCAAGCCTCGACCTGCCATCCTCCACTCAGCAATCCCAGGAATCCCTCTCTTTCTCTCTCTCTCTCTCTCTCTCTCTCTCTCTCTCTCTCTCTCTCTCTCTCTCTCTCTCTCTCTCTCTCTCTCTCTCTCTCTCTCTCTCTCCCCGCACTGTTTGTGCTCAGCTAAAACTTCTTACTGCAAATCCCTCCTCGCTTAGGTTTGTTCAACATTTAACCTTTTTTTAAATGCATAACGTCATGCTAGTTGACCTCCATTGTTCCAATATGTTCTCGCTACCTCATTATTATTTTTATTATTATTAGATATTATCATCACCCTACTTTGTCCTCCAGCTCATGTGTGTGTAGTTTGTTCAGTATGATTCATTCATGAAGGTCAGCCTTGTGACGGAAGCAGTCAGATCTCCTGCCTCAGCTCATTGTGAGCAAGCAGGGCGTGAGTAAGAGGCTCCCGACCAGGAAGTGGCTGATTATTTTAGCCTTCGTGTTCTTTCTCTCCTGAGCGGCTCTTCAACACATGGGACCGCCGCCAGAGATCACTGGCATGGCGGCTGATTTTAGGATTAACTTTTCAATCACTTGAAAAGGGGTCAAAAACTGTTTTAGTATTAACAGTGTGTGTCACTTAATGCATCGGAAATGCCTAAGATTAAGGCTGTCAATCGATTAAAATATTAAATCACGATTAATCGCATGATTGTGTGTGGTAAATCAGGATTAATCGCAAATTAATCGCACATTATCTGTTCAAAATTAGATTTGTCAAGTATTTAATACTCTTATCAATGTGGTAGTGGGCAAATATGCTGCTTTAAATAAATGTATGTATATATTTATTATTGTAAATCAATTAACAACACAAAACAATGACAAATAATGTCCAGAAACTCTCACCAGTAGCATAAATAATATGCTCAAATCATAACCTGGCAAACTGCAGCCCAACAGGTAACAACAGCTGTCAGTGTGTCAGTGTGCTGAGTTGACCATGACTTGATCCAAACTGGATGTGATTATCATAAAGTGGGCATGTCTGTAAAGGGGAGACTCGTGGGGACCCATAGAACCCATTTACATTCATTTACCTTAAGGTCAGGTCAAGGTTCAAAGGATCCCTTTGAGAATGGCCATGACAGCTTTGGAGCGTTATTGAGCCTCCTTCCTTATCTTCACTCTAGCTTTAAAACTGACTCCGCAAAAACCTAAAAATCTCAAGTTGTGTTAATGTGTTAAAGAAAGTGCTGTTAAAACAAATTTGCTTTAATGCGTTATTATCAGACATGAGTGATCATTTTTGTTTTTATTATACGTTTCTTTTCAGGCACATGGAATGGCACAACTAAGGTGGCTATCAAGACCCTGAAGCCGGGCACCATGTCTCCAGAGGCCTTCCTGCAGGAGGCTCAGATCATGAAGAAACTCCGACACGACAAGCTGGTGCCTCTCTACGCCGTGGTGTCCGAGGAGCCCATCTACATCGTAACTGAATTCATGGGGAAAGGTAAGGACGGGTCAAACTCAAAAACCACAAGAATAGCACGAGTCATGGAGGCAGACTTGAAAAGACGTATGCGAACTTGTAACAGAAAATCTGGAAGTTGTGAAACGATGATATCATCTGAAGTTGAGTGAAATTTGTACACAGTATACACACAAAAGCCTCAGCTATGCTTCCCGCACGGACACGAGCCGACCTGGACTTGGACGAGGAAACTTGGATCTGTTATAGACCTTTTCATTGCCCTTCTGTCGTGAGGACGTCAGTTTTGGTCCAAGTACTTCCTGCCGGCTACTGCATTGACAAACATTGCAACAGGAAACACAAAGGGACCCATTTACATTGTTTAAGTCGTCAAGGTTTATACTCGGGGTTCTCATTGTGGCTAAAAAAACAGGGCAGTGTATCGAAAACTTGCGCCTACAGCATAGTTTCAGCGTGGCTTCTGCCCATCTGCATAGATAGTAAATGTTGGCTGTGCATGGGCAGGTGAAAACCCTCAAGGTGAGACACCACTTTGGCCATGTGAACACTTGTTACCCTTGCGGACACCTCAAGCAATTTCATCATTATTCATTTATGGATAAACCCTAGACTGTATATAAGACGTGGACTTAGCTACCGTGACATCACCCACTGGGTTGTGAACTGCCGTTTTGAATCCTTGATGGTCACCATCTTGGTTTTTGCAAACCGAAGTGACACAAGAGGATGGAGCTAAGTACAACCAAATGCTGAATAAGACATTTTTAGGTGACCAAAATGTTGGTTAACTGTCATGAACTGAAAACACAATATGAAAATCATCCCCTGCTTTATGGTCTATTTGACTCTAAATGGGACCATAATTTACTAAATGAACATCATGCTGTATTTAAGAGGACTTGGGACCATAAACTCATGTTTCTAATGTTTACTGAGGTAGTAAATCAAGTGAGAAGTTGGCTCATTTTCTCATAGACTTCAATACGATCTGACTTCTTTTGCAACCAGAGGAGTTGCCCCCTGCTGGCTATTAGGAAGAACGCAGGTTTAACGTACTTCAGCGTTGGCTTCACTTCTCAGACCCGGAGGTAACCCGTTATAAACCTGCCAAAACCAAACCAAAATGAGGGTTTTGATTCTTTATTATCTTAAAGTCCCGCTCCACTCAGAAATGTGTTTTGCTTATCGTTAGTTCACTTGTATGAGCTTCACTGTGCAGTAATATATCTGAAACATCCTGGGAAAAACACTGAATTGTTAAATGCATTCTCTTTAAATGAAACCACTCAAACATGATCAACTGTCCTCTTGAATCATCTGTGGTAAAATATGCACATAATAACAAGGAAAAGTCTTTAGTTATGGGTATCAAGAATCCGTAACCTCTTGTAATGCGAGGGAGTATGAGCTGGATTACGACTCTTATTGTAAGTAGAATAAAACTTTATTGGTCTGAGTGAGCAATAAAGACCAACATAAAACTGAGCTGAGCGTAATGAAGAAAGCCTCTTATGACCTTTGCAGTCATGTTGCCTTCGAGTGACTTTGGTTATTTGAGCGTTTTCTGATGCTGAACTCTCAGCTGCTGTACTTTTTTCTCGTGTTGTGTTTATACAGACAGACGTATTGATTGTGCTTGACTCTTCTGAACTCCGACAGGTAGTTTACTGGACTTCCTGAAGGAGGGGGATGGTAAATATCTGAAGCTGCCCCAGCTGGTGGACATGGCTGCACAGGTAGGATCAAAACACAGCGTCTGAATGCTAACACTCCTACCCGCCCGGCTGCTGTTTCAACTCTGTGAAAGAGGGATTTTCATGCATTACCAATAAAATAAAGACAGCTCCACGTGGGCAGGTGTGTGCAGTAGGTGTGCATGAGTCAAATATTCAGACTCTGTGAATAACACTTTCAGTTTATTCTCCATCTGGCTGTCATATTTATTTAATATCTCTGGGCTTCTTCTCCTCCTCCTCCCCTTGCTGTATGTGCCTCTCGTCATTCTCCACCACTTAACTGCCACTGTAGCACTTAAACACTGCTCATCAGAGGCCACTTAAGCTCGCTGGTTCAGTCACCTGCCGTGATCTGCTCTTAATTCGCCTCTCAACTCTCCCAGGCTCCCTCTACTCCTCTCCTCGCTCAGCAGAGTGGAAAAATGTTTGACAATCAGACAGAGGCGTGTTGAAACCTCCAGACGCCTCTTAGCGAGTTGACAGCCAGCGTGAGGAGATAGTTGTGTTAAACATTTGTCCAGTTCTGTTGCAGCTGCATATAATCTCTTTTTTTTTTTATTTCTGCTTACATTAATATCTGGATCAAAAACTAGATCAATGAAATGTATATTTCTGAAAATGACTCACTAAACACTCTTAAGGGGATAGTTTGGGTGTTCTGAAGTGGGGTTGTATGAGGTACTTATCCATAGTCAGTGTATTAACTACAGTAGACGGTAGAAACCAACAGGAGTACCGGCACAGCAGCGAAGTACTGCTGTACTGCTGTGGATGGGGCCGGCAGTGAAACATATTTTAGCCACTTAAAAGAAATATCAAAAGCAGTTTAAGACTACGCTATATTTTCACCAGTTTACCTTGCTGTGACGTCTATGTTTCCAACAAGGAACTGAAGCCATCGTCCGTCAATGCTCTCAACAACGAAACCAGACTCTAAAAATCTGTAGTTTTACCTCACAGATCACAGGAGTTGCTGGTCTACTGCGGCCTCCATCAATTAGTTTGTTTGTGTTATTGTGTGACTTTAGTTAGTTCATATTCACCAAAGTCACACAATAACACAAACAAACTAACCGATCAAGGCAGCCGTAGACCAGCCACCCCTGTGGCATGTGAAGTAAAATTACATTTATTTTTTCAATGGAGTCTGGTGGCTTTGGCGAGAGCATAGATGGATATAACAGCTTCAGTTCCACCGTTGAAAAGGACTGTCTGACAGCAATACATATTATATATAGCAAACACTTAAACTGATAATGATTTTTATACTTCAGGCTTTCTTTAGGTGGCTAAAATATGTTTAGCTGCTGGCCCCGTCCATAGCCGTAAAATGTTTTGCTTCCATGCAGTAACTCCAAACTGGTGCTGACCATCATTTACTGTAAGTAATACACAGACTATGGATAAGGACCTCGTATAACCCCACTTCAAAACACCTGGACTATGCCTTTAATTAGCATTATTCAAAACTCATATTTGATTTTAATCTTTTCATTTGCAGAAGTCTCAAATGGTCTTTCCCTGACTGTCGGTGCTCTGTCTGTCTGTCTGTCCCGTCCCAGATCGCAGACGGCATGGCCTTCATTGAGAGGATGAACTATATCCACAGAGACCTGAGAGCTGCCAACATCCTGGTGGCTGATAACTTGGTGTGTAAGATCGCAGACTTTGGCCTGGCCCGGCTCATCGAGGACAACGAGTACACCGCCAGACAAGGTTGGTGTGTTAAGAAGTGGACACGCGGGTTTGTGTGTCTGCATTTGTGAGGACTTGATTGGCTTTAAATAGACTAGACATTTATTTTGAACCCCTAACACCTACTCGGGAACTTCAGTGTCTCTTACCATGACGACAACACTGGTTTTACAGCTAAAACTCTGTTTGTTTGTTTGTTCCTCACTTATTTTTTTATCTCATGTGATAAACTGAATATCTTTTGTATTTCCTCATTCATTCTGAATATTTAGACCATTGTTTTACTCATTGATTGATTAATCAATCAATTAGTCAAGCAACAGAAGACTAATCGTCTGATAGTCAGTTCATTATTTTGGTCTTAAGTTAGAAATACAGTCTGTGGTTTCAGAAATCAAATGTGAGGATTTGCTGTTTTTCACAATTTTAAGGACTAAATTATTAATTGAGAGAATAGCCGTCAGATTAATCAGTGATCAAAATAATGGTTATGGTATGGTAGGTTTTGAATTTTGTTTCTTTTTATTTTATTGTAGTTGGTGTATTGTTTTGACTTATGTTTCACTCTAGTTTGCTAGTTTTAGTTCAGTTTCAGTTTTTCAGAAAGTTTTTTTTGTTTTAATATATTTAGTTTGTTTTTGTTAGGGCCAGCTATAATATATGTAGCTATAGAACTGTGCAGGAATGGCCGTTTAATGTTAATGTTAATTTATGTTCAATCTTTGTGCTAATTTAGTGTTGGAAGCAGCTGCTGTTTCCTGGGAGGTCAAGTCTGTTCAAGTTCATGATGTCTCCTTTTTCAGTAGTAATATGTTAGAGCTAAAAATAAAGCTGAAATAATTTTACATTCATTAGTTTTTTACTTTCAGTTTAGTTTTCTTTAAAGGACAGTTTTTAATTAGTTACCAAAAATATTTCTCACTGTTTATTTTTGTTTAATATAATAACCCTGGTTACAACCCTAGTCATACTGATCATTTTGAAGCCTTTTCCTCCTGCTTGACTCTTTTCATTTTCCAGGTGCTAAGTTCCCCATCAAGTGGACGGCCCCTGAAGCTGCTCTGTACGGCCGCTTCACCATCAAATCAGACGTCTGGTCGTTTGGTATACTACTGACTGAGCTGGTGACCAAGGGCAGAGTGCCATACCCAGGTAACCAGTGGAGCAGAGCTGCAAAAACCAGTCCATTAATCATTAGTTGTCAACTATTCAGTTAATCAACAGCTAGTTTGATAATAGATTAACCTGTTTGAGTAATTAAAATTTAGATATTTTACATGTTTATATATTTTCTCTGATTCCAGCTCCTTAAATGTGAATATTTTCTGGTTTCTTTACTCTTCTATGACAGCAAACTGAATATCTTTGAGCTGTGGACAAAATAAGACATTTGAGGATGTCATTTAGGGCTTTAGGAAACACTGATTGACATTTTTAAAAATTTTCTGACATTTTCTAGATGAACTAATCGATTAATTGAGAAAATAATCAAAAAAAAAGAGAAAATAATCAACAGATTAACTGACAGTGAAAATAAGTGTTAGTTGCAGCCCTACTAGTCAGAAATGCATTTTTATGTTGCTTCAGTTGTCTGGATTTCGGGTTTTAAAGTTCCTGTTGCTCATGTTTTCCTTCATGGACAACAGGACTTCATTTCTGCCTCGGGATCTCTCCAACATGCTGCTCAGCATCATCGGAAGTTTTTAATAGTATTTTCTCACACATGTAGATCAGAATACAGGATACATCACTGCATATAGGTGATATGAGTCAACACAGATGTCTAATGACTTACCAGTCCACTTCCTCTCTCTCACACGGTGTTGTCTGCCACCTCATGTCTGCCCCCAGCTGGTGGAGAGCAGTACTGCAGGATGTCTGGTGTTGACAGTGATCGACTGGCACTGATTACAGAGCGTGCCATATGGCAGACTTAACCACCGTCTCTTGTAGAGGGCCATCTGGCTCCCGTGGCCCTCTTGGTTTCAGTGCAAACCATTCGGTCTAATTATTCACCCCCAGACGCTCTTTTCCCTTCTTAAAATTATACTATGACTCATGTGGCTTTTGTCCTGCTGTGCTCTTTTTGGGGAGCTCTATTTCTATTCCCTTGACTTATAGAAGCAGTATGAGGCAGGTATACCAAGCAAGGGAACACAGCATCTCCTTTTCTATTTTAGTCTACGTGTGTGTGTGTGTGTGTGTGTGTGTGTGTGTGTGTGTGTGTGTGTGTGTGTGTGTGTGTGTATATACAGATATAGATATATGTATATATAGATGCATACACTCACTCAGATATATGACAGGCTGTGGGTTTCAGATCCAAGTTATAAATCACGCTAACACCTCGGCATCTGACACACCGCCGCCGCCACCGTATCCTGGTTTCAGCAGTCACTCTGGGTCTTTCCTCTCCACGAGTGTGAGAGATAATCTGATCCCCAGTCTCCCACAGAGAGACGGGGGGTGGTGGTGAAGTGGAGTCCACTGACTCTGTGTCATAACCTCTTTTAGCTGCAGCAGAGCTCTCCATGGAGCAGTTTCAGCAGCGCCATGTCACCGGGTTCAGATCACTGTCTTCCTGGAAGGAATCCACCACTCAAACCACTTCGGTTTTTGCTAAATCTTGTCTTATCTCTGGAGTTTCAGCCACAGATCACTGACACAACTTACATTTCTATTTATACTTTATTACCACAAAATACTAACAATATTTCTGCCCGGTATGTGTTTTTGACTTTGAAATTGACTAAAAGTCTTACAAGATATAATGACCCATGTTCCACCAAGTTTTTATTTCTTCATCTTTTTCCTTTAACACAGTGGTTTGCGTGGGCATTTTCTCCTACTGTCAGCTGCATGATGCCAACATTTGCTACTGCGTCAGGCTGGGCTGCTTCCTAATCACAACATGTTTTTCCTGACCAGAAAACGCAGGACAAATCACACCAACATGATTATCTCAGAGCTTAACAAAAGAAATCAACGTTTGTATACTGACCCTTTTGGGAGCAAGTTTTTCATTTAAGTTGCATTTTTATTATATTTCAACACCTCATATTGTCTAGTTATTATTTGCCCATTTCATCCGTTTGTTTCCTGCAACTACAGACGTTTCAAAATAAGGTACTTTTGTTGTCATGCCTCCATGCCGACGACAGCGGTGGCCGGAGGGGTTATGTTTTCGGGTTGTTCGTCCGTCTGTTCGGTCCATTCTCATGATATCTCTGGAAAGCCTGGAGGGAATTTCTTCAAATTTGGCACAAACGTCTACTTGAACTGACCAGACTTTGGTGGTCAAAGGTCACTTTGACCTCACAAAGTCACAAAGCATGTTTTTGGCCATAGCTCAAGAATTCATATGATAATTGTGACAATTTCACACAAATATCTAATAAGATAAAATGATGAGGTGATGACATTTTGAACAGACATGGATGTAAACTGCAACTTGACTTTCACCACAAGGTGGTTATTCTAGTTAAAGGAAAAAGGAAGGAAATGATAAATAAAAGCTACAAAATAAAAACGCTATTAGTTATGAAACCAAGCATGTATGGAGGTCACATTTCCTACATTATGGGGAATGGCTGAGGCTCAGATCTCCCTGATCACATGTGGATGTGTCCTTGAGCAGTGAAACCCAGTTTGTACTGATGGTTAGGCCTCTGCCTTACATGGTAGATCGCTCGTGTGAATGGATGAATGAGGCAATTTGTAAATTTTTGTGGATAAAAATGCTTTCCAAACACAGAGCTGCAATGATTAGTCAACCAATCAATAAAAAAAATCCCCAGATATTTTGATAATTTTCCAATTTTCATGCAAAAATCACAGAAAATACTGGTTCACCTTCTCTCAAATATGGAAATTTCCAGTTTTCTCTGATTTCTGTCACATTAAATTGAATATTTTGGGGTTTTGGACCAATAAAACAAGACATTTAAAGACATCACCTTGGATTTTGAGAACTGTGGTGAACATTTTTGTGACATTTTATAGACTAAACAATTAATCTAGGAAATAATCTGCAGTTTAATTGATAATAAAATGATTCATTAGTTGCAGCCATAAATGCGTTCACACCCTGTCTCTTTATGTTTTTTCCAGGTATGGTGAACCGAGAGGTACTTGAGCAGGTAGAGCGAGGTTACCGGATGCCCTGCCCCCAAGGGTGCCCCGAATCCCTCCACGAGATGATGAGGCAGTGCTGGAAGAAGGAGCCGGACGAAAGGCCGACCTTCGAGTACATCCAGTCGTTTTTGGAAGACTACTTCACAGCCACAGAGCCACAGTACCAGCCAGGGGACAACCTCTAGTCTGGGGGATTCGTGGAGGTGAACTCATACAGAGGTACATCAGTGGAGAGCAAAGCCTGGGACAACACAGAACTTCAACGTAGGGGAAAAGCCTTAATGAGGCTGCAGAGAAAGAGGTTTTAATGCTACAAACTAGTCCACAACCACACTGGTATGTCTGCAAGAGCAAGAAGAACATGTTTTCTGACATATAGGGTTGTCCCCTGTCTACCCGGGGACCAAATGTTTGGGGAGGTGTCTGACTTGGCAGATTGGTGCTGGTACGTTAAGCTGTGGGAACCCTGCTAATCAGAAAAATCTACATGGACTGGCCACAACACTGTGATCAAATCAATGGCTATTTGCAGATGCACCATTTTTTACTTTTTTAAATGATACGTTTCCCCTCTCTCCTCCAATTCCCCCCTTTTTATTTCATTTTACAACACAGTTTTTTGATTTTGGAGTCTTTTGTATGTACATGAGTTTGGTTTGAATATGTAGGTTGATAAGTCGTTTTTGAAGTATGTGTCGCAGCATCTGTAAAGCTTTGATGGAGAAGATGTGTGAGGTGAAGTCAATGGGAAGGTCGTACTTTATAGCTGAGCGAATGAACTGACAGATGTACATACAGTATGTGCAAAAAGATTTTAGCATGTGTGATCAGGCGGATGAATGAGAACATGAGAAGACTGTGTTAAAAGATCCTACAAATTATATTTAGTGCAGTCACTTGAATGGAAAATCAAGTAGATTTTATTACGCTTTTTCTTCTGTTTTTTTATTTAAACGGGGACTTGAAATCATAAAGAGGTATTATGATAATATACACTTCCTGTTTAACATTTTATAAATGTTTTGAAATGGACATTTCAGCTGTGAAATTTAAGTTTGAGTTCATTTCTGTCTGAAATTAGCATCTTTTGTCTGGTGCACATTTCTGATTGCTGTAAAAGACTCTTTACATATTTCTCCTCAAGTCGCAAACATTAAACGCTGTTTAATGATAGGTGGTCCAAGAATCTGTTAGGTCTTTTAAATTCACATACATGCAGCTTTAGTATTTCTTTCTGTTCCTCCCAACAAATTATGACTTAACATGCCTTCAATGTCCTTAGTTCTGTGTCTGCTGGAAGGGAAGTTTAATCCAAAGCCAACAACACTAAACACATCTTTTAATTAGTAAATGCAGCTATGCAAAGTCCACCAGTGATGTTTTATTGAACGGGAAGTCTCAAATGGTATTCGCCTGCCTGCATCAAGCTCCCCTTTATGGTTGTCTTACTTCAGTCCCCAGTTGTAGAGATGATGGATAACTCCTGGAGTGAAGTAAGTAGACCGAGACAAAACAAACACCGCACACATGCTGCGGTCAGGTCAAGGCTGAATATACCGAAACAGGTTCGAAGAGGTACTTCCACTGTCTGCCCAGCAGTTTGTGGACCGAGAAGATGTAACGGTGTCTTCTTATTGTCATTCAATAAGTAAGCTGACGGATTGGACAAAGATGTGAACGTTTGTTTTTTGTATTTCTTCCTGTGCGTCACTCACCAGAACCTAATATGTGATTGTTCCTAAAGCTGGGACTTGAACTAGTGAGGAGATGATAATGAAATTACTGAGAATGGTAACTAATATGATTTTGTACAGAAAAAAAAATAAAAGTTTTACTCAAAGGTTTTCTTTAGCTCTCTTGTTCTTCACAAGTAATAATGATCCTCGTTCAGATTGAGACCTGAGACGTCGACGTTTCCTGGTACCGTGAAGCCCGGTGAGACTTTTATAAATCTTTCAAGACTCCTGGTGGAAAAGTGGAAAACACCCACATTTCACTTTTGTATTTGTGTTTATTTATGTACACCATTCAACAACAGGTCCAATATACATTTTCTTCTTTTTTTACATTTAATAAATAGCAACTTTAGACATGGTTTATTTGTAGTGTATTTACAATTACTATTATAATATTACTATACAGGAGTACAAGCTAGTTCAGTTCACAGAGAAAGTGCTGGTAGAAGTTTAGGAAAGGACACAGTCGTTTTACTCATCCTCTTCATTCCTGTAAAGAATGAGAGAACATATTTATGTCCCAGATTTAAGTAGTATCACAGTATAGTATAATATAACAGTTCATGTTAGAGTAAAGCACACTTTTGCCTGAAGCTCAATCTAATGACAATGTTTTTTTTAAGACATCTACAGAATGACAAAATGATGGATGACGGCTGTTTCTACTGAAGTTCAACCCTGTGGTCATTAAAGGTCTCACCTGACCATCTCCTTGTACTTGTTCAGGGCCTCCTGGGCCACATACTGGATGAAGGCCGGGTCCAGAAGCTCCAGCTCCCCAGGAACAGAGACCTGAAGTGGGGGAGAGCTCAGGACGTTCACCTCCACTTTGGTCTCAGTCACGGACACATTCTGTTCGTCGTGGATCTTTGGCGCCACCTGGAGGGTGAAGAAGTCGTCTTTTACACCAAACAGCGTCTCCATTAGTGGATGTTAACTAAAATGTTTCACCACCTCTCTAAAAAATGTTTTCTCTCTCCTCCTTAACGTATCCTTTATTAATTTACCAGCTGTAAATGACTCCCTTTCAGTGTCCTGATCATACACACTGTTGATCTGCCTTTTAATTCATTTTCCTCACTCTTCTCACCATGCTGATACGGAAGATGTTATCAGCAGTGCTGCTGTTGCTCACAGCCTGAGCCACCCAGCTGAACTCAGCCGCCATGTTGCTGAGCCAGCTGATGGTTTCATCAGTGTGGCGCTGGACGATAGACAAGATCTCCTCGTACTGCTCCTTGGACACATCCAGCAGCTGAGAAACCTCGTCCAGCTCCACGTGCAGCTCCCGAACGCTGGGGCACTCTGGGAACAGGAGGAGGAGGAGGAGGAGGAGTCATCAGATGAGCTACTGAGGTAAACACAAGGTGTGAGGGAGGTGGTGGTGCTTCACCTGTGAGCAGGGTCCCCTGGCAGGCCTCACACCTGCTCTGCAGCTGCCAACACTCTGAGGTCTGTTTGCGAAGGTCTCGGCACAACTTCTTGTTCTCCAGGAAACGGGGGAAACTTTCCCGCCCTGCACCAAACACAAATATGTTTCACAATCAGAATGCCTCCACACAGCTCGACATGGCGACGGCTGAGCCGGGGTCATGGCTAGAAGGTGACGTTGACTCACAAATTTCACTTACGAGATGGTTATGGTCTTAAGTCTTGCGAGAATTTTTGCAAGTTTCACAAATTTTTGGGTTACTTTCTAGACATGACCTTGAGTGGGTGGCTCAGTGTGATAATGGATACATAATAAATAAGGGATAATAGCTAAAATTAATGGATAAACAATTGGATTAAAAATATATAATCAGTTGAAATAGTTAGCTACAATTAAGATAGTACTTTATTGATCCCGGGGGCGAAATTCAGGAAACTAAAACTAAACTCGGGAAACTAACCAACTAAAATGAATGGATTAAAAAAATGCATGAACAGTTGAAATAGTTGCTACAATTAACTGAAATTAATGGATAAACAGTTGAAATAGTTAGCTATAATTAGCAAAAAGTAGGCTAGTGAAAAAACATGAAATAGTTTGCCAAAAGTAGGGCTGCTTTGTCTTTAACGATTTGTCGAAGAATCGGTGATTTTGGACTCAGTCGACTAAGGTTTTGTGCAGATAATGGTGCTAAGAGCGCTAACACTGAAAGCAGCAGCAACCCTGCTGACAGCGCTAACAGTGTTTACGTGGCGGGGAACCGGGTGCTGCATTTCAGCAACAGCGCCATCAGTCAGGACGGCTCTGTCAGCTGAGTGTCGTATGAACGCAGCGGCGAGCGGTGGCCATGAGCTACACACCGGGGCACACTCACACGCACTAAAAGGCACGCTAGCAGTAGTTGTTTCTGCTATATTAATGCTCTGGATATCGTATAGAGCACCTGTAGATTACAGTTGCTCTAACCCAGTAGTTCTCCACCATGTGCCACTGAAACCAAATACTTTACAGGTTTTCACTCCACTGTAGCAGCAGCTGTTATAAATTCACACACAGCCAGAGAAATCAGTAGTTGTAGGATACATTTGGACATATTCGGGCCTCACTGGCACTAATTAGCTGTTTCCCCTCCACTACCTTTCTTCTTCTCTTTCTCCACTGCCTCCTGGATGTCTTCAAACACCTGGGTCACCACAGCTCCAAATTCCTCCACCACACTCTTGCCGAAGTCAAAGAAGGAGTCCAGCACCTCTTCCAGTCCCACGCCCTGCAGGAAGCCCGAATCCCGGCTGGGGTCGTAGGGGTCAGCGGTGGGGGTCTCCTCCGTCAGGATGTCGGAGTCGTTCAGGAAGGCCCTCTGGAGGACTTTGTCCAGCCTGTTGCTCATCCTGGAGACCAGTGTGACACTGCGGGTCACCAGCATGCCCACCTTGCTGGTCAGACGGTTGAAGGAATCCTCGATGCGGTCGACCTCTGTGTTGGTGTTTTCAGGGCCCTGATTCACCAGGATGTCCCCTGCATCCATGCGAGGCTGCCGGGGGCCAAAGCGCCTGGACACTCTGCTGAAGAAGTTCTCCACCTACAGTGTGAAAAGTAATGGAGGTGAGTTTATCTTATTATTATGTAAGCTGTGGTTATTAACCAGAGGCCTGCTGCATAAAAATAGACGTCCTATACCTTTAAGTCACACTTGCTATAGAAAGATGTTACTTGTTGCATAAAGCTTCCTTATGAGTGACTGATGTAAGACTGACTTTGATAGCCTGTCACCCAATGCATTATGGGTGAAATAAAACACTTCACAGAAGAGAAAAATGGTGGATGCAACAGAAACACCACACATGAGAGAAAATAACAGAAAAGGTAAACAAATTACATCCAACCATCGTTAGAGCTGTTAAAGATGTTCAGAAACAATTCAAGAGTACAATCCAAAAAGAGGTATGGATAAACAGTTGAAACAGTTACAGTTAAGTTAGTTAAAAGTTAATGGGTAAACACTAGAAATAGTTAGCTAAAAGTAATGCATAAACAGTTGACATAGTTAGCCAAAAAATAACGTAAGCTAAAAGTAATGAGTAAACAGCTGAAATAGTTAGCTAACATTTAAAGTAAGTTAAAAGTAATGGGTAAACAGTTTAAATAGCTAAAAGTTAGTGTTAGCTAAAAGTAATGGGTAAACAGTTGAAATAGTTGGCTAAAAGATAACGTTAGCTAAAAGTAATGGGTAAACAGTTGAAATAGTTGGCTAAAAGATAATGTTAGCTAAAAGTAATGGGTAAACAGTTGAAATAGCTAAAAGTTAATGTTAGCTAAAAGTAATGGGTAAACAGTTGAAATAGTTGGCTAAAAGATAACGTTAGCTAAAAGTAATGGGTAAACAGTTGAAATAGTTGGCTAAAAGATAATGTTAGCAAAAGAATGGGAAACAGTGAAAACAAAAGAATGAGCAAAAGAAGGGAAACAGTGAAAAGTCAAAAGAACGAGCAAAAGATGGGAAACAGTAAAAGTTGCAAAAAATGTACAAAAGAAGGGAAACATAAACAAAAGTAAGTTAGCAAAAGAATGGGAAACAGTTGAAATAGCAAAAGTAATGTTAGCTAAAAGAATGGGTAAACAGTTGACATAGTTAGCCAAAAAATAACGAAGCTAAAAAAATGAGAAACAGCGAAAAGTTAGCAACATTTAAATAAGTAAAAGATGGGAAACAGTTGAAATAGTTGGCTAAAAGAAACGTTAGCAAAAGAATGGGAAACAGTTGAAATAGTTGGCAAAAGAAACGTAGCTAAAAGTAATGGGTAAACAGTTGAAATAGCTAAAAGTTAATGTTAGCTAAAAGTAATGGGTAAACAGTTGAAATAGCTAAAAGTTAATGTTAGCTAAAAGTAATGGGTAAACAGTTGACATAGTTAGCCAAAAAATAACATAAGCTAAAAATAATGAGTAAACAGCTGAAATAGTTAGCTAACATTTAAAGTAAGTTAAAAGTAATGGGTAAACAGTTGAAATAGTTGGCTAAAAGATAACGTTAGCTAAAAGTAATGGGTAAACAATTGGAATAGCTAAAAGTTAGTGTTAGCTAAAAGTAATGGGTAAACAATTGAAATAGCTAAAAGTTAACGTAAGCTAAAAGTAATGGGTAAACAGTTGAAATAGTTAGCTAAAACTTAATGGAAGCTAAAAGAAATTAGATTAGATTTGATTCAACTTTATTGTCATTGCGCATGTCACAAGTACAAAGCCATGAAATGCAGTTTGCATCCAACCAGAAGTGCATAAGCAGTAATAAATAACATATGATATAGTATATGCAGAGTGCTAAATATAGATATGAAATGTTATATATCAATATAGTATGTCCCCATATGAGTATCTATTATGTATGTCAGGTATGTACAGGTTATGCATAAGCTATAGCTATGACTATGTTATTACGGTATGTACAGAAGTGCAAATAGTATTTATTAAATAGCATAAAAGTAAATGGAAAAACAGATGAAATCCTTAACTAGAAGTTAATGTTAACTAAAGTAATAGGTAAGTAGTTGAAATAGTTAACTAAAAGTTAACGTTAGCTAAAAGTAATAGGTACAGTTGAAATAGTTAACTAAAAGTTCATTTTGGCTAAATAAACAGTTGAAATAGTTAGCTAAAAGTTAATGTGAGTTAAACGTTATGGGTAAACACTTCAACAGATTGCTGCTCTCACCTCAGGGGGAGACTAACTTCCCTATCTCTAATTAAATCTTAATATTTATACAACAGCCTGGATTAGACTAGTCTAACCTGACAGTTTAACACCAGTCTAAAGCCAAGACTAGTTTTAAACCAAGTAAATGCAAGATAAGATTACTGATGTTCAGAAGAAAACACAAAATGATGATTGCTAATCTTTTCCTGGTAAATAACGTACATTTGACTTATTCAGACCTCTGAAAACTGTTCAAATGAAATTTACTTTGAGGCATAGGAAACAGTCTGTATTCATACAACTCATAGATGTAATAAGGGGTTGAATAACACATTTTTATGCAGAAGAAAATGTTTTTGTGGCACATTTACATCTAAATTAGTGACGCCATGATGAATCACTATTTGTGCTCCTGTCATTCATTACAAATGCATACAGTTTAATTTGAGTCATTAATGCATGTTTCTCTATCTGATATGCTGATGTAGTATTTGACTGAAATAAACGAGAAGATGGAACCAACTGTGATTACAAAAAAAGGTCAAAGATCAACTCACATCCACACAGGTTTGTTGTTTTAATCAATGTTGCAACTAGAGTTTGGAGGTTAGAAGTCAGAGCTGTGGTTTTCATACCTTGGCGTGGAAAGTGCCGAACCCCCTGCGGCAGGTGGTGGTGTAGAAGGTTTTACATGCGTCCTCCAGACAGGGTCTGCACTCCTCCCATTCTGCCTGGAGGGAGTCTTTACACTGCTCCTCAGCCTCCTCCAGCTTCTCTGTCACCTCCTTGGCCAGCTGGTCTGCGCCCTGGTGGCAGAAACAGAAACATCTTTCATTGGCTTGCTTTACTTTCTGTCTATATTTCTATCTTAGGAAAAGGTTCACGTTGGTCGTGCCTTCTTCTTGTCGCTGCTGTGTCGGAGGGACTTCATGAGGTGTCCGTGCTTCTGCTCGTTGCTCCTCATCACCTCCTTCATCTGCTTCACCCCGTACAGAGCTCTCCTCACCTCCTCATCCACCAGCTTCTCACCATTCAGGGACAACTCTGAGACACAGAAGGTGAAACAAGGGTGAGGTGTTTTTATAAACACTTGCATTAAGACGTTTTTTACAGACAAAACTCTTCAAAAATGACAGGCAGGTTAATTTATGTGGCATTGAACGAAATTGAAAACGTCTAAAACTAACTAAATGAAACAAAACAGCTGTAGAAAATCTACTAAATTAGAGGCATTTGCCGTGGCTCCACTGATAAAAAAATATTAAAAATAAAATAAACTCTGGCACTAAATATCCCACATGCACAAGTGGAATAAAGATAAATTTAGATCGCTCTGTGCGGACTCACGTTTTAAGGTGTCCTCTGAGATGCCTGTGGGTTGGTCATCTGGGGCAGAATAAAGGACCCCCAGCGTCCCCAACAGAACAGCCAAACCAAGCAGGAGCTTCATTCTTGAGCTCAGTGTCTTCGAAGGTTAAAAAAAAAAAAAAAATAATAAAAACTCTCTCTGGAAGGACATGAAAAGTACGATGACACATTTATCTCATTTATCTCTCTCAGATGCTTTCTAATCTGCTCCAGAAAGCTAATAGGATTTGAGCTTGAGCATGATTAAACATCAACGCTGTGCATGGTCAGAAGTAGGTTTACCACTAGGTGGTGCTACACAGCTGTCTGGACCTGAAAACTACAGTCCCTATTACCTGGATGTCAGGTAATAACCATGGACAGCTCATTTCAGATGTATCTCAAAAACTTTAATGGTGTAAGTGCATTGATATCAGGTGAATAGGATAAGTTTTAACTAATAAATATCACCATGAAACGTCCCCAGTTGATTACTTACAATACGGCAATTATTTTTTATTTTACAAGTTTTCTGAAAATGTATGTCTAAATATTCAAATGAAGCATTATCTTGTCAAATTTGAGCTAATTTGCTTAAATTCATAAATCTGAACATTGCATGAAGCCAGATTTAAATTTCTTGTTTCATTGTGTTGACGTAATAGGGTCAAATGTTTTTATTTGTTTGTATTTCTTTTCATCACTCCATAAATTATAAAAAATCTCCATGTTTTTAGGAATAAAATGTGCTACGAAAACTAATTTTGATAAAACAGCCTTAAAGAGAAACCTCCAGACATTAAACACTGCAGGGAATAGGAATAATAATAATAATAATAATAATAATTTATTAGTATGAAACTTCCCCAGCTGATTATTTACATTTAGACAATTATTGTTTGTATAACAAGTTTTCAGAAATGTTATTTTTAAATATGCAAATTAGGCATTATCTAATGATAACTCTGGTTAAATTTAGGAACATTTTACAGACACAAATGGATAAAGTAGTAAAATAAACATTTACATGTGTATTTTGGATGTTTTTGTTCCACTAGTGTGAAAGAAGAACATGATATGGAAGCAAAATAGCCCAAAATCTCAAAATTGATCAGTGCATGAAAGCAGTGTTTTGCCGGAAGTGTCTCCCCTTAAAACAGGCCTCTGTTGCGTAATGTGAGAGAATATTTAGACAGCATTTATTTACAGATTACATTCAGTACATTCTACTTCTGTATTGTTTGGATGGCTCTGCTGCATAAATTGACCTCCACAAATACTGTAAAGGATTTATCTCCTTTTTCTTCAGTGGACACTCTGATTTATTGGTCTGACTGATAACAGTTTTTGTTTTTGTTACGTTATACCATTAAGAGGTCAACAGCAGGGGAGAGACCACTTAAAAGGAGACATCACAGGACTCGCCTCAGCTTGAAAACTTGTCCAGCTGTGTTTCTGTCTGTCCTATCTGCTGTGTCAGGAGGTCAGGCTCTGTCAAGTTACAAAAAGCTGATCATCATATTGTGTTTATGTGTTAATTTGGTAACCAGTAAACAAGCTAAGTCACCTGCCCCAGTTCAGCTGCACGAGGAATTACACAAGTTGGCATCTAGCAGGGATTTAAATGGGGATGTACTCCCTTGACTTATTTCATTATGGGTTTAAGCTGCTGGTAAAATCAGCTCCATTATATCCTACAAACAACACACCAAGCTGTTGTTTCTAGTCTCAGTATTTGTATTTATGTGTGTAATGCAGAAAGGGCACATCAATCAAGCACACAATACCAGATGATGTTAAGAATGATTTTAAGATAACCAACACAACATCATCCCATCCATGCCTGTTTAGGGAAATGTCAGGAAATAATAATAATAATAACCAAGAAAGACAAAACAAGTACAATATATACAGTACAAAACAATCAGTAAGAACATAAAAATACTCAGTAAATACCAAAAGTAAATGAGTTAAAATGTGAATACAAGTGAAATACAAAAAAGTGAATACAAAATATTTTATCATTACTATTAATAATAATAATAATTATTATTATTAGTAGTATTATTGTTATTATTAATATTATTGCTATTATTATTATCATTATTATCATAATAATCATTAATGATAATACTTTAAAATATCTATAAATAAATAAACCCAACTAACTATCAAGACATTAAAATAAATTTAAAAAATAATTTACATATAAGTGTGATAAAAGCCCAGGCACATGGCTGTTGTTTCTAACTGGCACATATAATGAACATAGATATATAATTGTGAATTGAAAATAAATGCAGAGAGGTACAGATTGATAAAACCAATGCTGCAGTTACCGCCAAAACATTAATACAAAATATCCCATTAAAGTAACAAGAGAACATAATAATGTTTCAAACAATGATATTCACTATAATAACACCATACCTAAACATTTAGCATGATGATAATAAAATATTTATTTCAACTCAAGTTAAATGCAAAATACAAGGTTATGACATGAAAAAAGGCCCAACGTGACCGTCCCAACGTAGGAACTTACCAGTAGGCGACTGATGGTGTTTCTCCACTGAGCTCTGTGTGGACAGTTCGTTGACCTGACGTTGTCTATTTGTGCTCTTTCCTCTCGAGCTTCATCCTATTACAGTCTTTACGTGATGTCTGTTAATCCAGCGTCCAACATGCTTTGCATAAGAGGATGCTTAGTCATGTCAGGAATACAGCAGGCTGCTGTTTATCTGACATATGTTAACATCAGCATATTATGTCACAAGACTGTAGAAGTTATCATTTGATTAAAATACAGAAAGGTTTAACTGTACACCTGAGGGAAAGTAATGAAATAGATATCATATGAGGTGTAAAGTATTTTTCAATGGATGAAACAGTCAGCGTCTGAGAGCTGTGTTGTGATCTGTGTGAGGGAACAGGATTTGGGGTAAATTACATCTTATTGTAGCTTGTTCAACAGCTCAAAGGGGAGTTTGGTCCACGTTCCGTCCGCTAACATGGAGGGGACGGGATTTATGACCTGTACTGCAGCCAACCACCAGGGGGCGATCGAGATGATTTGGCTTCACTTTTGGGAGCTGTCATGTCATCCATCTTTATATACAGTCTATGATGTGGGTGCCTAAATCAGAAAACGTGATCCAGCTAGCCGTCCAGATTGGGCTCCCCTTCCTATGTAACATGCAGGCTCATGAGAATATATCAACCACAGCTTGAGAACTACCTTTGTAAAGGTGCACCATGTTTTTCTCACAAGCCAATCAGAGCAGACTGGGCTTTTTCAGGAGGGAGTCTTAAAGAGACAGGTGCTAAAATGGAGCGTTTCAGACAGAGAGTGAATACAGGTATATTCAGACAAACAGTATAAGAAAATGTGTTTTTTGAACATTAAAGCTTATAACAAGCAGAAACCCAAAATAAAGTATGAACGTGAAAAATGAGCATGCTATGTCCCCTTTAAATGATCTACTGTAAATATGCAACCAACCCATGTTAGCTGATTGCGACGTGATTTGTAGTCTGCGTATAAATTGCCCCCAGCTATTCTTAGATCCATACCCAGATGTGAGTTGAGTATTTTTAGTAAAAGGAAGCATTCCTCTCAGCAGGAAGCTGTTTAGCATTTCCACCCCAGGAATGTGAGGGACTCGGGGTGAAAGGGTTCCTCTGTCCCCATCATCTCTTCACTGGTGCCCCAACTACCTCAAAAAAATGTGCCCTCTTTGCATGCTGTGACCCAGAAAATAGGGTCCTCACTGGATGATAATCAAAACCAGCCAGCGCTGCAGCTCCGTCTGCAGCCTCGCTGACACCTCCGACACCTGGTTCCTATAACACTGCAGGGAGAAACGTTCCTCCCATGTTCTCCCGCGGTTGACTCAAACGTAAAACAGTTGACTATAAAAAGGTCTGAGGCTATAAGTTGAACTTTATATTGATCCAGTAGAAAGTTTTTGTTGATCTGGTGTTCGCACATCTTTATTTGTGCACTTTTAAGTTTTTAGAGAGATTTATAAACTTCAAGGTGTAGCAGACGATCCATATAAACCGCTCATGATGTGGTCTTATGGTAAGTTTTGTGTTACTGATCAAAGCTTGGAGTCCTGAACTGAAGAGATAAACAGGTGCAGAGGATAACTGCTTTACAGAGACCTGAAGTATAATGGATTAAACAGTCAACATCTGAGAGCTGTGTTGAGTTTTGTGTGAGGGAACAAAATTTGGTGTAAACTGCGTCTTATTGTAACCCGTTCAACAGCTCAAAGGGGAATGTGGTGCAGATATTTCCTCAGTTTAAAATACAATAATGTGCAATAAGAGTGTGAGAAATGGAAACTCAAATTAAAGTGTGACAGTTATTGCTTGAGGGATATCCTGCCTTTCAGCAAACTTCACGGTTAATAAACAGCAGAGTTTAGAGTTAAGACATTGGATTTTGTGTGATTCTGTGGACACTGAGTGATCGCTGTGCCAGTCCATTTGCACAATATAAAGCTGCTATAATTAATATGTTTCTATAACATGATTGTGTGTAATGGGAATGGTATCAGTTGTATAACCTACAGAGAATTACCACCAGAGGCTGCAGAGTTTTATATCGTCTTTCGGCTCATTGTTTTGGTTTTATGGATTTTGCTATTTTGGTTCGAGCCCTTTGCTCTCATCAGTTTTTTCTGTGAAAAAAAAAAGCAAATGGTGTATTTAGCAGCTTAAGAGATGGATAATTTTTCTCAGGAGGTGGGAGAACCTTCTACTCATCAGGTGGCCAGAAACACAACTCCAGATGAAAGATGATGTTGCTCCCTGTCTGCAACAAGCTTGTTGCTGCCTCCACGTGGCAAAAAATTAAAAAATAAGATTTAAAGTAGTGTGGACCTGTTGTGCAGGCTCAAAGAGATTCTCCACTTGACATTAAATATTGCAAAATGTTGTAGTGGGAATTGCATATTAATTATGTTACTTTTAGATGATCATATATTTTAATGCAAACTTAAATTAGACAAATGTCACATAAAAGTACCTCTCTTAAGAAATAGTTACCAATAGAAGAAACATTTCACTCAGTCCTTTCTAAACCACCAAAGCTGAGACAATCTTATCAAAACAGAATAAAATCATACAGTGTAGGCACTAACTCAACATGTTTTCCCTCTATTCAACATAAAAGTGAGGTATTCACAATTACCTCACTACACTACACTACACCGACAAGACAGTGATTTTTTTAGTGTAAGAAACCCTGCATTATGTAATTGTAAAGGGAATGTTTTACAATCCAGTGTCGATGTTCAGTCGAAATCTGTGACCATCTGTGACTGCAGAGGAGCAACAAAGAGAGACAAAGACCCGGCCTTCTGGTGGTTATTTCAGAAAATATATGAACAGTAGTTAACAACAATAGTCAAATTATTTTTTGATCCTGTTTGAGTTGCGCCATGAATCACACGTGTGTCAATTTAAAACATCATTTTGGTGGTCAAGAAACTCATTCTGCTGTAAAACTGTTGAAGTATAAGACTGAAAATATGTAATTATAAAGACAAAACACCGAAAAGTCACATCAAGAAGTTTCTCTGCCTGAAGCTACGATGCTGGTGTGTTTCAGGTTTGGCTCGTTCTTTCACTTCCCGGCTGATAGAAAGACCAGGAGTCGCTGGATAAATCACATCAGGTAAGATAACATTTCATTTGTGCCTGGTCTAGCTAAGTTAGCTAGCAAGTGTTGATGACGTATATTGTATAAAGAGAAATGGATACACCGCTGGAGGTGGGCCCCATTTATTTCTATGAAAACTGTTCTGTGGTGCACGAAGTCAACGATTAGACTTCCGAGTCTGGAAAAGTACCGTATTTTCCAGACCATAAGGCGTACCGTATTATAAGGTGCACTGACGATTTTTGAGAAAATTAAAGGATTTTAAGTGCGCCTTATAGTCTGGAAAATACGGTACCTGAATCTTCTGGGTCTTCCAGGTCTTACTGGGCCCTACTGCGCAGTAGCGTCCGCTCGGGCACATGACTCGATCTTGGGGTCCCAGTGTCACGGCCTGCTGTCGTCACGGTCTGGGAGGGAAATAACTCTGGATTCAGCTATTAGTGAGTTTTACAACTTTTAGGATCGAATGATTTAAATAATGACTATTAGAGTGTTCATACTGTGGAGTTGGTTTACCTAAAAAAAAAAAAAAAAATCCACTGAGTTACAGATGTGTCTTTCTCACTGCAAGTCTATGAAAAAAAGAGCCCAATGGCATCACGTGACTGATACAGAAGTTGTAGTACCACCGCTGGCCACAACGACCATGTTGGGATCAACGTCTGGCACCCTTCCTGAGGGGCTTGGAGGTCACCATTCAACAGCTGCATCAGGAAACGTGTCTCCACTGTAGCCTATGTTATATGTCATAAATAGGCCTACGTGACAGAATACACACAAAAGTAAATATATTCACAAAACGAGGAAAGCAAAAGATAGGTATGGTGGGGTCACATTTTCTGACAACCTTCTGAGGACCTCATGTTGCTGACTAAATCACGCTGCACCTGCTGACACCTCCCTCCCCTTCTTCCCGCCCCCTGGTCTCACCAGCCAATGGTAGCCTGGCCTACTGACATCAAGTTCGATTGTCTTCGAAAAGAGACAAAACAAATGCAAGTGAGGATAAAGAAGTACCACAGCAAGTCTAGACCACCGAAGTCATCTGAATTATCTGAATAAGACAAAGAGGAGAGTACTGAAGGAGCAAGTAGGCCTACTCCAAAAACATATATTCATATACTGATACTGAGTGTTAGTAAGGATGACCGGCCTTAAAGTCCTGCACCACCGAACTGCCTGTTAGCTAGCTAGCGCTGTTAGCTAGCTAACACAACTAACTTTAGCGAACTTAAGCTAACTTCTTAGCTAAGTAACATTACTGTCTTTGCTCCAAAAGAGAGGACTCAGCAGGTGCTAGCGCTCAGATGTCAAAGGTAAGCTTTATTGCTCTGTAGTCGTTTTAAAAGTTGTTGACGAAACTGGCTTGAACACATTTCATGTGTTTGACATATAAGAAATTGGTGTATAGGAGACATTTGCATTGGTATTATTTCATTGGAGGAGCTGAAATTGTGTTATTTGGCCTCTACTGGGGCCTTCAGATGGGGTTGTGTTCATATAAACATGGTATTCATGACCAAAGTGGAAAGTTTCTGAAAGCTCAGTGTTCATGACTTCAGGAGTTAATTTTTTGGTGCATAATAAGTGAATATATTGTAATTTTAGTGGTATATCATTATTCTTCATAATTTTACGATATGTTTGAGTAAAATATTATTTTATATTATTATTATATTATAATATGATATTCTTAGCAGCCTCATCTTTCTGTCTTTATGCCTTTACTTTTACTTCATTATGTTACTCACTTGCTCGCTTGCTAAATTGTTAGCCTCTGTAGCTTCCAGATGGTAACAGTAATGTTAATATTGCTGCTTGAACCACTTGAACCATATGGTGCACGACTTCCCATGTTGTAAACAGGAGTTTTGTATGAAGGTACCATATATCTACAGTTATACACGATGCTGTCATGTATAAAGAATGGGGAACCAGGTTACTGGAGGTATTACACAGAGCTGTTTGGTGTGTTATTTGTGTATGATCAGCGCATACTTTAATATTGTTGACACTGTGAGCACACTGGCGTTGCTGTTTGCGTTTGTGTGCTGCTTTTGCATCACTGTTTTTCGCCTAGAGAGGCAGAAGTGAATGAAAATATATCAAATCACGGGGCTTTTATTTTGACATCCACATCTCCAAATGTTGCACAAGTAGCAGGAACCTGTTCTTAGTTATACCTTGCCAAGTCAAAACAGTGTTATCCTGCACTGTTACTGGTAGTAATCAACGTAATTGCGCGCAATATGTAAAAAAAAAAAAAAAAAGAAACACGCACGCACACGGCAATCAGGGGTGCAGGCGGTGCGCACAGATGTGGGAACACGTGGTTTCTCCGAGCAGCCCTCCGGCCGCACCACTTCCTCTCACGTTTGGATTCCTCCACTTTGTGAGTTTCTCCGGTCGCTGCTGCTGCGGGTACCACCAGAGTACTGAGCTGGACCTGGATACAGACTCACCTCAGCATCTCTCCAAAGCTACCAGATATTTGCAACAAAGTTCATTCCTCGTTTTGCTGCAGCGGCTGAGGTGCGACCCTGAAGTTACCTGCTGCTCTGCGGGAGATCGTCCCCGGTGTGAAGAGCCACGGATGGAGCTTTGAATTCTCATTTCTTGCTACTCCCAACACACAGTGGGCATTTGGATACACGCAGATCCACGGTGCTGTGCGCTCAAAGGGAGCTATTGGGCAAATGCCACTGCGATGCTGTGGATGTGACTTCAGACAACAGCTTCACGACGGTAGAGTCCTGTAAAGCACCATGAAAGGTAGGCTCACTCAGAGGCTGCAGAGGAACAGAAATGAAACAAAGATAGTTTCAGTGATGATCATTTGATCATGATATTGGTGCAGCATTTCTCTCGCACTGTCTTTGTCACTTTTCTGCCTCTTTCTCTCAGTCTGAGACGGGAGGAATGCGTGGGCTCCAACTCACGTCTGACATCTGGTTTCAATTAGGGGACTCTACTTGGGATTGTTTTGCATCTGGCTGCTGCTGCACATCAAACACTAACTTACTCTGACTGAATTATTCACAACAGAGCCAAAAAGACACGATTACGGCTTCACCGAGAGAGCACGTCACTTTAAGTAATAAAATACAACACAGTTTGTGCTTTCTTTTCATTTTTAAGTTGCGCTTGAAGACTTGGATCAAAAGTTTGCCTTAAAGAAATAAAAAGCCTGAAGGAATCAGACTTAACTCCCGTGTATGAACGACTTTATTGTGGTAGGCTACAACTCTGCTTACCCGTACCCTTAATCCAATCAACACATTACAGCACATACAGCAGACCCAAAAGTTGAGCATGAGTCATGGTGGTCAGCAGGTAGTAACTTATGAATTTATATAAAGCTTTATTTTAAGTTTGCCCAGATGTTGACCTGATGTTTTGGCAGCAGTGGAATGTAACTAAGTACATTTACTTAAGTTACTGTACTTAAACCTGTACTAGGCTGAATGTTTTTGGCATCATTGGGCAAAAATCCCATAATAACCTTTCAGCATATTGTAATTCAAGTGTTCAGAGCAAAAACTAGACTTCTGCACCTCCTCATGGCTGTTTTCAGGCTTTAGAAAATGTAGCCGGTGTTGGGAGACTCAGCCAATCACTGTTCATTTCAGAGAGACAGCATTCCAATTCATTGTTCCTATTGGCTGTGCTCTGGCTGGTGGGCGCTGCTTGATATTTCCTCAACTGATCTCAACATGGCTGCCAGGTTACAAACTTTGTCATCTTACAGCTTAACAATAACTACAACATGATTCTGAAAACATTTAAGGTGAGAATAGTCATTACAGTAACAGAATATTGATTCATATTTGATCAGTGCTGCCTAGTTTGATGGTTTGATCGGAGTTTGTGAGTGATTGACAGCTGCTCAGAGATGGCAGACTCCAGCTCGGCTCTGATTGGTTGTTTACCTCTGGTTTGTGAAATCTTGCAGATACCATTAGGAGCACTGGAGGACACAGAGGAACATGATTATTTTCAGATTACTACTATCAGAATATAGTGACCATATTATAATTTTTTTAAAATCATATTTGCTTCATTTCTACCTACTGCTGCTTTAAGTACAATTTTGAGGTATTAGTACTTTACTTGAGCATTTCCATTTTATGCTACTTTGTACTTCTGCTGCATTACATTTTAGAAAACACTATTGCATTTATTTGATAATATTAGTTACTATTTACTTTACAGATTTAGATTCTTAATATATAATCAGCTAATATTTATGATCTATTATTATACAGCAGTATATAAAGAAGTTGAAATTAGCTCCACCTTTACCAGCATTAAATACTTTATGGATGGACTTTTGATACTTTAAGTACATGTTGATGCTAAAACTTGATGAATGCAGGACCTTTGCTTGTAACAGAGTATTTTTGTGCTGTGGTATTACTACTTTTACTGAAGTAAATGATGTGAGTTAACATCTAAATGAACATGTCACTCTCACCCACTCACTGAAGCTCTTAGTAGGTCAGACAGCTCTGGTCCTTTAGTACATTGTATAAACACAACATGACTCCTGCCATCTTGTGGTCCATCTTAGAACACTAACACAAAGCTCTGCATTGTTGGCATGAATATGAACGACTCTCAGCCATTGACAGTAAATCTGTGATGTGATTGCCATGTTGGCCACTTCCTGTTGCTACTGTAGTTGCAGTGAGAGGCGATAAACACCATTATGTCTTTGTTTTTAGCGACCTTTGATTTATTCTACATGTTTTGCTTCATGTTTTCTAGTTCTTTGTTTTGTTTTAGAAGACTTGAACAGCACTGTAGAAAGAGTTGTCCAGGGAGGAAGTATATTTGTAGACCAACCAGGAATCGATATAAAAACCATTTAAAAAAACCCCATTGACTTCCAGACGAGGGAAGGGAAGTGTTGAAATGCTAACTCATTTTGGAGTTTTAGGACTCATTCCTGTAGCACGCTATATGATTGCAAGCCGGAAAGGGCTATTCAGCTATATTGTTCAGGGAGCGATATTATCAGAGAGCTAAGGGCCCGGGGACCGGACATTTCCTTGAGCTATTATTCTCATTATGTATGTACACTTGACACAGTGAGCTTGTTTCAGTTGTCGATGGACACCTGCAAGTAGAGCTGCACAATTAATCAGAATTTGATCAAAATCGTAATATGGCCTACTGCAATTTTCGCAGGATGAGGAGGAAATCACAATATTTGTTGAATGCGAAATATGCGTCAAGATTGCATTTTAAATTAATACTGTGATGCTGCAGAGATGTCCTGGCCTTGATATTATATTCTACAGACTTAAGGAAACATCTTTGTTTGGTACAGATCCCTTCAAAAATCATACCATAATCACTTCCTTTAGATGCCATGAGATGTGGTTAAAATCTCCTTGTTATAAGAACTGTTCAAAACTGCAAAAACTTAATGTTTGAACAATCAACTTCTAGATTATATTGACTTATCATTTATTCCTGTGGTGCCTTCTGATGAAGTGTGTTTGATTTTGATTATTGACTAATAGCCATTAATATGTTACAGGAAGCAGAAAAGCATCAACAGTCATTTTCACAAAATATTGCAGGACTATCAATCAAGAATGTATCTTAAAGGGAGATTTGTCAAGTGTTTAATACTCTTATCAACATGAGAGTGGGCAAATATGCTGCTGTATGCAAATGTACATATTTGTTTTTGGAAATCAATTAACAACACAAAATAATGAAAAATATTGTCCAGAAACGCTCACAGGTACTGCATTTACCATAAAAATATGCTCAAATCATAACATGACAAACTGCAGCCCAACAGGAAACAACTGCTGTCAGCTGTTGTCAACTGTGTGTCAGTGTGATGACTTGACTATGACTTGATCCAAACTGCATGTAATTATCAGAAAGTGGGCATGTCTGTGAAGGGGAAAGTGATGGGTACCCACAGAACCCATTTACATTCACATATCTGGAGGTCAGAAGTCAAGGGACCCCTTTGACATTGGCCATGACAGTTTTTCCTCGTCAAAATGTTGAGTTTGGAGCATTAATTGTCCTCCTTTACGACAAGCTAGTATGACATGGTTGGTACCAATGTATTCTTTAAGCTTTCTAGTTTCATATGATGCCAGTACCTTCACTCTAGCTTTAAAAACAATTTTATTGTAAAATTGTTTCAACATCATTTCAAATGACTGTATTTCAACTTGAAACAGGTGCTAACTATATCTTGAAGTATGGTCATTAAAATGCTGTTTAACAAAGAGTTTTGTGTAATTTAGACATTGATTCTGTTCCCTCTTCAACCAGATGTTTTAACCATGATGCCTAAACATCTTTTGACCTGCAAAATTACCAAATCAGTGCTCACTGCTGGGATCTGTTCCTGTGATGTTAAGCAATCCTACTCATGGCCTCATGCAGCACTATTCATCCCAAAAACTAAATGAGTTTCACTTGCATATCTATTTTCAAATCCGCTGAGTTTTCAACCCCATGGGCAAAATGTGCTGAACTCCATTTCCCAGAATGGCTGTTGAGAAGCCAAACATACTTATGGTAACATTACCGTTGTAGTGGGACACAATCATGTTGCTGGGGAACACAAACAGGAAACAGAGTATTGGGGGTATTGGGAAAGGAAAATTCCTCACGTAAGATGTGGTTCCAGATTATTTACAACTGTTTGGATTGCTCTTGTCACCTCTTAACTCACTCTGCTCTCCATCATGTGATGTTTGCTCAAGTCACTGTTATTTCTTACAAATTTCTCAACATTCCTACATATGAAACTCAGGAAGAGACGTAGTGCACCATCAATAAGACAATCAGCTTTCTCCATTAAGCTGTTTTCACTATGCATTCTTCTCTGATGGACAGCCATTGCTCTCATATCACTACACCTCACTGCTTTTGATATGTTAGATGAAGAGATTATTTTTCTAAAACTGTTTGGGACATGTGGTGTTTCTTTATTTTTACTGGCCATGGATGATGACACAGGAAAAAAATAGCTTTGAAGCTGGCAGAGTGCTTTCCCACACAGGCGTAAGAGCTTGAAAGGAGATGATGCTCAGGGCCTGTCAGGTCATGGGAGATGGGAGTAATCCCACAAAGAGAGTTTACTTAAAAGAGCTGCGCTAATCTGAGCGAGACAGGGTGTATCTTTCTGTTTAATATGAAGCGATGCACAAAGAACCTCTCCAGTGGACTGTAACACAGGGATGAAGGCAGGTCTGTATCACTGAGGCCATACTGAAATTTGAAAAATGGACATTCAAATAAGGCTAAGAGGATTGAAATTGATTGTGTAAGTTCATCTTTGACCTAGGACAAAATATAGCTCATGTTCCACTTAACAGCTTTTACTGGAGCTTTCAACTGCATTTCTCAGTCTTCATCAGCAGAAACAGTTTGCTTAATTTGCAGAACAATGACTAAACTTTATCTGCTGACAGCGAGAGCTCTGGAAAAAAGCTTGTAAGTGGAGCTGGACTACAGCTTTTGTGTCTTAAGTGTTGTTAAAAAAATGCTTTCATCGTAATTGACCTAAACAGCCTTTTTTTATCATCCTTCACCCTTGGCATGCTTTATGTTAGGAGGCTTTGCTCAAAGTATCTGAAGGTTAAGATAGGATCAGGGGTGTCAGGGGCCACATGGAGAAAAATCTATTCGTAAGTGGGCCGGACCGGTAAAATCATGGCATAATAACTTAGAAATAACAACAACTGTAGATTGTTTCCTTTGTTTTAGTTTGGTCCAAAATAGTACAAGCACATTTTGAAAATGTACACATCACACAAACCCTTTTGACAAAACACTTCAACTTAGTTGAAAATTCTCAGGAAAAAACTGGTGCAATTTGAAAAACACAATGCCAAAGTGACTGAAACTTAGACTTCATCTCAGTGTATCTACAAACACATACAACTTTCTTCTGGGATTGAACAAAATACAAACAACTCTTCTAGGTATCAAATACCTCATTTGTCATTTCCACATCTTAATCCTGAGCTAACTCACCACACCATACAGACAGCGGTAGAAACTATTCAAGAGGGTTGAGTTACTCTGTGCCTTGAAGGCTACACTATTTATTGATAGAAAAATAAAAGCTGTGCAATGCATGAACAATTTCACAGCAGATCAGAGGCATTCACGGTGAATGGCGAGCAAAAAACTTTGAAATCTTTCTCCAGTTCAACAAAAATCTGAAAGTGTTGCTCAAACTGCCGCAATAGTCCCGTTATTTTATCTTTGAACCGCTTCATGTCTGCAGCACCGTGGGTCGCGCACACATCTTTCAGACAAGGAAGGTGAGCAGCGTCACCACCCGCGAGTTGTGTCTCCCACAATGACAGCTTCAACTTGAACAAACATGCTGTCACAATACTGTGTGACAACTTTGTTGCGCCCTTGCAGCATTTTGCTCAAGTTACTCAAGTGCTCTGCTCTGCTTAAAGTAGAAGACGTAATAGGCAGAACGACAAGGCAGCTTCGGGCCAGCTGTCAGGGATACTTGCTCAGCCCTGGTTTAACAGTTTGCTTGCTTAACAGAATTGCTATTGCGACATCCAGTGGACACATCTAGAACAGTTCATTGAAGAATTACAGCTCATTTTTATACTTTGCAAAATCATCTTGGGGGCCGGATTAAACCCATTCGTGGGCCTGATTCGGCCCGCGGGCTGTACGTTTGACACCCCTGTTGTAGGTGTTCCTGTCTTCCATGATAAAGAGAGAGAGCTGGACCAAGTGTTCTGCAAGGTTGTTTTGCCTTCTCCAAAGTGGTGTGATTATATGTGGTTCTCTGTCACGTATCACTCCGTTCTCATTCCCATTATCCTCATTGTAAGTACAATGTAAACCCATCCACTTCATTATGAAAGGCTCAGAGAAAGTGATCGGGGAGTGTAGTGATGTAGATTAAAGTTAATTGCCAACGTTAAGCACGAGTTTACTGCGGCTAAAAAGTGACGCCGACAGGATGAGGTGTTGCACATATCAGATTTGTGTTGTAATAAACATATGTATCTATATCTATCTATCTATATCTATCTATCTATCTATCTATCTCTCTCTATATATATATATATATATATATATATATATATATATATATATATAAAGTAAAGACGTTTATTGAGTTATTCTATTCATCTAAGAGAATATTGACCTGAAGTACAAGTTTTCCACATCACTAAGAATTTTGATTATTACAGTAAATGTTGTCCCAGTCTCAGTGCATTATGACTAACTTCATAGCTCATTGTATCTTTAATTGGTAATTAGTTCCTTTGTTTCTGTGCTCTCTCTCCAGACGACTTTGCTGATGAGGAGGAGGTGCAGTCCTTTGGTTACAAGAGGTTTGGTGAGTATCAAGTGAAGTCTTGACTTCCAGCTGTGAACTTACTGTAAAGGACCACCTTCACTGGTTCAGATCCCTGATGGCACATCAGTGATTGCATAAAGAATATTTTCTTTAAGTACAGTATTTTTCTTGGCTGTAATAATCCACAAGGTTAAAAGAAGGCTGCACCTCATTTCCCAGAAACAAACTTATTTTTGGCTGCTGCCTTCATTTTTAGTTATGTTATAACAGCAGTGGGGTAGATGGGAAGGGAAACCGCAGCATCCTGGGTGTTCCTGACCAGTCGGCTGACTTTGCAACCTTATCAGCATCTCAGTGTACTTTTGTTTCACTCGGCACAAAACTACACATGAGAACTTGGTCTAAAACCAAGAAAATCTCGGGTCTGCTGATTTTCTTTTCTTCTAATATATCTGGTTCTCAGATCCAACATTTTCCAGACAGGTTCCTAATCTCACTCACTCATCAGGCAATAAAAATTATACCCATTGGCCAGATGTTGGTAGCTCCTCCAGTTGTAGCACGTTCAAAAATGTGACTTTAACACATTCCTTGAGTTCAAGCGGATCTCCTGACACAGTCATTTCCACCACGAGAGATTTCTGTAAGATATGCAAAACCTACTTTTGAAAACCGGTCCAGGGTTTTTGCCTGAGATATTAAAGTGGGTCTTAAAGGAACAGTGGGTAACATTTAGGGGGATCCATTGGCTGAAATGGAATTATTATTATTATTATTAATATTAACAAGTATGTTCTCGTTGCTGTGTTTTTGTTGTCATAGAATGAGCCGTTCATACGTACACACAGAGCGGCCCTCTTCATGGAGCTGGCTGCCATGTTTCTACAGTAGCCCAGAACAGACAGACTCTAAGCCAGTCGCGTTTATGCGTCGGCCACCGTAGCTCCCCTACATGCTTGGCACACGGTAGAACTTTCAGTTGGTTACAATCTGAGACCTCACCGCCAGATAATGCCAGATCCTACACACTGCTCCTTTAACAGACTGTTTTAGTCAGTGCGTTACCTCTGTCGGATTGTATAGATGTCTATGAAAAAATGAGCCTACTTCTCACTTGATTTATTTTGTCAGTAAACACCTAAACATGAGTTTATGGTCTCAATCACTAGTTTCACATATTTTTGAATACAGCATGATGTTCATTTAGTAAATTATGGTCTCATTTAGAGTCAAATAAACCATAAAGAAGGGGATGATTTAGGACGTGGCAACCTTGTGATTGACAGGTCGCTACCATGGTGTTGTCCAGTCTGGGAGTGATTAAGAATATATTAAGTATACTTTTTTTCGCCCAACCAGTTGTAGGCCTCTGTTGGAAGTTGACATACACAATACGTAGGTTTGTCACTAAAATCTCTCAAATGTTGTTCTGCAGGAGAAGCTCTGATAGGAAACTACATTACCAATCATATTTATATTGGTGTTCTCTTCTGAAACTAGAATGTGAGTCAGGTTTGTAGTTTAGAAACATGGCAGCCATTAACCAATAATCAACTTTCTGCAGCCCTATAATGCTCTTGTTTGTGCCCACATTTTCCATGAACTTGGTCTCCTCCTAAGTGATAATACTGCCTAAATACAGATGAAAATTACAGCAGTACATTTTACATTTAGATCCAGTAGAATAAGACGTTTTGAATCTTCTGAAAGGATGACACTAGAAAACCTTTTTGTAGTTTTTGTCTTGAGCTTTTGTTGTTTTGTATCAGTGTCTTCATCTATGTCATTTACATGTAACACCAACTGTTATTTATCAAAACAGTATTGTACAACAGAAATGCTTTTTCTGTATTTTCTGTATTATAAACCACCTGATCTACACTGACCATTTATGCCCCACTCTTACTGTACAGTGTTCCTGTATTATTTGCTACTTACAGCTGTAGTTTTTTTCTCTCTTTGATAGCATAGCTGTGAAGAAGTATAACCTCAGTGTGATGTATTTGTGTCTCTTGCTTCTGCCCCAGATCCGAGATCAAGTTTCAACACTTTGAGGTGAAATGGTCACAGTGGTCCCCCTGGTTTAAGAGGTGTTTTAGATTATGTGTGTCATCCAGACACTCAGCAGTCATAGGTCAGGAAGTGTTGCTGTAGTGGGAAGTGGGAGTCCACATTGTGTGTCATCACGATAAATTTATACATGTGCACGTCTTACTGCCTAACCCTGTGTGTTTATTCAACTTTCTTTACGAGAAGAGGAGAGTTTAATATGTGTGACACAGACAGAGATTTACTGAACACATATTTATTCATAACATCTGTTACTCTCAGTGCTTGACCTCTGGCTACTAAGCAGCTGTACGGGACCAAAGGTTAAAGGAGCACTCCACCAAAAAATGTATCTGTTGAGTATCAAGTACTCCCTGTCTGTAGGCCTGAAACATGTCAAAACAATCATCAAATCCTCTCAAAGAACACAACATAATATAACTGGTGAACCATTCAGTGAGCCCTTTGTGTCTGGAAGCATCTGCATTTGTTGTGTCTCTGCTAGTTTATTTGGGGTTTCTTTTAAGGAGGAAATGTTTTACATTTGAGGAATTATGCTTTTTTGCTTTCTTACGGAGAATTAGATGAAAATACCACTCTCATGTCTGTGTTAAGTATGGAGCCAGAGCCAGGAGGCCATTAGCCTAGCTTAGCATAGACACTGGAAGCAGAGAGAAACAACTAGCCTGGTGTAAATATTTCTTAACAACAGTTTTCCCCATTCGTCCTGCACTTCTATGCATTTTCTCCACCACAGTGACAACAAGTGTCATGAAAAGGCACTACGCCTGGTTGTCATTTGCCCCTAAAACAGCCCTGTATCCTGAAAATTATGTTCCCATACAACTAAACTGCATTCTCAGTTAAGTTTGAAGGGAAACATGTTTTGACATGGATTATATTTGTCTGACGTAAAGCTGCAGAAGGTCACAGCAGGTGACGTAGCACAGCGAGCAACAAGCAGAGCAGGTAACATATGAAGAGACTGTTAATGAATGAACCACTTCGTGTTGGGGTGCCGCATCGCCCAGTCTGGGTTTATTTCACAACAATGACTGGCTCGTTGTATATTATCCTGCTTATTACATTATTATCCTGTGTCTGTGACACATAGTAACAGTCTGCTGTAAAGAAATAACAGACCGTAGAATGCTGTTATTGATCAATCAGAATCGAGTATCCAACAAAGCCGTGTAATAAGCTGTTATAACGAGTATAACAGGTGAGAAAAGTCCACTATGGATGGAGGTTTGGTGGAAGGGTCAAACAAACACAGGACTTTCCCCCAAGGGACTGCTGTTCATGTCCTGTATGAAACTAAAAGTCAGTGTTCACTTATATAGTCATTTTAAGCCAAACCATGATTTTTTTTAACTAAACCTACTAGTAGTTGCCTGAACCTAACAATAAATGTTGTTGCGGTTTTGTTTCAACTTAAAACATTAGCCACGTGTGGAGAAAATAAGTTTCCCTCAAAACGTAATTGAGAATGGTTGCCTAAACCCCACAAATGATCATTTCTACATTTCTATTTGTGTGCAGATTAAAGAAATGAGATAAAAAAAAATGTTAATTAGTGAGCTTTAGAGGTGCTGTTAAACTATTCTTGATCCGCCACAGACAGGCAGAGTTACCCTCCGCTCCCATTCTTAATGCTAAGCTAAGCTAATCAGTTCCTTGCCCCAGCTGCAAATATAATGCAGAGACACAAGAGTGGTAGCAATCTTCTCATCTCACTCTCAGCAATAAGGAGAATAGACTGTATTTTCTAAAATGTTGAACTATTGCTTTCACGTGTCATCTGTCTGTGGCTTCCACACATACTTGTGTGCTGGCAGAGAAATATGTTCTGTGCTTCTCGTGTGTCCTCGGCACAGAGAGGAATGAGCTGCTTGACTCATTTTGACATCTGCTTTCCACAAGAGGTCTATTATCCCGCCGAAAGTATGTCCAAACCTGAGAAGTTGCTGAGCCACTTCCTGTATCCATACTGGAAGTTTATGCAGTCCAAACCTATATACTGGGAGAGAGAGGTGGAGAGGGAGCAGGCATTGTGGGCCTTCAGGGTCTATGCCTCTGCTGTGCTGTGTCAGCAATGTGTGGAGGAGAGAGAGGGAAGAGGGGGATGGAAAAAGAAAAACCTCAAGTGGAGATGATTTCACAAAACCTTATTTATCTCCTGTTCCTCAGTGCTCAGAGGCTGTTTCTGCTTTTATTAATATGCTTCATTTTTTCTGATTCATGGGGGAAACATTTGTCAACAGTTTTATTTTCGGCTGAGGAGTCGCATTCCTTGCTTGACTTATTTTTGGGAGCACAACAGCAAGTGGTTTTAATTTACGGGGGCTTTATGACCAGAAAAGAATGTTTTGGGAATGCCTGCCTGTTACTTCGAGCCCCCTCCAGGGCATGCATGCATGCAGTTCCTGTTCTGTTGTCCTAATGAAAGATTACTCGCTCGTGTTTTCAATAAAAGCCGAGTGAGTAGGAGGAGAAAACATTAAAGGATTACAAAGAAGTAGACATTACAACAGTGTAGGAAAAAGAGAGACAGATAAAACAACATAGAGCACTGCTGGCTTTACTTGTTGTTGATCTTATCCCAGACCTGCAGATCTACAGGAGCGGTCTGTGACTGGTCAAAAGGATGGTGGGTCAATCCTGGATTGGCCAATGACAGGCAGGCAGGAATGCATCCCAGACACAACACAAATCACTGCGTCCTGGCAGGGGCCGGCGTAAAGCATGCCATAAGGATTTCTGCTGAGAGCGTTAGCGGGGGGACAGGAATAGGTCAGCTGCAGGTCAGCCGAACAAACCCCTGCAACTCAAGAGCTGCCCTTTGTTTAACACTTCAACTGATAATGACTCAAACGCAGATGGTGATAAGAAGAAGTCTGCTCCAGCACATCTTACCAGTCAGTAGAGGAATATGTTCACACTGATTGGTACCCAATGTTGAGTCTATTTTTATGGTTTATGGTCTCAATCGCTAGTTTCTTCAATAAGTCTTCTTCAATACAGCATGATGTTCATTTAGTAAATTATGGTTCCATGTAGACTCAAATAGACCATAAAGCAGGGTGTGCTTTAGCATGTGACTACCTTGCGATTGACAGGTCGCTAACATAAGGTTGTCTGGTTTGGCAGTTGTCTGTGTTTTCGTCTTACGCATTTAACCGTTTCACAGTGTGTTTTTACTTTGGTCACCTAGAAATGCTTATTCAGTGTTCGTTTATACTTAGTTCCACCCTCTTGTGTCACTTCTGGTTACAAAAAAACAACATGTCGACTGCCAAAATGCCGAATTCGAGGCTTCAGAACTGTAGTTTACAAACCAATGGGTAATGTCACAATGACTATGTCCATGTAGGTGTACATGGTACTTGGTCCCACGAGACAGAAGACATCTCCATAAAATTAAACCTTTCTTGACTACGCCATATCTCACAGCTGAGTGCCTTTTGAGTCTTGGAGTAGTAAATTGCTTCAATTCGCAATAAACTGCATCTTATTTCTCCAGTATATGACTCTGTATGTGTGAACAGGGTGTATATGTATGAATATGGTGGTCGATGCATCTAACTTTCATACAGGAGACCAGAGTTAGAGCTCTGCTGCAGACTAACAGTTAATTTAATATATAAATTAAAAACAGAATTTTAGTTACCAAACCTCAACCACACTAACTCTACGCTCACCATATCTCACCCATAGTGTTGTGTGTCGCAACATTTGATTTAACCACTAATTGAGAAAATCATTTTAAAATCACATGAATCTAAATACAAGAGGAAGGTAGAGGGAGTTACATTTGCAGGAAGCAGCAAGGATGCAGCATTGATGTATGCAGACCATAGAATGATAAAGTGATCGATGCATCTCCTCTTCCTCCCATTGTACAACAGTGAAGCCAAAATATCCTGGAGATGGGAGCTGCCATCTTGACATTTTGTTGATTTTTGATTGATTTTTATCATTTGGAGACAAAGACTGCATAGCAGTGATCAGGGGCTGGAGCCGCAGTATTGAGGTCCCACTCATACATCCAATCACAAAAATATATTTGATGCGTACATTGAGTTTTAAGTTTGTCCCATCTGCTAACATGGAGGGGGGAATATATGACTTATATTGCAGCCAGCCACCAGGGGGGCGATCAAAATGGTTTGGCTTTACTTTTGGGGAGCTGTCATGTCATCCATCTTTATATACAGTCTATGATGCAGATAGTAAGACTGCCAATAGTTAATATGGACTGCATACAACATTTATGCTGGTATATGGAACAGCACGAACTACTGTATGGCTCCAATGTTTTTAACAAGCTCAGAGTTCAAATTGAGCTCCAGCTGCCTTGACTTCCATCTTCCCTTTACAGCAGGGACTTATTAGACATATACAGTTCAGACATTGCTATGCAGACACTAGAGAAAGAGCTCTTATTACCTCAATATGTAAAAGAAAAAGGATTTCACATATAACACGACAGAGTTGCAGTGGAGCATCTGTCGGTAAGTGGTTTTATATAAAGCCGTAGTTGTCGTGACCGAAGTCGGCCTAACCACCTCATCAAACTTCTTCGCACCACTTTATGCTACGTGTCCCTGAGGGATACGGTGGCCATCTTATAATGACGCGCCTGCAACCAACTGTCATCTGATAGGGTGTCTTCTTTCACATAATGGCTGTTTGTTAAGCTCTCCTTTCCCAGCAGGTTTTGGCTCAGTCTCAAGAATAACACACAAAAGTATAGCAAGTGTCTGACTCCATTTTCTGTCAACAACTCTCAGATAGGCTGAAGAAGTTCTGCATATGGCTCAGCTTCAGGGTTACACTTAATGGAGGTCTTTTGGCTCTGGAGAGGGCCAACATCAACCTCTCTGCTTCCTCTCTTTGAAAAAACAGCGGAATGAAAAATGTGTATTTTTCTTTGTGCTGTGAGTCGCAGTGCTGCTCACTATCCGACTCTCAGACCTGCCGCCGCTGCGTTTGTTGCTCTGGCTGTGATTACGTTGGCCCGACACCAGCACACCACTCACTGTTTTTATTGTTTATGCTTTAGTACTTGTACTTTTGGAGATGTTGAAAAATGTCTGTGTTGTGCAAAGAAGCCAGCCATGAAGAGTTGTTTTTTTCCGTTGACTCTGCTCTCAAGTGTTTCAGATGACCGTTTCCAGCCAGGCGTGTGTTTGCGTATTCACATCTGTACATCTGCTGCAAAAGGAAAAGATCAGAACCACTCGGTCTGCCTGTCTGAACACACTTAGCTTTTTATGTTTGTAGGATTAACGTCACAGTGTTAAGTAGTTTAGTACAATAGTTTAGTGTTGGTTCACCCATGTTATGCCAAAACAGATTAAAGCATTAAACAATTAGTTTTTTAATAAACACAACACCATCATGGCTTTTCAGAAACATTGTCCTGGTTATACTGTTTTAGTTTTTACATTGGAACTACTTCTGTAAAAAACTGGTTTGTGGACTGCTGTTTTGAAGCCTCGAGTTCGGCATTTTGGCCGTCGCCACTTTTTTGTTTTTTTTGCAACCTGAAGTGACACGAGACGGTGGAGCAACCAAAATGGTACAATTGACTTTCATGACTGTGAAAAGACAGTTCATAAAAGACAAAGACAAAAATATGGACAACTCCCAGACCAAACAATGCCGTGGTAACAACCTGTCAATTGCAAGGTAGCCATGCCCTAAAATATACCCTGCTTTATGGTCTATTAGACTCTGAATGGGACCATAATTTACGAAATGAATATCATGCTGTATTGAAGAAGACTTGAAACTAGTTTTTAATGTTTATAATGTATGTATGTAATATAATAAATCAAGTGAGAAGAAGGCTCTTTTTCTCATAGGTATCTGTATAATCAGACTTCTTTTTGCAACCAGAGGAGTCGCCCCCCTGCTGGATATTAGAAAGAATGCAGGTTTAAGTCACTTAAGCTGGTGGTAATCCACTGGATAGAACCAGCAATAAGTGAGAAAAATATTTTTTTTTCTACTTTGGACACTTGGAATATGGCATCTATTGGTAAAATGTTAGTTCAGTAATACATTACATAACTTAAGTCATGGACCACAGTGCAGCTACACTGGTTTGTGCTGCAGATAGACCACCCTCTCTGTGGTCAGCGTCTTACCCCAAAAATGAAGCCAGACATGGCTGGACGGCTGGCCAGGTTCACACTGTGTGATTTTATTGGCTCTACTCGGCGATGAAGCTTGAAGGTGGTGAACGGCGATGGGATGGAGCACAGATTCAGACTGATGGTCAGGTTGGGTGATGATTGTTGCTGATTCGGTATCTTAAGTGCTTCCACGGCGGGCCACCCAGCAGGCGTGACCACACAAAAACCCAACTGCACAGATGGTGCGTGGAGTTAACTCCGCTGTTCAACTTGGCACCGCAGCAGCGGTTGTGGGTTCACATGAATGTGTAATGATATATTCTTAACCCGCATGACATAATACACCTCGGTTTATTTGTGTTCATGTTGTTGTGGTGAGGTAGAGATTAGGAAGAGTCAGGATTTTTGATTGATCTCACTATGTCAGATTTTTAAATGTCTTCCAAGGCAAAGATTGTCTCTATGAGGAGCCATTATATAAATACAGTCTTTCTCCAGACTCATGGTTACAATTATAGATTTGTTTGATATTGATCGCACTTATGTAATCCACAGTTCACAAACAGAGTGCCACATGTTTTTCCTGGTAGTAGGAAAATTAGTTGGGCAAAAATGGGTTCTTGAGAAATAATGAGGTCAGAGGCACAGCACGCTGCTACATAGAGGTTTCAGTCCAAAAAATACAGCATCCCGTAAACTCTTGCTTTACTAGACCCTCTTGCCTAACCCTGTAAGTGACTTAAACCAGTGACAGAACTGTTTTATATCTAATGTGGGTTTTATTGCTTGTCCCATGGGTTTTTTTTCATAATAATCATGTTTCATGTGTTGGCAGACTACATCACTCACTTTGCCTTTGGAACCCAGTATTAGCTATGAAGCTCCCATTGGAGAGGTGCATTTTGGGATTGAGACTGGATTCAGCCAAACCTGATCAGCCACTGATGGACACGACAGGCTGGATCCAAGATAAGATAGTCACTTGCAGACATTTTGACATTAATAAGATGGTTTTCTAAACCAAAATATACACTTGTATTTTGCCACCAGCAGTTAGTTTTAGCTGATAGCAACCCCTACCGGCACATTTACAGCCCCCGGGAAGAGCTCTGGACTTTGAAGCAAATTTTCATGTTGTGGCCAAACAACTGTCCATCACGTGATGTCATTGGGCCTAAAAAGACTTTTTCCCATAGACATACTTTTTTTGAGGTAAATCAACTTCCCAGTATGATCTCTTTAATAGTTTTTATTTAAATCATTAGGTAACTAGCCATATCAGCAATTAGCTGTCTGAGGCTAATGTTATGCTAATACAAGATTCTAAGTAGCTAACTGTTGATTAGTGTTAAGCTAACTGTTGATGTTATGTATGTACTCTATGTTGTCACTTACTGGCGTGATGGACAACATGCAGAAGCTAACTGAACAGTTATGCTACGTTTACACTACGAGCAACACAGCAACAAGCTACAAGTCACTTTCAATGGTGACACAAGGCAACTGACACCTGACATTTGTCGCTGTGTGACGGGCATGACGCATTACAAATAAAGCTGAGCTGTTCTTTTTACATGCTCCAGTGACACGGTGAAAGCATCAACCTTCATAAGTTTTTGTTTCACCCTGTTCCGTTCCATTTTAAAAAAAGCCATTAGCCAGTTTCCAGTGCTATTTAACAACTTCACTACGTCGATGAGCATTTGAGCAACACTTCAGTGGCAACTCGGCGACAATGTAGCTGGCCGTGGTGGCTGTTTTGTTGCTTTTGTCGCTCAAAGTGTAACACAGCTTTGACTTTTATGAATCCAGTTTGCTTGTTACTGTAGCTACTTAGTATTACAGCTGGTCTAACTCTTGTTTATGGTAGCCAACTGTTGTCTTCAACCTTTATCAGAGGAGAGTTTCGCTTACTGCACAGCCACCTAAACGCACAGTGAGGTCATGAGTCAAAGACGAGAATAGATGGTTGTGTGGTGTGACTGACACGTTGAAAGTGAGGACCAACCTCCTGTTTTCTCTCTCTCTGAGGTTCACATGGTCCTGTTTTACTTGAAATTACCTCATTTCAACATGTGAACACTGGAACATGAGCAGCAGGAGCCAGGGGGTCTCTAGTTCTCCTCTCAGGCCTATAAAGTTAGTTTATGGCTTCCATGTTTTTCTAAATTCATTGACGTGAATGATGGTAATTCTGAAAACATTTTCTTACTGTAAATGTCCTGCATTTTAATGCAGAATATAATGTTCCAGATGGTTGTGAAAACTTTCCAATGCAAAGTGCTGCACATAGGCCTAAATTAGCATATAATGCATAAAAGTAAGAACTGCCTTCAAACCTTGTCTCACCATTCTCAGTCAGCCCTTCAGAGAAAGAGACTTTTACAACAGTGTTGGACTTGGTTTGTTTTCACTTGTGTACTAATGAATTATCAGGCTGGACCATGTTTAGTAGAACCACAGCATGTTTATGTTGAGTGGTCTCTACTCAGCAAACCAATGATTAATAAGTCATTGTTGGTTCAGGCCCAGTTTTACAGCACAGACATATAAAATATGAATTTATTAATCTCTGTAGCCATCAAGGTTCATAATCATTATTTAGAGTGACAAGTGATGAGAGAAGTGTAATTTTGGAGTTGAAATATAGCTTACCATGTATTAATAAGTCCTTAGTGTGTACATACTTGTATGTGCCTGCTTTAAAAACATTCCTTATTAATAGTATTCATGCAGGTGCTATTTGAGTTGCATTTTACAGCTTTCCCTGGGAATATTAATTCTCAGTTACATTAAAAAAAAGTCCTGCCTGCCAACACCATCTTTGCCTGCCAGCACACAGTGGACCTACATCACATCCCTGAAACAAGTGGTAGAAGATGTGAAGCCAACTATTGGTGAGACCAGGAGACACACACTGAACCTGGATTTTAGTCTTCGATGGAAACTGCTGACTGGAACACAAAGACTTGTTTGATATCCAATCCTGCCCCACAAAGTATCCCCAATACAGTGGCCCAGCTCTGTTTATGAGGCACACTTGCATACTTAAAAGTCTGTCTCTTGAGATTACAACGTAGGACCCATTTGTCATAGTCTGTCTTCTTCTAACCAAGCACAGATGGGAGGACAAAACCTGATCTAATCAACTCCATCTTCACTGCTTCATTGGATCTGAGTCCTTGTTTTAATAGGTCATTTAACTGTTTTCTCTACCAATTAGGTTCCTCTCTATGCCTTTTAGCACTTTGAAAAAAATAAAAAACAGCAGGCTGCTCGGCTAACAAGAAATGCACCATAAAGATTTCCCCGAACGCTGAGCTCTGTTTCACTGAAGGATGCCATTTTTATCCTTTTGCATGGTTCTGTCAATGGATATACTGCTGGTCATTATCTCCAATTATTACATGGCTGTGTTGAATACTCACCTTCTCGATCTCGGCGTTCTGCGGTCTATTATTTCTTTATACGGTAGCAGAACGTTGCTATGGGCACAGTTCTGATGTCGGACTCTGGCGGACTGTAATTTTTAAGCAAGTAGCCATGTAATAAGTGGGATAATGTACTGCTAGTGGGTCATTGTTGTGCTGCGTCGCCCTGTCTGCGTTTCTTTGACAATGACCATCTTGCTGTACATTATTCCTTACATGTTTCGCTCTTGCTGTTTAACAACTTCTACAGAACTTGCAGCTGTCCATAAGCCTGCCAGGGTACTGGAGGGACTTGAAATTATATAAAGTTTGCCGGGAAAATTGCTGGAGTGGTATACTGTGTAAACTAGTGAAGAGATTTTGCATAATTTTTTTTTTTTTCCAGTAAAAATATCACATTTTATAACAGCTGGCATCAGATTGTTCCTCTAGTCAATTACATGATGCCTGAGTCACATAGCTGGATGTCTTGGGAGACATTTCGTACAGACATCTCTGTCAAAAAATAGCAGTGTTAAATATGGAAATGAAAGCAGTCTTTGTGGTAAAACTATTGATTTTTATGCCTCCGTGCCAGTGACAGCTTTGCCAGAGCCATTATGTTTCTGGGTTGTACGTCCGTACATCCAGACCATTCATGTGAACGTGATATCTCAGGAACGCCTTGAGAAAATTTCTTCAAATTTGGCACAAACTTCCACTTGGACGCAAGGATGAACTGATTAGATTTTGGTGGTCACATGTCAGAGTTCAAGGTCCCTGTGAACTTATTGTCCATTCTTGTGAAAGTCAAGAAGGAAGGAATTGTGTTATAACTGGCAAAAACATCCACAGGATAAAATTTGGTGCTCAAAGTCTCACAAACCACATTTTATGACATTATGACATTTATTATGACAATTTTACACAAATGTCTAATAAGATAAAATGGTGAAGTGATGACATTTTGGACAGACATGGATGTAAACTGTAACTTGATTGGTTGGTGGAGACATACAACGGTGAGGCTATTTTTTTCTGTTTAAAACCTTTCACAATAAATCTCATAAGGGAAGAATGAGTCTGCAAAAAAGTTCAAAGCTCTCCCATAAAATTCAGTTACCTTCCTTCAGCAAAGGACCAGCTTCCTTCCACCTAATGATTTTTGTACAGTCCCAAAGTTGTTTTTTTGCAGGCGTATATAGGAAAGGACTAAAGGAATAATACCAGGGTAAGGAGGATTTTTCCAGAGACTTCCCAGTATGGTGTTTGTGTTATAGTATGTGGCCAAGGCCTTCAAAGAACACAGTTCAGCTTTGTCAGCTTTAGGCGGTGTGTGTTTTGTGTACATGTGTAATGAGGACAACTTATCCTGTTCAGACATTCAGCCATCCATATGTTATTTTTCTTTAAACAGCCCAACATATATATCTCTGGCAGCCATAAACCACCGATCTCTTTACTCATCAGTACTACGGAGACAGTTTCTTATAAAAACACCAGAAATAGCCCATAGAAGGCAAAGTTAAAAAAAAAAAAACTGTAGCCCCTTGTCCTCATGATGCTTGGCATGAAGAGATTACGTATCAAATGTTTGCTTGCGTCCTTTGATTTGGCTCCACTGTAACAAGGTCCAGATGTTCTAGAGGACCAGGACCCAATTTAAAGTATCATAAACCTGTTAGCAGCGAGTGAAAAAAAACATGGTCCGGGCTAGCTCAGCAGTTCAATGACTCTAATGTCTTAGTAATTTGTCTCAGTGGTAACTTCCCCTGTTGGAGAGTGTTTACTTGTTAACATTCCAGTTGGCGACTGTTAATACAGGGGTAGCTATAAGGGCCAGAGGGGGACACCATGACCTTGTTTGCTCAGTTAAAGGTTCAACATTGTATGAAGAAAGAAGTCAGAAGTTCTCAGTTCGTCAAGCCCAGGCTGCACTCGGCAAGCTAAATATACAATTACATCAGTCTTATCTGTCTAAATTGCAGTGTACTGCAAAAGAGAAGACCATCAATCAATTTATTTACCTCAATTCATGTGTAGAATGTGGACACATCTGCTGGCAGGAAGTAACAAAACTAAATGCTGGAGTCAAATTCAGATTGTTTGCTAAACAACGGGCCACTACTTTGATCCCGAGAGAAATATATCAACAACTATTCGTTAGATTGCCATGAAACATTCATGGTCACCAAAGGAAGAATCCAAATAACTTTTGTGATGTCCCAACTCTTCATTGACCGCACCGTCAGGTCAAAATTTCAGCTCATTCAACACTTTGGTTCACTACTTTTACCAATGACATTCTCATCAGCCTCATTTGTACTTTGTGCTTATTGCTAAATACAAAATGCTAGCATGCTAACACACCAACTTAAAATGGTAAACATTACATCTGTTAGACATCAGCATGTTAGCATTATAATAGGGAGTGTGTTAGCATTTAGCTCAGTAAGTACAGCCGGACAGAGCCAGGGATGCACCGATACTGGATCAGATATCAGGCTGATATCAATGGCAATCTATTCAATTCAGTTTCATGTTTATATACTACATACATTACAGTATATACTGTATATTTAATTCCTGTACTGTATATTGTAATTCCTCTTAATTTTGAAGATATTTTACCAAGTTGCTGGTGTATGATTTACTGATTGAATAATAAAGAACAATTAAATAATTTTATATCTGTGTACCCTGAACAGAAATATGAACACAACACTTTCATTTTTGCAAGATGCTGATTAGACAGCATGAGTATCACACAGGTGGTTCTTAGACTGGTCACAATAAAAGTCCATTTTAAAATGTGCAGTTTTATCTAAGACATTTTCAGTATTAAGAAGAAGAAGAAGAAGATATTCCTTTACTAGTCCCACGAGGGGAAATTCAATTTTTTCACTCTGTTGTTAACTTATACACGGTACATGCAGACCTGAACACACACATGCACAAACATGCATCAATGGAGAGATGTCAGAGTGAGGGGGCTGCTCCAGACAAGCGCCCCGAGCAGTTGGGGGTTTGGTGCCTTGCTCAGGGGCACCTCGGCAGTGCCCAAGAGGTAAACTGGCACCTCTCCAGCTACCAGTTCACACTCAGTTCTTGGTCCTTGTCGGTGACCCTCCGGTTCCCAAACCAACTCCCTACAGACTGAGCTACTGCTCAGGTACTAGGTTTATTCTTATTATTAATTGACACTGATATTGGATTGGTGCTTGGTATCGGCTGAAACCTAAAGCCCAGTTATCGCTATCGATCTTGGCATTGAAAAAGTTGGATCAGTGCATCCCGAGACGGGAGCCACTAGCATGGCTGTAGACCACTATGACTGGATACTGTCACCCCTACATTAGATGTTTTTGAATGGGCACCTCCATGGGAAATCTTAATTATATGTCTTACCCACTGAGTTATACATTCATTGTAAGTGTTCATTGAAGTGGGTTGGTGTAATGAGGCAAATTAACACCATTTAATTTGTCCCAGGAATAAGAAATAAATATATATTATTCTTTTGTCTCTGAAAATTGTATTTCATCCTCAGTGATCCACTGTGGTTTGTTTTATATACATGTGTCTGCTTGTGTCTCTTTTTAAACCACATTGTTTCAGTTCAGGCTGATTATGAAAATTACAAACTTCAGCCACAATTAGATGTAATTGTAGTTTTGACAGTTTGTACATTTGTAGACAGATACCACATAGTAGCATAACCACTTAAAAGAAAACTATGTGTTTCCTCTGGAAATACACTCCTGATCAAAATCTTAAGACCAGTAAAAAATTTGCATAATTTGCACTTTCACTGTTGTATCTTAAGAAGGTTCTAAGTAGAGTTTCAAAATGCAAAAAGAAGAAATGGGAACAAGAGACCAAATGTTTTGAGCAGGCAATTTATTGAAAAGAACAATTTAACTGAAATAGGCTGTTCATCAGCTGATCAAAAGTTTAAGACCACATCCTTTAAAAGCCCAAATCTGTGCAAACATTTGGATTCCATGTCATTTTCTGTCAAGTAATCACACTGTCAAGACCTCTTGATGGGAAAAGCAAAAAAACTCACTGCCTTCGAACGTGGCAGGATTGTTGAGCTGCATAGACAAGGCCTCTCACAGCGTGCCATCGCTGCTGAGGTTGGACGCAGTAAGACAGTCATTTTGCATTTCTTAAAAGATCCTGAGGTTTATGGAACAAAAAAATCAAGTGGTAGACCCAAAAAAATCTCACCGGCACTGAGCCGGAGGATCCGAATGGCTGTCCGTCAAGACACGGGACGATCCTCATCCCAAATTAAGGCCATTACTGGTGCTGACTGCAGCCCAATAACCATCAGACGGCATCTGCAAAGGAACGGCTTCAAAAACAAAAAACGTCTTCAAAGGCCACGTCTCCTTCAACGCCACAAAATTGCCCGTTTGGCCTTTGCAAGGGAGCACCAAACATGGGACGTTCAAAGTTGGAAGAAAGTTTTATTCTCTGATGAGAAAAAATTTAACCTTGATGGTCCTGATGGCTTCCAACGCTACTGGCATGACAAGGAGATGCCACCTGAGATTTTTTCAACATGGCACAGCGGAGGGGGCGCCATCATGATCTGGGGTGCTTTTTCCTTCAATGGAACAATGGAGCTCCAGGTTGTGCAGGGGCGTCAAACAGCAGCTGGCTACGTGGAGATGTTGCAGCGGGCATCCCTCATGACTGAGGGCCCTCGTCTGTGTGGTGATGACTGGGTTTTTCAGTAGGACAATGCTGCAATTCACAATGCCCGTCTGACAAAGGATTTTTTTCAGGAGAATAACATCACTCTTTTGGATCATCCTGCATGTTCCCCTGATCTAAATCCAATTGAGAACATTTGGGGATGGATGGCAAGGGAAGTTTACAAAAATGGACATCAGTTCCAGACAGTGGATGCCCTTCGTGAAGCCATCTTCACCACTTGGAGCAACATTCCTACAAGCCTTTTGGAAACACTCGCATCAAGCATGCCAACACGAATTTTTGAAGTGATCAACAATAATGGTGGAGCTACTCATTACTGAGTCTGTTTTTGAGACTTTAATTTCTGTTTTAGGGTTTTTTTTTGAGCTATAGTCTTAAACTTTTGATCAGCTGATGAACAGCCTATTTTAGTTAAATTGTTCTTTTCAATAAATTGCCTGCTCAAAACATTTAGTCTCTTGCTCTCATTTCTTCTTTTTGCATTTTGAAACTCTACTTAGAACCTTCTTAAGATACAACAGTGCAAAACGTAAATTCTTGCAATTTTTTAACTGGTCTTAAGATTTTGATCAGGAGTGTATGTGACTGAAATGCAGCATTTGGCATCATTGGACTGTAATCCTCCAGACTACATCCAGGTGGAGTAGAGAGACAGGGCCTGTCTGTGTGACTGGTGTTTGGCCTGAGACCACATTCGGCTGTGGTAGCCACCCAGTTACTGTATATAACACAGTGTTAACACTCTGCACAAAGGGGCTTCACACAAAAAGGCTCTAGTCTGTACAGGCTGTCTTTGTGTTGCCATGGAAGTTTCCATTGCCAGCCAGGAGTGAGACGGGCCACGCAGGCCAGTCTAACGGCAGGTACATGGAATAAGGGAATAAGTGTTGGGATTTTTTTTCTTTGACTCAGAGTCCAAATGAAATACAGCTGCTTTACAGACACCACACTGGACTGCCCCCATCTTTCTCTCGCTGCCTCTTTTCTTGTTGTAGCTGTTTCTCTGCCTCCGTCCTTCAGTTTCAGCTCAACAGTGAGCTAACTAACAATGACAAAGCTGAACCACAACTGACTACAACATCTGAGCATTTACACTGGTCAGATACATACATGACAGTAGATGCTCCAGATATGTCAAAAAGGATTTTACAAAGACTGCTCAGAGAGCTCTGGGAGGCTGTACTTCAGCACAACAGTGCTGTGAGCTAAATGCTAATGTCAGCATGCTAATATGCTCACTGTAACAATGCAACATTGCTAACTTTCTGATTGTGTAGGTATTATGTTTACCATGTTCACATCTTAGTTTAGCCTGTTAGCATACTAATATGCTCACAATGACAATGCTAACTTGCTAATGTTTAACAGGTATTATGTTTACCATGTCCACATCTTAGTTTAGCCTGTTAACATGCCAATAGGCTCACAGTGACAATGCTAACATACTAATATTTAACAGGTATTATGTTAACCATGTTCACATCTTAGTTTAGCCTGTTAGCATGCTAATATGCTAACTTGCTAATGTTTAACAGGTATTATGCTCACCATGTTCACATCTTAGTTTAGCCTGATAGCATGCTAACATGCTCACAATGACAATGCTAACTTCCTGATTTTAAGGTATTATGTTAACCATGTTCACATCTTAGTTTAGCCTGTTAGCATGCTAACATGCTCACAATGACAGTGCTAACTTCCTGATTTTAAGGTATTATGTTTACCATGTTCACATCTTAGTTTAGCCTGTTAACATGCAAATATTTTCTAGCACTATACACAAAGTACAGCTGAGACTGAGGGAAATGCCATTATTTTCGCAGGTGTTTGGTCATAAAGCAAAGTACTGGACAAATTAAATTCTTGACTGGATGATGGCGCTGAATGTTAAGGGATCACCAAAGCTGTTACAATTCATCCTGAGGGGTACATGAATGTCCAAATGTCATGACAGTCTGCTAGAGAAAAAGTGTGGGTAACACCACACTTATTAGGGTTCATCCTCCATGAATGTCTTTCACAAATTTAATGGTAATCTCTCCAGTGGTTGAAATGTCAATGTGGACCAAAGTGATGCAGACTGACAATCCTCCCTAGAACCACGTTGGCTAAAATGTAGTTTTAAGATAAATGCTCGTGGACATTTATTTTGTCGTGGTCCATAAATTCAGCCCATAAATGATTTCATAAATACAAAAAAAAAAGGCCAAAAGTGGAGCTACATGGTTCTCATTTGACAGCAATAATATGGAAGATACAGTATTCTTCATATTGCCCCTGCTCTTTCTAGGCTTTTCGAGCATTTAGGTACCTCTTGGGGATAATCTGGCTTTACTCCAGCTTGTTGATTGGGACGTCCTGGCTGCCATCCAGCTTCTTAACTCTCAACAGGCTCAGCCCCCTCGTGTTCTGCATCGGGCCGTTAAGTTTAGCAATGTGTTTTTAGTCAGCTCATGACATGTATGTGTCAGCATGTTTATGTACTGTGGTAGTTCATGCATAGAGAAGACGAAGTCTCAGGGGCCCTTTGGAAATGAAACATGACACACTAGCGCGGTACATCATGGGGGGGTTTGCAACATAAAACTGATTACACGCAAAGAAGAAATGATGGTGACTTTTGGATTTTAAGACTCTCAGTGATTTTCTTTTCTTAACATTTTCATGAGTCTTTGGATTTTTCTTTTAAAGGATTGTACATGATGCTTTTGATCGTCCAAGACTTTTCTGTTACATTCTTGGATTGTCATCATAAGGATCATCAACAGTATGAGTTCAGTCTCTGAGATGTTTATTATGCTTTACCATGATTACATTAACTTACCTTAACCTCCTCTGTGGATGTAATTATGACAAAGCAAGCCATCAGAATTCTACTTGGCCCACATCGGGTATGAATATAGAAACTCAGTAGTTTTGTTTTCTTTCTGGATTCTGTGTAACAGAATACTGCAGCTAACTTGGAAGCATTTGCTTTTCATCATTACTATGTGCCACATCGCTTAAGTAAAATCCCTTAGAGAGGTACAGAAAACACTTCAGCGACGAGCAGTGGGAAAATGTTGCGACCTTGGAAGGAGCTACCGACTGCTCTGCCCAGAACGAATTACTATGTTAGTTCAGTGGAAGCATCATTGCTGTGAGAACATGACAGTCTGGGTTTGTAACCTGTTCCTGCCAGGCTCTACAGCACAGTATGTGATGGTGTTAACTCAAGGAACTTTAAATCCCGACAGTTTCATCTTTGGTTGTGATTTTACCTTCATACACAAACTTTTCCCATGAAAATAGCGCGGCCATCCGTGTTCCCGGCCAGAATCCAAAGGCGATGGAGCATTTTCCATTGCTTCCCACTCACCATGTAACACTTTGTAAATACACTGATTGTTAAGTCTTCCCAGTGGGCAACCTCCAGCTCTGAAAAGCGAGGCCATTGTGGAAATGACTTAAACCTGCTTTCTTTCTCATAGCCAGCAGGGGCGACTCCTCTGGTCGCAAAAAGAAGCCTGATTGTATGGAAGTCAATGAGAAAATGAGCCTACTTCTCTCTTGATTTATTACCTCAGTAACCATTGTAAGCATGAGTTTATAGTCTTAAAGCATAATGTTCATTTAGTAAATTATCTGTCTAAATTGCAGTGTACTGCAAAAGAGAAGACCATCAATCAATTTATTTACCTCAATTCATGTGTAGAACGTGGACACATCTGCTGGCAGGAAGTAACAAAACTAAATGCTGGAGTCAAATTCAGATTGTCCGCTAAACAACGGGCCACCACTTTGATCCCGAGAGAAATATATCAACAACTATTCGTTAGATTGCCATGAAACATTCATGGTCACCAAAGGAAGAATCCAAATAACTTTTGTGATGTCCCAACTCTTCATTGACCGCACCGTCAGGTCAAAATTTCAGCTCATTCAACACTTTGGTTCACTACTTTTACCACTGACATTCTCATCAGCCTCATTTGTACTTTGTGCTTATTGCTAAATACAGAATGCTAGCATGCTAACACACCAACTTAAAATGGTAAACATTACATCTGTTAGACATCAGCATGTTAGCATTATAATAGGGAGTGTGTTGGATTTAGCTCAGTAAGTACAGCCGGACAGAGCCAGGGATGCACCGATACTGGATCAGATATCAGGCTGATATCAATGACAATCTATTCAATTCAGTTTCATGTTTATATACTACATACATTACAGTATATACTGTATATTTAATTCCTGTACTGTATATTGTAATTCCTCTTAATTTTGAAGATATTTTACCAAGTTGCTGGTGTATGATTTACTGATTGAATAATAAAGAACAATTAAATAATTTTATATCTGTGTACCCTGAACAGAAATATGAACACAACACTTTCATTTTTGCAAGATGCTGATTAGACAGCATGAGTATCACACAGGTGGTTCTTAGACTGGTCACAATAAAAGTCCATTTTAAAATGTGCAGTTTTATCTAAGACATTTTCAGTATCATCATAAGGATCATCAACAGTATGAGTTCAGTCTCTGAGATGTTTATGCTTTATCATGATTACATTAACTTACCTTAACCTCCTCTGTGGATGTAATTATGACAAAGCAAGCCATCAGAATTCTACTTGGCCCACATCGGGTATGAAATGGACCATAAAGCAGGTATGCTTTAGGACATGATTACCTTGTGATTGACAGGTTGCTACCATGTTGTTTTCAGGTCATTTAAGTTTATTATAACATTTTGGTTGCCTAAAAATGTCTTGTTCAGTGTTTGATTGTGCTTAGCTCCACCCCGAACAATGTATGTTGCCAAGAAGTGAAAGTCAGTTGTTCTTTCCATTGCAACATCAGCAGCAGCACTACGCTTCCGCCATTTTAGACTGAAAGCGTCTACCGGGTGCTAGTAAACCTCTGTCTAAAAAGTGCAATACAGAAGTAAAACAAAATTACTTTGAAATTATTGTCATATTCTACCGAAATGGCCTGAGTTGAACAATAAAATATTTTAAATATAATAAGCATTTTCAGTCCAAAATGGCATCAGCGGCTGTTGTCAAACATCGGACTTTAGTCTCTGCTTCTATACTCTTTGTCCACCCTCTCGTGTCACTTCTGGCTGCCAAAAAACAAGATGGAAATGGCCAAAAACCAAGATGGCAACAGCCAAAATGCTGAAAGTAGTCCACAAAATAAAGGTTGACATCACAGTGACTTTGTTTACTTCTTATATACATCTGTTGCATCTTTTAAATCCTGTCTTAAAAGAATACTCCAGTAATTTAGTATTACGTTTCTATAACAATAGAAAGTGGATTTGAATTGATCCAACAGAAACAGAAATTTGGCCTTTTTATTCTAAGCATTTTTCTTTAAAAAGCTGAACCTCAAAATCCAGTCCAGTCATCAACACAGTCTTAGACTGCAGACTGATTAAAGAAATGGCTGTGTCAAGGTCATGATAAGGCTGCTTTTAAGATTCAATGCTCTGTTTTATCACACAATGTGACATACAGTCTAGTAAAAAAAAAAGGTATGTGGGGGCATTTATCCCTAGAAGAATCTGTTCTTCTTGTTAGTAATGGGGGAGTTTGTAGAAAAGTTAATTATTGAAGAATGTAGAATGGCAAAAGCCTGAGCGAAAGCCTGTGAGAAAGTATTTAAAATCCAGTGACCCTGAAAGCATGAGGGACCCACATATGATACTGCCTCCATGTTCAAACTCTAATGAACACAAGCATACCACCCCCACTTTGCTCTTGACCCAGAACCTGCAGACGGTCGGCTGCTTGTTTACATGGCGTGATGTTGTCCTTTAAGCAGTATGTGGTCAGGACCAGTTGGGGGGGTTCTCTGATGGAGCTCCCAACATGAGGCTCTCAGCACACATAAGGACAACAGTGGCCTCCATATCCATGTCTGGTCCAAGGCTGGGCCCCTTTGAGGTGGTCAGACATGATGTTTGCACAGATGTGTGGGTCCAAAGCCGAGAGGCCAAGCCCCCAGTACCCCTCTGGTGGTCCCGGCCCACCCCTGACTGGGAAGGATGGAGCCTCATGGGGTTACACATTTAGTCCCATCATGGGTGACACGACTTAAAGGGACAGAGACAGGCCTCTGATACTCTGAAGTAATATGAGGATGTCAGTCCAGTTGGGGAACAGTTGTAGCTTTCCGCAGTGGAAACAATAGACCTACCCAAAATGCAGAGGGCCATGATTTGAATTTGAAAGCAGTGGAAAATATGTAAATAGTCATAATCAGAAGCCCAACTTCAGTACCAACCTTTTAAAAACAGCAAATCGAAACACTAGCAGGTAATCAGGTGTTAATTGATTTCCAATAATAAATATTATATATACATACAGGACATTTGCCTAAAGCAGCATATTTGCCCACCCCCATGTTGAGAAGAGTATTACATACTTGGCAAATCTCCCTTTAAGGTACATTTTGAACAGATTAAAAAGTATTAATTTGTGATTAATCGTGATTAATCATGGACAACCATGCAATTAATTGTGATTGAATATTTTTATCGATTAACAGCCCTAGTATATATTTATTATTGGACATAAGTTAACAAGACAGAGCAATGACAAATATTGTCCAGAAACTCTCACAGGTACTGCTTTTAGCATAGAAAAATATGCTCAAATCATAACATGGCAAACTGCAGCCCAACAGGCAACAACAGCTGTCAGTGCGTCAGTGTGCTGACTTGACTATGACTTGCCCCAAAGTGTGATTATATTATTGAAGAGGAGTGTGGTGGCTACCCATAGAACACATTTTCATTTACATATCTGAAGGTCAGCGATCAAGGGACCCCTTTGTAAATGGCCATGACTGTTTTTCCTCGCCAAAATTTAGCAGAACTTTGTAGCATTTTTAGCTTTTTCATGACAAGCTAGTATATCTTGGTTGGTACCAATGGACTCATTAGTTTTTGTAAAACTGGACCTGCTACAATCTCTGAAAGACTGATGTCTTTAAAGAAATTTATGGGGTTAAAACAATTAAGCGTTAATGCGTTATCACATTAACATTCACATTCTATAAACAAAATGCCGAATCTGTAGGCAACGTGACCAAAATTTTGGTTATCGGAAGTGTTCTGGTTGAATGCAGGTGAACCGTCTGGCGCAGTGGCTATCGTCTGGCGATGATTTAGCTTTTTATTGGTTCATAATTAGCTTGTAAACTGGCTACTTGTGAAACAATGCAGTTGTACACATCTCTCAGTTTCAACTCCAGTCTTGCATCTCAATTTGCTAATCAGACTATAAACAATGAGCAGTGCACGGAAAAGGAAGTCTTGTTCCAGATGTCTGCCGGCTACACCAGAACCCCAGAGCCCCTTGCCCCCACAGGCTTATCTGTATCATCAGACCGATTGCCGATGGGTTCCCAGATTGCAACCTTCCAGTCAGATAAAGTGCTACAGGTTCCCCACAAATCCTCCCATCCTCTACATTATGATTTAAAGTTTGTTCCATCTACAGAAAGGTCTTCATCGTCTGTTGTGAATGCACACCAGCTGCTCTCTCACTCCTGCCAGAGGCTACATGGTGTTCTGATGAAGTCGAGTAAACATCCTGCCTATAGCATAATGTTTAGCATTGTATCACATGGTGTTGGTGGTTTCCAGGACATACGGTTAAGACTAGTGAACATCTGTGACATGAATGACCACAGATTTCACTGCACCGTGGTTTTAGGTTGAATGGCAACAAGGAATGACACAGAAAGTGGAATGGTGCTGTTGTTTCGGTTTCTATGTCTTATGGCGAGCACATGTGCAGTGTTTTTAAAGTTTCATACTGAGTCGTGTTATTCATGAGGGGCAAATGTTTTCAATTGATACTTGGCTGAAGAAAGGCACAGCATGTCCCACTTTAGACACGCAGTACTAAACTTAGTTATGAAATGAAAGAAAATATCCCATGTGATTTCATTTTTTGAACGAAAACCTCTGGTCTATTTTTATTAACTCACTGCTCCAGTTGCACAATATTTCAGTTACTACTGCTTCTCGGCATTGTCCTCTGTTACTAGGATGAAGCAGACTTATGTGCACACTGTACACCAGCTTGTGACTCTGATTCTGTTGTGTGTTGCAGGAATTCAGGAGGGTACGGAGTGCACAAAGTGTAAGAATGACTGGGCACTGAGGGCAGCTATTGCACTGCTGTACGTACTCTGCGCCCTGCTCACCATAGCAGTGGCCGTCCTCGGGTACAAAGGTAAGTCAACAAAGAAGACATACATTGCTACTTGTACTAGGGATGTCATGATACCACAAATTAGTCAATACCAATACCAGTGAAATTCCACAATTCCTGATGCCAATTCAATACCATATGAAAGAAAAAGCAATAGAATAAAATGTAATGAATCCCATATATTTCAACATACATTTTATTACCCATTGCTTACTGGTTTTTGTTTGGTCATTAATTGGAATAGGTCATAATTCCTTCTCTATTATCTATTTTATATTGCTGTGAAAATATTTCCTCACCAAAATAATATTAGTGGGTTTTATACCCGCCCTCTTGAAATTGACCCTCACAAGTCTTCTTCATCTTCAACCGCTTATCCGGGGTCGGGTCGCAGGGCAACAGCTCCAGCAGGGGACCCCAAACTTCCCTTTCCCGGGCCACATTAACCAGCTCTGACTGGGGGATCCCGAGGCGTTCCCAGGCCAGTGTGGAGATATAATCTCTCCATCTAGTCCTGGGTCGTCCCCGGGGTCTCCTCCCAGCTGGTCGTGCCTGGAACACCTCCTTAGGGAGGCGCCCAGGAGGCATCCTTACTAGATGCCCAAACCACCTCAACTGTCTCCTTTCAACGCAAAGGAGCAGCGGCTCTACTCCGAGTCCCTCACGGATGACTGAGCTTTACTCCTTATCTCTAAGGGAGATGCCAGCCACCCTCCTGAGAAAACCCATTTCGGCCACTTGTACTCGCGATCTAGTTCTTTCGGTCATGACCCAGCCCTCATGACCCAGCCCTAGGTGAGAGTAGGCACGAAGATTGACCGGTAGATCAAGAGCTTTGCTTTCCGGCTCAACTCTCTCTTTGTCACAACGGTGCGTTACAGCGACTGCAATACCGCCCCCGCTGCTCCGATTCTCCGGCCAATCTCACGTTCCATTGTTCCCTCGCTTGTGAACAAGACCCCGAGGTACTTGAACTCCTTCACTTGGGGTAAAGACTCATTCCCTACCTGGAGTAGACAATCCATCAGTTTCCTGCTGAGAACCATGGCCTCCGATTTTGAGGTGCTGATCCTCATCCCAGCTGCTTCACACTTGGCTGCGAACCGATCCAGTGAGCGCTGGAGGTCACAGACTGATGATGCCAGCAGAACCACATCATCTGCAAAAAGCAGTAATGAAATTCTCAGCACACCAATCCACAAACCCTCCTCCCCCCGACTACGCCTCGATATCCTGTCCATAAATATCACGAACAGGATTGAGACAAGGCGCAACCCTGGCGAAGGCCAACGCCCACCGGAAACGAGTCTGACTTACTGCCGAGAACCCGGACACAGCTCTCGCTTTGGGCGTACAGGGATTGGATGGCCCTGAGAAGTGACTCCCTCACCCCATACTCCCGCAGCACCTCCCACAGTATACCCTGGGGGACCCGATCGTATGCCTTCTCCAAGTCTACAAAACACATGTAGACTGGATGGGCATACTCCCAGGCCCCAGGAGTGAAGAGCTGGTCCGTTGTTCCACGGCCAGGAAGAAATCCGCATTGTTCCTCTTCAATCCGAGGTTTGACTATCGGCTGGACCCTCCTATCCAGCACCCTAGAGTAGACTTTACCAGGGAGGCTGAGTAGTGTGATACCCCTGTAATTGGCACACACTCTCTGGTCCCCCTTTTTGAACAGGGGAAGAAGAAGAAGAAGAAGAAGAAGATCTACCTTTATTAGTCCCACAGTGGGGAAATTCAATTTACACTCTGTTTAACTCATACATGGTACATGCAGACCTGAAACACACATACATGCATTAATGGAGAGGTGTCAGAGTGAGGGGGCTGCTCCTGACAAGCGCCCCGAGCAGTTGGGGGTTTGGTGCCTTGCTCAGGGGCACCTCGGCAGTGCCCAAGAGGTAAACTGGCACCTCTCCAGCTACCAGTTCACACTCAGTTTTTGGCCCATGTCGGGACTTGAACCGGTGACCCTCCGGTTCCCAAGCCAACTCCCTACAGACTGAGCTACTGCTGAGCTACAGACTAGAACCACCACCCCGGTCTGCCACTCTTTAGGCACTGTCCCCGACTTCCACGCAATGTTGAAGAGGCATGTCATCCATGACAGCCCCTCCACACCCAGAGCCTTCAGCATTTCTGGGCGAATCTCGTCAATCCCCGGGGCCTTGCCACTGCGGAGCTGTTTAACTTCCTCAGTGACTTCCCCTAGGGAAATTGACGAAGATCCCCTTCCAGCTCTGCCTCTACAAGAGAGGGCGTATCAGTCGGGTTCAGCAGTTCCTCAAAGTGCTCCTTCCACCGCCTGGTTACCTCCTCAGTTGAGGTCAACAGTGTCCCATCCTTACTGTACACTGCTTGGATGGTTCCCCGTTTCCCCCTCCTGAGGTGCCGGACAGTTTTCCAGAAGCACCTTGGTGCCGTCCGAAAGTCCTTCTCCATCGCTGCTCCGAACTCCTCCCACACCTGCTGCTTTGCCTCCTTTACAGCAGCGGCTGCCGCCCCACGGGCCCATCAGTACCTTGCAACTGCCTCCGGAGTCCTCCGAGATAACATATCCTGGGAGGACTCCTTCTTCAGTTGGACAGCTTCCCTGACCACCGGTGTCCACCACGGTGTTCGAGGGTTACCGCCCCTTGAGGCACCTAAGACCCGCAGGCCACAGCTCACCGCCGCAGCTTCAGCAATGGAAGCTTTGAACATCGCCCACTCAGGTTCAATGCCCCCAGCCTCCACAGGAATGCTAGAAAAGCTCCGCCGGAGGTGTGAGTTGAAGATCTCTCGGATAGGGGCCTCCTCCAGACCTTCCCAGTTCACCCGCACTACACGTTTGGGTTTACCAGGTCTATCCAGAGTCTTCCCCCACCCTCTGATCCAACTCACCACCAGATGGCGATCAGTTGACAGCTCTGCCCCTCTCTTCACCCGCGTGTCCAAAACATGCGGCCTCAGATCAGATGATACTATCACAAAATCGATCATCGATCTTCGGCCTAGGGTGCTCTGGTACCAAGTACACTTATGAGCATCCTTATGTTCGAACATGGTATTTGTTATGGATAATCCATGACTAGCACAGAAGTCCAATAACAAACGACCGCTCGGGTTCAGATCAGGTAGGCCATTCCTCCCAATCACGCCTCTCCAGGTACCTCGATCCCTCACAAGTCTGCTTTCTTTAAAACTTACAGTATCCAGAGGTTCCTAAAAAGTCTTAAATTGAGGATATTCAAGGCAACAATGAGGTATTATATATCTTATTTCATACCAATCCTCTGTTGTTGTTTTTAGCCAAATATTGGGCAGATTGCCCTGAAATTTTGTACATACACTCAAGGTCCCTAGACGATGTCACTTACTGGCTTTTCATCTATAGCACAATTATCAAGTCAAAATCTTTCATTTTCCCAATGCTTTGAGGAATGCTGAGCAAGGCACCAAACCCCCAACTGCTCGGGGCGCTTGTCAGGAGCAGCTCCCTCACTCTGACATCTCTCCATTTGATGCATGTATATGGGTCCTGTTTGTGCATGTGTGTGTCCCGGGTCTGCATGTACCGTGTATAAGTAAAAAACAACAGAGTGTAAAAATTGAATTTCCCCTAGTGGGACGAATAAAGGACTATCTTCTTCTTCTTCTTCTTGATTTCAGACTTAAAATCTGTAGTAGAAAGTATAGAAGATGTTAGCATGCTAACATGCTAAGCTAAGATTGCGACCATGGTAAACATTACCTGTTAAACATCAACCTGTTAACATTGTCATTGTTAGCACGTTTACCATGTCGACATTAGCGTTTAGCGCAAAGCTTGGCTGTAGACTATAAGTATTGTTATCTTGTCTCTTTTAATTAAAAAAAAAAAGTAATTTAGCATCAACAGACCAACTTCAAAAGGGCCATCTGAAAGTTATTGATCCAAGTTATACTGATCTTGTTTCCAGTATATATAAAGAGACATTTGTAGATCATTTCCAAATGAATAGATGAATGAAATATCACAATGGAAATATATACTGGTTTTAGCAGATTTCCTCCCCTGCCCCCTGCCCCCCATGTGCAATCTCCCTGTCTTTGACTTTCTCTCTGAGGTTTGATGAAAGTCAGAGGGTCATATCACTGCAACAGAATGGGACACTAAATCCAACCAGGACAGAGAGTTGAGATTTACCACTTGTAGAGATTCCCTTGACAGGACACATTGTTTACTTTCCACTGAACTGATTTCTTTCAGAGTTTGGCCAGAGCTCCATATTGGAAACACAGTTGTTGTGCAACAGTGTCCTGACCCTGCAACCCATTTTGGCCAACGATGTTAATAGAAACAGAGTGGAATTCCAGATATCTCAGGCACTTTGTGTGTATTGTTCAGTTTTACACATCTGTGGCCTCAATCAATCATAAAAACCTGTCAAAATATCCTTGTGCAAAACTACTGAAGTCCTACCAGCTCCACATGCATCCTAACCTGGTGAAGCATGCAGCTCAACCAACAGACACCTGCATTTATCCACTGGGGAATGATTTTAGCCAAAATACGCTCTACAAGTTAAGATCTTAATCTGAATTGTGGCCTGTAAGTGCTGTCAGGATTGTTTTGGGTCTTCAGCTTTGAGTCTGTGTGTTTTTGTGGAGCCCATGTGATTTTGGTGGTTTGGCTCTAATGTCTACCAGATGACCACGCAGCGACTACCCTGGCTTAACAACCCAGAGGAGATTTTATGGCTTGGTAGCAGTTTGTTGTCTTGTGAACCACAGGTTGACTCACAAATGGCTGCAAGTGTCCAAAATACTTTGCAAGAAAACCAGTGAAGGCTGGTTTCTGTGTTATGTTTTTTCCTTCTGCACTCGTTAAAGCTGCTGTGGGTAGAGATGGAGCAAATTTGATCAGAAATAGTTTACTATATCTTGACAGTAGTGCATGAGACAGGTAATCTGAAAAAAATCATGTCTCTCTGTGTCCTCTGGTGCTCCTAATGGCATCTGGAACATTTACTGTAGTTTATCAGCAAACACAAACACATCTTTCTGCATTATTGACATGTTTCTTAAGGTGTGTCTCCATTCGGATACTTCTGTTTGTACACTTCCATGTAGTACGCTGTGCACACTACGTACTTGCGTCGTGTGTGACTTTCAACAGAGTCATCTCAAATCGCCCACGGCTGTTGTGCACTCACCAGAACCTCGGTAAATCAGCCAGTGATAGTCACCTACAGACATCCCGCCATATCGGCAGTAATTCAGTCCACAGATAAATTACCCCAACAATGGCTCCCATCTGACTACAGTAGAGTGGTACTTTGTGGGGAAAAAAAAATTCTTACTTAAACTTTTATAGTTCTGTGTTCGACGTTTCAATCACAACCGCTGCAGCTTCCTTGCCCACCACTTTCACAAGTTTGAAATAGGTTGATGCCCCCAACAACCGTTGAGGGTGAGAAGTTTCCACAGCGTTCCACACTCAACTTTTTGACGACATCATCCGGGTACTCATAGTGCACTGCCCTACTTGTCAGTGTGAATGCACTTATGCATTCAAAATACCAAGTGTAAGTAGGGAAGTACACAAATTGAATCACAGCATTAGTCTTGGCCTTTACCCATTTTGTTAAAAGCTAAAATTGTTGTTTGTTTCCTGCTGTGTCACTGTCTACTCATGCAGCATTGATCAATATTAATCTGGCGTTGGGTAACAACCCGAGTATGGCTCATAACTTCACAATAGGCAGCCAATAAAGCTCAAATTAGCCACCTTGTGTAACTCTTAATGCTCTTCCAATGCAGGACTGTATGGAGGTATACTGCGTGTCACTATTATAAGTGTCAGATCTCAGTGCTGTAGCAATAATAGTCTTGAATGAATGTTATGGGAAACAAATACAGTATTTCTCATTAGTGGAAGAGAAAGAAATGATCATTTTAGAGGGAAAGAGAGGAGGCTCAAGCTGCGTACTCTAAGCAGTTTACCAACAGCTCTTTGAAACTGGGTCCATGTGTTTTTGCTTGTCCCAAGTGAATGTTATTGTTCCGTGTTTTTCCCACTTCTGGAATGATAACAATGAATGATAAGGATGTCCTCCAGTGCAGTTTTTGGGCGCCCACATACCGACAGAAAAACAAACGATGGAGGAGAGGAGATGGGCTCTTTGTTGCAGATGTGAGGAGGAAAGAGAAAGTAGAACCAGTCAGTCGTGTGCTATTCATCATGTGTTTTGACATTGTTTATACTCATGAAGTGGAATATGTGAATGTGTTCTGAAAATTGAGATTTGTATTGATCAACAGATACGCAGTTGCCTGGTAACAAAAAAAAAAAAAAAACTTAGGAAACTCTTCACCTAGTTCAGCATCCTGTGTTCACAATTACTGTTTGAGTTTCCAGCTATTCACTGGAGAGGAAAGAATACAGCAGCGCCCTCTGCTGGTCAGCATGGCTCCGTAAATTCTCTGTTTACAGGTTAACGCTTGATGTTTCTGTCTGCCTGCCTGTCTGTCGTCAATCCATCAGTTCATCTGTCTATAGAGGTTAATATTCTAGGGCTGCAACTAATGATTGTTTTCATTCATTATTATCAATCTGTTTTCTCAGTTTATCAAGTAGTTGTTTGGTCTATAAAATGTCAGAAAAAGGTTAAAAGTGTCAATCATTGTTTCCCAAAGCCCAAGATGACATCCTCAAATGTCTTGTTTTGTCCACAACTCAAATATATTCAGTTTACTGTCACGCAGGAGTAAGTAAACCAGAAAATATTCACATTTACAGTTTTTCTGACTCGCTTTGGCTCATTTTTCTGAAACAGACTTTCTCTAAACTGTAAGTGCAGTCGTCACAACAGTTTAATGAAAAGTTATTTTGTCGTTGTGTGAGCTGTACTGGTCCAAATGTTTAGTCATTTTCTCACCATGGCGCTCATCTCTGGAAATGTTTCTTATATACAAATCTCTGTTTTGCTCTACTTTTTGCTGATACTCACTGCTCACTGTACGATACAGGAATGTCAGTTTTGTCTAGCTGAAGACTTTTGTGTTTCACACTTTTTAGATTTCCAAGTTTACTGGGAAAGGTCAATACTGTATACACAGAAACAGGATATGCCCATAAGTGTATAATATCTGTGTATTTATGTGTTGCATGTACTGTAAAAGGAAAATCACCTGAAAATTTGCCACGAAATGACATCCATGCCAATAAGAAATTTATAAACCCTGTAACACTGAAACCCTATGACAGATTTTGACAATTGAATAGATCATTTTGCATGTAAATGATAAATGGACTTGCATTTATAGAGTGCTTTTCTAGTCTTCCGACCACTCAAAGCGCTTTACATTTCATGTCACATTAGGTGTCAACAGGATCTAATCTAAATACTCATTCAAGTGTCTTGCTCAAGGACACATCGACATGTGACCGGAGCAGCCAGGGATCGAATCACCGACCTTCCGATTGGTTGATGACCTGTGATGTCTCAAATGATGAAAGAGTGTTTAGATGTCCGCATGAATCAACTCATCAGTTCTGATCAGCAAGACATGTCCAAGTAGTTGTTGTGCAAACTGAATCAATTACTTTTTGCTCACATATGCCAAAACTAGCACAATTTACTTTATTGAATGAGACATTCAAATCTGCAAATACAAACAAACCTAACCTTTAGAGATTTTAATTTATTGTTTGAAAAAAAAAGGTCATTCAAGAATTGAGCCAAAGCGAATGAGAAAAACTGTAAGAAGCTGGAATCATTTTTTTTTCTTATTAATCGATTATCAAATAGTTGTGGATTAATTAATTAAGAGTTAACAACAATTGATTAATCATTGCAGATTTCTAACACTCCTTAGTATCTGTGATGGTTGTATAAGGGTTCCTCTAACCAAATAGTAAGGGAAAATACTGCATCACCATCATAATATTGTCTGTTTAACTTCGCTATTTCCTTGTAATGTACGTATCTATTTACACTATCTCTCTTCTTTTGTCAGTGGTCCAGAGGATGGACAATGTCACAGAGGGCATGCAGAATTATGGAGGCAAGATCAGTGCTGTGGAGACAGACTTAAAGAAACTAGGTAAGTCTCGTGAACATAAGAATAAATATCAAATGTGGATTGTTTAACCTGCTAAAGCTGTGAACAAAATTTTAAATGTTGTGTACAAGGAGGCTTTTTGACTGACATTTTACCATATTTTTGTTTTCATGTGTCACCTTTCCAGATGATCAGGCAGGACAGAAGTCACTTAATGCCACAAGTGACATCAAGACTTTCAAATCCGATCTGGAGGCGTTACAGAACCAGCTGAATGATATTGCCCTCAGGGCCACCAGAAACAGGGACGTGCTGGACGAGCTTCAGATCACGGGAGATGACATGCAGAACGGCCACGTTTCCCTGCAGAGTTTTATGCGGGGCAACGAGGCCTCGCTGCGCGGGGTCAACCAGACCTTGGCCTCCTACAGCGGCATGATTGACAACCTCCAGACAGACACTGCACGGCTTCAGTCGGAGATACAGGGCCAGGTCAAAGTGCAGAGTCAAACCCAGGTTAGTGTCAGTGCACTAAACATCACCCAGTCCCAGCAGCGCAGTCTGCTCAGCACGCTGCAGAAGACGGTGGAAGACGCAGGCCAGGCGGTGCAGAAACTGAAGAATGACTATCAGGGTCTGCAGCAAACCGCCAGACAGAACCGGGCTGACACAGAGTGGCTGAAGGAAAAAGTCCAGAACCTCCAGGTTTTGGCGGCCAACAACTCAGCTCTGGCCCGTTCCAACGGAGAAGCCCTGGATGACTTGGGGGCTCAGCTCAGCACGCTAGCCAGCCAAATCCAGAACACCTCTGCTCTCAGTGAGGAACATAGCCAGAGCCTGCACGATCTGATGGACCGCCAGAGAGACTACGACAACGGCACCTCAACCAAGTTCGACGAGCTGGAATCACGGTTAGACAAATATGAGAACGACATGGACCGCGTGACTGGAAATGTGAGCTTCACCACGCAGCTCCTGGGTGCCATCAGCTCCGACCTGAACGGCCTGAGGTCCTGCGCTGAGACTGTGATCCAACATTCGGACCTGTTAGTGGGGCTGAATGGTAGTGTGACGGAGGCCACCGCGGACAGCAAAGAGCTGCGTGCGCAGCAGGACGAGCTGGCGGCCAGGCTGGACAGAGAGGTTGCTGACCTTTCGGTGGTGATGGAGGAGATGAAGCTGGTGGACAGCAAGCACTCACAGCTCATCACCAACTTCACCATCCTGCAGGGTAAGAATACAAGGTGTACTTAATATATATCCTGGAAATGGTGCAAAATATTTCAGATCATAAGATGATTTATTGATCAGATTTAATTCTCTCAAAAAAAACATGAACATAACACACTTCTACATTTACAAATCTCTCATCCTTCTACTTCCTTTAATAAAAATATTTTACACTTGTTTTTAAAAACTGTAATAAATCAGAGTACCTTACATCATCTGGTAAACCTCCAGATTTCGACGCCTTGCAATGAAAGGATTTAGATACAGTCCAACTCAGTCAAGTCTGTGTCAAGTCCAAGATCAGGTCCAGTCAAGTCAAGGAGAAAATCGTGTCCTGTTCAAGACCAGAGTTGGCAATAGAGTCTTTCTAGTGATAATCCTCTACTCCTGCACGCACACAGCTTAGATAGCAGCTCTTTTTGGTTAATGCAGGCAAAATGCATAGTAGAAAACAGACTAGTTGTAATGAAGGTATAAATAGTAAATGTAGTGAAATTAAAAGCACATTACTACATAAAATGTACTCATTTGTGTTATCATTTTAGCACAAACCGTGATCTTTTTTCAACCGAAGTAGTTTTGTCTCTGAAAGCTAACCAGTCATTTCACAATGTTAAGCTCGTGGCGTTGTGTGTTTCTGCAAGCGTGATACGAGGTTGGTATGAAACGTATTTATGAGACATATTCTTGATTCAGAAATGTTGACATTCAATGTATTCTGTGGTTTGCAGAGACGTACAACGCCTCCATTTTTTCTGGCGACTGGGTTGTTTTCACCGTTGTCTCTCTCAGTTCGCTGAGCCAGGAGCAACTTAATGAGTTTTCAGTAGCCTAACCCGAGACCAAGACAATTCTGGGTCCAACAAGGCACCAGTACAAGACTTCCTAACAGTGGTCTCAAAACTGGACTCAAGACCGTGACTGGATTTGAGTACGACATCCCTGTATAGATCTAAATCACTGCGACCAGAATTACGCCTCAGTCCAGTCTCTAGTACACTATATTATCAGCCAAATAATATTACTACAACTAAAAATACCAAAGTACAAAAAATAAATGTTTTCTGTGTGAAGCATGTTTAGACCTCCGTACACCCTGACACTCACCTGCTGTTATTATGTTTCAGGTCCACCCGGTCCAAGGGGCCCCAGGGGTGATAAGGGTCCTCAGGGGCCAGTGGGCCAAACAGGGCAAAAGGGTGATAAAGGAGACAAAGGGATGCCAGGGTTGGTGGGACCTAAAGGAGACAAAGGTGCTGCTGGACCACCAGGTGTGACAGGTCCAAGGGGTGCAGCTGGGGCTCGGGGTCTACCAGGGGCTAAAGGGTCGAGAGGGTCTGGAGGACGACCTGGAATTGCTGGTGAAAAAGGTGACCCTGGAGTTCCGGGGATTCCTGGTAGGGATGGACTGTCAGGCTTGCCAGGACCACAAGGGCCACAGGGGCCCAGAGGAGCGGCAGGACCTGCAGGGCTTGAGGGTCCACGTGGGCCTGTTGGACCCATCGGCCCTCCTGGTCCTGCAGGGTTACCAGGGATACCTGCGCCTGCACCTCCACTTTCAAAGCCTCCTCTGCCCACTCAGCCTGCTCAGCCCGATAAGGTCCCTGAAACCTCCAAACCACTTCAACCCCCCAAACCACCTCAACCCCCCAAACCACCTCAACCTCCAAAACCACCTCAACCATCCAAACCAGTTCTACCCCCCAAACCAGCAGAGGAACCACAAGGCACCGTGTCCCGGCAGATCCAGCCCCCTGCCACCACTGCTCCAGCACCTGGTGAGTTGGGTAGAATATAGTGTATATACAGTATGTATATATACTGCATGTGGCTCATTATTCTGGTACATCTGACGTGTGATTTACTTGTATTTTGTAATATTCTCTAAATGACTGATTGCAGGTTGCCCAGCTGAGTTCAGGAGGTTTGGAGACAGCTGCTATTACTTCTCCTCCGGTTCTCAGCGTCTCAACTTTGAGGAGTCCAAACAGTTTTGTGCTAACATGTCATCTCTAATGCTCATTATTAACGACAATGAGGAACAGGTAAATGAAATTTCACCCGATAGTTACTTAAATACATTCACTGACTTTAGAGAATGAAACAATCTTTATCTTGAAATCAGAGACAGCTTTTTCTGAACTAAAATATATTTTGCTCTTCTATCCGTAGCAATTTGTGAGAAATGCAATTGCAGGAAAAGGCTATTTCTGGCTGGGCCTTACTGACAAGGAGGAGGAAAATGTCTGGCGATGGGTGGATGGAACATTACCTGTTTTCAAGTGAGTAAAGCTGCCAAATTGGTTTTTACCAAAAAAAAAAAAAAAAAGAATAAATCTGGTATGAAGCAAATGGAGTTCATGTGTTCAGAGGTTTTCTGATTTGACTCCTGGCTTCATTCTGTTACAAAACAACAGGCCTCTATGCATGTAAACCACAAGGTGGCAGCTTCCCATCACGGTAAACACCAACTGCCTGTCAGTGGTGATTTAAATGGAGTATGGAATTTAACATTTGCAATATGAATAAACATGTTGTCAATTTGTGAATCTATTTTATGTTAATACACACTTATTAAACGGGGAAACTGAGTCGGACCTTTCTGACTTCTTTCGTCTTCCAGTAGTAGCACTTGCATAAACTATAGTTTATGCAAGTGCTACTACTGGAAGAACTACTACACTTGCATAAACTATAGTTTATGCAAGTGTTGCCCACTGGAACAGAGAAATCCACTTAAACGGGGAGATCCATGACAGGATTTGGGCAGCAACAAGCGCCTAACTTCCACAGTGAGGAACAGCACACCAGAAAGGTATCTCAGACTATTCTCATCCGTGCTCTACGTGGTCAACAAAGGTCTAGTACTGTATGCTAGCTACCAATATGCAATACTTGTCGCTAGCATGGTTGCTAGCCACAGGAAGGCCGTCACAACATGAACTGAAATCCTGTAATCCCGAATTTCCTTCCGGGGATTAATAAAGGTTCATATTATCTTATCTTAATAAATTTCTCCATTCGAGTGGATGCACTTGCATAATCTACTGGAAGATAAAAGGTCTGACACAGTTTCCCTGTCTTATAAGTGTTTAGTGTTATCATAAACTACATTCAGAAAGTAACAGCATGTTTATCTATTTTGCAAATACTGTTGAAATTGTATACTCCATTTCAATCACCGCTGACAGGCATTTACTGTTTACCGTGATCGTTAGCTGCCACCTTGTGGTTTCCCGGCACACCCTCACAATTTGTTACATTGTTTTTTACATCATGTTATGTAACGTCCAGAATAATATATATTTACATTTTTTAAAAATGGCTGTTTTTTCTCTTTAATACATGTCATTCTTGTTGCTATCAGGAAGTGGAAACCTGGCCAGCCTGATAATTGGACCCATGGCCACGAGGACGGCGAGGACTGTGCTGGCCTCATCCATAATGCCAACTGGAATGATTTTTACTGCACTGACCGCATCGGCTTCATCTGTGAACGTGCCTCTGACTGTCAGTACTGTCTATATATCGCACCTTTTTGAATTTTGAAATCTCTTATATGTGTGTGCGTGGGTATTTGTTTTAAAGTATACAGCTGGTAATATTAAATGTTTTTCTTACTGGCAAAAAAATTCCCATATAGAGACCACAATCAACAATGTGTTAGTTCGACTTTCGTACTCTGTGGTACTCAGTCCCAAGTCAGTTCATTACTCAAGATCCATCCATCCATCCATCGTCAACCGCTTATCCCGTTAGGGGTCGCGGGGAGGCTGGAGCCGATCCCAGCTGGCATTGGGCGAAGGCAGGGTACACCCTGGACAGGTCGCCAGTCCATCGCAGGGCACATAGAAACAGACAACATAAGACAGACAACCATTCACGCTCACATCCACACCTACGGGCAATTTAATAATCAATTAACCAAACAGCATGTCTTTGCATGGTGGGAGGAAGCCGGAGTACCCGGAGAAAACCCACGCTTACACGGGGAGAACATGCAAACTCCACACAGAAGAGCCGCAAGCTGGAATCGAACCTGCGACCCTCTTCTGTGAGGCGTCAGCGCAACCACTACACCACCCCAGCCCATTACTCAAGATGTAAATCTTAAAAAACAAGTCAAGATATATAATACTCTGAAACCAGCTGAGCACTGAAGCAAATGTTAATGGAACAGCAGTAAATTGTGTATTTGTTGGGGACTATGGGATTATTTTCTGCTGCAGATCCACTAGAAGACTTTTGATCTCAAAGACTTTTGGTGCTGTGGTGCAGTGGTTATAATAATGTACCCCTTTCAAATATTTTTTCAGCCAAGTACTTCCTAACTAGCACAAAACTTTTTTGGTGGAAAAAAATACAGTTGACAATTTACGGCAGTAACGATTGCATTGAAAATAGGTATATTTAACCTAAAATGTGGTTTATCGAACTTAGTCGAATTTTTTTTATTGAATTTATGAAAGTGAAATTATTTTAGGAATTATCCATTACTGATCTTTTTAAATTATCATTTTGTATTTTATTGGTTTTTTTTTTGTTTTTTTTTTAAAAAAAACCTCATGCACCTCCTGCAGTACTCCAAAGTACACACCTAGGGGTACTAGAACCCCTATTTGGGAAACAGCGCTCTAGTACACTGGTGGTGGTCCTGACCCCCACTAGGGGTCGCAAAAGCATCTCACAGGGTTGCAAGGCCGCCATGATTTTAAAAATAAGCAGTTGGCCTATATTTCAGCATTTCATTCATTTCTGTGAGCATACCTTAATTTTTAAAATTTGGATTATTATTTAAGGTATAAACAGGATGAAGGCACAGTGGAGACCTGAACATGAGTTGTGTTGACAGATTTCCCTCTCTGTTAAACAGCCTCATCCCGCATTAGAAAAGTACACAGTTAAAACAACTAAAGAGCTAATAGAACAACAGCCAAGCATCAGGGAGAGGAAAACACCAACAGAGGAATTTGTCCAAAAACAAGCCTGTGATATACTGTATATTCTGTATAATTGTTTAAAACAAAACTAACATAAAACAAACAGAGAAATTAATAGTATTAAAAAGTCCCTAAAAATAAGGAAAACTCATCTCTGAATATAATAATCTGCTCGAACTTCATCCTAATTGCTCGTTTTGCACAAACTTCCTGTAGTTATTGGGTTAACTTTTTAGGTTAATTGAACAGTTTATCAGTTGTTCTGTACTGTTATTGTTATGCATTGAATATAATATGAAATATCCATAAAACATGTCTTTTAGTCAGGGGTTGTCAGTTAACTCAGGGTTAGAAAAGGGTCCCTTAAGGAAAAAGGTTGAGAAACACGGCTCTAGTGGGTGCTGGAGGATGGCATAAAGGGCATTCTCAGCTAAAGGTGCAGAGCTTTTGACCATATTGCATGGTCCTCATCAGTGAGTTTACTCAGTTGCCCTGAAAAAGTAGGTGTTGAAACTTTCCATGACTCTGAGCGGCTCTAGGCCCAATGTGTGCAGCATTTCTGCCTGTGTGCCATTTTTTCATCATTATACTGGAAGTGTTATTGCTGTTGCTACAACTGAACACACTGTTAAAATAAACCTTATGTGTTTTATTTTTGTTGCTTTCTTCACAGTGGAAGTTCCAGTTTTATAGCATCCATCGAAGACAGTGTGAGCTGTCTCTGGGAGGAAGGCGAAGAGGCTGACGTTGAGGATGATGAAGGACATGAGGAGGCGCTCTAGATGACTAGAGGACACTGATGATGCCAGCTCAGTCAAGCATCACTGAGACTTGGACTGGTCTTTGTCTTAAAGGCACTTTACAACACAGTGTGGTGCAGAAGACAGAGCATGCACAGACCCAGCCTGCTATCATATTGATTTAGCGTTTGTACTGAAGGAAACATGAGAATGTCGGGATTTGTTCAGGCTATACGAAGTCAGCCGCTGTTGTACAGGTGTATCTGTAAATAATAGTTCACAAAAGATACCTTGTTGGTTGGGACTGAGTTTCATATGTTTTTTTTTTTTTTTGGCTGCCTTCTCAAAACAAAATCTATATTAGAGCATTATGTTGATAATAAAGTGGAACTATTTTTATACCGTCAAATACTTCACAGATTCAGAACTGGGATTAGAAATAAGCCACTCAGCATCAGCAAATGCCTGCAGATAATAAACAGAAATAAAGTTTGTTTAAATTTCACATTTCTACAAATTGAAATCAATCATGAATGTTGTTTTTTGAGAATAGATGCTCTGTGTGAGCGCTACTGCTGTTTCATGAAGGACAGTATTTGTTAGATTTTAGTATGAGTTTTATACAGAATGAGGCACACATTAACAATATGTACATTTTTTGTAATGTAGCCATCATATGATGATTTATTCATTATGCCAAATGCAGTAAGTGAAATATGTTACATGTTTATAATTTGCATAATCAGTTGTTATTGTTGTATGATTGACATTTTCCAATTCATATAATGCTGAAGGACTGAGTAGCAGTTTATAATGTGGCTCAAGGCTCATTATGCCTCAATTAAATGACCAAGTTCCTATGGATCACAATAAAATGGGAAAGAAACTGTGTGGAGTATGTGCTTTTTGTCCAGTGAAATATTGCAATAAATGTGTTTAGATGATATTGCATGAAAAGCCATTTATTTGTTTGATAAATGCTTATAAAAACATTACTGATATCAGGCTCAGTCACATATGGATCATTTTATTTATTTGCAGATTTTTACAAAACAGATGTACAACGATGAGGCATCAGAGCTCAAACTAAAGCTCAAATTAAATGTCACAAGATTAAAAATGGTTGTACAATTTCCATATATTAATTGTTACTGCCTAAACTTTGGGAGGAGACCTTTCAGATAAAAAACAACAACTTAAAAACGACTTAAAATACTCAACTTTGTATGTGCTGATGAAATTAATTTGAATCATTTCTGCCTTAGGTATGCTATCCTGTGATCTAAATCACTTAATTGTGTCTGTAAATCCAAAATGTCAGTGAAAAATCAAGAATATGAAGTGTCTTAATCTTTATTCTTATAAAAGGCACAGCACAGTCAGTGGATAAGCCAAATATATATTTTTATAGGGGATATTGTACATCTTGCACATGACTTGCTGATTTACACAAATACAATTTAGTGTAGCCTTTTTGTGTTTAGGAGAGTCAATAGTGTCATTTAAAGCTTGAATTCCTTTAATAACAGATACAGACAAATGTGCACCTATGTAAATGATATTTGGCTAATATAATTAAATTTACAAGATTTAATCTTTAGACCTGTAAATGATGTGAAATAGCAGTGCATTGTGGTTAAATAGAAATACAGTAGTATAATCAATAATAAATCTCAGTTTTGTAAATCAGAATCAGCTTTTGTGGTCAGGGAACCTGACTGGTTTTATAATGCTGTATACATTCACACAGCTCCAAGAACAGTTTATAGGATGATAGAAACAGACATACAGCCAAAAACAAGGAAAAGCTGAGCAAAGAAATATCATACAAGTAGGTTAATGAATAGGTGTGCAACAATAACCAACAACGTATGACTAGTGCAAAGAAATAAATATTGAATGGATACACATGAACTGTGTTTATATACAGTATGTACAGTGTTCAGGATTCATATTTAAGAACAAACTGAAAATAAATGTACAACACGATTCCTTCTGTGTGAGCATTTCAAAGGTGAACTGCTCGGGAATATTAATTTCATTTCATTTCATTTTTAAATCAGTGACTTATTAACCCAGCTAACTATTAAAATGCTGTGACTATTGCATTAGTCACGGATTGGTAACAAATCATTTTAATTATCCACATCATACCAGGTGGAACTGATTTACATACACAAATTAAATGTACCTGCGGGTAAAATAAATCAATAAATAAATAGTAAATAAGTAAAAGTACATTTGAAAATCAACGCAGAGTCAGCGCGCTGAGAAAACGTCACATGATCACCATCACCTGACGATGACATGCTATTTTTTTAGGGCAATTTGTTGCTCATGGTTCATTTTCTGTGGTGCACCGACGCGTAAAGAGCTCCGTGATCGTGTTTTATTGTGTTATCGGAGCTGATGACAGCAGTTTATTCAACACGCGTCTGTCTGCTTCAATTACCCAGAATGCCTCGCTTGTTGCCGTCTGGCGAAGGAGTGACTGTGTAGAATATATCAACCAGCTGCATTTGACATGCATGAAGTTGTCGTTACTATGCGCGTTTATTGTATGAAATAAGATAAAAGAGGGAAAGGAAATAACAGAGGAATCTGTTGTCAATACACCAGCAATGCCTCTCTTCACGACCAACCCATTTGACCAAGATGTTGGTGAGTAATCAGAACTGGAGGCTATTTCTAGCAGGCTAGCTAACTTAGCTTCGATAATACAGCTTTGTTTGTGCTCTTTAGCTGCCTGTAGCTTAAATATTACCCCGAAGAGGTGCAGTATTGAAGCGAAGTGGCTGTCTTTTGGTATATATTGCGGGCTATATAAATTGACAAGTTGCAGTCCATGTTATTTTTTAATGGCTGTTTTGCCTGTGTTTGTTGTGGTTCGCTCTGTTAGCCACAGTTGGCTAACTAGCTTGCACCCTTATTATTAGGAGCTTTAGCTAGCTGTTAGCTAGCAGCAACTAATATTTAGAAACGTTCACAATTCACAGTTTGAAGCGTTAACGTTACGTGCGGTAATATATATTCTTTTAAGTCATATTATATGTAACGTAAAGGTTTTTTTTGGGTCATGCTAACTGTTTATAGACGTAGGGCAGAGATGTTGTTATCAGATACTTGAAGTAACGTCACCTAGCCATCACCTTAATGTGTCCCATCGTGTGTTGGCTAACCAACGTGATGAGCCCGATATCTCTCTGTGAAAAAGGATGCGGTGGTTTATGAAACCATTAAGTCACACTGTGTTTCCTGTTCTCTCTTTGTTCTGTGTCGAGTGGTTAACCACTTCATTAGCATGTAACGGTACAGGGTGCTGCAAGAGGTGGGGAATGTACACAAACACCTAACGAATTATAGAAGAAGAAGAAGAAGAAGATCTACCTTTATTAGTCCCACAATGGGGAAATTCAATTTACACTCTGTTTAACTCATACATGGTACATGCAGACCTGAAACACACATACATGCATTAATGGAGAGGTGTCAGAGTGATGGGGCTGCTCCAGACAAGCGCCCCGAGCAGTTGGGGGTTTGGTGCCTTGCTCAGGGGCACCTCGGCAGTGCCCAAGAGGTAAACTGGCACCTCTCCAGCTACCAGTTCACACTCAGAACCGGTGACCCTCCGGTTCCCAAGCCAACTCCCTACAGACTGAGCTACTGCCGCCCCCAACAGTACAGTACAATATAAAACACACTCTGTACCAAACTATAGCCCTCAAAACCAGCAGTACACGCTAATTTAGTAAAGCTTCTAATGGGTATGCTTGGCCTGTCAGGTGATATTTCAGCTTCAGTGGTTATTTTCAGGCTGTTTGTGTAGAAATGTCCTCTGAATGTCTCTGTGTCGGTGATCTTCAACTTAGGTACCTAGGGGTTGGGCAAATAAATAAAACCCTCAATTATGGCATTTGATATCTAATAATAGTAGTAATAACAACAACTATATAGCACTTAAAAAACATAAACTTTATTATATTTGTTGGATACATACAGGTACATGAAATTTGACCTCTGCGTTTAACCCATCCTTAGGAGCCGTAATAACTAGTTAGGTGTGTAAGACATAAAAAACAAGCGAAATTGACAGATAAATAATAACTAAAAATAGAATTGATACAGTAATAATGACAAGCAAGGTACAAATTACTAAAACACAGTAAAAACAAGTAAAATTAACAGAGGAAACTGACTCAGGAAAATAGGTATTTTTAAGAGAGATTTGAAAGAAGAAACAGAGCTGGTCTGTCAGAGATCTCCTCAGGTCGATCTAGAGTCGTAGGTCCAAAGGCTATAAAGGCGATCCCAGCTGACACTGGGTGAAGGCGGGGCACACCCTGGACAGGTCTCCAGACTAGGCGTAGAGACAGACAACCATTCACACTCAAAAACCATTGATATGAATATGAATCTTAAAATGGTAAATAATTGAGAGCCAGTTAATGAATAAATAACCTGACTTGAATGCCTGTTCAGCAAATGAAATACCTTAAAAATCAATTTCAAATCAATCATCACATTGATGATAAAATGGTATAGAAATCCAATCCATAAATCTAATATTAATGGTATGGCCAGTTTATATCTTCACATGGTATATATCCTCATATCACCCACCCCTACTTGTGACCACATCATCTCTTTTCGGTGTATAGCATAAGTGTACTTCCCGTTTACAAAAGCAGCTAAACACATGGGTCATGACTGGATACAGCAGTATGTGTCAGCCTATAAGGTCTTACTTTCACCACTTTTATATGTGATGTTTTTAATTTAAATATGAGTTAACTTACTAGACAAGTCAAGTACATAAGTATGTAATTTGGCATGAGGGTGATGATGATGACATATGCCAAAGACTAGAAAAGTGCAATGGCAAAGAGGAGCTCCCACCACCACTGAATGAAATACACTAATCGCTATATTTTCTTAAATGCAAAAGGTACAAAGCATGAATGTACTTCATGATTACAAAAGCAGCTCAACACATGGGTCATATGGCTGGAGACAGCAGTATGTGTCACCTTTATAAGAGGTCCTGCTTTCACCACTTGTATTGGTGATTTTTTTTATGGAAACATGAAGTAACTTACAAGACACGTCAAGTACATAATTATGAAATTTGGCACGAGGATGATGATGACATTTCAAAAAACGGAAAAATGCAATGACAAAGAGGAACTCTTTCCACCACTGAATGCAGACACTCTCAACACAAACCAAATATTATGAGCTTCAGATTGGTATTTACTGCAGGGCTTTTGTATTGTTAGGGGCTTCAGTTATTTTGTCTGTATCCCTCTAATGTTTATGCTCCTCTGTATGATTAACGTAAAAGTAGAGGAACACACACACACACACACACACACACACACACACACACACACACACACACACACAAGCTGGCAGCTACAATTTCTGTTTGTGTTTCAAGAAGCCTTATTATGTACTAATCATAGGAGGATCCTCATTTCTCCTCTCTGCCTCTAAATAGAATAAGTCATGAAAGGTGCTTTTGCAATGTTTAACTTTTGTGCTAACGTTGGTTATTGTGCTTCTCTCCTGCAGAGAAAGCAACCAGTGAGATGAACACAGCTGAGGACTGGGGCCTCATTCTGGACATATGTGATAAGATAGGGCAGTCACGCACAGGGTAGGTTAACTGTCTTCATACTAAGGCTGACACACATTTATCAGGCATTGCATGAAGTTTCCTTCAAAGTTTTCCAGCTGTAAAACACATGTTTTCCATTTTAAGATAAATACTTATATAGTGATTTATTTTACTAAAAGTTACCATGAGGAACTTCTAAACAAGACCGTCAGTGAGAAGATTGACTGTTTCTATATAGTTATTATTAATGCCTGTCATCGGATCATCGATTCCTTCAGTAAAGACTCTGGTGGGGCCCCTGGCACCGATCAGCCCGCCGCAGACAAAACCAGATCCAGCTTCCCTGCCGCCTTTGACCTGGTGGAGTGCGCTACACCCAGCAGCAGCAGCCAGGAGCAGAGCTTCGCCTTGCTGGTCCACGGGCACTCACTGGCAGCCAACACTGACACCACTCTGCTGGAGGCCCAGGCTATATTGCTGGGCCTGCTAGAGTGAAGGAAGGCATGAGAGAAGCAGAACCAGGACGAAACGGGGCAGACTGTCAGACCCTGCTGCAGTAAAATAATGGGTTTTCTTAAGGGACTCTGGTGCTTGGAAACACTACTGCTTTTGTCCACAGGGACTGCCAAAATCAACACTCAAAGTTCCTCATAGTAACTTTAACATAGCTGGATTGTTCTTTGGTCATTGCCAACAGTTTCATCTGATTTCTACCTTTATGTTACAGGCCTAAAGAATGTCTCCGCTCTATAATGAGAAGAGTGAACCATAAGGATCCTCATGTGGCCATGCAGGCACTGACTGTAAGGAGATTGTTATCAAACCTTGTTTGATGGAGACTTTTACAAACCTGTCAACAGCCTCTTTGTATTTCCTGTTGTAATATTTGTTAATGTAGTAGCTGACAGGAAGTTAACTTGGACAAAAGCAAGCTTTGGTCTTTGGGGGCACCACATAGGCTGTGTCCAAAATCACTTGCTACTCACTATAGAGTACACTCTGTAGTGAGTTGTAGTGCTGTCTGAATGTATAGTGAGACTTATTATACCCTATGTAGTGGATTCAAAGTATCCCACAGTGCATTGTGAAAAGTAATGGACAGTGCTGGTCACTAAATGAGCACAATCTACCATCATGTATTGTGCTGAAAAAAATTGCAGATGAGAGAAAAGGGAGCAGCATGATTGAGACAAATCCATGAGTTGTGGCGTGAAAATAATATAATAGTAATAATATTAATGTGAGCAGAGCAGTGCATCACAACACAAAAGGCCACAAAGTTTTATGTATATATTAATTTGGGAAAATACATGTATTGCGCCCACATTCACAAGAGCTGTTAATTCTTACCTTTCACAGTAAAAGCCCTAGATATATACACAGCATCACTGCTTACGAAGAGGAACTTAAATTCACTCAGAGCATTTTGCTAGAAGACAACTCAGCAAAATAGCTTACATATGTATTATGTGTTTTATATGTCAGTATTTATTACGGATTGATGATCTTACATGTTTTAACTTTGCGACAGCAGTGACATAATGAACGGCACAGAGAAAATGACCTGAGTAACATCCGAAAGTGTTTTTTCATTTTGTAGATGCGCTCACTATGTACAACTTCCTGGATACTGAGTAGGAAGTAGTGAATGATTTTGGACACAGTCATAGTCTTCTTCTGATCTACCCTTAATTAACCTTTCACTGAGATAGGAGCTTATGGAGTAACCGAGTAACTTTATTCTATGTGTTATCGTAATACATGCTACATGTTTGTCACATGTTTCCATGGATTTGATAGTGAACTCTTGGTCCTCACAGCTCCTTGGTGCTTGTGTGTCAAACTGTGGGAAGATATTCCACTTGGAGGTGTGCTCCAGAGAGTTTGCCAGTGAAGTCAGTAACGTCTTAAACAAGGTGTGTGAGGTCTTTTTTTTTTTTTTTTTTTTTTTTTTTACTTTCAGTGGGTTGTCCACAGCGGGTGGGTTATGCTACAGCCAGTTCCTTGTTCTCATGATGGGCCTTTTTTCATGATTGTCCCCAGGGCCACCCCAAAGTGTGTGAGAAGCTGAAAGCCCTGATGGTGGAGTGGGCAGAGGACTTCCGCAACGATCCCCAACTCAGTCTGATCTCAGCTATGATCAAGAATCTACGTGAGCAGGGTGTTACTTTCCCAGCTGTAGGCTCCCAGGTAGGTGTGACGGGTGGAATAGCTTTAGCATAATCTGTGTGAAAGGTTCATTTTTAAATTCCTGTATTTAGGGGTGTCTTCATGGACTAGTGGTGAGTCAGACCCATACGTACAAGTACACCGTCCCCATTTTGTTAGCTACTCGATTATGACAAAAATCCTTTATTATTTTGGTCATTATTGAGATCCCGGTTATTTAATATGTTTACTCATTTACTTTTGAAATATGCATTTAGAAAGAAAATGTTGTGGATTTTAAAGTTAAATTCATCAATCTGGTGCACTTTGAGAGCAAAATTAAGAGGCTAGATCTGTGATGAATTTTGTGCTCTATTTATTTTTATTTTATTTATTTAATCTTAATTTAACAAAGCAAGTCAATTAAGACCAAATTATTATTGTCTCTTGAACTGTCTCTTGAGAGAATGCATTGCATGGCTGCTTACATGGACAATGAAGGGGAAGCATGGAAAGGACGGAGGCTGTGGACATGTATCATAAGTCTATGGCCCCAGGAAGCAGCAAAGTTGGGGTGAAGGGTGCTGTAAACGTTCACCCCGGGCCTTTCCAAAACGATCTAAAGCTGGTTGCTCTGCAGTGCCATGGAGGAAATGTGCCCGGCAAGGGCCAACCAGCAAGCTCTTCCCACCCGACCGGCCGTCCCTGACCCACCGAACAGTGCCCCACTGTAAAGGATAATGGTGTACTGGCATTATAATACAAAACAAAACAAGAGTATTGTGAAACGGAATGCAGCACAATAATCGTTTTCTCTTGTTTATCTTGTTTTCATAATTGTTAGAAGCCAAAATAGTAATTGAAAATAAAATTAGATTAATTGCTCAGCCGTGTGTAGTACCTCTCTCTTGCTTCCCGTATTTTATTACCTAATACAGGCAAAATGGCAAAAAAATTATCTAACAAAATGGGATTTATTTAATTGGAGAATTTGTGATTGTTTTGCTTAAACATGTAGAGCCAGACTCCTCCTTTTTAATCATCTAGTTGTTGATTCACATGCAACTATTATTTTGTCACAGGCTGCAGAGCAAGCAAAAGCAAGCCCTGCTTTAGTGGCAAAGGATCCCTCCACCTCAACAAACAAAAAAGAAGAAGAAGACTTGGCCAAAGGTAAGGAGGCTTCTACCTGATGATCAGATAATTAGACTTCATCTTTGCTCACTGAAATGCTTATTTAAGTTTTACAATGCTCAGGTGTCACTGTAGATATTTATTTGAAGAGGTGTTATCCTTAAAACAAGCACACTAACACCTTTAATTCTTTATTTACATTCCATAAATCACATTTGCATTAATCCATGTACAGTGGATTAACGCTTTGCAGATATCCAGCAATATTTAAGGACTTTTCAAGGGCAAACACATGATTTCACACATCTGTCTCTTTTGTGTGCAGCTATTGAGCTGTCACTGAAGGAGCAACGTCAGCAGCCTCAGACCTCTCTGTCGAGCCTGTACCCAAACACCTCCGGCTTGCTCTCCTCACACAAGTCCGACGGCAGGAAAGTCCGCGCCATCTACGACTTTGAGGCCGCTGAGGACAACGAGCTCACCTTCAAGTCGGGAGAAATCATCACTATCCTGGACGATAGGTGAGTTTTCACACAGATACAAATTAAACAGGTAAAAGCAGCATGCAAGGATGAGGGCTTGGTGGTATTCTGAGTTTGGTGAAGATAACCTGATCTTTTAACCCTTTGATATTGCTTTTTTTTTTTTTTTGCTTATTGTGATGTAATTTCTTGGAGTATCTTCAAATGCTTCATATCCCTAAAATCTGTGCAGCCTAAGCTCATAAGGTTATGCAAGTCAATTAACCATAATAACTGATAAAAATACAAAAATCTGATGTTTTTTCACACAAAAGATATTGTTCCAAATATCTTGAAACTGTGCAAATTAAGTTATAAAATAACTGCTAATCTAATCTGTTGACTCTTTAATATGAGCTCTTAATGCAGCGGTGAGACAACAACAGTTTAAATCTGTTAAAAGACTAAACCTGTGCACAGTGCTAATTTAAATCTGTTGTATGATCATGTCTAACAGGTTTTTTTTTTTTTATTGCAGTGACCCCAACTGGTGGAAAGGGGAAACATACCAGGGAGTGGGGTTGTTCCCCTCTAACTTTGTTACAGCTGACCTCACTGCAGAGCCTGAGATGAGTGAGTACACACATACAAAACACACCCGTTATCCACTTATGTCTTATATCTCTAGTTCTTTGATAAGCCATTTAGGCCATTAGCAATATTGTTTTATTGATCCTAAAGTGGGAAATACTTTATCACTGGCACACGGCTGTTCAAACAACACAAGAACAAACACAGTACAATCAAGACACTGGACAGTATGTGATCAGTGAGTTTTCACAGGGAGTAAACAGCAACACTGCCTGTATTTCTGGGAAGTCATACAAGAAATTCAGACACATTTCCTCTTAGAGATTTATACAGCGCTTTGTATTTCTGTTACTGACTCAACAGCTTCACTGTCTGCTGTATTGATACAGAATCTTTTTTCTTCAGTAACTGTTAATAACATTAATATGCTACTTTTATGTTCTTGGCATTGACTCATACTATGGCTTGTACTCTTTGATTCACCATGCACTTAACATCTCCACTTTTGTGTGTGTGGTGTGTTGTGTGTGGATGTGGCCACAAAACTGTTTATCGTCTGCCTTCAATTTTTGCAAAGCAGTACTTCTATATAGTGTCCTGTCAGTTGTAGTTATGCCACAGGACATTTGAGCTCCATATTTCAGTTGTGAAACTCTGCTTCTAAATGTTTTGAAAGGAATTCACGTACTTCGTGGTTCACATAACAGTTTAATGTAGGTTTGCCACATATATAATTTAGGGCTGTCAAAGTTAATGCAAATTCATTTTAATGGCACTAACTTCTTGTGAAGGAGGTTAAATAACACTCCAAACTTGTACTAAATTTTGGCCATTTTCAAAAGGGTCCCTTGACGTCTGGACTCAAGATATGTGAATGTAAATGGGTTCTATGGGTACCCACGAGTTTCCCCTTTGCAGACATGCCCATTTAATATAATCACAAGCAGTTTGGGGCAAGTCATAGTCAAGTCAGCACACTGACAGCTGTTGTTGTCTGTTGGTCTGCGGTGTGTGATTTCAGCATATTTTTTATGCTAAATGCAGTACTTGTGAGGGTTTGTGGACAATATTTGCCATTGTTTTGTGTTGTTAATTGAATTCTAATAATAGATATGTACATACATTTGCATAAAGCAGCATATTTGCCCACGCCCATGTTGATAGAGTATTAAATACTAGGTAAAGGATTTTGAACAAATAAAATAAAATGTGTGATTAATTGCGATTAAATGTTAAAATTCATTTGACAGCCCTAATGTAATTTTTAGAGGTGTGAATCTTAACTGGCCTCACGATTCATTTCTGATTCACCTGTCGATTCTCGATCCATCTCAGTGTATCGCATCCTCAATTTTCTATATTACTGCATATCTACTTTTCATCAGCTAATACAAGCAGTCAGATAATTCTGAACCCCAAGTCTATCATATAAAAAGCTGCATCTTTTCAATATCAGTGTCCACGTGATCCATCTCAGTACATAATCATTACAAAAACAAAACATAAATCCTTCTGCAGCGCATTAAAAGTGCGCTATATTAATAAGGTGTTCATGTAGCAACTCTAAGACAGGACACTTGGTGAAGGCTTTTTTACACTGCATGGATAAGCCTATCACCTAGCAGGGTTTTCCTGACTCATAGCTCCTCTTCTGTTACTTGGTTTAAGTCACTGTGTCTTGACAGAACAACGCTGCACAGATACCATACTTACATACTGATTGCTGTTGGGATGTAAAGACAATTTCAACAAATTTAACAATTGTTTTTGAAGAAGATTAACAATGATAGTTTTAACATGTTAATAAATTTGTCAAAACCCCACATAAAGGGGTTGGTCATCGAGCGTAATCGATGGTTGTCGCTGTTCTCAGCTTTGCTTTGTTGCCGTCTGGTGGGAGCTTCACGCTTAATCACATCCAATTGTTTGTTGCTTTGCCACACTTTTCTGATCATTGCTTGTTGTTTATTCATCATATTCTTTGGCATGATGCTTCTACAACTGTGTCATCCATAAAAAAAAAAAAACACTCATACTGCACTTGTGCATTCTGCTATTTTTTTTTTTTTTTTTTTATCCGTTCATGTAAAACGCCTCTAATCATCAAACATGATGATTACAGCTTATGACCATTATTTTGTTTAGTGTTGCTGCTTCCTGTTACAGCCGATTGCACAAAAAGTAACTATACAAACATGAACATATATTCAAGATCTCAACAGCTTGTATCAGATTTTAATGTTTATTTTCATCCGATATCCGGACCAATCTTTAGCGCTGGCATCGGACCGTAACCGAGTGTCCATTTAGCGCATCCTGAACTCATATGTATGTGTAACTGATTGCTACTGTTGCGTTGTTTTGCTGCTGCCGCATTTACTTGGACATCTACAGTGAAGACCGAGAAGAAGACGGTACAGTTCAGTGAGGACATCCAGGTGGAGACCATAGAGCCCGAACAAGAGCCTGTATATATAGACGAAGTAAGTTACCTTGCAGCTTATTCTGCCTCATTGAAATCTTGCTGTTGCATCAATGAATTAAGAGTTTTGTTCAAAAATCACAGACTAACATAAACTAGGTTTCCTGTTTTAGAAAAATGAATTGATGAACTTGTTTCTTTCCAAACTGTTTTGAAAGATTGACTCATCACGTGTCATCAAGTGTCATCACATGAACTTTATTGAAATCTTTCAGGACAAAATGGACCAACTACTGCAGATGATCCAGAGTGCAGATCCAACAGACAACCAGTCAGACAGCGTCGAGTTACTACAGTTGGAAGGTAAACCGAATTTAGGGTTGATACTGCATAAGGTGAATGTAAGTGAGACGAAAGTAATTGTCAGTATGCAAAAGCTACTCTGGTATTTTGTTTTGTAAAGGTAGATTATTATTCTCTCACAAATGAAACTGTGTTTATTGTATTTTTCATCAGGTGCTTGTAATCAAATGGGACCCCTCATTGACCAGAAGTTGGAGGATATAGACAGGTACATTCATTTAACGATTCAGATGACAGACAGTAACACTGACCTACACAATTCAAGCGATATGTAAATATTTAGTGAAGAAAATCAGACTTACTTTTGCGTATGTGTGTTTGTATCTTTAGGAAGCACTCAGAGCTGTCAGAGCTGAATGTGAAGGTGATGGAAGCTCTGTCTTTGTATGCCAAGCTAATGAATGAAGATCCCGTTTACGCCATGTATGCCAAGCTGCAGAGCCAACAGTACTACATGCAGCAACCTGCCAACGCAGCACAGCAGGTACTGATGCACTTACAAATCAGTCAGCCTTTGAAAAAATGATATTTTTACAAGCATAAAAGTCAAAACAGTCTACCATTCAAATGGATAACAAAGGAGTGAGGGTTTTAAGTGAATTTTGTGTGCTAGCAAAATTCCGGATGTACACAATTTCCTATGTCTTAAGGCCTTGACACACCGGGGGCGTGACGAAATAATTACACAAAATGCAAAATACTCCCCTGCAAATATTTTATGTGTAGAGCTTTTACTGTGAAATGTAAGAATGGAGGGAGTTGATTTGGTCTGTGCTGCATTTGTCAAGGTTCAAAGGAGTAATAAAGTTTACCATCTTGGTTCGGTCTATGAAACCTCCTAGTTGTGTCATAAATATAGGCGCAACGCAACCATTTCCACACAGCGCGATTGGTTGATTCTTTTATTTGTGGTGCAAAAGCTCAGAAAATTGGCTTTACTCTAAAAGAAAGTGTCACTTTTTTTGCCACGTAATATTCACATTTTGTGCAAAAACATTAATGGCAAAAACAACACTTTGAAAAAATATGACATGCATATAAATCGCACAAAAAATGCCCAGGTGTATAAAGGCCTTTTCTTTAACACTTTTCTTAGCACAAAAAGGTAGAAACTGTTCATAATGAGGTCTTTGAATGATCTGGTGGTAACCATGTCTTAATCAAGAAAGGATGTTGTTTTTGAACTTTTTCAAATGTATGTTCTGGGACCAGTTATGCCGTTGTGTATCACTGCATCAGGTTGAAACACAGTTGGCATCTCCAAACCTCATAAATCATACCAAATCTGGATGGTATTCAGTTGCACTCCAGATAAGAAGAAAAGTACGTTTAATAATGTTTTGGTTGTACTGTCCTTGTAGGAACAGTTCAAATGTGATGGTTTAATTTGCCTTGGTACCATCAGGAGGAATTAGGGGCTCGTTGTTGTAGAGAGACTAGTTTTCAGCATCGTAGACACAATTTGATGTCATGACGCATGGGTTTGCAACGCGCAGCCGTCAAACATGCCGCCATCGATAAAAGAAATTGCTAACGAACAATTCGGAACCAGTTCTATGATTCCCATCCGTAACTTCTGATGATCTTTGACCTACTCTGTCACAATCACTCACTGTGCATATTTCTGACAACAGGTCTACCCTGGTCAGCCTGCATCAGGTTCGTATGCCATGAGTGGTACCGCAGTGCAGGGTTACACTGTTCCCATGGAGCAGCTTCCTGCTGGGACCCCCATACCTGGTCAGCCAGCTCCCAGGTGAGTCTCACATACCCCAGTAGCTTCTTATTCTGGTTCACTAAAGCACATTACAAGTTACAACTCTCTTCTCCAGAGTTCCAGTACGCTTTCGCTCTCACTCTGTGTGTGTGTATAAGTTAACAGAGTGAAAAAATTGAATTTCCCCTACGGACAATAAAGAATATCTTCTTCTTCTTCTTCTTCTTCTTCTATGTACTATTGAATGAGGAAGAAATGAAAACGGTGTATTCAGGCTCCTTTTTCCATGACAACATTAATACTGTAAATTCTCAAATGGTGGCTGGAGCCTTTTCTGCAGACCGAACCAGGCCTTTATTTGGTACAGGCATGTAGGATAGACAGACTTTATTAATTAATTAAATAAAGAAGATAAAGTCAGTTTAATCTAAATACACATCACGTTTCACTTCTCTGATATAAATACAATTTATTCTGTTCATTCAGTAATTATGAGTTACCATCTTTTTTATGAAGGTTTGACATTAAAAGGCTCCCAGCAGCTCAAATGAATGACTCAGTTTACGGCTTTGGCTCATGATAGGGTGCCAGGTGGCCCGCTGACCATTTTCTAATTCACTGTGAAAATAATTGACTAATATAATATAATATAGCTTGTGTATCAAATAAAAGTACCAGGGGAGGATCCCCCTGACCACCGTTAGAGGTCCCTGCTAACCCCTGAATGTCCATCAATGTGATCTGAACATAGAGAATTTCTGTCCATACTCGTGATATTTCAAGAAAACCTGGGAGGATTTCTTTTTTTGCAAATGTCCAATTGGACTCAAGGATGAACTGATCAGATTTTGGTGGCCACTGTGACCTCACAAAACATGTTTTTGGCCATAACTCAAAAATTTATATGCTAATTATGACAATACCACACACAAATATCTAACGGGATAAAATTATGAAGTGATGACATTTTGGACCGTAAATTTGGATGTAAACGGCAACGTCTCTGGTTGGCAGGGACATACAACCGTGAAGCAGTAGTTTTATTAAATTATTAACTGAGAAAAAGAGCAGCAGATGGTGAGTGTAACATCACTCCATTCAGATTACAGGTTAATCCAGGCTCTGTAGTGTTATCCAGCCTTTATTAGCAACTAACATTGTAATTATTCATGCTGGTCACAGCTATTATTTAAGACTTTGTGAGTAGTTGCATACTGGATTTTATTAGTGTGTACAGTGTTATTAACCTACTATTTGATTATTCCAGCTTGCTGTCATCACTAATGCTGCTTCGTTGTGTATTGTAGTGACGTTCATATGTACATGGGCCAGCCGCCAGTCTACACTGCAGCTCCAGGCAGCATGGCCCCAGCAGACTTACAGTCCTACCAGAACCCAGCCGGCGCCCCTGGCCCCGCCCCAGGCATGACGCAGACGCCAAACTACAGCGCCCCCTCCGGACCGAGCATAGCACCTTCCTCAGACGCCTCGCAGGCTCCCTACTCAGAGAAAGCCTTGCTATAGGGCCCCCTGAGCTCGCCGCTATCCTCACGCATACACATGCACCAGACCTGATCAAATAGTGGTCGTAGAACATCTCTTTTATTACTTTGTGTTATGATGGGGCACCAGATGGATGAAAACATTCAAATAGAGTAGACTAAACTTGGCACACTTTGTGTTGTTATCTGGCAGATAGATATACAGTTACACGTCTCACTCCAGGTTTAGAAGTGATCATGAGGGGTTGATATGAAGAGCTCAGACCAAGATGCACACAGACGAAAACGGAGACAGTGTGATCTTCTCATTAATGCTGTTTCTGCATTTCCACACTTCTCCGTGTCTTTACATGACTTAGATGTGAAGACACGGAGGAACTTTCAGCTGCACTTTTATCTTCAGTTGCACTTATTTAAGTTTTGGTTGAGCCTGATCACTTCCAAATCTAGATATAACAGCAATATATGCATTGTCCATTTTTATCTATGACACCTGACATTTATTGCTTCCTGTTTATGATAGGACTATTGAGAAATGTGGTCATTTTTTATTTTATGGCCTCTCTACATAATTTGGCACCAATTATAGGGGAAATAAGCTCTTTTAGTTAGGCTGTAGGTGAATTTATAAACAGTTGATGAGGAGTTTCCTTAAAACAATGACTCTATTTAAGCCCAAGTAAATATTAATTCATCTGTCATTTATTTTTGGAAACTTCATTCTTCATACTGTATATATTTTTGGATGTTCAGCTGACCTACTGTGTACTGACTTAAGACTTTTTAGATTACACTAGCAATTTTAATTAATTGGAAATTAATTGAAGTGTTTATCTGCAATATTTTACCTTTAATTAGTATCAGATCCCACAGTTGTTTCCTGGGAAATTCTTAAGAAATTTATGGACCTATAAATAATACAGCGTTGAAGCTGCATTAGCTAACTTTGAACAAATATGATAAAAAGTTAAAACTGTCACTATATCCTGACTGTTGTGCACAAGACAAGTAGTCTGTGAAAAAAAAAATCCTGTTCCTGTGTCCTCCGAGTGCTACTAATAGCATCAGCAAGATTGCAACATGCCCAAATCTATGTCTGGCCAGTGGGCCGTGCTTAGACGTTCTCATTTTACAGCTAACCAGTAACTACGAGATGTTTCTGAAAACCTTGGAAGTGACAAATAAGCACTACAGTAACAGAACAGTGATTCATATTTGATCAGCGCTGCCTAGTTTGATCAGAGTTCACGCGTTTAGTGAGCAGTGATTGGCTGCTGCTATAGAAACTCGTTGGCCCAGTGGATCCCGACGTCCACACTCAGAGACTCAGACTTTGAGTCACGTTTCCACAAAGTCCGTTAGGTTTAGGGCTGTCCCACTGTCAAATCATCAAGTCCTTAAGGGCTCTCTTAGACATTTTGAGCTCTTTATGAACACTTTCTGTAAGTCTGCATAGCAATGTGACGTTAAACACAGGGTTACCAGGGGAAGAAAAGGTAAACAAAGAGGTTGGCACATGGGTGTTCAGCCAGGTATATTTAAATTCATGCCGAGACATTAAGGATTCAAGATGCTGCATAAAAAACAGATGCAATCAGAAGAAAGTCAGCGTTGGACTATTTTACACACCTGGTTTAATCATCAGCTGGTTCTTTTAATTTTGCTTTATGCAGTTTGTCAGTAACAAATAAATAGATTTTTTTTTTAACTGTTCTCTAGTCTCCTAAGGCAAGACTCTGAAAGACGTTCAAATAGACAGTTAAAAAAAACGTAAAATAAAAACCCACAACTGGCATCATCAAGGTAACGAGGATATGTTGCCACAAAGTGCTGTCCCACTCATGGCCTTTCAGCCTCTGACATTCAACCTTTTACCAGGTGACGTCCTCAAGGGGGACATTTTCCTTCAGCACGTTGGAATGTTGCAAATGGCATTCATAGCACAGATTATCTGTCTGATGCACTACTGTCAGGATATAGTGACAATAACTAATAAATAAATAAAAATAACTTTTATAGTATTTGCTCAAAATTACCGACTGCAGCTTGAAGAAAACAAGTGTAACTGTAGCCACATCAACCTAACACTATATATATATATATATATATATATATATATATATATATATATATATATATATATATATATATATATATATATATATATATATATATATATATATGCGCGCGCGCGCGCAATTACTATTTGATCAAGTGTGAAACACACAGCCATTCCTTCAACATGCACACTGGAGCTACACACAAGACAAACACTACAGGCAGGTGTACAGCAACACACACACACACACACACACACACACACATCCTCTGATTTACCTTCACTCACACTAATACGCCACAGCCTTCTCACCCACTTAAAGCAACTGCTATTTGTGTCATAAAAAAGGGGGGCAACAACTCACATTAACGTTTTTTTAATCAGATAAAGGACTTAAAGCGATGCTGAAAACGTTACTACATTCTGTATCTGTCGTCAGCTTTTAGAAGTACTGAAAACTGAAGCCACTTTGTTTATTTTGGAGGGAAAAAGAAACCAGAGGAATTTAAGCATGCACATGACTCTTGTATATATATACTGTACTGAACTAGTAGTGCAGCCTCGTGATGAGCTCATGGGTGGGCTGGATGTTAGCACAGCTCTGGGTGTCTCTCTCAGCCTTTAAAGGTGAACTCTGCAGTCATGATGTCCCTGCTGAGCTAAAGGTGTAAAAGCCAAAGAGAACAAAAAACTTAACATCACACTGCAGACTTGTCCTTTTCAAAGCGAGCAGCTCTAGATCCTCATTGGTGGATGTCTCCATTCAGGGCTGTCCTAACACACTACGGACTTGGCTACTATGGGGCAAACTCTCTGGACCGCCCCCAGTGTCTTTAAAGCATCTCTTAAGTCAGTGTTGAAAAATACTACATTTTTTTGGTAGTGCATTTTAATTTATGTTTGATTATTGTTATGATATTTTAAGTGGAGAAGCAGTGCAGGATGTATGTATTCAGAGAAAAAGCAGAGTATGTGATATTCTGCCTAACTTAGTTGTATATTTAAATCGCTCACGAGAACATGGACATTTCTCTCAGTGTTTGATACATGCTTATTGTACTGTAGGGTCAAATGTTATAATGTGAAAAACTGATCTAACCTCCCCGTGCATTTCAGTCCTGTTCCTTCTCTCAGAGCTGTCTAACACTAAAACAAACTCTACCTGAAGGGAGGTTTTTTGACTGTGGAAAGCACAGTTGGGATTTGTAAACTCCTCTTTCTCAAGGTAAGCTATCACTTACAGCGACACTTTAAGATCAAATATTGCACATTGTCTACTTCTCAAACCAGACTTTCTATATTTATCTTTGGCTTCGAAGTGTTTGAGAAAGAGCTGATGTTTAGAAACTCTGACTGGTTTGCAAAAAAGCTGTTGAAACGGGAGGATTATTTATCTGTTTAATATTGAATGATGCTACATGAAGGAATTCTGAAGCCGTTTTAAATATAACACATTTTTTTTCCAGTTGCAGGACAAATTGGTGTATTAATCTGATATTTGTGTTGTTAAAATTTCTCTTGAAATACTATGTTTCAATCGTGCTCCTCCTTTGCCACCGTACAAATATACAACAACCTGCTGGGACTTTGCAAACAAGGCCATTTTATTCCCCAGAACTTGATTTTAGTTGATTTAAAAGACAATTTTTTTTTTTTTTGCTGCCTACAACTAAATGCAAGAGTGAAATAGTGTTAATCTGTTAGATCACAGAGGGCTGAAAATATCAAATGAATAAAGAGTAGCAGCTATTCTGGGACCACAGGACCAGTTAATCATCAGACATCACCCACCATACGGTCCATCACGGCGTTGGACTGCAGCCCCGATGTAACTTTATTGCACAGGATTGAGATGCTGCCTGTTTTTAAGTTTTAAACATCATTATTGTAAAGGTCTGTCTAAACTTGTATCCTGCTGTTTGTATGTATTCTTTTAACCATACTTATTAATTGGTATTCACAATAAAATCCAGGCCAAATGTACAGAATAATATTAAATGGTATTTTTGTTGTAATTTATAAGGTACACAAGTAACTTGATGTATACTCCTGATGTATATAATCCAATTATTCTTATTTCCATACACATACACGTATATTCTGTTAACACCTTATTTTGAAAACCGGACGCTTTTCCTTCCTGCCAAAACTCATCAAGTCCGTCGCCGACTCTGGGTCGTTTGAATCTGTGTCCCGTCGGCTGATTTGAATGAAAGAAAACAACCTTCTTGTTTTCTCGTGATAACTAATTAATCCCATTATCTCGAGATAACAAAGCTTGTTTTCTCAAGATAACGATATAATTGCGATCTCAAGATAAGGGCATTAAAAATGTTTTGTTTAGGGCTTCTGTTGTCTTCAAAGCCACCAGACTCAGTTGACAAAAACAGTATAGATACATTTCACTTGGTGAAAATATTCTAGATACAGTATACACTTAAACTAACAGATTTTATTTTTTTAGGTGGTTAAAAAACATTTTGGGGCTGCACGGTGGTGCAGTGGTTAGCACTCTCTCCTCACAGCAAGAGGGTCGCAGGTTCGATTCCGGCTTGGGGCTCTTCTGTGTGGAGTTTGCATGTTCTCCCCGTGTAAGCGTGGGTTTTCTCCGGGTACTCCGGCTTCCTCCCACCGTCCAAAGACATGCTGTTTAGGTTAATTGATGACTCTAAATTGCCCGTAGGTGTGAATGTGAGTGTGAATGGTTGTCTATCTATATGTTGTCTGTCTCTATGTGCCCTGCGATGGACTGGCGACCTGTCCAGGGTGAATCCCGCCTTCGCCCAATGCCAGCTGGGATCGGCTCCAGCCCCCCCACGACCCCTAATGGGATAAGCGGTTGACGATGGATGGAAAAAACATTTTGCTGCCGGCCCCGTCCACACCAGTATATTGCTTTGTCTGTACTCCTGTCTGTCCCATTTACTGTAGGTAATACACAGACATTAAGTATTACCTCACTTCAAAACATTCAAATATCCCTTTAAATACAGACTCAATTGCTTTATTTGGTACATGCATCTAATAATAATACAATACAATAATAATAAGTCTACCTTCTCTAAGGTGTTAATTGTTGGAGCACCTGGAAGTTTGCAGGTGCTTTAAAAAGTGTCCGTCGCCACTAGATGGAGATATGTGAGTATATGAGACCTAACGAGACTGGAGGGAAGAAATGTGTCCTGTCCCCAACAGAAGACACAGCCATGAAGACAATCTCGCTGTGATTTGTTAAGAACTGCTTTTTTTATTATTTTGTTGCAGAGTTACAGAAAGTTTGTATATTTCAATACTGTCTATTATTTTTCAATCTAAAATAACTTTTGTCAAACCAGACATGGTCTGAGTCTAATCAAGCACTGTTTCCAGACTTTGTGAACAGTTCAAGTGTAATTCTCTCCTTGAAATTATTGGATGGGAGTGCTCCTCTATGTCAGCCCATAAAAAGGCGAGCGTGACCACCTCATTACCTCAGCAATAAAACGAATACAGCCTCCTGTGCAGTGTAAGCAATGTCAGTGTGCAGAGTCCAACACTCCACCGGCTCCTTTCGAGGGAAATGATTGTCAAAGTCTTTTGCTCCAAGTTGAGACCAGAGACTGGTGTTCAGGGACCATGCCCTCAGGGAAGACGGTCAAGCTCATCCTGTATGAGGCGCTGCAGTTTGCAGCCCTTATCGTACCCGTCTTTGTGATTATGGAGAGGTTCGCCGGCCTCATATGTGATGTGAGAGGACGGGATCTAACGGCCTACTGGCTGGTGGTGGCGGCCTCCATCGCCTATGTGACCTCTGTGACCCTGCTGGTGTGGGTGCCTCTGAAATATTTGATCCTGAAGCGGCGGCGGTTTATCTCAGAGATCACACAATGGTGAGTACAGCTTTAATCAATGACACGTTGATTAAGTACCAAAAAAAAAAAAATCTTACCTGAAACAAAAAGTCACAGTCCAAATGGTTCGAACACAAACTCTTTGAGGCAGATTTGGGATTTTGGCCAAAATAAAACTGACTTGATGAGGAGAAAAACAGTTTAATAGCAACGCAGTAGTACAAGGAAAAATAGCTAAAACTGGCAATACTGCAATGTAAAAATATCTTGTTGAAAATATGTATAATCAGAAAAATAGAAAGTATTTAAAGTAGCAGTACCCACGATGGAAAATGACTGCTGGTTGATGTGGAGCTAGCTGTCTTACCTGCTGTTTTGTTGTTAGATTTTTAACAGAATATTATTGTATGATTTACATGAGTTTCTTAATTCATAGATGATAAAGATTAGCCTTACTTAGTTCAGTGACACTCAGGGTTTTTTTTGCTACAGGTGTAATTTGGTCTGGTATGACCCTGGTGGCTCATGTCAGCCAACTTCAGCTAGATGTTTCTTCATAACTAACGTCACTGAGTCCGTTCTTTGTGATTATTTGTGACAGTAGTCTTTGTCAGCAAGAGTTTCATGGTCGCGCTTCAATCTACAGAGTAACTAGATTAATGTCAATATTTGCCAGGTATTAAAGCTGCAGTCAGTAACCTAAGCAAATATGATTGTTATTTATAATAATATTTATTTGAGTATAATTAGATAATTGAGTATTTCCATTTTATGCTACTTAAGGCTGCAATCGGTAACACTGAGAAAATATAATAAAAAGTTATCTTTATAAAACTCTGCCATTTGTAAGATTTCACCACACCCAAACAAAAACAACCAATCAGAGCCGAGCTGTTTCTACAGCAGCTGTCAATCACTGCTGAATCTGTAACTGTAATGCCTATTAAAATGTTTTCAGAGACATCTTGTAGTTACTGTTCAGCTGTAAACTGAGAAGGTGTGCTCCAGCTGGTGGGCGGGGCTTGGTATTTCCTCAACTGATCTCAACATGGCTGCCAGGTCACAAACTTTCTCAACTTCAGCTAAACAGTAACTACAAGATGTTTCTGGAAACATTTGAAGTGAGAAATAGGCATTAGAGTAAGAGAATATTGATTCATATTTGATCAGAGCTGCCTCGTTTGACCGTTTGATCAGAGTTTAGCGAGCAGTGATTGACAGCTGCCGTGGAGACTGCTCCTCTCTGATTGGTTGTTTTTGTTACTCTGCAGTGAAATCTTGCAAATGCCATTAGGAGTACTATGAGGAACGTTACGCTTTTTTTCACAGATTATCTGTCTCATCGCTACTGTCAGGATAAAGTGACAAGTTTATAAAAAATGACTTTTTATCATATTTGCTCAAAGTTACCTGTTGCAGCTTTAAGTAGAATAAAATGTAAATACTCAACAATTAAACTCAAGTAAATGCACTCAGCAACTTTCGTCTACTGTAACAACATAATATTAACAATGACTCAATAAGTAGAGTATATAATTGAGAACAAGATCAGCACTTCCTTTAAAGAAGAAACAATTCTTCGTCATATTGAAATGATCATTATTCAAATGTGAGCTAAGAGCATCCTGTTTTGTTCTTCAGGAGACCGACAGCGCTGGCGTATCTCATCCTGTGTACACTACCCTGCTTTGCTATTTTAATAGCCAGCTCCAAGGTAACGTCACCAGGACTGATTGTTCTTGTCACCTGTTGACGTTTTGTTCTGTCATGCTCCGACGGGGCCCTTGAACGGACCTATTTGTTGTAAATAGTCCCATTTGTGGCACGAGCTTGTTTTATGACCCCCTTGTGTAAGAGAATGTGTTTATTATTATTCACTGAGTGATGGCTGACACGGCGCATTGCACCACACAGAAAGAACAAGATTGCTTGTCACCTCAGTCTCTCGAGATTTGCCTCCAAGTTGCATCCATATATTTTCTCACGGTGTACCGAGAGGGACTTTGGCGTCATTGCAGCGAAAGGAAAAAGACTGGAAACATGTCACATGACTGTGCTCCCTCTCTGAGGTATTCAGTAACCCACAGTGAACAAAACAAGTTGGCCATTAACTCAAACTTTAATATCGTCCACCACCCTAGAAAATGCAGCTATGAGACACTGTGTCTTTTATCAGTCAATAAGAGCATCTGTCCACAAGGACTTGTCAGACATATTCATGCATTGAATATTTCTTAATCTTGTTTTAAAGGCATTCAGCAGCATCTTAATGTCCGTAATGCTGAGGCAATAAAATCAGATGGCTTCATAAAACTTGGCTCCTCATTCTCAGTCCGGCCAAATGCCGTAATGAAGAGTTTCGATTCTGTTTCTTCCTGCTTCATCCCTCATGATTTCTAAGTGGCAGATGGACTCTTTCTGCTATTGAATTCACATTAATGTTTGCTGTTATCGGTTGTACTGTAGGTGCAGGTGGACGGAGGACACAGGCTCGACCACTTCACAGAGTTGCCTGTTTCCTTGGTGCTTGTCTCCCTCATCTGTGTGGATATCACAGAAAGGATTCGCCCCTGCAAGCTCATCGGAAAATGTAAGTGTTGGCTAAGTTGTCGGTATTATAAAGTGTAAAGTATGAGGTCTTGCATTTCGAGTTTTTAAAGTTTTATATTATTTACTCTCTGGGATCAGCAAGCTCTTCTCTTGAAGATATTTTATCGTGTCACAGTAGGAAAAGCAGGCGTAAATAATAAAATTGTGCGTGCTGGCTCACTGGGGCACCTGACTAGACTGAAAAGAGCCATTTGTGGTATTAAGATCTGCTAATGTTAGTAACACCTTCCTGCTATGACAAGTCAAAATGTCTGCTGTGAAAAAGGTGTGAATCATTACAGGTGTACACGTCACATAAGCATGCTGAGCTAATATTCTTAATATCGTCCATGGTACCGACATTTGGTCAGTTTTATGTCTGCAGCTGGTCCTCAGACCCTCAGAGGTCCCCAGGATGTCTCTGTTACTTTATGGTATGGTATCATGAGGCCCTGTCTTATAGAAGGTCCCTGTCCCAAAATCAAGTTAACCTTTAACACCTTTAAAGGAACAGTGTGTAACATTTATGGGGATCTATCGGCAGAAATGGAGTATAATAATAAATATGTTAAATTTATGTATAATCGCCTACAAATAAGAAATGTTGTGTTTTTGTTGCCTGAGAATAAGCTGTTCATATCTACATAGGCAGGTCCTCACCACGGGGCCGGCCGCCATGTTTCTACAGTAGCCGAGAACAAACAAAACCAAACACTGGCTCTAGATGGGGCCCTTCACGTTTTTGCGTCGGCTGCCATAGATCTCCTACATATTTGGCACATGGGAGAAGTTTCAGCTGGTTGCAATCTGCAACCTCACCACGCACTGCACCTTTAAGATTGAATTAAATTATTATTGTGCCTGCACAAAGCATATCCTTAAACAAATGTACGTTTAATCAAATTGTCACCAATAAATGAACATACAGCAAACCTGGAGCATGGCACTGTTCCAGTGTAGACTTCCTGGTTGGTGTCTGGGACCCTGGGCATGTTGAGTTTGGGGAGCATATGTGTGTGGGGGCCCACAGCTCACTTTTCCCCTGGGGCCCACTAGTGGCCTGGATATACAGTATACAAAAGCCCCTAAAACATAATAGTTTATAATGATTGATTTTCAGTTTACCCGCAAACTGTGACTATTTTTGTTGTTAGGTGGCCACAGTGAGTTGAGTTAAAAAGAAAGCTTTTAATGAATGACAATATTAAAACTAAATAGGAAAGCTGTTATAAAGTTGATGATTTTCATATTCTTTGGCTCTATATGTTGAAGAGTAGAACTACAGTAGCTCTGAACAGTCAGGAAGTACACAGCTGTACATTCAGTTTCCAGTTTATTAGGTACACCCATCTAACGCTAATGCAGTCTAATAGGACGGTCCTGCAGTGAATCTCACCTTCATGAAGGGTACAGTGTTCAGTTTCTGTTGAAACTCTGTTAGAGAGGTTCAACCTGCTAACGGGTAAATTTACCTGCAGCTGTTTTTAATCATATAGAACTGTTTCAATAAGATATTCACGTCCCCCTCAGTCTGTGGCTTTTCCTAAAAGTGTGTTATGTAGCACCCCTTATTGTCAAGATAAAGCCAGATTTGAAAAAAAAAGTCCATTTATACATACATATTATTTGTACCAATGAGCGACAGTGGGTAAAGTTTACCCCTATAGAAAATGCATATCATGTCATTTTCACACAATTAATTTTGTGTGTTTAGATAAATATTATCTGTTGCTATGGCAACGTCTCATGTCTACTACTGTGCGCAATAGAGTTGCATCCTAAGGCTAACCTTCACTATGGATGAGAATAAGATTCATGGATTTACATCAGATTCGCTCAGTGCATTGAATGGAGAGTCTGACAGTGGGGAGGTTTCAGGTCTGAGCGATGCGTCCTGGGTTCATTGTGACTGTTGGTGTGAGTAGCATAAAGGGACTACAGCTATAATATTTTGTTACACAACCCTGTATTGTAGAATGATAAATAAATGAACCTTGAGGGTACATTTAGGTAGTTTTAGGTGGTTCTCCTTTTTAGACGTTTAGTTTATGGTGTTGTTGAACTGTGTTGTGCTATACTGAATGGTGTATGTATTATTTTATTCAGCCTATTTATATCAAGGAAAAATAACAGAAATTGGAATGACATTAACTAATGATCTTGACATTGGCTGTATGTATTATCACAGCTGATGTTGTGTGCTCACGTCGTTTGCAGCCGACAGCCTGGATTCTGACTTTGACGTGCCAGGTCCCGTCCTCACCCACCTGGACCAGGTGACCACCGTAACAGGCCAGCTGCACACTGATGAAGGCCAGAACGGTGTGACCCAAGTCCACCCAGAGGCCAGGAATGGCAGCACCTCAGGCAGATGGCAGGACCACGCCGGCTCACCCAGCCACTCAACACCCGGCTCGCGAGCGCACAGTGCCGCCTACCTGTACTCCTCATTGTCACACCAGCGGTCCTACTCTGGTCCTCTGGGCTTCCTGTGGAGGAGGGACAGGAGGTCAGAGGTGTTTGTGGATAGTTTCCTGTTCTGGCTAGACACTGTGGAGATGGTGAGAGTGGCAGGAGAGCCGTCGGTCTTCTACTCAGCCTGGGCGTTCCCCGTCTACATCCTTGCCTTTATTTCCACTCTCCGCATGGTCATCGCTCCTCACAACCCTTTATTGTCCTCTGCTGGAGCCGCTCTGCAGGACCTTCCTTTCCTGATCCTCCGAGTCGCTCTGATTGTTGTGTTTGGTTATGTAACTCCTGTGTTGTACCCACTGAAAAATGTGCTGGTCAGTCTGACTTTTATCTACTTCACATTCCTGACTAGGATGAGGATATTCAGAAGGCAGAGCATGTTTTGAGGAGGAGTGTCACATTCTGTTGTTAATGAAGGATCCGCTTTGATTGTGGATGGTTGAACAGTTGCTATATTTGTGTGTAGGGAGCAGCACCAGAGAAACATGGAGCTGATACTGATGATCAAGAACAACATGCTTTGAATTGTAATGACTGCAAATGTGTTATGAGGCCATTCATCCAAATCAAGTGTAAAAATGGTTCTGTTGGTTGGAGTGTACAGTAAGCCAGCTGTTCTCATTTTTCTGTGACATATTTAAATACAAATGTATTTATTGACACTTAATTTTATGTTTACCTGCTACATATGTTTGTATCTGTACCACATTTAACAAAAAGGGATGACAAAACACATTTGTTGTTTTAAAAAAAAAACCTTTAAACCATTTCAAACAACCATGTTAAATAATATCCTTTGTTTAACACCACTGCACAATAAATATTTAGACAATTTTTAATATCAACAATACCTGAAGTCATATTTACAGTCAGTGGGGAATCAGTCTCGTGTCACACTTTGATCCATAAATATTGCAATATAAAGAAGTGCTCTGTAAATTAAGGATTTATTAATTAATTAAGGTGTTCAGACGTCCCGAGAGGCAAGTGATAGATTTTCTCTGTCTGACATAATGTGTTATGTCTCCTGTGATTATGATTTAAGAACTGATGGAAAAAAGTTTTTTCATCTGTAAAAACAGGTTTAAAAAGCATTTTGACCTGCTTTTGTAAAAATAAAGGTCATGTTTATTGTTGTATTATTAGTTTTACTTGTTTTCACAGATGAAAACAAAAAAGTAGCTTAGAAATAATATCCGGGAAAAAAACTTTTTTTTCACCTGTTCTTCAGTCGTAAACACAGGAGAGAAAACTATTGATCAGACTTTGAAAATGGATCACCAGAGTGTTTTTCTCGCTTGCTTCTCAGGGCTTCTGTAACGGTGGCGTACTTTATGAAACAATATAAGAAAAATCAACATGATTAAAAACTACCAAGGCACTCATTAGAAAACGAAAAGTTAGTTATTTATTTATTCATTTATTTCATATGTTAAATGTGGCAAAAAGTTTTGTCAAAATGTGTTTGTTGTAATACTTATTTCGGCCACAAGGGGCCGAAGTGCTCCTCTACCTCAGGGTCTAAATTGGACTAAAAGCATCCATGTTTTATTCTGGATGAGTATAACACACAATATATTTACCTTGTGTTTAGAGTGCATGGAGAAATTAAAACTCATCCAGTCCTCACAAAAAAAAATCACCTGGCAAAACATGTTTACTCTTTTTTTTTCACCTGTTTTCACAGATGAACACAAAAAACAGTAAACATGACAGAAGTGTTGCAGAAGTGTTTTGAGCTTTCACTTTTTCATAAGTCATAAACAGGAGAGAAAACAATTAAGATCAAACTTATAAAATGGATCACCGGGGTTTCAGAGAAGGTGTCGTACAGTAGGCTACGTTATGGAACAATAAGTTCAATAAGTAAAATCAACATAAGGAAGAAACGTCACCAAGATGCTCATTAGGATACGGAAAGTTAGCAACTGCCAATGTTTATGGCAAACGTAACAAAATGCTCCGTCTCAGACAAATTTCATTGATCTGAGACAAAAACCTCTCAAGGATCGATATATTTCTCCATAGGATAAATATGATCACTCATATCAGAGTTAGTTTGTATTGTTTTTCAATAAACCTTCCCCAGACCATGAGATCATACCAGTTACTCCTCTCAGCTGCCACCAATCAGTGTAGACTTTACTGAAGACGCTGCGAGTATTATCTGCCTTTCGCTTGTGATTTCAGTCGCAGTTTTCTTCTTCAGCATATGGTCGCCACTGTCACAGAGCCAGATATATTTCCTTCATGTTTTGCTTTTTCTTACTCACTTTCTTCGTCCTTGGCTGTTGCAAATTAGCATCCCACTCTCGTCTTTTGCCTCTGTTGCCGTCACCGTGGTGGTTTGTGTTTTTGTGGCATTATAACTCACTGAATTGTGACCTTGGGCTCTGTGTGTGGCTGTATCAATACACAACTGGTGTATCATCCTCCATCAGGACACATCTGACTGAATTAGACTCTATGGAGCACTTGGTCTTTGTCCGTCTGATGGATGAGCCAGGGCTGCGGGACAGACGTTTAAGGGAACTGGCTGCTCTTTCTCCAAAAATTTAAAGTAATAGGAGCCAATGTCTTTCTGCATCCATGGTGATAAATCTGGTGAATCATCATTGAGTGGGAAGATTTGTTAAATGTGTTATTAATGATGTACACAGCGACAGTGACAGGACACTAGACAGGCAGCTGTAATTCACAGGGACGGACCAGAGCTGGCCTGCTTTCATTTACTGGTATGAAAACTAAAATTAACTTCCTTTAATTTCCCCACAGCCTCCTTAATGGTTCATTCTATAATCTGCAAGAAAGCTTGACTTATTGTGGCTATTTTACAGTCTGGAGATAGTCTTTCTTTTATTCCTCAGACACAAAATGAATGCTCTGACCGAGCAAAGGAAAAAGCAACAGCCTGCGTCCGTAAGATCCACGTTCAACTATAAAGAGCTCTCTGAGGCACAGGCTGAAAATGAACATTTCGTGCATGCTAGCTTATATCTTCTGGATATTTTATTTATGTACATAATGGTCGTGTGGAGAATGCTAAATCCTTTTATTCACACCTCCGGACAATTTAGAGTCGTCAATTAACCTGCATGTCTTTGGACTGTGGGAGGAAGCCGGAGCACCCGGAGCAAACCCAGGCTTACAGGGGGAGCACATGCAAACTCGCATGCTCACATACTTTTTCTTTTCACTTCTAGTACATACTTACAAAGCGCATACCGTATACATACAGTTGGGATATACTACTTTGAAAATTGAAAAACTTATATATCTGCTGCGCAGAGGATTGTGGGTCAGAACAGCCAGAAAAGTATGCTGGTTTGCATACTGCAAAATATGAGCAGATGTAGTAAGACATCCTGGTATTTTTGGCATACTGCATTTGACATACTGTGTTTTGAGATTTATCAAATGTTTTTCTGGCAGACTAAATTGTGTGGTAGTGTGGGCATTGGAACGCACATTTGATGATCCCAGATTCCTCTACTGCCACCATGAGGCTGGTCTGCTTTTTGATGAAACAACACATCACACATGAAACAACTATTGGATAGATTGACATTTTGTATGGATATTCACGGTGCCCAGAGGATGTATCATTATGCCTTTGGGGATCCCCTGACCTTAATCCAGCCTCACCAGCAGCCTAAAGTTTGTCCTCATGCTGTGAAATATATCTTCATCTACAAAATGGATGGGCACAAACAAACATACATGGTCCCCAGAGGATGAATCCCAATGACTTTATTTTTCTCCAGAACCAACAGCAGTGAAATTTGGTAAAAATATCAATTGTCCCTTCAGGATTAACTGTAATAACTGTGTTGATATTTTAACTTTTTATCTATCAGTGTAAATGTCCAGTTTCAATACTTTGGTTCTAACCAAATACCTGCAAAATGAATAACTGCCTCAGATGTACTTTGTGTTATTGCTAATAAACTAAGATGGTGTAAACATGACTTGCTAAACATTTACATATTAAAGCTAGGGTTGGTGTTCTTCAAGGACATTTTTGTCTTATTATTTGAAGTTTTCATTGCATCCCGACAGCAATCAATTACAAAAAAAAAAATAAAAAAATAAAAAATAAGTCTGGTATCTGTGGCTGCTGCAGGATTGTAATAAGCATATTTGTCAACCTTGAGACTTCAAAACCTTCAAAATCTCATAACCAAAGTGGGAGATCTGGGCGTCCTCCCACAGAGTCTTTGTTTCCTGGATTTTGGTGACTTTTAAAGAAAGAAATTATCAAAATAACTGCACACTGTACACTGCAATGGCGTTTTTTGTTAAATAAGCTCACTTTTAATTTTACTTTTAATTCTCATTTGTGTGACTCTCTGGCATAAACTAATATTCATCTGTTTTTATTCATTCATTAATTTTTTGCCCCTGCTTGAATCTTTCTTTCAGTTAGCTCTCTCTCTCCATTTCTCTGTGTCTTTCAGACACAATGCAAAAGCATCACTGTGCTCTGAAACCCAGTGTTTCCAGTGGTTTGCGTCACGCCACAGTGGCTTTGCTGTAATGTTGTGATGTGCAGCGAGCGCAGCTGAAACCGTGGTGCGCTGTCATGAGCAGCTCCGCTCCGGCGGGAAAAGACATTTGGTGTAGCTCTACTGTTGTCTGGGTGGAGACAGTAGGGCTTATACATGCTGTGAGAAACAAGTTGACACAATGAAAAGGGGGAAAAAGGACATGTGTCACAAAATATGGGAGAAATACAGAAGAAATAAGGCCACAGAAGAAAATGGGGAGAGGCCAGTTAAAAACATGAGTCTCCCAGGGAAATCAGGAGAGTTGGCAGGTTTAATAAGCCCATCCAATCATTTCATTTCAGTGAAATGATTAGGCTATCAACTGATCTACTGCTGTGCATTTGTTGCATGTCACCAGTCTTCCACAAGCTGCTAGCTTGACAGCTGTGAGTACTATCAACAGCCATGTTCGTTGTTTATGTTCATAATGATCATTTTGGGGGAGTGGCTTTAGATGGAGACCTGAATGGACGGACTGCCAGTGTTGCCAACTTGGCAACTTTCTTGCAAGATTTAAGGACTTTTGGAGCTAGTGCTGCTAGCTACTTTCATTGGAAAAGAGTTGGCAACACTGAGCTGGGTTTTTCGGTTTGATCATTTTTAAAATCTAATGTAATCTTATTGTTTTCTCAGCATTACCAACTCTAGCTTTAACACTGTCATTGTGAGCGTGTTAGCATTTTTGTCAATGCATCATGTGCACAGGTACAGCCTCAAAGAGCCGACCGAGTCTTTGGCTAGTTGATTTCTTTTGGAAACATGTTGAAATATACTTGTGCCAAGAGGTTTTTGAACTCAGTTATGGACAGAAATTACTTGAAAAGAGGGGCATATTTTGCAGTGTTGAGCAGAAGCAGAATTATCCCCAGTGCCTCCTCATCCCGCTCTCAAGGTAACAAAAACAGGACAGAGCGTGGCAGCAGAGGGGAGAAAAGACATGAAAGGAAGCAACAGTGAAGGGAGCACCCATTGTGGACAGAGATGAGGAGAATGAGATAGAGAGGGGAAAGACGAGGGGGCAGAGAGAGATGATAGAGGAGGGGGGGGGGGGTTGCTGTTAAGGAGGGGTGGAGGCTTTGTAAATCTGAGAGGCTGGAGGCGCATTTGAATTCAGGCTGTGTGTCTCCTGCGCTAGCCGAATGTTACCTGCTCTAGCATGGCAACAGAGAGAGAGGGAGAGAGCGGTGAGCGTCAGCTGCAGCCTCCACACACACACACACACACACACACACACACACACACACACACACACACACACACACACACACACCGTGCATACTGTCACAACAGGAGTGCAAAGAGTGACTCAGGTAAGCAGGACTGGTCCTGATGAGAGAGGACTCCTGAGAGAGGGAGGCAGCGTGCTGAAGATACTGGAGGAGGAGGAGGAGGAGCTTTAGAGCTGCGATTTCTTTTTTGAGGAGGAGGAAGAAAAGAGGAATAGCACAGAGGCTGAGCATCTGGACTCCCAGGGTGGGCTTACACGGGAGGGATACGGGCAACACGGATGTGGAGTGATACAAGGGCTCTGACTGGATCAATCTGACAGACTACAGAGCACTGAGAGGTAACAACAGGGAAGAAGATGACATTTAATTTTTTGAGGAAGACTGTTCGGGGGGCTTAAGCTGGGGGGAGGCTGGAAGGGAGGTTTTTTTGACGGGGTGAGTCGGGACAGAGAGAGGGGTGAGGCGAGGTAGTGGGACGGTAAATAAATACGGGATGGCAGATGAACCACCTGTCCTTCTTAGATGAGGTGAGCACACACACCCATGAAGACATACGAACCTCACACTTCTCTGCACACCAGACTGGTCCATGGGACAGAACGCAGGACTTGCTGTGAGACCTGAACTCATCTGAGGACTTACGAGAGGGACCAGCCAGGTGATTCTCCTCTGAGACTCTTTCTCTTTCTCTTTTTTTTTTTTTTTTGCAAGAACTCCCTGAAGAGGTGGCGATCAGGTGGATCACCTGTGCCATGAGGACCCTGGCCTGAGACGACCCGCCCCAGAGGCTCCATCAGCCTGTCCCCCTCCTCCTTCCCCGCCACTGGATGTCTTGATGTATTGCTGTGGGCTGGGACACTGGCGGAGAGTGCAGTCCACCTATGTAAGTGACCATCGCAGCATCACATGCATGTTTTTGATCCCATAGCAACAGGGCTGATACATCTGTATAATACACAAGCAGATAATTGCATGTGTAGTCACTGTATACTTTTACAAACAATGCTGATCAATCATTCACATTTAATATCTGCAGTCTGTTAGCAGCTGTGACTCTTACAACCTGTTATTCGCTCACTTCTCAGTGGCGATCTACAGTATGTGAGCTTCTCAGGACAGACTGTGTCATTGTCAACCAGCTGTCTGTATTGATCCCAGTACGAGACTTCATGAACATATTACCTATGACCTGTATGGGATAGTTTCATCTCTGGTGTGTTTCCCATCGTAAGGCAACAGTTTGATCTGAATCATTTTAAATACATGACAGCTGCTTAGAAGAGCTGTTCTCCTCACATCATGTGTCCTGACTGAGCTGTCTGAAGGAGCGGAGGTGGACAGACGGGTGCATTTATCTCATTACATCCCAGGTTTTACTGTCCACTCAGTGGCCGAGAGGATCACTCCTCTCCACCTGTTTCTCTTGATTTCTTCCTCATCTTTCCACCAACTCCCTCTTCTTCTCTTTCCTCCCCTCGGTTTCCTGCTTCAGTCATTGTTGCTTTTCTCATCATGCGCCTACACAACCTCTGTTAAGTCCTGTTGCAGCTGATACTATAGAGTGTGCGTTGTGTGGTGGCGCTGACTGCAGAGGACCCTATCGCAGCCACATTCCCAACATGAAATAGGCTTACTGTCAGCCCTCAACACTCAATAGGCTGTCAGCGCAAAGCCTCGCAGATTACCACATACTGCTGCATGCAATGTGTGTCCACATCAGCAGCAAGAAAACTTAACAGAATCAAAAAGCAGCGCTACGGCTGAAAGCAGTGACACATCAAGAAGTGGGATGTGGTGACACAAACAGACATTGATTTTCTGTTGCTTATGCAACAGTTTAGCACAACCCTGATCCAGGCAAATGCATGTAAATATGACGAAGGCAAAATCTACAACATGTGTTGTTTAGATGCACTTGGGCTTGAAAAGATTTTGATGAATGGTTAATGTGCTTCTGCCTAATGCGGTGCAAGTGCATTACTCATCTGTTACTTTCACTCCATTTGTTGACCTACGCAGTCTTCAGTGACGTTCAAAAAGATATCACTAGTTGGTTTAGGACAGTGGTTCCTAACCTAGAGTCAAAATGATTTACTAGACTGGAAAATAAGAAGATAAATATATTCTACTACAGTTTATATTTTTCTCTAATCTTTGAAATATTGGGTAGTTTTCTTGTTTCTAAAAACTATTCAAATGAAACAGTCTGAGTAGGGACCATCACTCCAAAAAGGTGGTTTAGGATTCATTTCTGATTTGGCACATGATACACATCCAAATCAACAGATTTTATATATTAAAGCTGGAGTTTGTAATCTTCCTGAAAAACACTTTTTTTTAAATATTAGCTGAAATTCTCTATACATCCTGACAGCAATCAATAAATCAATTGCTCTGACAAAAAAAGAAAAAATCCAGTATGTGTGGCTGTCGCAGTAATAAACTTACCTTGGCTGCCGACCTGCCTGCGTGCACTCTGCTCTCATTGCACGTCACCAGAGTCTTCCACAAGTTGCTAGCTTGACAGCTGTGAGCACCAACAGCAGACATGTTCGTTCTTTACATTCATGATGATAATTTTGGGGGAGCGGCTTTGGAGGGAGGCCTGAAGCGATGGACTGTAGCTGTTGCCGACTTTGCAACATTTTCACTAGTTTTAATGAGTTTTGGAGCTACAGCTGCACAGCTTTTTCATTGGAAAAGAGTTGGCAACACTGGGCTGGGTTTTTTTGGTTGGATCAAGGTCAAATTCATGTATAATTTTTAGAAATGTTCCTCCAGGTGCAGCCTTTGCTGGATTAGCGCTCGCCTGGCAAGGATCTTTAGATATTTCCCTGTTTTCTGCTTTAGTTGCTGCTGCTCTCATAATGTCAGTGCCAGGATGATTGGCCAACAGGTGAAGGGTGGTGCTCAGTTAAGATAAGATAAAATGAACCTTTATTAATCTCCGGAGGGAAATTCGGGAAACCCAGTCCAGTGCCCAGTCCCAACTGGGGCTGGAGCCGACCCCAACTGACATTGGACTAAGGCTGGGTACACCCTGGACAGGAGGCCAGACTAAGCAACGACGTTTCGGGAAAAAAAAAAAAAATTTGTGGACCTAATCTGGGCAGACACACAGCTGACAACCTGCTAAACTAAACTAAATGTGTGGTGGAGACTTTTACCGGGACAGTGGCTGCATGTCCGCAACACTACACGCAGCACCGTGGCTGCTATCGCTCCTCGACGGTGTACTGGGACAGTGAACGCAGCACCGTGGCTGCTAACGCTCCTGGACGGTGTACTGGAACAGTGAACGCAGCACCGTGGCTGCTAACGCTCCTGGACGGTGTACTGGGACAGTGAACGCAGCACCGTGGCTGCTAACGCTCCTGGACGGCGTACTGGGGACAGTGAACGCAGCACCGTGGCTGCTAACGCTCCTGGACGGTGTACTGGGACAGTGAACGCAGCACCGTGGCTGCTAACGCTCCTGGACGGCAAATTGGGACACTGAACGCAGCACCGTGGCTGCTAACGCTCCTGGACGGCGTACTGGGGACAGTGAACGCAGCACCGTGGCTGCTAACGCTCCTGGACGGCGTACTGGGGACAGTGAACGCAGCACCGTGGCTGCTAACGCTCCTGGACGGCGTACTGGGGACAGTGAACGCAGCACCGTGGCTGCTAACGCTCCTGGACGGTGCACTGGGGACAGTGAACGCAGCACCATGGCTTCTCCTGTCTGTGAATTGTTGACTCAGTTGTCCGTTGTGCTCATATACTGCAGCTGATGCACTGCTGTATGCGAGGCACTAATCTCATTGGTTAATGGCTGATAATTGGTTGACGAGGGTCGGTTATAACTTAAGAACGTTTTTCAAAATTAGCATCATAGTAATATCTTTACCATTTAAGATTTGGTCGTTGAGCTTCTCATTGTTTGTTTGGTGTAATGTACAGTATGTCTTAAATTTTAAAGGAGCTCTATTTAATATCCAGACTGTTAATATTGAATCAAACAACTGTTGCCATGTGAAGAGAGAGCGCCGTTAGCTATGAGTCGCCGACTAGGGAGTCGCCACATTGAGAGCCGTGTGGAGGCAATAGAAATGCTCCCAATCTCACATTTAGCACCTTTAATGAAGGGAAGCCAGGCAAGACAGTCGTTTTTGTAAGACCTTTTGCCAAAAGACATTAACAAATGTTGCACATTAAATGTACTATATTGTAGACTGTTGCAGTAAGGAGGGAGTTTCGCTCTTTAAGCTTTGGCTTAAATTGGCAGCATGTTATACAGTGAAATGTGGGGAGAGAAGTCATAGTATGTGATTTAGAAAGAATTTGAAACAAGCCATTGTTAGAAAAGCATTGCTTTACTGTACATGGCACAGACCCGGCCTGGATTCACCTGCTGTGTACCTGAACATCAGTTTGAGCAGGACTGTGAAGTTTGTTGATCATCATTTACTGTGACTGTTGGGAGAGTCTTCAAAAGTCAAACGAACAGATAACGTCACCAATGGAAGTATTTTACTTATCTGATTGTCAGTAGAGTGAGTTTCACTTTTACCTGTTTTCTTACATGTTCACTGTAGTCCATATTTTAAAATCTGATTATCAAGCGTCTGTTCAGCTGTTCACAGATGTATCAAGTCTTAAATCTGAAGAGGAGAAGATGCATGTGGAGACACTGCAGCAGTGAAAAATGATCTCCAAGCATGACCAGGAGAGCCTGCTGAGTTTTGATTCATTTACAGGAAATACACTTAGCTCTGATCTTACCTCCAGTGTTTATTTTTGACATTTTTGGTTTTGGTACCACATTTACTGCCTCCAGTTTTATTTCATGAGCCGGATGTGGCGTCTCTTGGGTGTTTCATGCTGCAGCGGTAGCTGTGATTCCTGTCCTCCTGAAGCCCACTTCTGTCAAGGTGAATCTATAAGGGCCACAGATCCATACAGAGCTAAGGTGGACATTGATTAAAACGCTGAGTCAAAATGCTGTGGATTTGGTAAACACGCTGCGAGCTGTGGTCGGTATTGACTTGTTTCCACACTCAACACTCACACTGCTATTTTCTACTTCGCCAGAGGCGATGGGATTGTAGATCACAGATGAGTTTTTGTGTAGGACTGTGTAAGTCCTGTGTAGGACTTCAGGGCTGCTCAGCCTCAGCTTTTTATTTATTTGTTTATATAGTCTTAGAAATGCAGTGTAGAGGAGTTACTAAGGGGGGTTACATGTTAGCTGGTCCAGTTTAGTTTCCAGTTGTTTAATGTCACATTTACAGAGAAGCAGTCAGTGGTAATGAATATCTTGGATCTCAGTTTGAATATGTATCATAGGAAATCACACTTGTAAAAAAACAAAATGGCAAGTGAAGCCATAAAGTAATGCAGAACGTAAATATATAACATAAGGCTATACAATATTAAATAAAATAATTTAGATTTGTATGGCTGGTTTGTGATAGACTAGAGGAGGCTTTTGTGTTTTGATATGTTTCCTGTCATCATTTAGATAAATGTCAAACTGCAATTTGTTAACAACAATACTTTTTAAAGTAATAGTTAAACATTTTGGGTAATACACTTATTATTTTTCTTTCTAAGAGTTCATCGATAAAACTCTCATGTTCGTTTGTTATACAGATCTGGAACGAGGCAATTAGCCTAGCTTAGCATAAAAACGAAGCAGGGGGAACAGCTAGCCTCACTTTCTCTGGAGTTCAGAAATATGACTACCAACACCTTAACACTGACTAATGAACATGTTGAATAATCAATACACTGAGATGTAAAAAAACACAAGCAATCATTCACTACACCACAGCTTAGCAACCATACAGTAGGTTAAGTAGGCATGGCAGACCTGTCGAACTTTGAATTTCACCACATGCTGAAGTAATGTCCGTGGGGTCGTAGTGAGAGAGATACTGCGCATTTAAAGATCTTTGAGAGCAGTGTCTCTTTTTTTGGCATAATGTGCCATCAAGTGGCCAAGGAACACCATTCACTGTTTCTAGGCAACAGTTGCAGCTGTTTAATTGTTGGTTGTGCTTTGAAAGATTGGTCTGAGTTGAAATAATTTAAACTTTGAGGGCAGCACTCGGTGCCGCACAGAAGGAGTAGCATTTCCACCTAGTGGGCGGCACCACTCTCCCCATAGGAAAACAATGGCTCAGCCAGCACAGAGCGATTTTCCCACTGATCATGTGTGGACGGCTTAACAATTAATATTGTAGGGGTCCCATCTCAATACACTACACATGCCATGTAATCCACTACTAATAAATGTGTCTTGTTGATCTCAAGATCTCGCACTCATCACTGCACTTCTTTGGATCCTCAGCAATACACCCGCCTACAGTGTGTATCAAAGCTGGATGATAATACAGAACAGACATACCTTCATTTAGCTGTTTCCACCTGCTTGCAGTTACGCTGCACTAAGCTGATCACCTCTTATCTGCTGTACTTTAAAGATAGTCATGTCAGTGGTACAGTATCACTCTTCTCATGTCACTCTCGTTAAGAAAGGTAATAAGCACACTTCCCAAAATGTTCTACTCCTTTAACAACACACCTGTTGTGTCATTTGCAGTTGCTGTGGGTGCAGCAGTATGTTCAGGACACTGTGACTGCAGCAGGAGCTCATGTTAAGACTGACTTTGGGATGTGGGATCGGCAGAGACATTCCTCTGTAATACCATCAATCTCTTATCCTGTCAATCCATCTCTTTCCCTCTTGGACCAATCACTGTCCTGGAGCTCAGCAGCACGAACACAATCAAAACATGTGCTTTTCGTTTGTCTTTGTTGGAAAATTATGGAGAAAATATTATGTATTTCACAATAACCAATTCAGTGTAATGTGTTTTTTTTTTTTTTTTCTATAATCTCATGTTAGGAATCAGTAGCCTGCCCTTCAATCTGTGTCAGCCCGCTGTGCCTTCTCTTGACCGGCCTCTCCAGTCCTCCACCTCCCTACTGCAGCTCGGCTCTCCTCTCTCACATCTATCACCACGTTCCTCCCTCCCTTCCTTTCCACTTCTCTCCCTCCATCCACCTCTTCTTAGTCTGTCCTCTCCCAGATGTTAGGTGGGCAGGATTGGCCGTTTGCTGGCCCCAGCCTCCGGCATTGCGGAGGAGGGGCATCAGCCAGATGTTTGGTTACATATTCATACAGCGTTTATGAATGTGAGGAGAGCAGACAGCCACTGACAATGAGAAGGAAGAGGAGGACTCAGGTGGAAGACTGAAGGAACTTCTCTGCATTTCCTATTTCTGCCTCTGACAGGCACTTTTGGAGTTATCCTATATTTGTTTCTTCCTCTCACTCCCACTCCTCCTCCTCCTCGTCCTTCTTGAGTCAGTTTTGGATCATGTTTAGCCGGGTGTGATTGGAGGGTTACGCTCCAGGCAGATGTAAATCTGGTGAGGGTTGCTGGCACACGGGGGGAAGTGGTGGAGGACGTCAAATGAAAAGCCCGTCTCTGAGCGGCCTGCTGAAGGCGGACTGTGTGTGTGAGGACTCTGAGTGTTTCCTTAGTCGGGCTCTTGACCTCTCCGTCTGCGAGCCATGTCAAAAGTGCCCAAGAACAAAAATGTCTCGTGGGTGAGTACTGCCTCTCTGGCTGGTGGGAGGGCTGAAGGGATGGAGGCGGAGGGCTGTATACATTACAGGAGTTCGGTTTGTGTGTGTTTTTTTAAATTTCTGTCAGTCTTATGTCTTTGGATTATGCTGTCTTTGGCTTTAATTTATTATAATGAATGCTACATATATGTTTTATCAATTTCCTCACACAGCAGTTTGGTGTTACCCAAAGCACAGTTTTGTACTAAAGAAGGAGCATCGGTTTAATTTAGGATTCCAGACAGGAAACAGAGCAGATGAAAACATTGGCTTTGCTTGAACATCTGCCTTGACGTGTCAAACAGCTGTGCGGTCAAAACTATCCCGAAGCTGTCTGTTATCTCCTCCAGCCTGCTTCACACCGTCCTGCCCAGCCAGCTGAGGAAGAAAAGAGTACTGGCAAAAAAGAAAAAAAGCTGATGATTAGGGGGGCTAATGTGTGTTGACACTGCATGACTGCAGTTCATAATAATAATATAATATTTTTGTTAGTTGAGGGCAGATGTGTGGTTTCTAGCTGTGTGGACACGGTGGAGGGCAGAGTGGACGGCCAAGGTCTGGAGGTTTGCCTGAAATTGTGCGTGCCATCCATCTCTGCCTCAGCAGCCCTGCACTACTGTCCCCATATTGACAGCACACACACACACACACACACACACACACACACACACATTCTGGTTGTAAGGAGCTTAGGGACAGATGTTTGTTTACGTATGTATGAGAGCACATGTGCTCATGAACACGTGTGCTGTGTTGGGAGTGAGATGACTGGAGGGTTTGTTACGAGGATGATAGTGATAGTGGCACAAACTGAGCTGTTTGTCTCTGGATCAGGTAAATGTGATGTTTCTTCACGTCTTTCTATATAAAGTAAAATACATTATGCTCATTCTGAGGCCGTATTCACACTGTGCTGCTTTCTCCAGGTCTTAATGTTAGTTTCTAACTACTTGCTTAGTTTTATAGTCTCTCATAAGCTCCTACCTAGTTACCTGGCAAAATAACTTCAACAACTATGTGGACATTAAGTCAGTTAAATCTCTTTATACAGACCCAAACAGCATGTTTGTGACAAACCTCTGTGATCCTAAAGCTGACATTTCACACAGAAAACGTTCTCAGTTAGGTCTCATGACTGTTCGTGATTTGTTATTGCAATATTATCAGGACTAGACAGCAAGAGTTGCCAGGTTTCCATTGGCAACCATTTTGAAAAATAGGCAATCAATCCTTGGCATTTGGTTGCCATCAGTGGCAACCACTTTTTAACAATGCCGTTGCAGGAGCGACTCAGGTTAACACTGTTAGATCTGTTAGCAGTGTTTCCTTTGTTTTCACTGTTAGCACCATTAGCTGCAAACCGCCGGCTCAGCTGTCGCCATGTTGAGAGCCGTGAGGAGCCAATAGAAATGCTCCCAGTCTCGCATTTATATCCTCATCAGCATCCCTTACAGCAGGACTGCTGGAAAACACCATGTGCACATTAATGGAGGAGGCGTATGCTAAAGCAGTTTATTCTGCAAAAACATGAATATGGCATTGTTGTATGTGGCAGCCTCCACCGAATGGTGCTCAAGGCATTTACTGACAGCTGTTTTTGTGTGTTTGCATTGGATAAACAAAATTATGAATACTTTTTCAGTATACATTTCTTCCAAAGAGTACACACTTGTAGCGCTCACATACTTGGAGGGCGCATGATGACACTAATGTACAGAGTGTAGGAATGGTTCAGTTGGTGTGGGGAACATTTTAGCGTCTTCATGTGCTCTGTGATAGCTCGTTTCATGATCATCACCTTATGTAACAACTTCACAGTTGTGCTTAGAGGGAGTCAAAGTAAGCAGGGACTCTGTTTGAGTGTTTTGTTGGCACCGGAGGAGAGCTGGCTCTCGCTGGAGGAGATTTGAGGTGTCATGGAGCAGATTTAGTAAAGCCCCACATCTGGTTCACTCCCGGGTCATGGGCTAAATGTTGGGACCTTCCATTTACAGTTTCTCTCTGTGTCACAGCGGTCTGACCTCTGATGGTGATGCCTTCTCCAGCAGTGATATTGATAAGGGCGTGTGTGTGTGTGTGTGTGTGTGTGTGTGTGTGTGTGTGTGTGTGTGTGTGTGTGTGTGTGTGTGTCAGCTGTCTGTATTGTAGGTCCAGATGTGTGTGTGACCTAGAGGTCAGTGTCACAGCCTGGCCCAGCTGACGCCAGTGCTGCATCTTTCCTCTCTATTCTCAGTTATGTAACTCTCTCATCTGTGTCCCTCGCCTCTCAAACTTCTCCCTGGAGGTTTTGGTACCTCACTGCATCCAGGTTACAGGCTGCCATGACAAAAGCACCACGCACAGATGGGAAATGTTAAACTATTGTAGCAGAGGCTTAACATTATTGTATTTTTAGGAGGATTATCATACAGGAATCACAAGAACAAATAGGCTTAAATATGTCATTTTACAATTTTTTTTAAATGAAAGTAAGCAGTTATGATGTTTGGAAGGGTGTGTGTCCATAATTTTGTTCACTCTGACAATTTTTGTATGATCTTACTATTACAAAATTAAATTACAAGACAGCAAGACTGGACGCCTGTTCATATTCTGCATGAAAACAGTTAAACTAAGCTAGTTAAATAAATAACTGGCCTTACTGCCGCTCGCAAGTCAATATCATAAGCATGATAGCCTACATTAAGCATAACAGCGCACACACACACAGACGTAGGATTCATCCAGAAATTACCGTATTTTTGCACTATAGGGCGCACCGGATTATAAGGTGTATCTAGGCACTCAGGTATTTACAGATACAAGATGACCATTTTAACTGGAATGACTTCCTACAAAAGAAATAGTCTCTGACAGTCTGGTCTGTGGATTATTAAGACAGAGTCTGAAAGAGAAGTTGCTGCTGATTTTTAAATGTCAATTTTCAACACAGACAAAATGTCCATTCACCTCCATTATATTGAGAGGAGGCAAAAGACACAGAGCCGTGAAAGCTACCTGTATGTAGGTAGTGGCTTAAAGATGACAGAATCATCAAGAGAGAGATCTTTAGATCTGTTTAATCATCTAGTGACAGGATCCACATTTATCTTGGGGTCAGTTGGTGGTGTCCTGACCCTCAGGTTGGGAAACAATACTTTAAGATGAGGGCTGTCAAGGTTAACGCGATAATAACGTGGTAACACAAATTCACAACTGTTGACTTTTAGGTTGTAGCAACTCTGTTTTAAAGCTAGAGTGAAGATAGTGGTATCATATGAAGCTAGAAAGTCTGAGGAATCCATCTGTGCCAACCGTGGTCACAAAGGAGGTTAAATAACGCTCCAAACATACACTATAATTTGGTGAGGAAAAAGTGTCATGGCCATTTTCAAAGGGGTCCCTTGACCTCTGACCTCAAATTATGTGAATGAAAATGGGTTCAGTGGGTACCCACAAGTCTCCCCTTCACAGACATGACCCCTTTATGATAATCACATGCAGTTTGGATCAAGTCATAGTCAAGTCAGCACACTGACAGCTGTTGTTGCCTGTTGGGCTGCAGTTTACCCAGTTTGTTAAATTTTAAAGCGTTAAATTAAAGCATATTTTTTATGCTAAGTGCAATATGTGTGAGGGTTCCAATAATAAATATATACATGCATTTGCAAAAAACACTCCCATGTTGATGTATTAAATACATGAGAAATCTGCCTTTAAGGTATATTGAGGATAGATTAATAATGTCGACAATCATGCGATTAATGGTTTTACAGCCCCGATGTTTACACGTGGCTACAGGATGTGCCCCTCTGAATGCAGCTCCATGTGGGTGACTGGAGGATACAAGAGAAGATCAGTGATGTGCAGGGAGCAGCCTGTGTGTGTGTGTGTGTGTGTGTGTGTGTGTGTGTGTGTGTGTGTGTGTGTGTGTGTGTGTGTGTGTGTGTGTGTGTGCTGTCTGATACTTGGCAAATAGGGAGTTTTAAGTCGTGACATAATGACACTGAACCCAGTGTGGTGAGAGAGTATCACTATTCCGCTCTCAGGGTGATGAGTAGGTCTGTCTGTACATCGGCTGCACAAAGGAATTATGTCGTGCTTGCTTTTTAATTTCATCTTTCTATTTTGGAGCCGGGCCATTATAATACTCCCAGCCAAACCCCAGGAAGTTGTTTAGATACGCGCACACACTCGCACACACACTCACTCACTAATCATCACCGCATCACACAGCGGAGGGAGCCAACTGTGGTCAACAACATAAAATGAGACGCTCGTCACTTTGCGTTATTTAACACGCGTGGACGGAGCGCACGGGTTCTTGGTTTGCTCGGTGCTCCAGGTCGGAGCGAGCGGTGCGCGGCGCAACAGATGCCGCACCGAGAAATAAGCCTTTAATACCCTCAGGACTCAGGAGAGGGTAACTACACTGAACTCACAATGCTTACTTAAAGTGAAACCCCTCACGCAACTCATCCGTGTCTCCGGCGATGTCCTGCGCGTCGCGGTTTCTGGGGAAATATTTCACCTTTTACGCACAAAACGGCGCTTAATGAACGGTGTTTTTGCTGCGTTTAACGGCGTCCTCGTACACACCCACCTGTTTCAGAGGTAAACGCAGTCCTGTGGAATACCTGTCCATGTCTCATCTACTGGATCCAGTTGAGCGATAATCTGATCTTCTCGGTACAACCGTTGGACAACACTAGTGGGCTGCTTTAATCACCATGCCACCCAAGAAAAAGGTAAAATGTGCAAATATTATGGTGTTTTTTGTATTATTCATGTGTGTGTGTGTGTGTGTGTGTGTGTGAGAGAGAGAGAGAGAGAGAGAGAGAGAGAGAGAGAGAGAGAACAGGAAGGGTAGGAGAATGCACCATCTGTTGCACTGGGCGTTAATCCTTGTGTGAGGCCTTTCCACATCGTTGCACTCACTGAAGCAGTCACAAAGCTCAGAGCAGAGGGAGATGCATATCCACATGCTGCATGTATCATGTCATGTGTCTAGTTCGGAGAGAGTTGCATAACCGATGGCCTGTGAAGATCAGATGGATAATTCAGTCTCATTTCTTGCCCTTTTCTTCCACGTCTTGGACTTGCTGTGAACTGAAACTGTGCTCATGTTTTCACTCTACTCCATGTGATAGAAGTTTGAAGTTGCAGCAGCAGGTGTAGTCAAGTTCCTCCTCCTCCTGTTGTACCAGCCATCATTGTACAAACTGTTGGATTTCCTGAGGTGCATCTGTCTTTTCCTGAGTAGAAGTTGTGTTTTAGTAACATTCATTATTCCCACCATTTTAAAGAAAACAATTGAAATAAATTCTAATATTAAATAGGGCTGGGCCATGTGGCCAAAATCTTCTATCCCATTATATGTAATTTCATATCTTGATAACTCACAATATAGTTATGGTATGGTTATGGCGATGGTTATGGTTATAGTTTATGGTAATTCAATAAATAACTTGTCTATATGAAATAACCACATGGTAAAGCCTATTTTGTATACTCTGGTGTGAATTAAATACTCCACAAATCAAAAGTAATCAGTAATTTTCATTTAATGAAGAACTTTATTGCAAAATGAACAGAAAACAACTTATAGAGAAAACATCTATACACTTAATCACACTGAACTGAGTAGTAATGTAAAGTGTAAAAACAAAACCAGCCTTCAAATGACATACCATCAAAATATTTCACATCAGTTTTTCTGAGAAATTGTAGCTAGTGTGTGTTTTTATCAAGATTAATTGTGTATCATGAAATCTCGATATATGATTTCATCACAATATGATTCCATTGAAAGATGAGAAATAATCATATTGAATTATCACCCAGCCCTAATATTAAAGCCACATGCAGAGAAACACCTGATCTCTAGCCCTTTGTGCTTCTCATGCATTATCATTACATTCAAGTCACAGAGCGAAGCATCCACCTGTCAATCTCTGAAAAGCCCAGAGGGTTATTTAACAACACTTATTGCTGTTCTCATGGTACATCCAGAATACTTAAGGACTCTTACAACCATCTAGATGCAGAAATACTCCATCTGCAGCATGATTTTATTTTGTTTTTTCCAAGTTGCAACTCTTGTTTCTTAATCCGAACAAAGATGGTCACTGTAAATGTCATATTATATATTATATGTCCTAGCTTAATTTGGACATGAACCAAATTAAAAACTTTTTATCATCAGTTTATTATTTGTCTACATCAGGGGTTTTCAAAGTCCGAGGCTGTGGGTGTCCCCATCACACCCCACTTAGTTTACTTTCTTAATTTTGTTCAATTCCTGGATGCCTCTGGGGTCACGATTATGTTACTTGATCTCAGACACTCAACAATTGAGCCAAGATCGCTTCATATTGTTGTTTCACATAACTTCAGACTAAAAAAGGTCCATCCTGACTCGTTTCTGACTCTGGAAAGTTGGACAAAATTTCCCAAAACTCTCTATCTCTTTAATCAAATCACACACGTTTAGGCTTTTCTGTGATCACTAATGTAATATCCATTCACTGTTTGGACTGGAGCCCCTCTGGAGAGCCCGTCTGATCTATAGGGATGTTCGTTGCTATTATTTTGTATTTTCATATGAAAGAAAACGTAGATATTTTTCTTGGTTCATTCAGAACTTGCAAGGACTTGCGTCTTTCTGGCAACTTGTACAGGAAATCAACATGAGAAACATTTTTTGCTTTTTTAGAGCGCTACAACAACGCTGCTATTTTGCTCAGTCTCACTGCTCTCAGTTTTGGCTGCAGTTTCCAAAAAGGCTCTAGAAGCCCACTGTACGTTACCTGCTCAGCACCAACCAGAAGGCAAACAAAGTTCGCGACTAGCTGATGAACATAGTTGAACCTTTACAGCTAAAGAATCTGATTTTTCCCCTTTTGGAGACCAAAAACCGAGCTGAAAGTAGAGATCTTCCAATCCTGATATTGATTTCCATACCTGAACTTGTGTATTGGCAGCTATGAAGTACTGATGCTTTAACAAAAAAGTACTAGTGCTTTAAAAACCAAATGATAAATATTATTATTATTATTATTAATTTCTTGGGGCTGTAAACCCTGTATGGATGTGATGTGATTGCAGTCATTGTGTGGCCTGACTCAGGTTAAACCCTATATACAGATAATGAATGTCATAGAAATTTCTTTACTATCTAGTTTGACGGATTTTCCAGTGTGAAATATCATCAAATTGCTGACATTTTTCTCTGGCTAACATTACACTCTCCGCTAGCATCTGCCTAATTTGTAATGCACATGTACAACTCTCAACAGAGATGAGAAAGAAGTGAGATGGAAATAATGAGCGAGCCATCTCGCTTCATTCCCATCTCTGTTGAGAGTTGCGCATGCTCAGTACTGATCAGGCAGCAACTGACACATGTTGTTCCTGTTGAGCGTAACTGAGCTGATAAATGATATGATAATGTGGCATCGGATGGATGCATAGACTCGCCTAATTGCTGATACCCAATCCAACATTTAGGCTGTATCAGAGGCATTTCTGATCGCGGTATCGGAACAACTCTTGCTAAAAGAGAGTAAATATTGGACTAACATTCATCTGGGGGACACAAACATGACTCCACATGAATGCTGATCTTGCTCCACATCTGCTGGATGTGTTAATACATGTTTGCCATAGCAACTTCAAAGGTGAGGTGTCAACGTTGGGTTAATACCTTGTTTGTGCTGCTCCCAGGTTGCCTGAGAATCATTAAATGCAGGTTTAAGGATTCTTTAAATACCTTCAGCACAACAGTAATGTTACACAACATTCAGGGATTTTCAGAGATCTCTGGGTAGTTATTAAAACCAATCTTCAGCTCTGTGACTTGGAAAGCTCACAGTCTCTGGATGGCCTACTGTCTTACATTACAGTGTGCTGGTTGGTGCTGCTGGCCCACTGCTTGTTACCTAGAATAGGAAAAGCCTCTTAGTCGCATTACATCCAGATACCTGCTCTCCTTCCAGACAGGAAGTGGAGCAATAAGGCAGAGAATACCAGGTAGACCTGTTTCCATTGGGATTAGGACGATTTCCAAGTTAAAACAATAGTATTGTATATAGTAGTAGTGTAGTATGTTAGTGTTACACTATAGTAATGTTGTCAGTGTTTTTTATACTACAGAGGAGAGACAGTGATGACAGGTCCTGTGTCAGCAGTGGTTCAATAATTGCTTTGATTATAACAGGAATGGTTTGCAAAATGTTTTCTGAATAATCCCCCCACATGCACACCCTTCCATATACCAGCAGCAGTCATGTTGCATCACTCGTTATGATTCATAACCGTGTGCAGTGCAGATGAGCAGAGAGACTTGCCTTCCATGAACTATAGATGAAATGTCTCTATTACAGGAGCTAAGCAAGCCAGGAATTAAGTTGTATGGATGATATTAATGCAGCTATTGTATCTCCATCAGGGAGCCTGAGCACATGCGGCCCAAGCAGCAGTGTTGGCTGTCTGTGAGGAGGCTGCATTTGTCTCTCTCGCTCTAAATCCTGGATTGACGCATGCTATCTTAATCTCCTTACTCAGAGACAATCATGACCCAGAGAGAGAGAGAGAGAGAGGAGCCCAAATACACATTGGTTTTTCCTCTGTAATGATTTTTCCAATTTGGTCTCTGGTGCTGTGATTTTTTTTTTTTTCAAGTCAAATCATTTTTTTCTTTTTGATGTTCCTTCAAATGTCCAGATTCTCTCTGTATTAATAAATGTGATAAGTAGTCATTAGCAAAATGATATGAGAGTTGTATATGATGTTGAATTATTGATGTGACTCTTCTATCATTTATGTATGAATAAAAAAGTAATTGACCATTAGGGCTAAACCCATGCTAAAAGCATATAGTCAAAGCAATCCTCTGTCTATGAGAGACTTGGTGGTGGTTTCTTTTTTCGTTCCCGCCCCCAAACCAAAAACATAAAAGAAAAAGTGTCAGGAGTGAATTAAATGATTTACACCCATGTAAGCTGCAGACACTGATGCCCAGCTAACTAGCTCACTAGCTGCAGTGGTAACCTTGTGTTACTTCCAAGGCCAGTAGCCGTCTCATACATGAATAATGCAGGCTGCATTAAAAAGAGCTGGTTCTGGATGCTGTATCAGAGTGTAGGCTAACTCTGTCCTGCTCGGTCTATGAGAAAATGAGCCTGTTCTCACTTGATTTATTACCTCAGAAAATGTTGACGTGAGTTTATGGTCTCAATAGCTAGTTTCAAGTCCTCTTCAATACAGCATGATGTTCATGTAGTAAATTATGGTCCCATTTAGAGTCAAATAGTCCATAAAGCAGGGTTTGCTTTAGGACGTGGCCACCTTGTGATTGACAGGTCTGGGAGCTGTCTGTGTTTTTGTCTTACAACTTTAACCCTTTCACAATGTGATTTCAATTCATGGAAGTTAATTGTTGTTGTTAATTTTGTTTGCCTTAAAATATCTTATTCAGCATTCAGTTATACTTAGCTTCACTCTCTTGTATCACCACTGGTTGCAAAATAACAAGATAAAAGTGACAAACTTGAGGCTCCAAAACAGCAGACCAATGAATGAAGTTACATCAGAGTGACAGTGGTGACTTTAAATGGGGTCGTGTTTCCTGTGTTTGAGTTGGGCCCATGAACGCCACTCTGTGGCTATGGGGATACTCCAACAAACCCAGAAAATGTTACCTATGATAGTGTAGGGTCCATCAAACCTATTGACTCTCTTGTTCCATTAAATGTGAAACATACTGTTATATACAAAAACAAACTAACATTGACTTTTTTAGCCTCAGTATTTTAGCATGATACCATGTAGCTACAGTAAATGCATATTTAAGACCTCTTCTGTAGCGTTCTCATTTTAAAACATATCATTTTCAAATGCTAAAAACTCAGAGATGGTGTTTCCAACCAAGTCAAGTGGAACTGACGCTAGCTTAATTAACTTGTTAGCTACTGATAAAATCTGCAGAAGTGGTTGTCCACAACATTCACTGTTGTCAGCTAGAAATGAGTCTGTTTGTCTTTTTGTCAACCTCTGAATGCCTGAATGCAAGGAGCCATTGTTTAAAAAATGACTGATGATTTGAGGAAAGGCTGACAAGTGTAGTGGCCAAGCCTCCGGGAAGAGCGCCAGTCGTTGATATCAATTATCTTAGTGGCCAAATGGTGATACTACAACTTCTGTGTCCGTCACATGATGCCATTGGGCCCAAAAAGACTTTTTCCCATAGACTTACATTAGGAAAGAGACGTCTGTAACTCAGAAGATAATTGTTTTTTTGAGATGAATCAACGTCTCAGTGTGAGCACTTGAATAGTTCGTATTTAAATCATTAGGTCCTAAAAGTTGTAAAATGCATTAATAACAGAATACAGAGTTATTTCCTTCTTCCGGTCATGTGAATGAGACCCAGACTGGGCTGGGAGCCGGGGTTAGCAAGCTGTGACGACTGCGTGACATTTGTGACCCTGTGACCGAGTCGTGACTGCGCAAACGCTACTGCGCCTGCTTCATGGGCCCAGTGAAAGCCGAAGATCACTGTAAGATCTGAGTCCTTCTCCAGACAGAAGTCAAGCCATTTTTGGCTTCAGCTTTCATAGGAATGAACGAGACTCCGCCTCCAACGCTGTATCCAGTCCTCTTAATACATCCATGGTAGCAACAGTAACTAAGGGGGGCGGGGCTTAGCAGACTTAATTAATTGAAGTATTTTTTACTTTTAAACTCCTTTTTAAACTTTCCTTTTTTTTAAGCACAAACTGGCAACATCAGTAATAATGATCAAACCCATATTAACACACTGTAGACACATAAATTACTTTTAGTGCAGCCCAGATCCGCTGCCACTCTTGATCTGTAATTGGAGATCTAAAGGGCCGTGATGCAGCCTTTAACTCCACAGATGGAGACTCGTGCCAAAGTAAAGGTGACGGTGCCAGCCCGGCCATATCTGCTGTATGGAAGCATCAGGCAGAGGGCATGCAGCCAGTCTCCTTCAGACAGATGATGCAGAGCAGCTGATTAGACGGGGTTTGAAGAAAACCAAACACACATTGCATGTTAATGAAGGAGAGAGAGAATAAATCATCACAGTATACGGAGTAACACATGAGCAGCAGCTACATTTCACCAAGAGGACCAGATAAAATTTCACTGTTCCTCTGCAGCAGAAATACAAGACGATATTTATCGGTGAAAATTAGAAATTTTTGGACACCTGGGCTCAATGCCAGAGAGCTCACTGGAGGGACGACAGGAAATTAGTCACAATTAGATTCGTGACCTGCTCCTGCTAGTGAACGGTGTTTGGGAGGCAGGCGGCGCTTTTGTCCATTTTAAATGCACAGCTCTAACTCCCGAATCTCACCAGCATTTTACATTTTGCTTCACAATGAAGCACAGACTGCTCTCCATTAGAGTCGTGAATGAGAGGAGTCATTTTGGCATCCTTGGTTTTAAAAGTTTTCGAAGTTCTGTTCACTCACTGCAAAGGCATGTTAGAGGACTGACAGCTGGAGGCTGAATCTGTTATCTGTACATCATTGAGGGGCATTTGTGCTGAATTTACACTTGTGAGCAGTTAACTGACCCACTAGTGACTTGAACAAACTGCACAGACAGATGAGACAGACAGGATGAGCATGTTACGCTATTTGAAACATGGCACATCAATAATAACATAGATTTTTTTTGGCAGATTAACTTTTATTTCTGTTATTTCTTCTTTCTTTCTTTTTTTTTTTTTTGCAGTTTTGACCAAGTCAGCAGCTGAGCTCATTGCAGATTCTTTACGCTCGGCAGCCCCCCTCACTAGTTGGCGTTCACCAAAGGCCCTGTTCAGACCTGGCATTAACATGCGTCCCGAGTGATCGGCTCACAAATGGACAGCTTTAAATGCATCTTTTCACGCCTGGCATTAGAAGGCGTCTACACATGTATCTTGAGTGACCACTTGTGATCGGATCTCACCTCCCCATTCTACAGTATACGCACCTAAACACGTAGTAAACACAGGACTAACACAGCAGACATTGTGACATTTTATTACATGAACGTCAGTAGTAATATCCTACATATTCATGAATTTGGGTACATTTTATTAACATCAAAATATACCTCCATGCTGCCATCACCACTGCCTTTGCCAGGAAACAACGTCCCTGGGGACTGCCGATACAATAACCTTTTATTTTGATGTCAATAAAATGTACCCAAATTCATGAATATGTAGGATATTACTACTGACACTCCTGTAATATTACATCACTATTACTGCAGTATTAGCCATGTGTTTACCATGTGTTTATATGCATATAGAGCGGGGATGTGAGATTGGATCACAAGTGGTCACTGGAGACGCATGTGGAGACGCATTCTGATGGCAGGTGTGAACAGACGTACTTAAAGCTGTCCACTTGTGATCCAATCACTGAGGACGCATGTTAATACCAGGTCTGAACAGGGCCACTGCTAGAAGAATGTGGGCATATGTGACCCAGACCACCTCTGTTTGAGTGATCTGACCTCAATGTGTTCTCAGTGCATCTTGAGTGTTTTAACACCTGATCACCCAGAGTGTTCATACCAGGTCTGAAGAGGGCCTAAGTTCCTGCATGTTGAACCTGTTTGACAGGGCAGTGGATGGTGCTATAACTACCAAAATCTGGAGCTCACTGCCCTTTACTAATACCCTTTTTTCCTCCAAAATTAGCACGTATATGCAGGTTTTTTAAACATGGGCAAACTTGTTAAAAATAAGCAATAGACTCCTTTAAGTGTTAAGTTCAATGTTCAATGAATTTTACAGTGGGTACTTTTTTTTTTTTTTTTACTACTAGATGGTGATTGTTGGAATAGCAGAAAGACAGAAGACGGTATAGATGAGTTACATTTTGTTTCTGTGGAGTTTGAAGTGTATTTTGTGACGATCAGCGATGTAAATTAACTGTAGTGTGACCAGAGTCTGGTAGCTTTAAGGAGAGCATATTAATTGTATTGTAAATTATAATAATTGTCCAAATTTCTGTTGATTTTATTCATTTATTTATACAGATTGTAAGCCAGATGTTAGTGGGTGTTAGTGGGAAAGGGGCTTGAAGTTGTCACTTCACCTTTGGTTACGACAAGATGCTCAGTTGCCACAGAGGCTGAAGGCACCACAGATGTGCTCACGCTGCGTAGCGGGTGGAAACTCTTAACCCTAGTTGTCTTTTCGTAGCTTAAAATGTGACACAGATAACAGCAGCACCTGGGGAGCATCCAGCAAGGAGCAGGAGGCTGCAGGGATGTGGCACACACACTTCATCTCTAAATACAAACACTCAGAATAACAGTGCCCATCCAACCTGGCAGACTGCCGCCCACCCTTCATCAAGACATAAACCCTGGTCTCTCTCAGCCACTGTGGAGTATTTTCCCATGGTTCACCTCACTGCTGCTTCCACATGGACTCTCTGATGCGTCCTTTTTGTAATCTGGCATGCAGCCAACTTCAATGACACTTTACCGTTAGGTGTTTGACGTCTTCGACTGTGATGTTGAACATTGCCAAGTTGACTTAATTATACTGACATTCTCTACGGGAGATGTAACTGTCACTTCAATGGCTCCTCTATGGATCTCCCATTGATTTTAATGTGCTGCTCAATTACTGTTCAGTCTATGAGGACGTCGTGGATTTCACCAAATGAGTTGGAGGTATCTGGAGGCATTACAGCATACTGTACAAGTTACAACGGGAGAAGTACTTTCCTCAGTGGGAGTCATTTATGCTTCGATGGCATATTTCTCTCAATGGTTGCCATGGAAACACCCCCACATTTATGGAGGGAATGTGCAGAAGAAACGGTATCTCCAGTGTGTAGTGTCTACTGTGATGAGATTAATCCCTAAGATCGGGATATTGTGTCAAGTGGAGAAGATGGAGTCTTAACTTCAGAAACTAAAAAAAGCCTCGTCTGGTGGTCAGGTTGTTGGCTATCACAGTGCAGATGTTTCTTCTACTGTATAACATTCCCATCCCATATGCCTTCAACCCTCTGAGACCCACAATAGACCCATTTTTGTCTTTTTTTAGGGCGGTACAACGGGTATTTAGGAGGGGATAGCAGGTCAACAGTAGATATCACATAGAAGTGGCGTACATCATCTGAAAGCTGGGAAACTGAAGATTAATTTGAGATGTAGTTCAGCACTGTGTGATAAGTTGTTCCAGTCATAAATCAGAAATAAGCATTGCAGAAATTGTTGTAGCAGTTTTTAGGTTGATACCATTTATCACACAGATTTGGTGCTAAATCTAACCATTTTTTATCACTAGAAAATTGATAGAAATTGTCATTAATCCCTCCAAAATACCAAATTAAAACACCTAGACCTTGAGGAACACCATAGAAAAAAAAATTATGCTGTGATTTGGTATCAAAAACTTTTTTTGAAGATTGCTGAAAGAAAGTATGCAGAAATATTGAAATACACAATTTTTAGAAAATGCTAAAATACATTTACACAGCAGGAAAAAACTGCATGTGATTATCATAAAGTGTCAATGTCTGCAAAGGGGAGAAATGTGGGTACCCATAGAACCTATTTTCATTCATATCAAGGTCAGAGGTCAAGGGACCCCTTTGAAAATAGCCATGACAGTTTTTCTTCGCCAGAATTCAGATTTGGAGCGTTATTTAGCCTCCTTCTAGTCAAGCTAACATGACGGCAGGCCGATCATTATGCACTTTCGATGAAGAGCAGTGCACAGTCCCTGAGCTTTTCACTGAAAAACATCCAGTTAGTTTCAAGACAGTTCAACTAAGACTGAACTGAATGAATATTTAGGAAATGTGAGTGTGACGTGAAGGTTCCTCATCAAGAGCTCCAGATGAACGTGAACATGGGCCTTTGCTTTTTCCTGGCTGTCAGTATTTTGTACTACAGAAAGTTTTAGGTGTTTGTTTTCTTTGGCCTGAAGCTAATGTGGAAAAGTTTACTTTGTTGTATTTTAGCACTCATCAATGTTCTTGTATGTTGAGGCCCACTTTGCCCGATACAAGTAACACATGGCTTTGAAACAACTGCTGTAAGCAGCCTATTCTTATTCTTATAACTTATTATTATTAAATTTTGTTTAAGGGTCAAAATAAGATCAGTTCAGCTCAGCATGAAAAGAACTGCTCATCAAAACAAACAATTATAAGGTAAACATGGGAAATTTGAATGAAATATCTCTAATGTGAACATAAGCTGCATCTCAGCATTTCTTAAGGACCCAGTCCAGAGTTTGTCCTCTAGGGGATGGCAGTGCTCCGGGCCAGCCAGCTGGCTCCGGGTGACTCTATGTCTCTGATTGTTTCAGTTTCGGGAGTCCATCTCCCCAATCAGACGCTCCTGTCCTAATGTACTCTGCTGGCGCATGCAGAAAGAGCTGTGTAAACGCTTTTGAGTCACCTTCATGCAGCACACGACAGAACGTGGCTTTGCTTGTTCACCCACCCTCCCATCATCCTTGTCCTCCACCTTCTTTTGCCTCTAAGCCACGTAATCACGTTAATGGGCCGGGATGGCTCTCCAGCTGGGAGGGATGGGGAGAGGAAGGAAGCAGGTTGGTGAAGATATGGAGATGATGAATGAAAGAAGAAGTGGGGTAGAGCTTGAATAAAAAATGTAATTACACTATTAGTGGACCCATATTGCACATGTTTTAAAGGACATGGCATGAAATCTGATTACAGCACAGTAGGCTGTAATAGTATTATAGCTCAGGAGAAGTTTTCTGTCACTGAACTGAACTGATTGTCTTGTTTTTGTTTTTAACCACAAAAGGTGGTTCGTACAAAATTATAGTAATAGCATTGCAACAAATTATTATTTTTAGTATCAAATAATATGGCATTTTGAATCAGACAATGTTTTGGTATTTTTGCTTGAAAAATGTTTAAAACAATCATTGTAATAGATACAGATTATTGTGTAATCCAGTGGTTCTCAACCTTTTTTGGGCCTCTCTATTATCCAGGCCCTGACCGCCCCTCCATCATTTAAAAAGTAGGCTAGTAGTCTCCCCTGAATATTAATATTGTTTATTATTTTGGGTTATATTATTTTTAAAAAGCATATAATTGAATGCCAAATACTGGCGCTATGAACTGGTTTTGGTTGGTGAGTCGCTAAACTGCCATTAAAAAACAGACACACACACACAGAAACTCCCCCCTTTCAAAAATATTGCTTCCACCGTCCCCACTGAGAAATGCTCCACTAACTGATTAATCAATTCAGCGTCGTTGAAAGTTATACATGGCTCCAGTCAGATACCTGGGTAAGATGATAAAATAGACAAAAACATTGAAATGAAAAATAATTTATTTTAAAGTCAAACTAATTTCTTTTACGCAGTCGATCTTTTGAGGTTGTAGCGAGCTCAGTTTTAAAGCTAGGGTGAAGATACTGGAATCATATGAAACTAGAAAACCAACCGTGTCATACTAGCTTGTTGCGAAGGATCAAATTAAATATATTGATTGGATGGCCCGCTGTCATGTTAGCCTCTCTGGAAGGAAGCTAAACAACGCTCCAAATTTGGACTAAATTCTGGCGAGGAAAAAATGTCATGGCCATTTTCAAAGGGGTCCCTTGACCTCTGACCTTTGGATGTGAATGGAAATGGGTTCTCTGGGTATCCACGAGTCTCCCCTTTACAGACATGCCCACTTTATGATAATCACATAAATCACATACTGCTAAATGCAGTAGCTGTGACGGTTTCTGGACAATATTTGTCATTGTTTTGTGTTGTTAATTGATTTCCAATTATAAATATATATACATACAGTTGTATACAGCAGCATATTTGCCCACTCCCATGTTGATAAGAGTTTATCAAGACATGACAATTAATCATGGACAATTATGTGATTTATCACAATTATATATCTTACTCGACTGACATCTTTACTCCATCCATCCATCGTCAACCGCTTTTCCCGTTAGGGGTCGCGGGGGGGCTGGAGCCGATCCCAGCTGGCATTGGGGTCGAAGGCGGGGTACACCCTGGACAGGTCGCCAGTCCATCGCAGGGCACATAGAGACAGACAACATATAGACAGACAACCATTCACGCTCACATCCACACCTACGGGCAATTTAGAGTCATCAATTAACCTAAACAGCATGTCTTTGGACTGTAGGAGGAAGCCGGAGTACCCGGAGAAAACCCACGCTTATACGGGGAGAACATGCAAACTCCACACAGAAGAGTCCCAAGCCGGAATCGAACCTGTGACCCTCTTGCTGTGAGGCAACAGCGCTAACCACTGCACCACCGTGCAGCCCTGACATCTTTACTTTATATTATAATTACTTTTGCTTCTAAAACTTTGTAAAGTACAATCTAGAGTCACATTTCTATATACTGAAACCTGTGGTGCCTCCGACAGCTGAGCCAGCTGAATCATATCTGAAGGATGTGGATACTTTATAATCCATGATCTTTTTCTTTGGGTAATGGCTCAAATTAACATTAAAGCAGAACAAAAAAAGACATTTTAAATAGTTTGCAGCTCTTTGGTAGACACTTCTAAGTCACCTGCAGTAGAGCTCAACATTGTTTAATAATTCAGCGGGGGCGTTTTGTACTGTTGGCTGGGTGACATTGGCTTGCAGGAGAGGCGGGTGCTGTGCGAGCAGATGTCTCCACCAGCCATGGATAAACAAAAAACCATGCCTGAGCATAATTCTGCCCCGGGGAGATTTCCTTCCTCCTCCTCTCTTATTCCCTCCTCGTCATGTTCAATTGTCTGTCTTGACATTTTCTCTACTGCATCCTTCTGCTTCTGTACAACTAAGTCTCTCCAGTAATTACCAACACTGTCCCACCACCTTATTAATACCTACATCATGTCCTTGTCCTTCTTCTGTCACATTTGAGGCCTTATTTGCCTCCAAGGTTATTATATTTTATCCCTCCTGTTTTATAATTTATTTTCAGATGAGCATTCTGAGCTATCGGCCATATCTGTTCGATATGCTCCTGTTTATGCTTTCTTTGCTGACACAATTGAACATTAACAGTAAAATGATGCTTTTAGTTCAATTTGTAACTGAGCCATAGATATTTTTAAATGTTGTGTCTAAGGTAGTGTTTGTACTAATATGATTTTAGTCTCCAGTATACAGCGTTTCTGTTTTTTACTGTTTTCTCTCACGATAGCCCTTTTTCTTTGTTTCTGTAATGCTTGATATTGTTCGCTATATTGGACATTTCCGAACTGTTTTTTATTGGCAGTTGAGATGAGTTTTGACACTAGAGTCTAAGAACGTGGCACATAGTGTTGGCACTTAAATCTTTTTACCACACTAGCAGCGGTCTGTCCTTTTTTGTGATGGATTGCCATGAACTGTACAATTACAGATATTCGCGTTCCCCAGATGATAATCCCTAATCCCTAGTTCTCATGTGTCCTCCCTCCATTCTACTGGTACAGTCAGGGCTGACCAAAATCAAAGGCCTTAAACAGCCTTGAATTACATAAATAAAGTATCACTGCAAAGCTGAGAGTCTTTTTAATGTCTGTAAGTCTGTATTCATGTGTTGTTATATTAGTCCTCATAGTAACCATTTTTTAGATGTGATCTCACTGTATAAAATGACCTGTGGTGACTTCTGGGATAATCACAGCCTCATGAAACTTTACAACCACAAACTAGAGACCTAGAGCATTCAGAGGACGGATGGTTTTTATAGCTAGATTGAAAACAACAATTTATGAGGCATAATAGATCATGGGAGTGACCATCATATATTTTGATCATGTTCTAAACCCTTATACACTTTTAAGATTATTTTTAAGTAATTCATTAATTCATGTTTATTTCTGACTTATAGCTAGAATAACTTGACACAGTGCTGAGCTGCATCTCAAGTTAATCTTCAGGTTTCCAGCTTTCAGATGATGTACACCACTTCTATGTGACATTCAGTATATCTACCGTATATTGTGGGTCTCAGGGGGTTAATACAGTTGTGATGTCTGATGCATACAGGGCTAGGATTAGGGTTCTCTTGGTTCTCCAAATCAGGGCTAGAGCCGGCCCTGGGTACAGTCTGTTGTTCTCTCTCACCTCATTCTCTCCCGTCTCCCGCCTCCTCCCCTTCCTCCAACTCTCCCTTTGTCTACAGTAATTTCATAATACAAGCTATTAAAGATGAGTCTTATGGGGTTGAAGATAGGTCCATCATAACTAGTGGCCTACAGTAATGATGCTGTATAATCTGTCATTGTCAAAGTCAGAGCGTCTGACTAGTGTCAGGCAGTGCAGTGTGCACTCACTTGGAATAACGTGGAGAGGAGGAGTGGGTGACGGGTAAAAGGAGAGCCAGAGGGTAGATGTTCTCTGCTGGTTGAGCATGACGTTTGAGCAGTGAACACAGTCTGGACTGACATTCATACTCACTCAGTGTATTCTTATGACTCTCTGTAATAAACTCTGCAAAACACGTTCCAATAATTTGCTTTGCCAGAGAAGTTTTGGAGGAAACAGAATCGCTGCCTGGATGACTTTCACTGGCTGCTTTTGTTTCAGTCCAGGAAGTGTAACAACCCGATTACAGGGAAGTCATCGAGAGAAGGTTGGTGTTCAGGCTCCCACATATTGTTCGGTTTAGGCTACTAAAACACTTGGTTAAAGGAATAGCTCAATTTTAGAAGAGATGAGACATGGGACATGGTTAGCTTAGCCTGGCTCTTTCCAAGGTCCAAATCACACATACCAGCTCATCTAAAGCTCAGCAATTGTCTGTTTGTTTAAAGAGGACCTGTACTCATTTTCTGGTGCATATTTGTATTTTGGGTTTCTACCAGAAACTTGTCTTGTCCCGTCTCCAGCTATGCTCGAACTAGATTTGTTTGAGGGTGCGCCAAGCTAGCTGCTGGGCAGGTATTATGCAAATATGTTACTTGGTGACATCACCACGTTACAGAAGAAAAGGGAGGACTTCAAGCAAGATGTTTCAGGCTGTTCATGAGCAGTGTTTCTGTAGGGAGAGTATCTCGCTTTGGCGTGGACTTTGTTACTTTCAAACCTTTTACATGCAGAGGATATGTGGAGCTGGAGATTGAACCGCCATCCTCCTGAAAGGAGGGTGACTCGCCCGACTTCTGAGCTACAGCCGCCCGATATGTATGAATAATAACAATAAAATATCTAAGTAGTAATTGAGAAAAGTATCTGCCAAATGAATGTAATGTAAAAAGCATTGGAAACGTTAATTATGAAAGCAGGATACACATAGCAGTGGATATGTAATAAATGACATACAGTGTAAAATGTTGTGGCCTTTATCAAAGTTTCATGTCATTAATATACACAGCATAGCTCTCTGATTGACTTCAACACACACACACTTCAACACACTGGACGTCACCGAGGACTCACTGTGCTGTTAAAATGCACCAGACTGAGCCGACTGTCTACAACCAGTGAGCTGATATGTGCCTTTGGGATGCAAGTGTGTATCTTGAGTGCCAGACTGACGCAGAGGGCCGTGCCACCTGCTAGCTATGACACAGAGAGCATTAATTATCATGTCTTTGAGGGGACAATCTAATCGCTGGGACACATGGCACATAAACCTGAGTGTCCCAGAAGGGATGTGCTGCGACAGTTCCTGACAATTAAAGGCAGTGGGGAAAGGAAGAGTAAATGAGAAGGCATGTCTCAGGGATGTTGTTAGGTCAGAAGCTCAACAGTGAAGCATTCAATCAGTGTTTGTATCCTACAGTTTCGTTCGCTTAAGAGTCACAGTAAAGATCTTCATGGGTCCAAAATGTTGGAGTCAATACAAAATAAAACTGTGGAAAACTAATCATGCATGCATAAATTAATAATAATAATAAAAAGGTCCCCAATCCATATAGAGCTGAGGATAATTAGACACAATATAAAATGTGGTCGAGACAAAACACCAATGCCGACAGGAACATGATGCTCTATCAGTCAACAAGTAGCCATGTCCAAAAACAGCAGCAATGTAATTATTATTATTATTATTATTATTATTATTATTATTATTATTATTATTATTATTATACCTCCGCCAAGGAGGTTATGTTTTTGCCGGCGTTTGTCTGTTTGTTTGTTTGTTTGTTTGTCTGTGTTCAAGATAACTCAAAAACTTATGGACGGATTTTGATGAAATTTTCAGGGTGTGTCAAAAATGTGAAAAGGAACAACTGATTTAATTTCTGGGGGTGATCCGGAAGAAATCCTGGATTCTGGATCACTGGAAATTTTTGTTAACATTGGGGTAAATGGGACCCAAAAAATTGTTTCTCAATATCTCTGGTAATTGTTGCCCAAAGCTCATGAAATTTGACTCAGGGATTTACAATGTGTACTTCTATCAAATCCCAAAGGCTGATCCAGATCTGATCCAGATGGCAGAATTTTATAGTAATTTATATAAAAAAATGGGGGTACTCTTACATTTTGGCCTACTGTGCATTTAATATTAGAGGTAGAGATTTCTAACAATACAATTCAAGACAATTCAGCATCTGAAGTATGTCAACGAATTTGATCTAGCTTTAATACTTGAGGAGATAGATCCAGAAGAAACCCGCCAGGGGGGGAAACTATGGTGCTTGACGGAGGTCTGCGCTCTCCAAGTGCTTTTCTAGTTTTATTTGTATTTGTATCATTATATTTTTTGTAATATTTTCCACACAATTTAATATCTGTGAATCAAATTTCAAAAAGCTAATTCATTTTATAACATACAGTAAAAAACGATGAGGGGAGAAACAAAGATGTGACACCCAAATACCCTGAAGTGCATCACTGCACTATTGTAGCTCCTCACGTGTCACAATCAGAAATACTGTTTTTGTGAAGTTAAAGGGGTACTCTGCCAATGTTTTTTTTTTTTTTTTTTTTTGTGGTCAAAGAGGAGTCCTACTCAGCCTGAAAGAAGAGCTGAATAATTGTTGTCTGTGGCTCTCCAGGCTGAGAAATGTTGCTCAAGTGACTTATCTCCTCAGCACCAGATTCTGCCATAGGGAGAAAAACAGCTCTGGCTTGTTTGTATTTTTTAAACCAATCACAATCATGTTGTGCGACACTGAGCACAGGATGTAGTGACCAATGGCAGACTAACATACAGCACAGTCTTCATCCGCTGTGCCAGAGTAAACATACAATAGGATGCTTTTTAGGTGCATTGTGGGGGCTGTAGGCTCTAGTGTATTTGGAGTGTGACCCATAGTGGTGACTGAAAGTCTCTCTGCTGCATCAATTATCAAATATTTTTTTCTCTCTTGCACGTCCTCCAATTTTATGGAAGTACAACACTAAATTGCTGGAGTTCTCTCTTAAATCATTGCTGCAGAGACTTTATGTTGTCTCGTCTGGCTTCTGCTGATTTGGGATCAGTTTCAGTCATTAAATGTCTCATTGATTTAGAGTTTTTATAGATTAGAAAGATTAATCTTCATATTGCTGTTTTGAATTGCGTTTGTCTTGAAGAGGGGCGGCTGTGGCTGAGCGCTCGGTTCGATCTCCGGCTCCTCCAGTCCACATGTTGAGACGTCCTCGGGCAAGATACTGAATCCCAAATAGCTCCTGAAGCCTGTGCCATGTGTGTGAATGAGTATTTAGATTAAATCCTGATGGGCAGGTTGGCCCCTTGAATGGCAGCCTCTGCCATCAGTGTATGAATGTGTGTGAATGCTGACATGTGGTGTAAAGCGCTTTGAGTGGTTGGAAGACTAGAAAAGCGCTATATCTGTAAATGCAAGTCCATTTACCAAGAAGCAAACTTTGTTGATCCTTTACATCGGATATGTTGTTTAAAACTGACCTTGTGGCAATTTGTGTCTTATGTTTTTAGTCTGTCACTCAGTGTTATCACTGTCTCACTGTGGCATCACTGTCTGTGCCACTTTCACTTTTTCTTACTTTTTTAATCAGAAATTCATTTTCCACTTCTTCAAAAAGTCTAAATTTCAGTGCAGTGCACACGAGCAACTCAATGCAGAGAATTGATTAAACTAATCGTAATTACTCTGTGTCTCTCCTGCAGGGAGAGCGTCAGGACTCAGACGTCGTCGAGGAAAGAAACGCCCAGGTGCAGCTGGAGAAGGCCAAGGTACTTTCTCACCGTTGCAGCATGGTAACACAGCGACCCACCCGCCGCGGCCCGCACACACTCGTTTTATCAAGGACACGATTACATCACGGACAGGAAACACAGACATCAGGACATCAGATGAGCAATATTCTGCTATTAAAATGAGTCATTGTAGTCTTCATCCTTGTTGTCCCTTTATGTGCCGGAGAAGGATAATGATGAAGGATATTGATTATTACTCATTCAGTTCAAATGAATGTCTTCTTTCTTCCTTCTGAACTTTCTTCCGCCGACCGCTTTGTTGCAATATAATATGTTTCCAGTGAAAAGTCTAATTACAACAACAACTCAAAAGGCCAATTTATGAAAATTAAAATGTGATAAATGTTTATACTTTAACAACTATAATACAATATACAAGGATAATAAGTTGCATTTGAGGTGACGGAAAGCACTTTTTATCTACATCATCTCACACATTTGTTCACATACAATTCAAGGTTATAAATGACTTCTTGAAGGGATAGTTCAGGTGTTTTGAAGTGTATGAGGTACTTATCCACAGTCAGTGAATTAGAGTAGATGATGGTACGGTACGGACGGGGCAGCAGCTAAATGTATTTTAACCACCGAAAAGAAAGGCTGACCTATAATAATCAATATCAGCTGAAATGTACAGTATATTTAGAATATATTCACTGCATCATTTTGCCATCAGACAGCTCTTTCTGATGGGGAACTGAAGCTGTTTTATCCATCTGTGCTCTCGTCAAAGCAACCAGAACTGGGGGGTTGCCAATCTAGTACTGCGTCGATCGGTTAGTTTGTTTTGTGTTATTGTGTGACTGTTGTGAATCCGAACTAACCAAAGTCATCAGTTTGTGACCCATTACACCAATGCCTCATACACCTACAGTACATACTTTGTTGAGCTATTAAAATAATGATGCCAGAAAACAAGTTGTATACCTAAAAAACTAACATATTATTTGGAGCAAGCAAATTAATTTGCATAAATAAACAACCTGAATTGGAATAAAGCTACTTGGGTAAATGTATTTATCCTTTAACACCAAGTGCATCCAGATTTTGCCTGCTAATGGTTTGATCAGGATCATGATAAAATCTTCACCTCTTTGACAACACGTAGGCAGCATTTAGGAATAAGGAAAACATGCCGATTAAGGAATTCATTTGTGATTTTTACCATCGAAAGAAACAAAATATACTGCAGATACAGAAACAGCAATATCATATCAAATATGGGGATAACAGAGTAAATTTTCAGTCTCTCCTAGAAGACATTCATGGCCTTTTACTCACTTGTTCATGTGAAAAGTTAACCAAGAAGAGAAGTATTATAAGTTAAACCAGAATGCCAGAACATCCCCCTTACACTGCCTATCACTGTTTAGTGTGGCTTACATATGTACAGAAGGTGGGTATCCACTGTTTATCTCTGTGGACAGAACAACCATGAAGGTCATTACAGAAATATATAAAATTATCACAGCTGGTATCAAACTCTTCCTCTGTCTGTGCCGTTAAAGTAGAGCCTGCTGATTCATACTGAATATTGAATTAAATGCTCTCCCACAGATTTAATGCGCTCCCACTGGTGCTCCATAATTAAAGCAGCAAACACGTTGGGCCGGTCCCTGCTGACCCCGCAACCTCTCCTCCAGCCTCATCTTCCCAAAGTGGAGTAATTAGCAGCTTGATCTGCGTGCCGCTGACATTTGACTCTGACAGGATTACACCGCCAACAGGCATTCAACCAGGAGGAGGCTGATACTGTGAAGCAAAGAGGAAGATGCAGTCAGTCTTCTTCACAGCAGACGTTTGGATTTGTCATAGTGGGAAAAGAGCAGGTGTCACTAATAACATTAGTGAAACCTGCCCAGTAAGCCAATGACAGTGTGACAATGAGCTAGCGAAAAAAACATTTAAATAACTGGAATGTATTTGAATAAAGTAATTCACGAAAATAGACAAAAATATTTAAAAATAAACATTTAAGGGAAGATGACACTCTATTGTTCAACAGGCTAAATCCACAGTATGTCCATGTATGTCAGACTCTAATTAATTATTAAGAATAGATTTGTTATGCTCTGACAGCCATCACAATGTTCATTTTGCCCTGCATGAGGCTGCACAGTTGTTCATGATGGCAGCCAAAGCTGATCAGTGTTGCTGACACAATGTCTAATTTAGTCACAACTCAAAGAGACAAGCAAACGTAATGAATACGATTCCCTAATGATATTAATATGATGAATGAATCCAGTATTTGTATGGCCGGGTGATAATTCAGTATGATAATTTAATATCTTTCAGAGGGATTGTATCATAATGAAATCATATATCAAGATATTGCAATACAATTTATTTTTTCTCCATAATTTCACTTGAAGCTGTTCATTTTGCACAAAGTAAGAAGTATTTCATTCACACAGGAGCAAACAAAAATAGGTCTTACCATGTGGTTGTTTCATATTCATACTGAATTACCAGAAAACATGCTATATTGTGAAATATATCGTTATTGAGATATGAAATTGCCTATATTGTGATAGAAGATTTTGGCCATTTCGCCCAGCCGCAGTATTTGTAGCACTTCAATACCAAAACACAGCAGTTAGCCTGTCGCTAACACATATCTGACCGGAGTCACCACGACAACCTGTAGCTTCAGTTCATACTGTTTCTGCTGTCTCTACAACTTGATATTGACTTTAACAGCAGATTGATCAGATTGCCAGACAAATGTTGAAATATAATAATGAGCTGCTGGGATTTAATGCAGTTTTGTATTGATTTTTGAGTTTAGATTGTAACAATACTTGAATTTGCTTTTTTAACAATGCTGTGATGCATTGGGTTAGGGTTAAGAGTTAATTAACAGTGACCCTGACAAGCACCGTACATCACCCTGAAGGGGATTATTTCACAACAATAACCCACTAGCTGTGCATTATCCCACAATACACAGCCACTTACTTAAGAAATTAACAATTTGACACAAAACTGGTCCTCCAGAGTCCGACATCAAAACTGCATCAATAGCAACGGTCTGCTATAAAGAAATAACAGAGTGCAGAAGTCTGTGATTGACCAATCAGAATCAAGCATTCAACAAAACTGTATCAATCATTTTGATATTTTGTGTGCACAGATTAATAATTTTGAAATTTTGGGGCACAAATTCATTGCAGAGCGCAATTGTGCACAAAAAAGTGTGTGTGATACCAGCTGGGTTCTGTATATCTGCAACATCGTTTTCTTTCTTTTCCAAATACATACTACTTAAACTGCTTTGCTTTATTTATTAGTAAGAACTGTAAGTCAAATGTAAAATGCTACACATTACAAGCCGTTAACCTACAGAGTTGTTTAAAAAAAAATTCAAAAAGATAAAACACATAATTATATCTTAAATGTGCAATTATGTCGGTATTGTGATGTTTAAAAATATTATGTACATCTTTGTATTTTCTGAACACAAACCATCTATTCTCTCGTTAACTGTCCCACCTATGCTTCAAAAGCACATTTGGGCAGATTACAGTGTTTAATGTGAAAATGACGTCATTCCTGATCAGTTCCAGTTCTCCAATACAACATTAATTATTCCTGATTGTGGGAAAGATTGCTTTGTGTGTGGATTCTTTATAATGTGTGTAATCAATTGAAATTCAGTGAAATACATACAATATGTTGTCTGTGTGAAAATGCGTATGTGGGTGAAATATCATGATTAAAGATAACTGACATCAATTAGTAATAACATTTTATTATGAACACCACTACCTGTCTCCTCAGTACAAGCCTGTGGCATTCGCAGTACGTTGCAACTTCTCTTACACGCCAGCAGACGACGACAACGTTCCCGTACCGGGCCAGGCCGTCACCTTTGAGGCCAGAGACTTCCTCCATGTCAAAGAGGTTAGAATAGAGTTATTAACATCATCAGAGTAAAAATAAATGTGAGCCAGGCCTTTGATTGACACTTTTTTCCTTTTTAATGATCAGAAGTTTAACAATGAGTGGTGGATCGGCCGGCCGGTGAAGGAGGATGGCGTGGTGGGCTTCGTCCCCAGTCCAGTCAACCTGGAAACCATTCTCATCAGACGAGAAGTCCAGGCGAGGAAAGCTGCCAAGGCCTTAGCCAAGTATGTACTGCATGTTTCCCTTTTCCATGAGCTTCAATTCAACAGGGTCACAAACTAGCACACAAGCTTGCGCTGCTTTGTGCTGACTTATCTTGTAATCCTCATAATAATCTTTATTGGTCCAGCACTCATACAAACAAAAACATCACTAAAAAGTGACATAGAGAGGATTATATGACATTTTAAGCATTCAGTTGATGCCCTTTGAAAACACCCACAGATTAGTCCAACTATGCTTTGACCACAGAGGTGTAATCAGTGGAAAGGGTCACACCAGGAATTATTTTGTAGACGGAAGCAAAGCAAGCGTGTCTGGATCAAACCGCGAGGCTGCACTGACGCAAACTGGAGCTGAATCCACTTTTCATTCTCTGTGTATTAGTGTGCGCAGTACAGAGTATACAGTACACAGTACCTAACAAATATACATGCACACAGTTAGAGATGAGTTGAGGTCAGTCGAGTCAATTTGATCTGTATAGCCAATAGTCACAAATTTGCTTCATGGGGCTTTACTTTTAGTACAGTAAGCTATCCAACACCTCCTATCCTGAGACCCTCAATTTTTTTGGGAACATATTCAAAATTTGTAATTAATCAAATACCACAAACCAACTGATATGCAGTGTGAGTTGTTCTCATGCAATGTTTGTAGCTATACATTATAATTTGTAAATAACAGGTGATGTAGTATAAAGACAAAGACAAAGTCCATGCAGGGAGGAAGACAGGTGGGTCTAAAAACACCAGACTTTCACCCAGAAGACTGCTGTTAATGTCCCGTGTGAAACCAGAAATCAGCGTTATATAATATATTTTCTGTAATAAATAATAAAATGACCATGATATACGGGCTTTACTGGCAACAACGCTATAGCCAGTATGTTCTCCTTTGAAATTTACATTACAGTCTGGAACATCTGGGGTTTTTAAAATATATATTTATTGATTTTATGCGTTTTACAGATTGTACATACAACACAGAACCATCCCCCAAACCGAACATACTGTATGGCAGCGTATAAAATAATAATGATTGAAATTACTTGAATGTAAATAGCTAAACATAAAAGTTAACATGGACATATTCTTACAATGAAAATAAATTAAAGTGAATAAATAAATAATTAAGTAACAATACAATAAATGAATACAAATACATAAATATATGTAACAAAATAAATTAAGTATATAAATTAGATTAAACTAAGAATACGGTCACAAACATAAAACAAGGTACATTCCTCACAATAGATTAGTCATTTTTACTCTCCCGCCTCTGCAGTGACACCAATTTTTTAAAAAATTGCACATAATTGTATACAGCATGCTGCGTGATATTGCGATTATTTATTTTTTTTTAATACATTAATTCTCCATAGCTTTCAGATAGCCATTGGTTTCTATTCATTTCAACATGCTAAAAAGTCAACTATCAAAGATATGAAACTAGTTTGAGATGTAGGAATGTTTTCCTTTTGTTCAGCCAGTCGCTTGTTTTTAGTCTAATCAGGCTGGCAGGCAGGAGGATCCACTACAGACTGCAAGATTTTGACTTGACCCAGTTAGACTGAAAGAAACTCATCTAGAGGATCATGGAAATTTGGCTTCGGTCTGTGTGTGCTGAATCACTTTAAGGGATTTACCCTCTGAACTTTATATAGCTGTGTCTTATATAAGTAGATATACAGTCTGCGGGCACACATTATTTTATTGCATAGATTATATACATTACATAGTACTCTGTTTTCACCGGGGCTCTAGAGGAGACGGACCTGTTTGTTTCTGTCTTTAGTCAGAAAGATCTGAGTTAACTCAGGACTCTTCTCTCATTTCAGCAAAGCAGCCGCTCAAGTAGCTCAAGATATGAACTCAAAGAAATATACTCCTCCATCACAAGGTCAGCGTGTGCTAAAAAACATTATTTTTGTTGTCTGTTTTTGATGACTGGTGAGTTTTGATGCCTCTCTTATCTTTCTGCATGAACAGCCAATCAGCAGGTGAAAAAGAAACCGGTAAGTTTGTTGCTGTGTTGACATCTCTTTCAACCCACCGTTCTCAGTCTTCCTCACAAACACTGATGTATTTTTCACATCAGTCTATGGAAAACTTTTAAAGAGGACCTATGATGCTTATGCTCCGATGTATACTTGTATTTTGGGTTTTTACTTGTGCATGTTTATGTGCTTTATTGCAAAAAAAAAAGCCCACTTTGCTCTGATTGGTCAGTTGGCCCACTAAACTCTTCGGATTCCACTCCAGCTCCGCTTTAACTAACTTTGTTTGAGGCCAAGCCAAAGATGCTCTGTAACAAAGATGACACATTATAAGCTCTGCCAAGTTTGAAATGGTCACAGACACTTCCTGTCTCCTAAGTGGGTGTGGTTATGGCATGATCGCCTCTACCCCTGATCCCCCCTCCCCTTGTTTAGAAGTGTCAGTGCCGCGTGGATGGACAAAAGCAGAGTTGGATTATATTTGCATAATGAGTTTATATTCTCTTTTGCTAATATTAGATATGTACACAGCTAACAGCCATATTTAGCACTACGATTTATTTGCTAAGCATTTCTCACTAGCCGGGGGGGGCGATATCCCTTTTTGGGGGGGTTTGGGTTGGGCCCCCCCCCCCTTTCAAACCCCCAAATAGACCAAAAATATTATTTTTTACTTGTTGCTGGGGGGGCCCCTTTTCCCCTTTTCCCCCCCCCGGGGCCCCCCCGCCAAGCACCCCACCCCCCCCTCCTCGGGCGCTCCTCAGGAGCCCCCCCCTCCCTCTACATCTCTCCATTAATCATTATTGTGTTTCAGGTCTGCATGTACCATGTATCAGTTAACAGAGTGTAAATTGAATTTCCCCATTGTGGGAAAAAAGTAGATCTTCTTCTTCATTAGTGAACGTGAGTTGCCAGACTTTGCGAGAATGTGTTACTGAGACAGAGGAAAGTCTCAAACAAAGTTAATTTGTCTGTCTGATATATGTGGCTTGTGAAAAATGGGTCCAATATTTACTTTGGTGACTAGCGGCCGAAAGAATTAGTTATAATCCGTGTTCGCGTTCACTTCTCCCATTGGAGTTAATAGACTCTGGATATGCCACTAGTTTCCTGAAGGGGTGGAGCAGTGGAGAAACCCACAGGGCACAGATACAGGAAACTGACCCTCAGTGCTTCGTCTCCTTTCTGAGCCGTCTCTCGCCAAACTAGCCACTAGACAGGTATTATGCAAATGTGTTACTTGTTGACACCACCACGTTACAGAAGAAAAGGCGGGACTTAAAGTGAGGCGTTTCAGTAGCAGTGTTTCTGTGGGGGAGAGTACTTTCTTTTGGGGTGGACTTTAAGCTTTGTAACTGAACAGACCTGCCCAAAACTGATATAACACTAAAGAAATAAGGAAAAAAAGTAAAATAGGTCCTCTTTAATAGACTGTCACTGGGCGAAGGCGGGGTTCACCCTGGACAGATCGGCAGTCCATCGCAGGGCACATAGACGTAGACAACCATTCACACTTACATTCACGCCTACAGGCATTTTAGAGTCTTGTGTTTCTATTATAAAGAGCTTTATAGAACAGTAGGGCAAGACAGAACTCATCCATGTGCACATAATGTTTGCACCTCAAGCAACATGTGGCATCCGCAGCATCTCATATACTGAATTAAACTTGTGTTTTTTTGTGGCTACAGGGGGAGCAGGTGGCTATGTATGATGTAGTGCCTACAATGCGTCCTGTGGTTCTCATGGGACCGTCACTGAAGGGCTTAGAGGTGAGTTTGCCTCACACACTATGACATGTGAAGTGCCTGAGATGCTGTAAAGCTGAGACACATATTATAGTATTAATTGATCAAAGCAAATAAATCTAGGTATTTTGTGTTGAAGTTGAATAGAAGGGGATTTAATTTAAAATCCATGTTTCCTGTGTAATTCCAGGTTACAGATATGATGCAAAAAGCACTATTTGACTTTTTAAAACATCGATTTGAAGGCAGGTAAGTTCTGATTTAATTCTCCGGTGTCACACCTTTCATGTGGGATTGAAACACAATGAAAGTCACAGTTGTGTAACAATCGTCTGTTTCTCTGTCTCCTCTCCAGAATTACCATTACACGAGTTACAGCAGACATCTCTCTGGCTAAACGCTCAATCCTCAACAACCCCGGCAAGAAGGCCTTAATGGACCGGTCAAACACCCGCACCAATTTAGGTACGCGGTTTTATCATCCCTATCTGGAACCAGTAGTCCTGGAAAATGATCTTTGGCACCACATTTATCTGTTTGGAAAGCCAAACGGTTGGGGTTTATGTCATCAGGATAACTGAGCTAGTATCAGTAACAGAAAAGTTCACTTAATTCACTTACATTAAAATAACTTCTTGTAATTGTTTTAGCTTTCTAGCACTTGTTTGTGTCGTCCCTGGTGGAAAACCTCACCCATTGCAACCCTAATTAGGTTAAAACAAGCAACTGATACTGTTTGACCCAGGTTTGAAATTAACATCAAACTTTCACTTTTTTTCTTTACCACACTGAAACATTGTGCAGTTTGTGATCGCAAGATTTTTTTGTATATATGCTGCATAGATGATCCTTTATTCATTGGGAGATCACTGTTACGGATCTGTTCACAGGAAATGGAGGACTCAAAAGCAAACACAGATTGATCAGGTCTGTAGGCCAAAATCAGCGTCTTTATTACAGTCCAGTGTTCGGTACACAGTAGGCAAGCAATATAGCAGACATATCCAAAAACAACAGGCTAAAGGCTCGGTCAAAAACAGGCAGGGGGTCAAAACATGGGTGGTCAGTAACTCACGGGAAAACGCTGGAACTCACGGCATGGAAACACAAGACGATCTGGCAACAAGGGGAAGGGGAAGACACATTATATACTAGTGAATGAGTGATTGACTATACACAGGTGACCACAATCAGGGCGGAGGGGAAGACGCTGAGACGAAGGTGAATGGTGAGAATCTAGGTCAATGGGTGGTGCTCAAACGTAGTGGCGGGAAGCATGCAGGAGGGGAAGTGCTGTGCACTGAAACGAGAGGAGAGGTTAAACATGCCAAAATAAAACAGGTAGTGCTCAACAGAAAAGCATGCAACATGAAACACAGAAGACAGACTAAGACCTGGGGTTCCTAACAGATCACTGTATGCACCACAATGAAGATGATTAAAGCTGCAGCTTAGCTTAGGACAGAGACTGGAAACAGGAACAGGAAATAACAAGTCTGGCATTGTAAAAAGGTAAAAAAAAAAAAAAAAAAAAGATTAATGATTAATCCGTCAACTGATTGATTAGTCGTCCACTATAAAATTTATCACTAAATATCATTAATAATCATTTAGTCAGACAGTTTCGAAATTCTCTAATTTCAACTTCTTAATTGTGATCAAGTTGAAATATTCCTTTAAACCTTCAGTAGGCAGAATATTTTGACATCATTGGGTAAAAATTTCATGATAACCTTTCAACATATTGTAATTCAAGTGCTCTGAGAGACTTTTCACCTCCTCATGGCTCTGATCTCAGGCTTTAGAAAATCTAGCCCATGACGGGAGACTTTAGCCAATCACAGGTTACTTCAGAGCGAGCGTTCCTATTGGCTGTTCATTCAACGGCGGCAGCTGTCAATCACTCACAAACTCCGATCAAGCAGTCAAACTAGGCAGCGCTGATCAAATATGAATCAATATTCTGTTACTGTAATGACATGTTTTTTGCCTCAGATGTTTTCAGTGTGGTCCGGCTGGTGGGCGCTGCTTGGTATTTAATAATAATAATAATAATAATAATAGTAATAATAACTTTATTTGTATAGCACTTTTCATACAAAAGGAAATATTACGTTACATCATCACAAAACTAAATACTGAGGAAACGCCATCTTGAATTAAAAAGAAATAAAATGAACTGAGGAAACACAGGAGAAAAAAATGAAAGTATTAAACAAATAAAACTGGCCACATTTAAAAATATGTAAAGCAGAATAAAATAAAAGAGAATATAATAGAATACCTAAAATTGATTAAATTTGAAATATCAAAAACAATATAAAAACAAATAAAACTGAGCAAATTTAGAAATATATGAAATAAAATAAATGAAATAGAATAAAATGAAATACCTAAAATGTATTTAATTAAAAAAAGAAATCAGTTAAAGGCCAGATTAAAAAGATGGGTCTTAAGCTTACTTTTAATTAATAATATTAATATTACATGTCGCCCTCAGATCTTCGGGCAGCTTATTTCATAAACGGGGGGCATAGTAATAAAAAGATGCCTCATCGCATGTTTTAGTCCTAACTTTGGGTACAGTTTACAGTTTAAAGGCCACTTCCAGAAGACCTGAGGGCTCTGCTATTTCCTCAACTGATCTCAACATGGCTGCTGGGTCACAAACGTTACAGTTAACAGTAGCTACAACATTTAAGGTGAGAAATAGCCATTACATAGTGATTCATATTTGACCAGAGTTTGTGAGTGATTGACAGCCGCTCAGAGACGGCAGGCTCCAGCTCGGCTCTGATTGGTTGTTTTCCTCCAGTCTGTGAAATCTTGCAGATGCCATTAGGAGCACCGGAGGACACAGAGGAGCATGATTTTGTGCATATTACCTGTCTCATGCACTACCAACAGTAGTGACCGTTTTATAAAAATAACTTGTTTTAGTCATATTTGCTTCATTTGCTGGTTTAAGCATAAGATAGAAACTGGTTGACATCTGAGACATAAGCTAGTTGTTGGATTATGTCAGTAAAGCTTAACTGGTTATTTTTGGGCATTTTATGTCTCTTTACCTCACTGACACTGTGCAGTAGGCTTTAGGTTGGTTAGGTATACTGTATATCATACAGAAGGGGGATAAGATTTACTTGGTTTTCTCTGCTCTTGTCTTTCTCATTGCTCTCTCATCCCAGATGCTGCTGGTATGTATGACTGAAAGCACTGGTCGTCCATATCTGTCTGTCTGTCTGTCTGTCTGAATGCTCCACCTTCCTTTACCTCATCAGCACCATCAGCCACATGTTCTCACACTGTTGTTCACTGTGGAAAAACACACAAGCAGGTGTTTAATCTGCTGTTCATTTGTGTTAGTGGGCCAGCAGATGTTTAAGCTGTAATTCACTGTCATGTTAGAGTATCTGTGAGTGCTTCAACTTCTTTAAGGACTGAAAGCAGACACTGCCTTCTCCATAGTCCGCCTCCCTGCTCTCCATCTAGTGGCCACTCTTTAAATTACTCCCCCCATGAGTGTCGCACATCCTGGTCTTAATGGATCCAGGAAAATACAAATGCATAACTTACTGTATTAACATATTCTCACCGAGTAGGCAGTGTTTGGTCAGAGGTCACATTCACAGTTTTTAATCTGTTGCTCTTATTTGAGTCGTTTACAAGTCTGTATTTTTTACTTGTCTTGTTTTTTTACATCAGAAATTAGAATGACTTGTTTGTTTTTTGTGTTGAATTAAGATTCAGAATATTTACAAAAGCACATACACACACACTTTGTTGACAGAACAAGCTCTCCACAAGGTCCATTAACTGGTTTTTCCATCTAGAGCCTGCAATTATCAAAATCATATTTTATAATCATTATATCACATGATCTTCCTCCGGAGACAAGTTTACCAGATGTATGCACAAATTCGCACATAATGAATAAGATAATGCATCATTTGCATATTTGAATATATATTTTCAGAAAGCTTTTAACACAAAAAAAAACTGTCTTAATGTAAGTGATGAACTGGGAAAGTTTCATGGTTAAAATGTTACCCTATTCACCTGGGGTGTCTCTTCTCATCAGTGTTATCTTCCTCTGCCGAGGTGGATTGATTGATTCATTCTAACAGCTACTACAGTAAATGGACCTGTACAGTAAACTTTTAATCTCAACATATAACTTGATTGATCTTCACGTACCAGCTCTGGTGGATTCATAGGTGTTACAAATAATTGTTTGTAAATGTGTGAAATTAAAATTTGAAAGCTATGGGTCAGTGAGGAAAATATCTACCAAAAGTTCATGAGTTACATGTTCACAGGGAAATGAAATATGTGCAATCGATGGGTTTCCTGGATCGCAGGTGTCAAAGTGGTGCTTGTGTTCGTTGCCTCTGCAGCCCAGATCCAGGGGGAGGTGGAGCGCATCTTTGAGCTCGCCCGCAGCCTGCAGCTGGTGGTTCTGGATGCAGACACAATCAACCACCCGCTCCAGGTGTCCAAGACCTCCCTGGCACCGATCCTCGTCTATGTCAAGATCTCCTCACCAAAGGTGAGCTTCACCATAGACCTGACTCCCTCTTTTGGACAGACTCTTCCTCAGTTCTCTCAATATACTGTATACTAAACACAATCCTGTAAAATGCCACCAGCCACCATAACCTTTCTTCCTCTGCCTCTTTTTCCTCCTCCTCCTCTTCACTCTAGGTGTTGACGAGGCTGATCAAGACTAGAGGGAAGTCACAGACCAAGCATCTCAACGTTCAGCTGGTGGCAGCAGACAAGCTCGCCCAGTGCCCGCCGGTGAGTGCCATCTAGTGGCCAGTGTGACATTGGTACTTATTATACTCAGATGAATGAAAAGATGATTATTATTATATAGATTATTATCATGTGAGGTCATGTCTTCAGTATTTTTTTCTTGGAATTGTATTATTATTATGCAGTATTATTAGACTGTGTGTCTGACTTTTACTGTTATTAGGCAGTATTATAAGCGTTGAAGCAACATGTAGACCTTCATGTTGGGAAATAAAGGATCAAACAGCTAACAGCGTAAATAAAATGTGAAAAAACTGAACTGAAACGAGATTTGTTTATGGTGCCCATCAGGGCTAAAATTGTTTTTAAATTAGTTTAGAGTTTAGAGTGTGTTTGCTAATTTTGATTTAATTTAAATTTTTCAGACAGGTTCGGTTTTAATTTTAATATATTTAATTTTAGTTTTACAGTAGTTTTAGTTTATTTCTGTTAGGGACAGGTGTAATGTCTCAGAAGTAGCCACATATACATACAAATACATTTATGGAGAGCTGTGTAGGAATGGCCATCATGTTTAATCTTCGCACTGTGTCCGATGTGAAGCAATGGCCATGTGACATAGCGGCATCTCCTGGAAGGTCAAGTCTGTTTGGTTTCTGTGGTTCAACATCATGAGAGTTGACTGAAATTCAAATTTTCAGTACTGATTTATTATAGTTAGAAAAATAAAACTGAAATGAATTTACATTACACCAGGCAATATCATTTTGGTGTAGTTCTTCTTAAGGATATCATTTTTATTTAGTTTCAGTTAAATAAAAATATTTTTCACTTTCTATTTTGGTTTTAGTGTTAGTTTTAGTTTACTATAATAACCCTGGTGTCCATGCATGACCTTAGTATATTTAAAATCCTGGCTTAAGTCCTGCTTAATGCATAATATACATCTCAGAATTAGTGTTGCCAGGCGTAGGCTGGTCCCATTCACCATTAGTAGCTATACCCTCAAAAACTAATAGTAGTAGTAAAGGAAATATAAAAAGGGATGGGTTCTGGAGTTATTTTAAGCCAAACCTCAATCTTTTCCTGAAACTAACTAAGTATTTTTGTTACCTAATCCTAATTCAGTAGTTCAGCTGCCTAAACCTAACTAAATAGTTTTGCTGCCTAATCCCAATTAGTTTTGTTGCCTTAACTTAACTAAATATTTTTGTTGCCTTAGCTTAACTTAACAGTTTTTTTTTTTGCCTAAACCCAATTTAGTAGTTTTGTTGCTTAACCAAGTTGATTTTTCTTAAACCTAAAGAAAGTAGTTTTGTTGTCTAACTCAACCAAGTACTTTCCTGTGAAGGTGGAAGTTTATTTTGAAAAGACTGTGTGCATGTATCAATTTAAATTTACACGTATTGCTGAACATTCGTCAGAAATCAAACAAAAATGGAGGAATAACTTTCTGTAATATATCATACGAACCATTGCATGAGAATGCCTTGTCAGACTACATAGTCGAATTCAGCACATTTTTTCTTCACTGAATGCTCGAGTCACTGTTCACATGGTTGTCCCTTTTTTAGTTGACCCTATTTCCTTACATCTCTTTTTCTGAAGACGCAATCACAGACTACTGGTTACCAGAAGTGGTATTTTTAAAGCCCACCCACACCTGTAAATGACGCCACAGATTCAACGTTAAACTAATGCCTCAGTTACAGGGTATAGTTTATTTCCTCCTGTTTGTCTTTGACATCTTCTTGTCTTTCCTCTCATTTTCCTGCAGGAAATGTTTGACGTCATCTTAGATGAAAACCAGCTAACTGACGCCTGTGAGCATGTTGCTGATTATCTGGAGTCGTACTGGAGAGCCACTCATCCTCCAGAGATGGAGCCTGGCAACGCACTGGTGGCCCAGCTGGCCGGGAATACTCTGCCCACCAGTCCTTCAGCAATACCGGTACATGAAACACAGACACATACTGTATATGGGAAATAAACAGTAAAGTTATAGGATGTAATTTTATTGCATCAAAGGAATATCATTTTGTGTGATTTCACACATCTCATCTCATCCCACTCATCTCATCTGTACAGACAGACTGCTGAATGTGGCAAAAACTGAATTATGAGCTCAGCAGCAATGTTAATTTTTCTAAACAAAGGTACTCCACAGTGCGCTGCATCTGTATTTGTTTCCATTTATTCATCTAACATTTTCATTTCATTTCTCCTCATCCTACTCCACTGGAAAGTTGAAGAAATGAAATAGGTCTGCCTCTGGTGAGTGAGATACCTTCAGATTCTGCTGTAGCTGAGTTTCCACTGCAGTGATAGAGATGACTTACAGTAGCGTCTTCTGTAGAAGGTGGCTAGAAATTATGTGTTTATATTAGTGATAGACAGATGAAGTGTCATGAAGCGCTGAAGCTCTCCAGTAAACTGGTTCGCAAAAGGTTTTTTTTTTTTTTTTCATTTCATGAAGTTTCATCTGGGCTTCATGTGCACACAAACCACCTGCTGGTCGAATAGTATGAAACAGGCAGATATATTCCAGATGTGAGGCAGCGGTTTAACCAGTGAATGTGCTTGTGTAACTATAGGAAAATGACAGATGGGAGACATTTTTCATTTTCATTCAGGAATATTATTATTATTAATTATTAATTTCTCAACTGTATTTCGGCTGTGAGTGTCTATATATTATCTAAAAGACATAAATATAAATGAGTTTTCTGTTTACAAACAATCCAAGCAGCAGAAAATCCATTGCTGCAATGTCAACCCTAACCCTAACCCAAGGTAGCTTATATATGGATTTATTTTTAGTATTTATAAATAAAGCAATAAGTCAGTTAGTTTGTAATTTCTAGTTTGCAGCATAAGAATAATGCACATTTATCTCCTCATAAAAATGTATTGACTAGGAATAACTGATCATTACTTAGTGACTAGTTAGTTGAGTCACAGTGCTGCAGCTTTATTTATTATTATTTTTTCAGTATGAGTAAACGATCTTACTATACAACTTGGGGTTAACTTTTTGGTAACTAACTTGCAGTTATCTTTAGTTTTGATATTTTATACACAAAATGATTTATCAAGTAATCAAAAAACGTTAACGTTAATCAAACGTTAAAACCACATCAATTAATTTAATATTGACTCAACAGCAGCAGCTGTAGAAGAGATGCAGAGAAGCTTGACGCTGCAAGTGTGTTTCTTTCCATGTGAGTAATTGCACAAAGCTGCACAGTGTCCCGTGATAAAACTGAGTATTATCATCCAAAATATTCAAATTGCCTCTGGTGTGATTGCCAGTTTAGGCACTTGAGAGCCAGCTGCCTCCCTACCAGTAGCTGTGTGTATGTTTGAGTGTGTGTATATGGACAAGTGTGTATGTGAAGACACACTGGCAGTGCAACCTCACTGCTAGATGCTGCCAAATCTTACACACTGCTCCTTTACGGTACAGTTAAGCGAAAAAATGTTGGAGCTCCCGTATACAGTATAATGTGCTATAGAAAACACATTTAACACTGAAGTATTTTATGTTTTGTCTGTTTGCCTTAAAATAATACTGGAAAGTAGTGGAAGGTAATGCTGGTTTACATTTGTGATAAACAATTTTCATTCAGCGGTAGCTCAGGCAGGTAACGTCCTGACCAATGTGGTCATGTGATGCAGAGAAGTCATATTGCTGGAGAATACGTCAGAGTGAACAGCCTGCTGCTTATAGCATACTTAAAAGTTCATTTAGTTGGCAGCATACTGTACATACCGATTGAAGACTTAGTATGCAGTATGTGTGTATGCAATACGTAGTATGCAGTATATTCATATTTCAGTATGTAGTACATAGTATGCAGTACGTATAGCAGTACGTCAGTATGCAATACATTAGTATGCAGCACATTATTATGTAGTATGCAGTAAGTAGTATGCAGTATGTTTGTATGCAGTATGTAGTATGCAGTACATTAGTACATAGTGTGCAGTACATAGTATGCAGTCTGTACTATGTAGTACATTAGTATGTAGTATGCAGTATGTAGTATGCAGTACATTAGTATGCAGTATTTAGTATGCAGTAAGTAGTATGCAGTACATAGTATGCAGTACATTAGTATGCAGTATGCAGTATGTTCATAGTATGCAGTACATTAGTATGCAGTATGTAGTTTGCAGTATGTAGTATGCAGTATGTTCATAGTATGCGGTACATTAGTATGCAGTATGTAGTTTGCAGTATGTTAGTATGCGGTGTGTAGTAGGCAGTACATTAGTATGCAGTAGGTTGTATGCAGTACGTGGTATGAAGTACGTAGTATGTAGTACATTAGTATGCAGTGCTTAGTCTGCAGTATGTTCAAATACAGTATGTAGTATGCAGTATGTAGTATGTAGTACATAGTATGTAGTACATTAGTGTGCAATATATGGTATACACTATGCAGTATGCAGTACATTAGTATGCAGTACGTAGTATACAGTATGCAGTATGCAGTACATAGTATACAGTACGCAGTATGCTATTTTGATTACAGCCATTAACTGAGCACAGTATGTTTTTGTGTCAGAGAAAGTTTTCTACATATGCGTGTCCTTCATGTGCATGTACCCGATGTTATGTTGCATTTTCTTGTCCCAGGATGGGCAGAAAAACAAGAAGTCAGCTGCCCCCAAGAGGAAGGGTTCCCGGGAGAACCACCTAGACCAGGAGCAACCTTCAGCACCAGCGCAGGAGCAGAGGGCCGAGGAGGGCCCTAGGGAGGAGGAAGAGCGGCTCCTGAGGACTGAACCAAAGAGACCCCAACACACCCACCACCACCACCATCACCACCACCACCACCGCCGGACGGAGCATCACAGCCATGCCCAGCACAACCAAACATCCGGTGGCATGGAAGTACGGTCGGGCAGGGATTATAGCCACAGGCTTCCGCGCAGGCACCTGCCTGAGGAGAGGGAGGAGGAGGTGGAGGATGTGGTGGAGGAGGACGAGGAGGAGGCGCGCTATAATCACCGAGGCCATAACCACCACCATCATAACAGCAACCACCACCATCACCACCATCACCAACAACATCACCGTGGGAACAGCCAGCCACACGTCGGGGAAGACTATGAGCAGGAGCACAATGAACGCAACCGCCAGCACAGGCATCACCAGCATATTCCACCTCGGACACACCACACGGATCACTATCCTGCACACAATCATCACAACTACCATGGCAGAGACAGGGACAGAGACAGAGATAGGGACAGAGATAGAGATAGAGATAGGGACAGAGATAGAGATAGAGATAGGGACAGAGATAGAGACAGAGAAAGACACAAGGACAGGGAAAGAGATAGAGATAGGGATCGAGGCAGAGGAAGAGATGCACGACAATGGCACAGGGACTCCTATATACACTAGTGACTGTTGTCTCTTCCGTGGGTTGGTGCATGGTTATATGCTGCTCAAGTTATAATGCACTAACGGACTGGGCAGGATGTGTCATTTTTGTAGACAGTGGGCCTCATGCAAGAAGCGTTATAAGAAGAAATTTCCTCTTATTTTGTTCATATGCACAATTATTTTGTTTGTACGTGTTGATTTCTGAGATGCACCGATGTTTTCTTATTTTTGCTGTTCTCTTAAAGGCCCAGACACACCAAGACAAGAGAACTGAAGGCCGACTGTTGTGTCGCCTTCATCTTTGCCGACTAGCTGCATTTGAACACAGCGCAAAGACTACAGCCAACAGCCAGTTAGCATGTATGTTCTGCGCGTACGTGAGATGAAATAACTCACATAATAATAATAAACACACCAGCAGGCGGCGGTATTTGTCATTCAATGAGGGAAATAGGGATACACAAGCCGTTGTTCTGATGCGTTTATAAACAAAGTGCTGTTTGCCGACCATTTTCACACCACTGTCACTCACCACTCAGCTTTGGCCATGTCGCTGTGAGAATATCAGATGAGATGAAGATAAAAAATGAGAAAAGCCTTCTGTGTTTTTCCCCTTGACTTTACTCGTTGGCTTACTTTCCTCACTTCCATTTCTCTTCTCGTGCACTGATTTTCTTAAGTTGAACAGCCAATCAGAGTGATTTCTGGAGGCCGACAGATGCTCACTGACGGCCCAAACTGTCCGACAGCCGACTGTTGGCTTGGTGTGTCAGAGCCTTTAGGTAAGAGAACATTTTACGAGAGGTCCAGAGCACTCTTAGCAAGATAAGAAAAAACATATTGGTCTCACAGTCCACAAATTTTGTCCAAAACAAAGAAACACAAGTTTTATATATGAGGTAAAAACGCATGAATATCATATAATCAAATCAAGATTATTACACATTTTGAAGTGATTATAATGATTGAATTATTAAACATGTGGGCTAAATAAATACTATTAGAACACTGATCCCAGTTAAGACTATAAAAACCCTTAGATGACATTGCATGACTTACATAGTGCCCTTTGATGCTTTTTGATTTTCCCAGTACAGATGCTCTGAAAAATCACATTTCCTTTGTGTAGGTTTATTGAACAGTACCTCAGTTTCACTTCTGTTGAACTTCTTCTTCTTACAGTACAGTTTTAGTGGCATCTCTCCAATTCTTGGGCATGTGTCATAGTATTTGCACACGGCACAACACCTGCCCTTATATAGCGTTTCGGAGGTGGTACCTACGCTAATAATAAACTATCGGCCACACGCCTCTAATTTATGATCAAGTGGGATTCATCATTCAGCACACCTGGCTGAGAGCAGATTTGGATGGTTAAGTATGTTTGGTGCATCTGGAGTTGACTTCTCTCATATTTTCTCTTACCATAAAATTAAGAGAAAACATAAGGGACATTTTAGGGAATGTTGCTGCATGAGGCCCAGTGTTTCTCCTCATGTTGTGTGACATTTTTTTATTTTTACACTCTGCCACTCACACACACTTTGACTTTCTTTCTTGTTCTTGACCAAAATCAACATTATCGCTTGGTTTTTGTCTCATTGTCTTATTTTCACCTACTTCATATGGCTCCCCTGTGTATTTTTGCACAAACATTCAAAATCAAGGTAAATGCAATAGTGTGCTCATGCAGCATGTGTTCTTCAGTGTTGGATTTTGCATTGGTTGCGTAAAATGTACGGGAGCCAAAAACAGTCAAGGTTGCAATCTTTTTATTTTATCGATTATCTCAAGTTACATTTCTTGTTATCTCGGGTTTGTTTTAACAGAATGATTTTGATAACAGAATAATTACAGTTTATTAGGCACTCAGAGCTAAAACTAATGCAGTCTACTTGTCCTGCAATGAATTCTACATTTATGAAGGTTATAATGTTTATTGAAACTCTTTAAAAAGATGTGTTTATCCAACTTTTTTGATAATTTTGGAGGCTTAATACCGACAGGTGTTGCTCTTATTTATTCAACCCTCATTGTTCAACAGCATCACAAACTTCATCCTCCAGAATGACCATACAGATGAATCAGCACATCTCTAAAACAGCTTTCAATAAAAAGTGAACAGTGTAACCTTCATAATGGTAGTATTTTTTGCAGGATTGTTGTATTAAGGCCCTGCGCACTGGGGGTGCACGATGAATAAACAACATGAAATGCAAAATACTTGCCTGCGTATATTATATGTTTAGGGCTTTAATTGTGAAAGGTAAGAACAGAAGGGGTGGATCTGGTCTGTGCTACCTTTGTGAAGGTTTAAAGGAGTAATAAAGTTTGTAATAGTACAGTAATAAAGTCCTGGTTTGTACTATTAACTATGTCATTTCATAAATATAGACACAACTCAACCGGTTCTACACAACTTGTCTGGTTGATGCCTTTATTCACGGTGTGAAAGCTCAAAAAATGGACCTCATTTCTGAAAAAATATTTCGTTTTGCTGCATATTATTCACATTCTGTGTGAAACTATTCATGACAAAAACAATTGGTGTACCTACACTAGGAACTGGGGGATGCATTTTGGGAAAATCAAAAGGTCCCTTTCCTCCAGATTTATCTAAAAAACTTTTTATTTCTCAAGATAGCAAAATAATCATCCTGTATAGAGTTGAAACAGTGAGTTGATTTATTGATCAGTCGAAACAAGTAGTACAATATCTGGTTTCAATCTCTTAAATGAAAGATTTGAAAGCAAGCATCTGAAGATATAACCTTGGCCTCTGAGAAATTGTGATGGGTATTATTTTCACTATTTTGACACTTTGACACATGGTTGATTCATTAATTAAGAACATAAGATTAGGCAGGTTAATAGATAATGAAAATAATCATTAGTAGCCCAAACAAGTTATCACAAGAAAACATCTCCCAACATAATGAAATAATTAACTTGTGATCTTGAGATAACTGGATAAAATAAAATAATTGAAACAGTGGCACTTCTCAGCTTCCGTACAATGAATGCATTTTTTGATTTTTGTTTTTACAAAGTTACACCAGGGTTTTTTTTTGTCTAATCAGTCGGTCAAAAAACTGTAGGGAACAGCTGACGTGTGTGTTTCAGCATCACATCAGACTGCCCCCCTGTGTTCAAATCTCCAGAAGACAACACTTTGTTTTAAACATTAGTAAGGAAAGTCAAACTATTTTTCTACATGGTTCTAAAGGGAAGTCAAACTATGCTTCCTACTTTTCTACATGGTGTTCAAGCATATTTACTGACATGCATTTGCTCTGTCTGGAAGCATGAAAACTCTTTTGGTGACACTGACTTGTGCTATATGCTGGATACTCTATGCATCTTCTTGTGATAAAATATATTGCTTGAATACAATCTCTATGCATTTGTACATACTTCATAACTGCCTTGTTAGATAAATGTGAGGAGAACCAGAGAGGCTGTTGCACTGTTTGGTAGGACTTGACCGAATGTGTGTGATTGCTTTGAGTTTACGAGACTGACTTCTCTCTGGTCCTTTCGAGATGATTTGTTTCGGTTATTTTTGTTTTGTACAGCAAGTTAATTTTGACAAATATGCATTCTATTGTTGAAAATCATTAAAATGCAAAACAAAGAATGTGTTAATTGATATTTTATTTGATGATGTTGCTCATCCCTCACTTATTCCTCTCAAGATGCCTGAATTTGTCCTGGACATGAGAGTTGCTTAATGCATTAATGTGCAGGCTATCCTACATCACGTTAATGTGAAAGCTGGTAAAAGTGTGGCTAATTTTAATGGCTTCGCATAACCTACTAAATAGTACAAGTACCTCAAAACTGTACTTGAGTAGGCCTGCAACACATGAGTAAATATACCAAATATACCAGCTTGTCAGTGAGACAGAAGCAAAGCTGCCAATCATGATGTTTCACCCCCTTTTCATAGCATAAAATAACTATGAAAATTAATAATTTAATAACAATTTAAACCAATTGTATAAAAACTTGAACACTTGAACGTACATCAGCGTGATAAGAACTCCTTATAATGACAGAAACCATCTTTGGGAAAACATTATTTGACATGTTCTTTGGCTTTTTAGCTTGGCCCATGTTCCATCCACTAACATGGAGGAGGTGGGATTTATGGCATATACTGCAGCCAGCCACCAGGGGGCGACAGAGATGTTTTGCTTCACTTTTGGGGAGCTGTCATGTCATCCATCTTTATATCCGGTCCATGTAAACTTTCCACTGCTGGTATAGATAATAAACATACTAGCTGTGTCCCCTTTTTGCAGTCTGTATTAGACTAAAACTGTTAAAATTAAATGTGTCCATAATATGAGTGAGTGAACAAAACAAAGTCTACTGAATTTTGTATCTGTGTTTAGCCATAAAATTACAGCTTATTTTGTATATTGTTTTCACAATGTTTTCAAGCCCCCGCCAGATGTTGATAAACAGCCCAAATTTCATCCACCAGCCCAAAATTACAGTGTTTACCCGGTCCGATTTAATCAAAACTAGCCTAATTGGGGGGAAACTAACCCAATCTGGCAACGCCGCTTTTCACTGTGTGTGTGTGTGTGTGTGTGTGTGTGTGTGTGTGTGTGTGTGTGTGTGTGTGTGTGTGTGTGTGTGTGTGTGTGTGTGTGTGTCTCGCTCTTTCCTCCTAAACAGCGCTCCCAAACGGCTGTTCAGTTTATTTTGTTGCTTTAATTAATTTATTAACAACAACAATGTAAATTTGTGGACAAATGAATTACTAATGAATTTTTTTTTTAGCTTCATTTTCAGTTAAAAAATCCCTCTTTGGCCACTTTGAGAAACCCTTCTTCTCAATTCTCAAAAATTTCTTTCGCTTAACTCAAAAACCATCCAGAAGACAGACCACCATTTTATCATTTTCAATAAAGTGACACGTAACTACAAGGAGCTGCTGTGGATTTTTAACCCTCTCTTCAACACTCCCACCGGTTTTTTCCTCTGCCAACACAAGGGAAGACTTTATTTCCCACAAGGGACATTTTTACCTTTTCTTAACACACACAGACCCGAGACACACCACCCCCCATGCATCACTGGAGAATGACACAGGTGAGTCTGGTACCCTTCAAAAGCGGACTTCTCTGCAGACTGAGCTACTGCCGCCCCCAAATAAACTTCCTAATCTTTTATCATCCACACTAAAATGGATGGAAACAAGTGCAATTATTTTTCCAGTTCTCCACAACTGAGATTATGAAGACAGTCTTTGGCCTCACAAACTTCTCACAAACAGCCATAGAACCTGGGTTGGTTTAGGTGGTTGTGGTGGTGAACAGCATGATGCTGTAGATACTACTACTACTACTACTACTACTACTACTACTGCAGCAGAGCAACAGTTGCAGTAGACACACTGGCACCTCATTAATGCTCAACTAAACTAACTGTTACTTCCCGTTCCTGATTGGTGGACTGTTCTCAGGTTGTTTACCTGTGCAGGTTGTTTGTGGCTCTATATGATATTCCTGCAGACTCTACACCTGCCTTTGTATTGTCAGTAAAATTGAAAGGTCGGCTAGTTCCCTCATTTTCTTTACTATACCTTCCTAATGTGTCCATGTTGTCTCTTCTTGTTCTCCGGTCTTCTCTCTCTCTCTCTCTCTCTCTCTCCCTCCTCTCTCTCTCTCTCTCTCTCTCCCTTCCCTACTTCAGCTCTACCCCCCCCCCCCCCCCCCCCCCCCCCACCACAAACACAACCCCAAACACATACCCACCATTTACGTCCCCCGAAAAAAAAAAAGTGAGAAAAAAAAAAAAAACACGGCTCAAAAACCCCCCCCCCTTCTTCCCCAAAAACCCCTCCACCCTTTCTCCCCCCCCCCCCATCCCCTATCTTCCCTCCCAATCTGCGAACTGGCTCGCGTCGTTTTTGACCACAGGGACATCCCCCAGAAAGTGAGACTTAATGCCAACTAAACTAAAGTTCATGTTTGCGTCGGCTAGCTTGTTCTCCGGTTTACGCTAATAGGCTAATCTGCTAACTAGCTTGCGTGTTTTTGGCTAGCTAGCAGCGAGGGAGAGAGGAGCAACAACCCTTGGACAAAATATGGCGTGGATACTTCACCTCCATGACGGAGAGGAGAATGGACTTAAACGTGAGTCAGTTACAACTTTAATCCGTTTGTCTTTCACCGTTATCTGAACGCGCTGGTTTCTTTATTAAACGTCTGTCCTCTGTATTAGCTGTGCTGTTGTAGTTCATGACCCCAGTGAATGTAATGTGCTGGACTGTGTTGCTGTTGTGTTAACTGCTGTCTGTAGAGACACACTAATAGGGACAGTCTGTCATGTTTTTTAATAGTTTGTGAATTTCTCATTGCTTTGCATTTATTTGGTGGTTCAGCCACCTGTTGACTGACCTGTGAACGAACTTGTGCAGAAGGTCTGATAGTTGCATGTGAGGATAGTTTGTTGTGAGTAAATGGCTTTAACTAGTGATCAGATTACTGCAGAGCTTGTAGTCTCACTTTTGATACATAGAAACGTGTGTAAGCCATGTATTTGATACATGCATGGATACTTTTTGATGTGACATAAACTTCTGTGAATGTTTCTGGTTTCTTCAGTATTTAATAGTATCTGTGCTGAGAAGCATACATGACAAGTGACATGTCACACTGGTGGATTTTAAAAGTTTGGCCTTAATTTGAGCAGGAGTTTCTCCACAACTTAAAAAACCCTGCCTATTTCTGGGTAGTTTAACTGATTTTTTGATTTCACGGATTTATCAGATTAATCAGTGTGTTATTCTTCTAGGTTTTACATGAAAAGTAAATGTTTATTTTTCATGTAAAACCTTAAAGGATAATGGCAACAATTTGAATCGACAGTTGGTCAGACTAGTGGGGACTAGTCAGACTGTAGTGTGCGAACTGATGAAGCCACTTGGATAAGGGGCGAAACGTCTTCAGAGACAAATTTAAGTCCAGTTGCCTTTGATTCAAATTGTTGCCAGAATGAATATGACCTGGATGCTGCTGTAACATGTAAATTTCTCCACTGTGGGACTAATAAAGGAATATCTTATCTTATCTTATCTTAACATTCACAGGCCTTGAAGAATAATTAACAACCAGCAGATAAAGTATATAACAAGTACAATATTACATTTCCTGATCTGCAAAGCTTGAATCTTGAAAGTGAAGTTAACATCTTTTTTAATTCAGTTTGTCTATCTCAAATTTCTCTGCTTAAACAGCCTGGGTTAAAACTTTTTTTTTTTTTTTAACAAAATAAGTAATTGTGTGCTTAAGAAATAACTAAGGAATGGGGTAATAGGCATACTAATTAAACCATGATCTCCTTATAATCAAACAACGTAAACACCCATGAACCTATGTTAGCAGGTTATTTAAAAAAAAACTAGGGTTGTCAAATTTAACTAGATAATAACATAATTTCTTCAGTGCATTAACGCAACTTGCGATTGAGGCTCAGTTTAAAGTTAGTTGAAGATACTGCTATCAGACTAGTAAATGTAAGAATCCACTGGTGCCGACTATGTCAAACTAGATTGTCACGAAGGAGGCTAAATAATGCTTTAAACTTTATTTTATCAATTTTGGTGAGGAAAAACTGACATGACCATTTTCTAAGGGGTTCCCTGACCTCTGGCCTCAAGATATGTGAATGAAAATCGTTCTATAGGTACCGACGAGTCTCCCCTATACAGACATGCCCACTTTATGATAATCACATGCCGATTGGGGCAAGTTATAGTCAAATGAGCACACTGATACCCTGACAGCTGTTGTTGCCTGTTGGACTGCAGTTTGCCATGTTATGATTGGAGCATATTATTTATGCTGAATGCAGTACCTGTGAGGGTTTCTGGACAATATTTATCATTGTATTGTGTTGATAATTTGCATAAAGCAGCATATTTCTTCACCTCCATGCTGATAAGAGTATTAAATACATGAATCTCCCTTTAAGGTACATTTTAAAGAGATACAAATTGTGTGATTAATTTGTGATTAATCATAGACAATTATGTGATTAATTGTGATTCACTATTTTAATCGATTAAATAATGAAAACACAATGATGTTGCTTTTAACAGTCTGTAACAGCATCAACAGCTTGAGCGGTAACACTGATTAATGAGAGTAAACACTCTTATTGGAAGAAATTATTATTCTTTAAAGACACTTTTTTCATATTTGTAAATGATCAAAGGGCTGGTTTAACAACACTATAGGCACACGGGCCTGCTCTATAAAATGCTAAAAAAAAAGTTTAAGTCAAGTAAAGCTAAGTAATTCAATATATACCCTTCGAGCTTTCTCTGTACAGTTTAGAAAAAAAGTCAAACATTCAATATGGATGCCCATGGATTGGTTTTTACAATGTCTTTTAATTGTTTTAATTCTCACCATCAAGACGTTGAGTCTTAGGAGTCACCTGGGTTTCTACACAGTCATGTACAGTAGCTTCAATGATGATGAAATACAATGATGATATACTGTCTGTCTTAACTCATACTGTGGTCCAGAAGGAACATGTTATGTTTTTGCTTTCTTTAAAGTCTGTTAGACGTTTCACAATCCTGGTAAGCATAGTAGTTTAAAGTAAAATATAGTATGAATCAATGAATTTTAACCATCCATCCACAGATTCCCCCTGTACATATAATCAATCGATACATTCTTAGTTGTCATAAAATATACAATTAAACTAGGGCTGCACGATTTAAAAAAAAAAAATCTAATTGTTATTACTTTGGTATTGAAATGGCAATATGATTTATAATATTAGAGGGCATAATCACTTTTATGTTATTATCTTTTGTTGAAAAACATATTAACATGATTATGGTGTGATTTTTGTGGTGATCTGTACCAGATGTTTTCTTGAGTTTGTAATAGTCTGAATATGATGTGCAGGCCAGGACATCTCTGCAGCACCACAGTATTTAATTCAAAATGCTACTTTGACACACTTTTTGCCTTTAAAAATATGTAGTTTCTTCCTCATCCTGTTATCTTGCCATACTGTGATTTTGATTAAAAAAAAAACTGAGTAATTGTGCAGCCCTAAATTAAACATGACTTCGAACTTTTACAGAGATTTTTTTTTATGTCAAATAAGATATCATACAGTTTAAATTGTTTTCTTCATTAAAGCCTGTTATTGAAAATTCTTGGCCATGCAAATGAGAATGCCATCAACCTGCAGCCCAAGATGCACCGTATGCCCCAGAAGATTGTGCTGGTATCACATAGCTAAAATAGGCCCAGGGTTCTCTTCCTCTGCATTTACTACCAGTTTATTGGTGTCGACCAGATCAGGCTGGGCCCGCTCATTGTTGAAGAAGAGTGGGTTGTCAAAGGTAGCTAACTTTTCAGGGATAGGTAAGCGGCGTCCAGACTTCTTGAAGAAAAACAAGAGGATGCCCACCCCTGTGACAATTGCAATGACCAGCACAACTGCCAAAGTGACGTGGCCACGGGTTTTAGGATCCACCTTAGATTTTGCTGTACAGATTCAACACGCACATGATTAGCCAGCAGAATAAATTTATGATGAGTCAAATAAAAAGGATAAAGAGATGTAACTTACCAGTTGCCTGAATCACTTGTCGTATTACTAGAAAGATAACAAAAAACTTTACAGAAGGCAGAATGTTTCTGTATGACTTTACTGACATTATACTGTATCAAAATCAATTTATGTATGCATTTTTTAAATTTTATTTGCTGTTCCAACACTTTGCATTTTACACACACACACACACACACGCGCGCACACACACACACACACACACACACACACACACACACACACACTGTTATGCCCTCATCACTTTAATTCAGACTGTATGATGCTCTCACCTTTGGGTGTTTTGCAAATATATCCTTTGTCATACCACCGGTTCCCTGTCGTCCATTTTCCATCTGAAACTTTAATCGATCCATAACTGTTGTCACTTGGTTGACCTTCACGCCAGTTAGTGAAGTCCAAAACAGTTTTATCCAGCCACTTCCATAAGCCTGGGGACAAATAGAAATGCAGTTTTTTTTCTGTTTGATATGTTTGATATTCAGGATCTTTTCTTTCAGTGTAGAACAAAACGAGTTTGCTACCTAACATTTCCTATGCTATGTTTATGTTTGTGTGGTGACTCAGAGCCACATTAATTGGCCACTTGAGGGCAGCAGAACAACCTGAAAGCATGCACCATCTGGCCCTACTTTTAGCCCAGTTTTGACTGAAAGAAATATATCACTCTTTAACTGTTTGAAGAACACTTCATTTTTAAAATTACCAGTCAGACATCATCAGTTACTCACCACATGCTACCTTGAATTGCTGAAGAAAACATTGTTTTTCTTGCATGCCTCCACAGTAAACGAAAAATCCCAAAACGGCTTAAAACAGACTCAATCCTCAATATACTGAAGTAAATGGAGGCTACTCTTTTTGGATTCTCTTCGATTTTTGATTAATAATTTTCATGCAAAGATTCGGACCAGACAGTGGCTCAGATTGCACATGAAGTAGTCCTATGATGTTGGATGTACAGGGTCTGTGATAAATGCAAAGGCAGGTCCCACTGTTCTGATTGCATAAAAATTATGAATTTATTATTTATTGTCTTTATACTTTTCAGTTCTTTATGCTGTGACAGTTTTCCTTAAATTAGATTTTAAAAATTGAAATATATCACCTTGCATAATGTATTGCAATTAGGGCTGTCAACGACGATGCAAACATTTTTTAAAATTAATTTGCAATTAATCATGATTAAATATTTAATTGCTTGAAAGCCCTAATTGCCCTGCCCCTATATCATGATGCATATCATATAGCCAGATTCTTGCCAACACACAGCTGTACTATGTTCACCACCAGGGTCTACAGAGCCTTTTAGCTGAAAACAGCTGGAAATGCAGTGCTAGGGCCACAAAATCAAAACAAGCTGGAAGATGCTAAAACTGAGGGCAACTGCAGAGTTGGGGGATTATTCCTCACAGGTTTGGCACTATCTGTGAGAGATGCCTTTCACATTACACATCCATATTTGATATAAAGTAGGACTGTCAATTGATTAGAATATTCAGTCCCGATTAATCGCACATTTTTAATTTGTTCAAAATGTACTTTAAAGGGAGATTTGTCAAGTATTTAATATTCTTATCAGCATGGGAGTGGATGTCTACATATGCTTGCATTATGCAGATGTAGTATATATGTATTACTGGATACAATTAACAACACAAAACAATGAAAAATATTGTCCAGAAACCCTCACAGTTACTGCATTTAGCATAAAAATATCAAATCATAACATGGCAAACTCAAGTTTAATAGGCAACAACAGCTGTCAGTGTGTCAGTGAGCTGACTTGACTATGACTTGCCCCAAACTGCATGTGATTATCATGAAGTGGGCATGTCTGTAAAGGGGAGACTGGTGGGTACCCAGAGAACCCATTTTCATTCACATATCTTGAGGTCAGAGGTCAAGGAACCCCTTTGAAAATGTCCATGTCAGTTTTTCCACACTAAAACTTAGTGTAAGTATGGAGCATTGTTTAACCTCCTTTCTGACAAGTTAGTTTGACGTGGTTGGTACCAATGGATTCCTTAGGTTTCATATGAAGGCAGTATCTTACCTCTAGTTTTAAAACTGAGCCCACCACAATCTCTAAAAATCACAAGTTGAATCAATGCAGTAAAGAAATAACTCGCGTTAAAGCGAATTTACATTAACGTGTTACTATTGCGTTAACTTTGACAGCCTTTGCATAGAGATATTGGTGTGTCCATGTATATAGTCATTCTCCATTTGTTGCTGGCCAAACATACTGTACTTTCTATGCCTGTTTCAGTTCACTATTCAGCAGGATTATATGATTAAGGTGCAGTCATTTTGTAATCTCTTTGTTTTAGAGCTTCTGTTTTACAAAGATTATTATCCTTCTTTGTGTCCAAGCGTAGCTTAATGTCTCTTTTTAATGAAAGATCAGATAATGTGACTGTACCTGCGTGAGTTTTATACAAGCCGAGCCAGAAAGAGGACTGGCTGTCTTCATATATTATAATATTGCTTCGAATGAATTCTTGCTCATCAGGATCTTCAATGCTGACAAGATTTCCACCTTCACAGACAAACAAACAAACAATAGGTATTTAGCTGAAACTAAACACAGCTGAGTGATTAAATATATGTGTAAGACCATCCATAGAAAATACTGACCATGTCTTATACAGTTAGCAGATGCATCTGGCCACTCAATCCTGTCTTTGAAAAAGAGGTAACAATGACCTCTAAATGCTATCCAGTTGTTTCTCTGTCTTGAGTGTCTGGATTGTTCTGGGTCATCAGGGCAAAATCCTGGATAAACACTAGACTCTGTTGGTGGCACATCTGTGAAAGAAAGACACGTTCATGACACTGGGATCAACCAATTACTGTAATTATACTGCCAATTTCGGTCGATACAGATGTTGGGTTGATAAATTGGTGCATCCCTAAATGAGTCACGTGACAATTTTTTTCAAGTTGACATGGGCCTTACCTGTAGTCTTCATGCAAATGCTGTTCTTGGTCTCAGTGCAGTCAGCAGTACGCCATTTTCCGTCCTCATCCATGTAGACACAAGAACCTACTGAGCGTGGTTCTCCTCTACCCCAGTTGGCCATGGTGATACGCCAGCCTTCAATATATCTGAAATATCCGCCAGTCTGAAGCAAACATTGATCACACTGCATTCAGCATCATCCATTTAAAATACAGTCAGGTTAGTTTTTCAAGGAAATTTGTAATCTGTATTTTTACACTCAGTTATTAACTTTTTCCTCCATTTTCTTACAATAAGCTAGTCTCCAACACTGCTAAAAAGTCGAAGTGTCATTTAGCTCTCGTGGATCTAATTAATCTGAATATGTATGTACATCAATGCTGCTTTAGATTTTATGATACATCATAGACAAACACATAGAAAAAATTTACTGTAGCTTCATAAAAGCCATTAATGATAGAAAATGACTTTGTAGTCAATATGTATATATATATGTATGTGTATATATATATATATATATATATATATATATATATATATATATATATATATATATATATATATATGTATGTATATATACGTATATATATGTATGTATATATGTGTATATATGTATATGTATATATATATGTATATATGTGTATATATGTATATGTATATATATATGTATATATATGTGTATATATTATATGTATATATATATGTATATATATGTATATATGTGTATATATATGTATATATATATGTATATATGTGTATATATATGTATATATATATGTATATATATATATATATGTGTATATATATATATATAGGGATCTTCAGATGGAGAGGCTTTCTGCTTCGTACCTCCTCCTTGTTCAGTCCAATCCACACAGGAGTTTTCAAAGCCAGCAGCTCAACATAGGCCTTCGACCACACGTTTCGTATGCTAGCCAGGTTGGCACCATCAGCTTCACAGTGCTTTCTGGCTGCACTCCAGGTCATTTGTTGAGAAATAAGCTTGATAGAGTCATTAAATATGTTGACATAGTCAGTAGTTGTTGGTTCAGGGGATTGTGGGAGAGAAGGATCTGTTTAGGGTGAGAAATTAGACAAATTTAGTTTTTTAGTTTTCAAATTCACACTCATCACATTGGACAAGGTAAAAATACAGTACAGCATGTCCAAAGTTTGTGTTGTGGAAATCCTGATTTTGATCATTGGTTAATATTTAGTATTTATATTAAATATATATTTAGTATTTCTAACAAGCCTCTTAATCATGCAAACACTACAAACCCATGTGCGTGCTGTTATCATGCAAGCTCCCACAACTAGGGTGCACTCTGTTAAAGCATGTGATAGTTGCTGCTATAACATAATGGTATTATGTTTTGTCAATTTGGGAAATACAGAGTATGTGGTAAAAGTTTGAATATAATAATAATCATAATAATTAGGGCTGTCAATTGACTCAAATATTTAATTGCAGTCAATTGCATGATTGCCCATACCTAATCACGATTCTTCGCACATTTATTATCTGTTCAAAATGTACCTTAAAAGGAGCTCTGTACAGTATTTAACGCTCTTATCAACTTGGGAGTGGGCCAGTACGCTTGATTTATTCAAATGTACTGTATGTATACTCTATATTTATTATTTGAGATCAATTTTCAGCACTAAACAATGATAAATATTGTCCAGAAATCCTCACAGGTACTGCATTTAGCAACCCATTTTCATTCACTTATCTGGAGGTTAGAAGTTCAGGTACCCCTTTGAAAATGAACATAACAGTTTTTCATGATCAAAATTTAGTGCAACTTCGTAGCATTATTTTACCAATAGCTTTTATGACATAGTTGGTACCAATGTCTTCCTTAATTTTCTAGTTTGATACAGTACCATTTTGTTCCAGCTTTAAAACTGGGCCCACTACAGCCTCTGATAGAGTGATTGCGTTAATGCATTAAAGAAATTAGTGGTTTTAAAGTGAGTCTGCATTACTGCGTTATTATTGCATTAACTTGGAAAGCCCTAATAATTATATTGGAATATAATGTATGTTATATAATGGAATCAATGTATGTACAAATGGACAATATTGTGCCATTCTTTGTCTATTTAAATTATTAAAATAATATTTAAATTATTCTAGGCCATAGAAAAAACATTCAAGAGAAAGGGCAGGGTTTAGGCTCACCAAGATTTCGAAGACAGACATATCCATTGTTGTCCTTGCAGGACTTTTTTAGCCATTTCCCAATGCCAACATTGGTATCGGCAGTCATCACAGCACACGCTTTCTGGTGAAACACAGAAATGGTGAGGTAAAGAGTAAGCTAGAGATCCAGGTAACTGACAGCATATTTCCTATAACAAAATACTAATTAACAAAATATGATTATGAGTCATGAGGCAGCCCTAACTGTATATATTAATCACCACCAATAACAAAACCGGTGAGATAGTAGGGCACCCAGTACTTTTTATACGGTGTACTGTACTTCTAAAGGATTCCCTGTAAATTCTTGATGTATATATTGATTTTATTTGTTTAGAAATTTATATTTACAGCTTCACAAAAATAACAATCCAATTCGAGACAAATTGTTGAATTACACATTACAGTATGTTAAGGTATTACCTCAGTAGATGTATATATCATGTAATCCATGTCATAAGGACTGTATTCCCTCTGCAATGAAAAATCAGGATGTCAGAAAAATTTAGCAATACACCAAAAAAAATGCAGATCCATATAATTGTTCACAACACTGAATAAAGATTGTGTGAACATGGTAAAGGTATAATATGCAGCATTATTAATAAAATACAAAAAAATAATCCCTCTCAATCGTCACTTGCAGTATGCCCCACTAGAAGTGTGTGGAGAGTGTGAGACCCTGCCGTCTGCCTGTGATTTCTCTTTTAATCTTGGTGTACACCCGTTCTCATTGCCAGGTTGTCAAACACCACCACTTTGTTATGCCCTTCAGAGTTTGATTCCAAGGCACCCTTTAGTGTCTGTATGATACAAAGCGAATATTTGACGACCAGCAGGTTTTTACATCGCTGTGTATTTTTATGTGCTTCAGTGTTTCCTCTGCTTTTTGTTGCTCTGCTGTGTGCAGTGTGCTGCTATGGGTGTATCAGAAGTGTGCCTTTCAGCTGCATTCATTCGAAATTCTGCAATGCAGCAACTTAGGTGGCGTGTGTGTGTGTTTATTTGTGCTTTATAATGTGACCATCATGAAACAATTGGAAAATTTAATTTCTCTCATTTGCTTAGTTGCTTAGTGCTTTGTTCTCACTAATGCTGCTCCCTCTCTTCATTCACACTTTTGCTTGAGCACTACTGCCATCTCACTCTTTCTCTCTTGCTACTTAGTATACCTTTAACTACTCCCAAAATCATCCTCAATAGAGAGCTATAGGAGTCCTAAAACCTGGATCTGGTTCCCTCATCTGGTAGTCAACAGGTTTTCTAAATTGGTTTTAGTTATACCTGAAATAAGGTCTGTCTAACATAAGCCTAATAGGTTTCATCGTTTCACTAAATACCTCACTTGTGCATTTTGAATCTTTTACGTGTCTTTAAAAAAGGTGGTTGCTAACAAGTGGCTAAATGAGACTACTACACGTCATCACGCTCACTCATCTGCCTTTACAGCCTCGTTGTTTATATGTGCGACCATGCGACTTTGGCGTAGTTTGTTTATAGCCGTTCTTACTTCTGGCGACTGAATTTCCGCTTCAAAAATCATATAAATGGTGTCCAGTTGTAGAGATTATCTTGCTGAACAAAACATGTAAGTATCAGAAACGCATTTGCCACAGAGCTTATGTTTTGCAATAATCCAAAAACCAATGTAAAAACCCCATTTGCATTTTGTCAAGGCAAACCAGGGGGATGATAACTTCCTGGTTGGCCCTACGTCAGCCCTCTATCACTGTCGTTGGAGGATGGCAGCGCAGCAACAATAGAGAAATGGATGCATTTTCGTGAAAAAACAGTTAATTCTCTGTTTTTAAAGCGCAGTAGTATTTTAGTAGTAGCTGCACATACTGCACATCTTATACTTAACATAATAATAATAATAATAATGATAATAAATCACATTGTCCACTTACATCACTCCCCCAGTTGCTGTATCTCCTTGATTTTCCATCAGTCCAGAGAAATGGGCCGTCATCTACGTTATACATACCAATCCACAGGTTTGTGGTAGGTGCATCAGCCAATTTACTTGCCAAAAACACTGAAAATATAACACATATTTTCATATCATTTAACCTCTTTTTGTTCCCCATTTAAAATAAATAAAAAACAGTTTACATTGTTAGTATCACCCATTTTTGGGAGTGTGGAGCTCTAGTTATGGTATTAAGTGCTTGGTTTAGTCTAGTTCACTGTTTGCAGCTTGACAGCTCGAGTCTGCCAGCAGGGCTGCAGTTTCTGTGGTATGTCAGGCCCTGTGGGATTAATCGACACTAAGGAGCATCTGTTTGGTAAATTGTTAGCAAATTATTTTATTTTAACCTTATTTTAGTGTTCTTAACTTATTCCATAAGTAATTGATCATGTGCTGATGTACAAATCAAAACCAAAATTAACAGTGCCATTTGCAGCTTTTTCTCAAACATTCTCTATTTTATTTGGAGCATATAGTATACCAAGCCAACTTCCTGTATCAGCGCCGGCTCTCTCTTAAGGTGGACCAGCTTTTCTCCTTGAAGTGACGAGCCACTCCTCTGTGTTTTTTTCAGCTGTTTAATTAAACATTAATATTTCTTTTAACCATTAACCAATAGTGTTAATCGGTTAAATGGTTAATTGTTAACATCCCTAGTTCCTACCACATGGTTGTCTTATGTACAGTTTTAACATCCCTATAAATTAAGGATGATATGCATTTCTCTGGAATAAGAAAATGAGAGCTTTTTGTAAAAAAACATAAAACACACCTTGTTCTTTCCTTGTGGGAATTGAAACCAGATTTCCTTTCATTGCTATGCATTGTGTCTTTGCTCCATGCCACGTGTCCTTCTGTGCAGTAATGATGTTGTAACACTAAAGGGGAAAATGAACAACTTTGTGACATCTCAAAAAAGCAGTATCTTCCCTTTTACCCACAAATAGATCAATGCTTTGTCAGAGTGAAGCCCCATTTCATGCAAAATCAGTTATATTCCCATCAGGGGTGTAACAATACGTGTAATTCTATTGAACCATTTGGTATGGGATGGTGTGTTTGGTCTGCAATCTCTACGTCTTGGCCCCTTGCTGCTTATCCAATCTTCTCAACCCCTACACACCGACTCGCTCTCGGTGCGCCTCTAGTGCCCATCTACTCCCCGTCCAGGCTATGCACTATGGGTTTCAGTGTGGCTGGCCCTAACCTCTGGAATGGTTCCCCTCAGGTTCTGCACCAGTGCTTATCTGTTGCTTTGTTTAAATCATAACTGAAAATGCATCTCTTTAGTTTATCCTGTCAGGGTACTTTGCAGTGTGTTCATTATGAATATACCAATATATTTCCACTGTTATCTTGTATAGACTGTCTTATCTTATTTTGCAAAGTGTCCTTAGGCGTCTTGAAAGGCACTTATAGATAAATTATTATTATTACTACCCACGCACGCTGAACAGAAATTCAGGAGCAAGAGTTTTATCTGAAAAGTTTTGGCAGTGCACCAGTTGTTCTCTGTAGCAGTGCTGTATGGTAGGTGGTGTAGCCCGGTTCGCTATGTTAACCAAGTGTCAAACTGTATGCCAACGCTGTTAAACTGATGTCAGCTACTCTATGTCCGTGGGTACACTGCAAACGTTTAATTTACAGTGACTTTACCCAAAGAAACACAGACTGGACCACAAGTCCACCTCTCCACAGCATTCAGGCAGCCTCCCACTGCAGATTCAGATCGTGCCAGAGTGATAACTAATACTATAAGAGTGTTAATCGAATATGCGACCACACTCGACAGTGCCGATTTTTAGGCATGTGGTCATGTGCACGTGCCCACAGTGAGTGTTTCAGTCAGTCGGTTGTATGAACGAGCACAAGCTACAGCTCAGTTCATAAATGATCACCAGGTCAGGGTTATCTGATGGAGCATTACAGGAACAGAAACACTTCATTGATCCTGGGGGAAAGCTGGGTTACATTGACATTACAAATTCTATTTAGTTTTTATTTATTCATCTTTCTCAACTCTAAAGTAATAATTATGACTAATGAGCAACTGTAGAATGCTACAATTTTCAAAATAAATGAAAAAGAGAGTTATTTTCTGCATTTTCTTTGTTTACCCCATTGTACTGAAAATGTACTGAACCATGACCAAAAGTACATACCGAACCATATGAATGTTATGTACTGTTACACCCCTAATTTCCATCTTACCAAAGAACTATAATCTATATCTGACCTTTGAGTCATATTGTTTCCAGTTTTGTGGACAGCCTCCTGTTGGAGGAACCGTTGGTTTTACAGTGGTGTTGGCAGGTGGTGTGCCGCCGCGTTTACAAATGGATTTGTGCTCATAACCACAATTATAATCATGCCAGAACCCTATAAACCAAGTCCAAAATGGAAAAAAATAGATCAGTAAAAACAATTTGCATTTTTACATTTAAAATGTAATTCTTTACTAAATTCATGATATGAAAGTATGCCAGGGAAGATTAATCAAGTTTAAGTTACTCACCCATAGATGTAGTCATCACAGCACAGTTCTCATCATTGCGTGAAAAAGCAGGTTGATTTTCATCCCACCTTTGAAAATCCATTGGAGAACCATCCATCCACCTTTTTGGAACAATAAAATCAGTTGAAAATTTAAAAGACACATCCATAACACAATGTACTCACTAATCTATCATTTCCATCTGCATGTTTTTAATATTTTTCATTCTGACACTTAGATTTTATTAGGCTAATTTTTTTGTCAGAAACAATAGTACAAAACAGCAATATCTTTGCCAGGCATTATGACATTCACAATATCCAGATGGCATCCTATATTATGGATTATGGGTAGGAGGTCTTAAAGGTTCAGTATGTAGACTCTGGTGGTATTTAGCGGTGAGATTGAGATTGCAACCAACTGAAGGCTCTCTGTGTGCTAAGCCTGTAGAGCATTGGTGGATGACACAAAATGCAAATGGCTCTCTAGATGACCATGTCTAGTATGACATAGTTGGTATCAGTGGAATCATTAGGTACGTTTCTTCACTCTGGCTTTAAAACTGAACCCACTACAACCTCTGAAAGATTGATTGCGTTAAAGGAATTAGTGGCGTTAAAGCGATTTTGTGTTAATGCGTTAATAACGCATTCACTTTGACAGGCCTAATTTCAACAACAGAAATAAAGGAAACTTTACCATTTACATTTCAGGTCATTGGAGTTTTCAGAGTTGATGTCATTGAGTCCCTGACGGTGCACATACTTTTTACCGTACAAAGCAATGTTTCGAGATAGCGCGACTGATCGTGGCTCTCTGAAGTGTCAATGGCGTGACCGCAGTGCAATACAGCGATGGAGCATTTTCAAAGACAACCAGAACATCTTGTTATCTCTTTGTGCCGGATTCTGAGTAAGATCTGCATCCATTCCTCTCCTCTCCGTGCCAGTTTGGCATATAATACGCCACAGCCAATCAGAGAGCCTGTTACATCCCATGTGGCTAATTTGCACTGATTTACCTCATTTTAGTAGCTTAAGGCACAGAGTGTCAGGGAAAGACTAAATGGGGAGACTAAATGGAGAAGCTAAATGACTCAGCAAATTGAATAACTAATACGTTTCAGCAGCAGGGAAATGCAAATGGGAAAAGAAATTGCCTGGAAAAAAAAATCTGTATTCTTAATTCAATTTGTGAATCCAGTTATTTATTTCTCCTTTTTAAACTGCATTTTCAAATAGATTTTTAAGTTCTATTATTTATTTATGAAATCATTATTGTATTCTTCAATGATGTACTTATTGATGATTTTATGGTGTTTTTGTAAATCCCTTTCAAGATGTCAAATAATGCATTAATTTGTAATTTGGTCCATTTATTCATACATTTGTAAACAAATATATTAATCCTGTTTCCACTGTATAATTAGCTATTAATCAATTAAATGCTTATTTATTATTATTATTATTATTTTTGGTCGTCCGTACAGAAGTACCAGCCAACACTGCATTTCCCCTCAGCTCTCGAGAGCCCTTTAGTCTGTTTTGGATCATTGTTTTTATTTTCAGACCTGCAGAGTTAGTTAGTAATTAGGTAGTGAACAAAGTGGAGCATCTAGCAAGCTAAAATTTATAGCTATTATAGCTGATATTTCCCTCAGGAGTTGGTGAAGACCAAAACAGAACAAAAACTAGATTGAATATTTGATTATTGATTAATCTGTTGATTCTAACTTTGATTAATTGATTATTAATTGGATAAAAAAGCAACCTGAGTGATTTGAGCAACAGCTCTTGTACGAAAAGTGCTTTATAAACAGATTATAATGATAAAGTTCTTCTTTTTATTATATTTGATTAGATATTACTCAGCTTGTGCTTATGAAGAATTCAAAGTTAACATGATAATAACACATTAACACCTAGTAATTTCCTTAATGCATTAATGCAACTTGAAATTTTTAGGTTATGAGGCTATGATGGTTTCTGGACAATATTTTTTATTGTTTTGTGTTGTTAATTGATTTCCAATAATACATATATACATAGATTTGCATAAAGCAGCATATTTGTCCACTCCTATGTTGATAAGAGTGTTAAATACTTGACAGATCTCCCTTTAACATGCATTAAAAAATGTGCAATTTATTTGCGATTAATCATGATTAACTGTGGACAATCATGATTAATTGCGATTAAATATTTTAATCGATTTTTGATGCTCGAGCAACTAAATTCATCATGTTTATGGAAGACTAAAAAAAAAAAAATCTGACTGACAGTATGGTTCAGCACCACTGATATCGAGCCACCCGTAATTAAGCGTTTTCAACATGTTCCAGTGAAATTACATACAGTACAGCACGACTGGTCACATCATCGACATGTCACATTAGTTTTGATACTTTTCTTTAACATATTTTCTCATTTTTATTTAATCCATTACTCATTATTTAATTAATACTCACCCACTTGTTCTATCAAGATCTACGTTCAAACCGATCCAGAAAGATCCATAATTTTTGGACACCTACGCACAGACAGAGGCACACAGTAAAGCTCTACTTGCATTGCAGTATGTTCTGAGCTTAAATGACATGGCTACTGAGTAATGTCAGTGATGTAGAATAAATGTTACTCCTCACCTGTTTCCACAAAAAGACTCTTTCAGCTTCACTGTGGATGGATACCAAATCGCCATGCCTGTCTTTACAGAAGCGACGAGCTTCTTCCATGGCCGTCGACCTAGTGTTAATATAATACTGAGTCCCATTCCAGTCCAGCCACCCGTCTGCAGTCCTATTGAAGTCTGAAATCATGCCAAAAATATGTAGTTAAATTAATGTCTTAAATTATAATATACAGTGCATGTGTAGATTCAGATTTCTGTTTCTTTATGGATTGTAAAGACATTCATCGTCCCTGGAGGTTGAATCATAGTGATTGTGGTGATGCTCCCCAGTGCCGTCAGCAGGTCAATGTTTTCACTCGTCCACTTGCAAAATTTAAATTTGTCAAATGCTCTGATTCATGGTCAGATACCTGCAAAACTAATGCCATTCCCATCAGTATTTGGCTGCATGCGGCCACTCAGAGAAAAAGCGTGCCACTGAGCAACTTTTTTCTAAGCGCTTTGCCTTGTTTGCCTAGCATAACAAAGACTGAGAAGCCCATTTGTTGGCTGGACACAGATGCTGCTGGTGAGTGTTGTGCTATATCACCATACGTGTTGCAAGTACTGCATTTATTATGACAGGCTGTTACTCATATTCACTCATTTTTGTCAAGCTTTACATAGGCTTACATTACAACAGAATGACCTGGTGACGCTGATGTCTGTAACCATAGTAAAACCGGGGCTATTCATAAAACATTCGGGCCTGTAGCCTCGGACGCCCAGGCTGACTGACGCTTCTGTTCCACGGTACAGAACTCCTCAGCCACGCTGTGCATAACAGAAGTCATTATTAGGTTATTAAGTCAGTATATTGCAAATATCATAATATGAATTTCTTTGATCGTATTAAAGATTATATCGGTATTATTGTGAACAGTGTCATATGGTGTTTAGTACAGCCTTACAGAGTTGCTAACATGGCTGTATGCTTCTTGTTGTATAAAGTATGATGTTTAAATGTAAATATTTAAGAAGGATCAACCCACAGAGAAGTAACAGCAGCAGCAAATTTAAACCACACAATAGAAAACAACTTTGGGCTAAAAGCATGTTAGCACTGTTTTCTTTGTGGTTGCATAGAAAATTGTCCCACTTACAGGGAGCAACGGGGGATGGAGTTGGCTTTGGAGTCACTCCTGTAAGGACATAGAAAGCACAAGTTAATTTACAGTGACATTTAAAAAAAGTATATTTGGCCACATCTATGTTGATAGAGTATTACAGTTTTTCTCATTTGCGTTGGCTCAGTTCTTGAATGAGAATCGTTTTTTTTCAAAACAGCAAGTACACATTTTTGAACAAGTATTTGTTGTTCACAACAAATTAGACTTTCTCATTTATTCAAGTGTATTGCACACATTTTGGCACATGCTCTAAAAAGTAATTACAACCACTTGCACATATCTTCCTGCTGAGTTGATTCATCATTCATCTGAGTTGTGGTCACGTGACATTCAAAATGATCCATTCAGTTATCACATGGTGTTGTGTATGTGAGGAGGTACAATTAGTTGTGTTTTACTTTACGTATTTTTGGCATGGATGCCATTTTGTGGCAAAATATCTGTTCACTGAATATGACTTTTTACCACGGGTGGGCAGTTGTTTTTCCTGGATTGATTCCCTGAGAAACCCAGATTGTTGCTGGGGGCCAAACAAATACTGTCAGATATAAGGTTTTTTTTAATTTTTTATCACTATCACTTATCACAGCATTTATTATACAAAAACACTCCAAACAGCATATTTTAAGAAAATGACTATATATATATAAAAAAAAAAAAAGCTCACCCTTTACCCCAACCTCCCGAAAAAATACTTAGAGTCCATAAGTTATTATAGACGTGCCACCTCAACAGGTGACGCTGCTTTAAATATCACTCGCATTAATTTACATCAGTGTCAAGTGTGACAGGAAGAAGCACACTAACAGTACACAATCACGAGGGCTGGTACTGGCTCACGGGCTGTTTAATGCCCCCTCTTCCCCTTTTCCTTTTGGGGGGGGGGGGGGAATCGAGCCGATCCCGGCTGGGATTGGGGTAAGGCTGGGTTTACCCCCAAAACCCTCCCACAGCACATAAAAAAAAAAAAAAAAAAAAAAAAAAAAAAAACACCACTCACTTCCAACCTATCCACAAATTTAAATAATTTATTAATATAAAAAAAAATTTTTTTTTTTTTTTTAGGAAGGAGGAAAACCCCCGAAAAAAACAAAACCCCCCCAGGAGAAAAAAAAAAAACCCCCCCCAAAAAAACCCCACCCCCGAATTAAACCCTCCACCCCCCTTCTTGTGAGGCGACAGCGCTAACCACTACACTGCCCTGTTTAATGCCCAGGATTGTTTTATACAGTATGAAAGATTAAAGGTGAATTTTCTGTTTGCAGTACATGTAACACATTGCTACACAAATACATGTGCTGTATACATGCAAATGTCCAAATCCTTGTAATAAATGTACTACAGTACAGGGACGGCTGTGGCTCAGCGCTAGAGCTGGTGGTTCGATCCCCAGCTGCTCCGGTCACATGTCGATGTGTCCTTGAACCCCAAATTGCTCCTGAAGACATAGCCATCGGTGTGTGAATGAGATGAATGAGTATTTAGATTAGATCCTGATGGGCAAAGTTGGCACCTTAGCAGCCTCTGACATCAGTGTATGAATGTATGTGTGAATGGGTTAATGTGACATGTAGTTTAAAGCCCTTTTGTGGTCAGGCGACTTGAAAAGCACTATGTAAATGAAGTCCATTTATTTATCTATTTACTCAATAAACTTTTTCCTGCTGTTGATTATAACAAGAATTTATATATAAATATTTTTAATTTCCCCTTTTTTTTTTTTCTCATTTCTTTTTTTTTAATTTTTTTTTTATTCTTTTTCTTTTTTTTTTTTTTTTTTCTTTTTTTTTTTCCTTTTTTTTTTTTTTTTAATTTTTTCACAAAAAAAAAAAAAAAAAAAAAAAAAAAATTAAAAACCCCCCTTAAATAAAAAAAATAAAAAAAAAAAAAAAAGGCGATTAATTACAATTAACCATGGACAATCTTGCGAATAATCACGATTAAGTGTTTTTATCAAATTTAGAATAGATTACAATATTTATGTTAGCAAGTTTGAAAAGGTCTATATGTTCAGCTATATAAATTTGAGGAAGACATTGCTGGAGGGTCAAGCTTGCTCAGGTCCTTCAACAAAGGTTGCAAAAGAGTGACAAGCTTTTTGAGACCTTGACACAAAATGAAATGTTTTTGTTCCTTCGTTTTACCTGCAAGGATCTGGCACAGCCAACCGTGGTACGTCTCACAGTGCACATCGTTCCAGGACCCACTGCTATGCTTCTCATCCAAGTCGTATTCAGCGCAAGACTCCACGTTCATTTTATTGTTTGGCTCTCCGTCCTCCCAGTGTTGGAACTGCAGCTGTAAACAAAAGCAAACAATAAAACATCCTGTAATTTATCATTTTATTGTCTATTTAATTGAGTGTTCTGAATTAAAAATCACTGACACAACAATTAAAGTAGAAAACTGTTAACTCACTGGGGATCCATCACTCCATACATAACCGGTGACAGGGTCAGGAGCACTAAGTCCAATCCAGACTCTTCCATAGCTATAAAGGACAATGATTATATTTTATCACTGTTATATTCTATACTCTCCCGTGTGCTAAGTGTGTAGGACAACTATGGTGGCCGACGCGAAGACGAGCGCGATCCTGTCTGGAGTCAGTGATTGGTTTGTCCATTCAGGGCTACTGTAGAAACATGGCGGTGGGCTAAATAAAGACTGAATAAAACTAATATTATATCCCATTTCTGCCAATACATCCCCAAAATATTACACACTGTTCCTTTAATAGTTTTGGGGCGATTGTTTGGGCGTTACATGTTTTCACATCTAACTCTGTGAAACAGAGTCGGTGATTGTTGGACAGACTAACCAAGATGGTTTTGGTGAGTTTAATTTTGTTTCTGTCAAGTTTGAATGAAGTGTGTTGTACGATGCTCCAGCACTATATTGGTAATTGCCAGTTGTTGGGCTGACGATATCCAGTTGAAAAATTTTAACATGTTGCCCATCCCTAAAAAGCACTGTCCCACTGCTCTGCTGAACACTAGCCAGCCTTCATCTTCTGCTGCGTACAGTTTTGTAGTTTCGTAATTTTGTTATACTTTACCGGTCTGGTAGTGAATGTAAATCTTCACTATTGTGGATACTGAGCAGGTCTCCTCCGATGGCCTTGCAGAAATCTCTGGCCTCAAACCAGGTCCTCTCCTTTGACGACGACCTTGTGAACAACTTGACCAGAAGACAAAGAAGTTCAGTATGGTTTGGCAGTGTTACATCACAAGTAAACGGTGATTTACTGTCTCCACACGCCTATGGGAGTAGTTTAAATGTTTTGTTAGGAATAGCACAAGTGCATGTTATTCCTGTTTATCTGAACCTTGGTACTAAAGCTGTAATAATGTACTGATAGATTGATTCAACTAATAAATTGCTCACCAGCAATTTTGATAATTGATTAATCAGTTTGAGTGATTGTTTAAGAAAAACACATTAAATGTGAATATTTTCTGGTTTCTTTACCCCTCTATGATAGTAAACTGAATATCTTTGGACAAAACAAGACATCAGGATGTCTTCTTGGGATTTGGGAAACAATAATTAACATTTTCCCCATTTTCTGTTTTTTTTTTTAATAGACCAAACATCTAATAGATTAATCAAAAGCTAACAGAAAGGAGAAATTCAATCACATAAGTCAGGTTGAAAGGGTGGAAATAAAATTTCTCTATTTAGAGCATGTGTCAAACTCAAGGCTTGCTAAGAATATATTGTATATAATATAAATAATATATGTATATTGTTAACAATTCTATGCTGCTTTACAGAAGTATGGTGTCCTTAAACTACATGTCCCACAATGCATCTCAATTTTGTTACATGCGTACTGAAGCGTCCCAAAATCACCGGTTTCCAGCAGCGGCGCTCTAGCAGAGTGATGGGGTCGTTAAAAAAAAAAAAAAAATGAATAGTACCAAAATGTCCAAGAAAAGAAAAGTTGATGCAGAGGGAAGGAGATTTAATGAGCGACGGGAAAGCAAATACAATTGTGCTTAATGGAGACAAGCTGGTATGTCTTTTTTGTTACGAGGCAGTGGCAGTGCCCAAGGAATACTTAATAATTTATGATGTTGACACCAAACACGGAGCGAAGTTTGTCATACCACTGTCATCTACCACACATGATCGCAGCAGATTAGCAGCTGGAACACAAACAATTTATATGCCACCGACTGCACGTTAGATCAGACCAAATTTATTTGTTGTACTATAGTTCTGCCCCTCTCAACTCCGACCACAAAGTTAAAACAAAGTTAATCTAATAAATTTTGATAATATTTGTGTGATGGTAAAAAAAAAGAACTTTATTATTCACTTGAGAATTATTTTGATTGTTGATGGATGAGTAAAGATGAGGATTTCTTAATCTCATAAATTCATGTGATTTATGTTATAATAACACATGGAAGTGTGTGTGCCCACACACCTGTAGGTCTGCCGATATTTAAATTCCCCTACTGATATTATTGATTTAAGAACAGCTACATACAAAATTAAAAGCTGAAGAGAGTTGCACATGGATATAAATATATATGGACTGGAGCTGCATAAGTAGTAGTATAGTCCACATAATTTTAATGCAGGTAAATTGTTGGCATTGGTGGATAAAATCGTCAGGCCATCCGCCACTTTGGCAGGCAGGGAAAATGCTGGGGATGGAAATAGACAATCGGTTCCTAGTTTTTGTTATCGTTTCCTGTTATTGATGCCGTTATTGAGACAGTTACACATATACAATGACGCAATGGCATACACGCTGTTTCAATTAGTTTGGGACGGGAGAGAAAGAAATGCTCAAAAACATGGAGCTACGATTATTGAACCTGAAGGGGCACACCCTATTTTTTTTCCTGATAAAGCTACTGAACAACCAATCTGTGTTGAAATCAACAGGAGGGGAGTTAGTAATGTTACCTGTTAGCAGCCGTTGGGCAGCACAGTCCTGTTTGACTAAATAACGGAGCTACTAGCGTCATGTCCTAGTCATTTGTCATTGTCATCCATAGTGGTTATTTGCATAAAACCACAATTCAAAGTACAGTACTGTACTCTATCTCACGGCAGGTTGTGTTGGAGTAAAAAAACTGCTGCCATAGTGAGACTGGTAACACAAGACCCTCTATCCTGTTTAATCCCTCCCTGTGAATTTTATTTTAGATAAGCCTGTGCATTAACAGCAGTGCAAGGGGAGATGACGACAATAACGTGCTGTCATTTCTACTTGTACACTACTTTGCTATTATTGTCTGAGAGAGAGGCAAAAATCTGACTTCAAGGATTTTCCTGTAATGAAATGAAATGAATTTATGTAGGCCTATAAACGAATAAGTGAGTAGACTTTAACCTATGCAGATACTTTATATGAAATAAAAGACATGGCTTTGTTGAGACTGTCGGTCTATGGATCTCCTCCACTGTGTTTCAGTATCTGGTACAGCTCCGCAACGACACACCATTTACACAACAGTGCTGTCCGTCTGAGAATAACTCAGACTTAATAATGATTAGTGCTGATGCATGATGTGGGATTACTATTCCTTATTTCATGTGCTATTTGTGATTTTTGGGGTAAAGCATATATAAAATAATTGCTAGCATGTTTTTACTGATTTCAAAGTGCAGTGAAGCATTGAAAAGAGAGAGATGGAATATAGCACACTGTTGATTATAGGCGTTGCATAACTGAATGTCTCTCTGCTATCTTGTACACATGAGGATCATTATCGTGATGAGCCAATATTGTGTTGAACGATAATCTCGTCATATCACCGAAGCCTAACTTTATTGGATTTTTTTTTTTTGGCCAAACCAAAAATTGTATTGGATGTCCCATTTCTTACAGTGTAGATCCAATATGACGGAGCATTCATTCATTCAGCCACCATTAACTGAGTGTACATGGTTATTTGTGTGTTATTTTAAGATACTTAAATTGTCCTTTAAGTTTTAGTTTTTTGTTTTTTTACATGTAGCTGTACCTTATAGCAATAATGTCTTGATCCTATTCGATTCCAGCCGTCGGCACACTTGGGAGGAACAACACTGGGTGGTGCAGGGGTTAAAGCTGCCCCTTCTGCCCGGTGTTTGCAGATGTATTTCTCCTTATTGGTGCAGGGCAGCACATCCCAGAGGCCAGCGAAAACCCCAGTTGTCATGGCAACACAGCCCTGTTGGTGACCTTGTATTGTTGAGAGAAAAATGGAGAACTGTCAGTTGTGAAACCACTTTCACACACATCTTACAAATGGAGTTTCCATAATATTTCTGCCGTACCTGGCATTTGAGCGTTCCAGTGAGTAAACCTCACAGAGTCTGTGTTGGTCCACACAAACTGGTCAATGTTTTTCAGATTTGAGAGGCCTAGCCAGAAGTGTTTCTCTGGTCTCAACCCCACTAAGCTGACGAGGAAGGCATTATCCACCCTGGAAATATTTACACAATTAGGATCGCTGGATTTCTGGTGTCACTAATTATTGTATTGTAACAAAAGCTTATATGATATTTTTTGTTTAAAATCTGTTCCCAATACATTTGAGCTTGTGAAATTGTGAAATTTAGTGTTGCTCAGAGTATGTGGAGTAAAAAAATTAGGGCTGCTAATCAATTAAAATATTGAATCATGATTAATTGCATGATTTTCCATAGTTAATTGCAAATTAACCACACATTTTAAATTTTTACAAAATGTACCTTAAAGGTGGGATGTGTCAAGTAATTAATAATCTTATCAACAGGGGAGTGGGCAAATATCTTTGCTTTATGCAAATGTTTGTATATGTTTATTATTGGAAATCCATTAATAACACAGAACAGTGACAATCAATCACAGTTACTGCAATTAGCATAAAAACTATGCCAAAATCAAAACATGACAAACTCAAGCCAGCACGCAACAACAGCTGTCAGTGTGTCAGTGTGCTGACTTGACTATGACTTGCCCCAAACTACATGTAATTATCATAAACTGGGCATGTCTGTAAAGGGGAGACTGGTAGGTACCCAGAGAACCCATTTACATTCACATATCTTGAGGTCAGAGGTCAGGGGACCCCTTTGAAAATGGCCATGACAGTTTTGTTGAAGTTGAGCTCCCTACAAACCTAAAAACCTGCAAGTTTCATTAATGCATTAATCAAACTGATCTGTGTTAACACGTTATTATCACGTTAACTTAGACAGCCCTATAGTAAAAATAAATGTTCTTACCCGTTTGAAACATCAGCTAAGTAAGAATCGGAGCTTGTGCAGTCTGCTTTGGCGTCATCAAAACTTTTGGTCTGTGTCCCTATAAAGTAGCAGTAAGAGCCATGTCTTCTCCACCCCTGGATTGTTGGAAAACAGAGAAAACCATTGTATGATTCATAACTTAATGTAATTAATCAGTTTTAGAAGAGGAAAAAAAACAGAGCAACAATCAACTTTCACCATGGTTGTCTGTTTTTGAAAAACTTTTCAAATCAGAAAAAAATGTAAGACTGTAGCCACTACAATTACATAAATCAATTAAAACAATTACATATCAGCTTTGGGAATTTTCTCATGAACAAGAGAAACAATTTTTTAAATGGATAAAAATAAGTAAACTTGACGCACATTTTTGCAGCCTTCATCCTTCACCACTTCATCTCCTGTGGGTTTTGAGGCACTTATCTTCATGCAAATGGAACCATGTTTCTCCTCACACACATGGTCAGCCCAGTTCCCTTTCTGCAACAGAGTACCATTAAATAGGTATTTATGTGGAGACTGGATCAGATTGGAAAGTACTACAATCAATGCACTGGTAAATCAAATGTTAAATAAAAAGGTCTTAATGTAATATTATACTTGCCACATATCAAGTAGACAGATAAGTAAACTGAGATGTGTAGCTGCAAAATTCCCCTTTTGCTGCCTGATAAATCAGGTTAAAGAGCATTATCTGATGCTACTCTCACTACATTTTTTCATGTTTGTTATGTGCGTAAAGGTTATATATATATATATATATATATATATATATATATATATATATATCATACCAATATGATGCGCCTTACCTCTCCCTTGATGAGAACACAGTCCTTTATATCAGAGGAGACAGATGGTTTCCCAGACTCCCAGCTAGTGAAGCTAACAGTGGAGTGATCAATCCAATCAAACAGCCCCTCTGTCTTCTTGTCATTCAGTCCAATCCAGAGCTCATCAGTGGATTCTGCAGACATGGACAAATGAAAAATAGATTTTTGTAAGCTTTTTGCAGTCAACTTATTATGTTACTAATGAATAGCTGACATCTGCACATGGTATCCATGTGGTTTTCTTCATATGTTCTCCTTGACTGACTCATTCATGTAGGCACTTTTTTGCATATAGTGTAGTTGAGCAACATATTTTTGTTGGGGATGTGCGCAATTAGTCGACTAGTTGATTTAACATTGCTACCTTTGCTAGTCTCTGGGAGACTTTGGCCAATCACAGGTCATTTCAGTGAGAGAGCGTCCCTATTAGCTGTTTGTTCAACTGGCAGCTGTCAATAACTCACAAACTTTGACCAAATGGTCAAACTAGGCAGCGCTGATCAAATATGAATTCATATTTTGTTGCTGTTATGCCTATTTCTGACCTCAGATGTTATCAGAAATATCTTGTAGTGTACTGTATAGCTGTAAAATGAGAAACTTTGCTCTGGCTGGTGCTTGGTATTTCCTTAACTGATCTCAACATGGCTGCCGGGTCACAAACTTTCTTATTTTACAGCTAAACAGTAGCTACAAGATGTTTCTGAAAACACGTGAGAGAGAGTAAGAGAATGTTGATTCATATTTGATCAGCGCTGCCTAGTTTGACCGTTTGATTGCAGTTTAGGAGTGATTGACAGCTGCTCAGAGACGGCAGGCTCCAGCTCAGCTCTGATTGGTTGTTTTCCTCCAGTCTGTGAAATCTTGCAGATGCCATTCGGAACACCAGAGGACACAAAGGAACATTTTTTTTTTTGATAAACCGTCTCATGCACTACAGTCAAGATATATTGACTGTTATAACTTTTTATTTTATCATATTTGCTCCATTCTGCCTACCACAGCTTTAAAGGGATGTTCTGTTGTAAGGATTTCTTCTTTAAAGATAAACCTGTGTTTTTATGTTTTCACGTACTGTATCCAAGTTGAGAGATGACAAAGCTTTGGTCCTCCACATTGCGCATGCTGACTAGGTCCCCTCCTCCATTACGACACTCTCTCTGAGCATCAGACCACGTTCTCTGAGTACGATTAAGGTGGAAGCAGTGGCCATTGTAGGGAATCCAAGGGCTTGAACAAAATCCTGGCTCAGCAGCTGATCATGAAAAGAACCAAGAAATACGGACTGAGTGACAGATATACAGTATAGTTGTAGCGATCTGAGGAATATGAAGAGTACAATCGAAGAGGTTGTTTTCTTTACCTTGTGTAGGCAGCACCTCTGTCGCTTTACTGTAGCAGATGTATCCGAGTTTCTTGCTGCAAGGTGAACTTTGCCAGGAATACTGTACAGCAGGATCAACAATTGCACAGTTGTGTCCTGGATTAGTTAGTGGATGCCCTAAAACAAGATAATGGTTATACTTGATGTTGTCACAGCTCTCACATTTGTCTCAGTGGAACAGTCTTGCAAAAACTACCTGAGTCCCATTTCATATAGCGGTAAGGTGCCCCATTAGACCATGTCCAGCCATGTTCTGGATCCAAGATCAGCCCACTCCAAAGCTTATTGCCGCCTGTACCTAGTAGTGCTGTTGTGGGAATGTGAAACAAATGTTACTAATTGTTGGTGAGGCTCAAAGTTCCTGATTATTTTGACAGAATAACAGTATCCATGCCAACATTCAGATATACCAATGCAAGTTATTGCATTTAAGAATGTATAAAACATCATTTTTTTAATAGAGTGCTATTATACACTAAATCAAATCCATTAATAGAATATGAATAGCGCATACTTGCACATTGTATGTGCCCAAATGCATGCTGCCTTTATCAGTACATTCAGTATAGGGTCAGTGTGTCCTCACCTGTGACGTAAGCCTGCTGGTGAGGATCGGTGATACTGAGCAGGGTGGCGCCCTGCTGTTTGCAGCTGGCTTCAGCCTGGGGCCACGTCAGAGCTGACTCTGTGTTCAGCTGGTAATACTCTCCGGTTGTTGGGTGTATAGTCCAGCCTTCTTTGGCTATGAATGTTAATACAAAATATGGTTATGTTATGTTTGCTACAGTATAGTATAAGTATTACACTTTCTTCCCGTAACTGAAAGTTGGATGTTATATTTTTGTCTTTGTTTTATGATAGGGGTTGACAACTAGTGGTAGACCTGTGAAAAATAATTATGCCATACAGCCCTTGTAGTATTACCAACTTGGCCACCTTCTTGCTAGATCTGGCAATGTTCAAGACCCCTTTAGCAACTTTGATTTTTTTCAAAAATAGCAACTTTTAGGCCAGAATATGACTATAGTGAATGTGCTCACATATGGCTGTGGCTCTCTGGACTGACTGTGTTCAGTGGGTGGTCGAAGGCAACACCACGTTCAATGAACCAATCATCAGCCAGGCAGAATCTTAAATGTGCTTACCTAATAATTGTTTTTGTTGTCAATGATGAGTTTACAAGAGTGACTTTATTCCAGTATCTGGATCCTCTCTATTCAGGACACTCCAGTTCTCTGGTTTTCAGTTCTTTGGCCTCTAATGATTAGGTGTCAACCAATTAATCAGGATGATTTTTTTTTACATTTTTTCATAATTGGCATATTAAGCCAATTAGCAAGGAGGCACATCTGTGGGCAGCCCAGTGCTGTTGCTGTTGAACACGTGACTCCGCTCCTTGTGTCAATCAGATTCCTGTCCTACCAGCAGACCTGAGAAGATGTAGCCCAATGGGCTAACTTTTGCAGGAGTGTGTGACAAGAACGTCCTAACTGGGAGAAACTGTGCAGACACAAAATGCAGGTTGGAGAGACAGACCATAAGTATTGTTCAGTAAATAGTTACTTGAGTTAAGAAATTTTGTGTATCATGTTATTATTATGTTGTTATACAGTTGAAAGGAAAAGTATGTGAACCCTTTGGGATTACTTGGATATCTGCATAAATTGGTCATAAAATGTCTTTTGAGCTTCATCTAAGTCACAACAATAGACAAATCTGCTTAAACTAATACCACACAAAAGCCTTGATGTTCATGTGTCCACAGTAAGACAGATTGTCTACAAATGGAGAAAGTTCAGCAGTGTTGCTACTCTCCCTTGGCATGATCATCCTGTAAAGATGACCACTAGAGCACAGAATGCTCAATGAGGTGAAGAAGAATCCCAGAGTGTCAGCTAAAGATTTACAGAAATCTTTGGCACATGCTAACATTTTAATTGACACATCTGCAATCAGTAAAACATGAAAAAAGAATGGAGTTCATGAGAGGACACCACGGAGGAAGCCACTACTGTCCAAAAACAACATTGCTGCACGTTTGAAGTTTGCCAAAGAGCAGCTGGATGTTCAACAGCACTACTGGCTAAATATTCTGTGGACAGATGAAACCCAAACTGAGCTGTTTGGGAGGATCACTCAACGCTATGTGTGGAGAAACAAAGGTACAGCACACCAACATCAAAACCTCATCCCGACTGTGAAATATGGTGGAGGGGCATCATGGTTTGGGGCTACTTTGCTGCCTCAGGGCCTGGACGGATTGCTGTCATCGACGGAAAAAATTAATTCCCAATTTTATCAAGACATTTTGCAGGAAAACCATCTGTCCGCTAACTGAAGCTCAACAAAGGATGGGTGATGCAACAGGACAATGACCCAAACCATAGAAGTAAATCAACAACAGAATGGCTTCAACAGAAGAAAATACACCTTCTGGAGCGGCCCAGTCAGAGTCCTGACCTCAACCTGATTGAGGTACTGTAGCATGACCTCAAGAGAGAGATTCACATCAGACATCCCAAGAATACTGCTGAACTGAAACAGTTTTGTAAAGACGAATGGTCCAAAATTCCTCCTGACCGTTGTGCAGGTCTGATCTGCAACTAAAGGAAATGTTTGGTTGAGGTTATTGCTGCCAAAGGAGGGTCAACAGTTATTAAATCCAAAGGTTCACATATTTTTTCCACCCTGCACTGTGAATGTTTACATGTGTTCAATAAAGACATGAAAACATATATTTTTTTATGTGGTATTAGTTTAAGCAGACTGTGTTTGTCTATTGTTGTGACTTAGATGAAGATCAGAACACATTTTATGACCAATTTATGCAGAAATCCAAGTAATCCCAAAAAGTTCATATACTTTCTCTTGCAACTGTACTTTATTAGATGGAGGAAAAAAAGAAAATCAGCCAATGATATCGGTAAAAAACTGGCATCATGCATCAGCCATCAGCTGTCCTAATTCTGTAAAAAAAAAAAAAAAAAAAAAAAAAAAAAGCATTGGCCATAAAAAAAAAACAACAAACATTTCGATCGACCTCTACAGATACAGTAAGGTTAGATGGAATCAGTATACACTAGCATTGTAAATATGGCCATATGCCACTGCAGTTTTCAAAAAACATAAATTTTCACAGGCAGTACTCACAAGTAACTGGGCAGAGGCCCCAGCGTTCACTTTGATATTTTGTTTCAACGGCACACCAAAGAAGTGTAGAGTCGACCTTCGTGCATTCTGTGTACCACTGGTCTTTGTACTGGAAGGGAAACATGCAGGGCTGTCCAGCTGCATTACCACCAATGGAAAAAAGTTCTGAGAGGTGATGAGAACAAAGCAGAGATTACTGTCAGATAGGACTATCAAGGTCAATGTGATAATAACACAGATTTGTTTTAACGCCACTAATTTCTTTAACGCATTAACGCAACTTGTTATTTTTACATTGTAGTGGGCTCAGTTTAAGAGCTAGCATGAAGATCATTTGAAATGAATCTCCATTGGTACCAGAGGAGGTGAAGGAGGCTATATAACGCTCCAAACTTAAGCTAAATTTTGACGTTTTCAGAGGTTCATTTTTAACCTCTGACCTCCAGATATGTGAATGAGAATGGGTTCTCTGGGTACCCACCAGTCTCCCCTTTACAGACATGCCCACTTTATGATAATCACATGCAGTTTGGGGCAAGTCATAGTCAAGTCAGCACACTGACACAGTAACAGCTGTTGTCTGTTGGGCTTCAGTTTTTTATGCTAAATGCAGTACCGGTGAGACTTTCTGGACAATATATATCATTGTTTTGTGTTGTCAGTTGATTTCCAATAAGAAATTTATACGTACATGTCCATAAAGCAGCATATTTGTCCACTCCCATGTTAATAAGGGTATTACAAACTTGACAAATCTCCTTTTAAGGTACAACAGATAAAAAATGTGCGATTAATCACAATTAACTAATTAAATTGTGTTTAGTTTTAGAATATCTGTAACTGCAGTGATCCTGCAGTGATTTACCTTTTTTATGACAAACCACTTCAAAACATGATGCTAAATTTTATTGTAAATGCAGGATGGATTCCTGAGAATGCCTTTTTTATCTTTACAACAATTCAAATGATTTCTAAAACGATCATGACTGTATGGCATGGGTTAAGTAAATAGCAATGCATGATTCGCTTTTACCAGTTTCATGCTCAACTGGTTAAAGCTAGCATATAAATATAATTGTTAACATAAGTTCATCATGTCTCTAAAAGCATCATCTCTAAAACTGTCATCTTCATCAGTCTGTTTTTGGACTTGAAATTCGATGAAAATGATTATTGTTTAGCATAGACAGTGCAACTCCTTCAAAATAACACGTTTATACTGTACCTCTGTATGTTCTCGTACAAGCCCCTTGGGACGTCCCTGTGATTGTGAGGTGGCTGTTGGGTCCGGCTGTTTTGGAGAGAGCTGCTGTGTTATCTGCAGTGAGCTCAATGTAAAGCTCTTGGCCTTTGAGAGCGAGCACTGTTCCATTCTTGCATTCCCACTTTTGGAGATCACTTTTTTCGTCACAGTCGTAGAGGCTTATTTCACTTCCCACACTTTTCCCCTGGACTCCCAGACACTTCTGCCTTTGTTGAACGAGAAGTCGGTCACCAGTTGTCCAGCGTATGTCAGTGCATTGGTTGTTTGTTTTAACCAAACAAAAACCAGTGTCCTTGGTAGTTAGTTGAAATGGGGACTCTGTTGAGAAAGAAATACTTTTGAATGTTTTTTTGCAGAAGAAATCAGAAAATCCTTCAAACAACTGAACTGAACTCAACTGAACAACTACACAGGCTATCACTGGGGTTGTTTCAATCGTGTCTAATTGAATTTTATAATATTTGGTAGCAACACACTAATCGTTCGGCAATCAAAACCTGCTGGTTTTCAGCTGATTGGACATGACTAGTGGCCGATCAGTCTCATACCAGTCACATTTACACATGTGCTGCATGATAGTTCAACACTGGCGCACAGCGGCACAAATAACAATGTCACAGCCATACACACACAGCATGGTAGACATAAATGGACTTGCATTTATATTGTGCTTTTGTAGTCTTTGGACCACTCAAAGCACTAAACACTACATGTCAGCATTCACCCATTTACACACTAATGGCAGAGGCTGCCATGCAAGGTGCTAACTTTAACTCTACTCTAAATCTAACTTTAATAAATACTCATTCACACACCGATGGCTGTGCATCAGGGAACAGCTTGGGGTTGTGTCTCTCTCATAGACACATTGACATGTGACCAGAACAGCCGGGGATCGACCCCCCAACCTTCCTATTGGTGACAGCCTGCTCCGCCCCAAGCAAACATGTATGTAATGTATTGAATCGCAGTTTGTCACAACTGTAAATCAAAAATAAGCCGCGGAGGAACAACCTTAAATCATTTGGAATGACTAACTTAATCAAACACTTGTAATTCATTCCCATGATGCTGCTCAGAGTAAACCGTGAACGTTAGTGGATGTTGCATTATGATGCGTTCAAGCTCAGCTCAGCAAAAATGAGTATTAGGTAAAAGTGAATTATAACACTATCATGATACGTTCAAATGTAATCTTCTAAAATATAGTTTTTGGCAAGAAACATGAATAAATCCAGTTGTTTGAAGGAGATGTTTTCACAGCAATAGAAAATGGATAATACAGACTAAACTAAACAGCTTTTTATGTATGATTAAAACTTCTAATACCAAGATTTTTTTTTTTTAATCACTCAAAATATTTGAATAAAAAGACAATAATTTAGCTCATAAACATTTGTATTGTGTATTTTTATGCAAATAACCACAAGAGATGACAATAATAAAGTGTTTACACTGACTTTGGGTTGGTTAAAATTATTTTTTCTTCCAGGGCAGTGGTGAGAAAAGATAGTGTGGAGTCTTGCTGTCCATTCTAGCTCTTAGAAAGAAAATCGGAAATGGGAGGTCAGACTTAAAAAATGTTTTAAATGGAAACGGGTATTGGCCAAGAAAATTGCAATCGTTGCATCTCTAGTAGGGGTGCCATGATTTTGATTCTAAATTGGTAACCAATTGAAATTGCTTTTCAATTTTGACCATTAATAAAGAAGAAGAAGAAGAAGATATTCCTTTATTAGTCCCACAAGGGGAAATTCAATTTTTTCACTCTGTTGTTAACTTATACACGGTACATGCAGACCCGAACACACACATGCACAAACATGCAACAATGGAGAGATGTCAGAGTGATGGGGCTGCTCCTGACAAGCGCCCCGAGCAGTTGGGGGTTTGGTGCCTTGCTCAGGGGCACCTCGGCAGTGCCTAAGAGGTAAACTGGCACCTCTCCAGCTACCAGTTCACACTCAGTTCTTGGTCCATGTCGGGACTTGAACCGGTGACCCTCCGGTTCCCAAGCCAACTCCCTACAGACTGAGCTACTGCCGCCCCCCAAAAAAAGCGGGATCTGCGATACTCCCTAGTGTTCTATCTGCCCCTGCCTACTGGCATACGTCTGAAGGGAAAAAAACACAGCAAAGAAGGCACATTGGATCTTACTGGTAGTCTGGAGCTGTATTTTCAGACACCATGGGAGAAATAACGAAACTGGACAATCCTCCTGCAGCTCTAATGTCACCACTGTGGAGACATTTTACCTTCCCTTCTAATTTGCATTCTAATGTAAACAACATACATGTTATTGACAGAAAAAACACAGTCTGTTTTAGAGACTACAGCAACCAAAGACAACAACGCTCATTGAACTGTGTTGGCGCTATCTCCAATCGATTGTGTGTCCACATTGCTTTGTACAGTAAAGTGGGGTTTATGCTCTCTGTAGTATAAAGCATATAGGCGCAGACTGGGACTTCCTGCTGCATTCAAGTGTGCCTTGGAAACTTTGAGAAACTCGAGCTGTTTTTGCCTTCAATGTAGTGGATTATTTTTAACTGCGTGTTCCCCAGTTGCCCAATAGTATCAACTGGTGAAATTAGTTATTATTACATATTAAATAATTTAAACATGACTATATGGCCTTAGTGTGGCCATAAACATATCAGAAAGCCTCTCTTTTAAAGAAGAGTTCGAAAATGAAAATGTAAATGACAGTGATCAGTTGACCTTTAGGATTTAGACATAGTCTAACAATGGCATGTTTAAATTGAAAATTGAATCATGAATTTGGAGAATGGCGGCACCCCTAATCTCTAGAATTTGGATATCCCATGTCTGCAAAATGTACACATCTACACAATCTCACAAAAAACTCAAAATGAAGAGATGGAATACTGTACCGTCTGAAGCCAAACATTGTAATGTTTGGATGAGGAGCACAAAGACTGTACAAGTTATCTTCATTGTTAGTATTCTTCCGAGATGCCTCACAGCTGAAGACTTTATCCATCCATTTCTTGCAGAGGATTTCAGAGTTGTGTGAATGATTGTCGAAAGTCAATCCTGATAGCACTGACACATCCTGTCTTGTCATGTGGTTTTTTTTTTTTTTTTTTTTTTTTTTTTTGTCTAGTCTCAGACTTTTTTTCTGAAACGTTTTACTTCCGACTTGTATCCGTTTTTTCTTTTTTTTTTTTTTTTTTACTGGAACCCAAATGCTGATATCTGCACATTTGGCTGTTTCATTGTCATCCTCAGAACACAATAGTACTTAGATGTGTCATTTGCTGTTGCATAATAAATAACAGACAATGCAGGAAACAAGAAGTGCCAGTAATATGCTCCAGTAACTGACCCTTTACAGGCTGGGTAAAGTAGTATAAGAGATTTGTTTCTACACACATCATACATTTTAGAAAATATGTGTTGAAAACATGAAAAGACTGTAAAGTCTGTACTACTGAATTGTGGCGTTAAAGTGTTGAATTGTTTTTCTCCAATTTTTGGGTTCAGGATTTTTTGGGCAGGCCTGAAACAGCCTGAAATCGTGGTGTGTTGCATGCAGCTGTGCTGCCTAACAAGCTGCCCAGCTGCAACGGTAAGCCAATGCACAAACAGGCACCCTATCACAGAGTTAGCAGCCACTTTCCCAGTAAAAGTCTCCAGAGTTTAGCTTCAAAGTGGTCAGCTGTGTGTCAGCCTGGTGTACTCTGTCAGCTCGGTCAGGTGTAATCTTAGCAAGTTTCCCACAGACAGTGTGTGCATGATGACGAGGAGAACGAAGCCATCAGCAATGCCATAGTGCAGTGTGTGTACTGTTTTTTTGTTCGTCCTTTTTGCTAAGCTTTTTATTTAATCCTTAATATTCTTTAAACTGTTTAAGTATTAATGGGTCAAAATTCTTAATGGTGGTTAAAGGATAAATGGTGAACTATCAACATCCCCAGTTGCAACACTTACTTACCACAGCCTACAGTTTGTAAGCAGTGGTGTACTAGCCATTTGGCATATTTGGACAAATCCCAATAGGTTGTCAAAAAAATGCATCCAAATTTTTACCGGCCATCAGGCCCCGTCTGTCTCTCACCGGGCCCCTCTATGTGCATGTTCCAGGACTGGGCTCGCTGGCCAATGACAACCAAGTTGGTTAACTTATGCGTACGTTCAGATCAGGAATTTCACCAGCCTAGCCCTGCGGCCACAGTGCCATTGATGCCCCGCCCGCACTGCCTCAGCTGATTGTCTTTTACTGTTAATATGGTTTGTACCCGTGTCTTTTGATGAGATTCTAAATTCTTATTGGGCAACAGCAAGTGAAATGCTGCACACATAACCAGTGGTGGGTTTGATTTTGATTTTGCTATTTGTGACGATAATTTGACATGGAATGCAACAGCTTCTTGTTCGGGTTGCGTTGCGGCTGCAGGAACTGATCACGACAGGTTCCTCCTCGCGTGCTCCCCCTCCTTACACTGTATGTAAACTCTAGATACAAAATAATTGTAGTAAAAATAAAAGAGGATTAATGTATTTTAACAATTAAGACACAGCCACAAATCTTTGATCCATGTCGTTCATAACTTGACTTTTAACAGAATTAACTTTGTCTGTCTTCATCGTAGCCTGCTGTTGCATCTGTAAAACACTGGATAAACTGTCTTGAGCATCACAACCCCCGCAAAATGGCCCCTTGACTGATTCAGTCCGATAATATTTAGAAGACACGCATGATTGAAATTTAAGTTAGCATTGGGGTAGATCAGAAGTTAGCTGGCTCGGCCAGTGGAAGTCTCTGGTGAGCATTCTCTGCCCATATAAAGCATTAACATTTTGCAAAAGTAGCGTGCGGCTGTGAGATGGCCAACATGTTGTATATACTGTTTCTGTCCATTATATAATTACCCTCCCACATGATTGGGTGTGGTTTCAGCTGCTTCGCATGCACGCCCCTAGCGTTCCAGAGTAGAGAATACTGCTAATGTTTTCATGATTTAAACCTAATGTTATATATTTGGGGATTTTCTTAATCGCTCAGATTTGACTATGTGGTTAATAACATGTTGATTTCTTTTTTATTTACCCAGACTCTAAGTGGTAACCCATCTACACACATACCAAACGTGAACCTGAGCACATTTAAGGGTTTTGATCTTTACATTCATAATAAGCCATTAGGGTAAACACCAGCTGTTCCACTTATTAATCATATACAGTAGTATTCCTGAATTTATTTTACTTTTATGAATACAATGAACGTGACTTCTATGATTTTGACACCAGATGTAGAGAGAGGAAGCAGATGTGAGACAAATTGCGGTTGGAGCAGTTAAGCATGATTCACTCGGATCATTGCAGTTTGCCGTTTGGTTTGTTCGTGTCCAACTTGACTGGAGAAAGTATTGTGTAATATTCACAACAAGGAAGCTTTCATAACGCTGACTTTGGGTTTTTTTTTTTTTAATGTCTCTCTAAGCGAATGCTGGACCTTCTCAAAAACGAATTGCCAAAAAGTCTCAAATGTTATAAATCTTTTTTGTGGTTAAATAATTTTTGTTCATGTGTAGTATGGAAAAGTATATAATTTCACTTTAGTAATTTACAGGTCTGGATAGAAGTATGGAAAGAAGAAAATAGAGTATGGCTCTATTGAGTCTATTGCTCTTCTGTTTTCTAAAATATAAAATTCTGAATTTCTAAAAACAAGTTTGTCATACAAGCAGAGTGTTTTTCGTGGTGTTTGGAGCAGCCAGGGCAGCCAAAATATTCACCGCTGTGTGTGAGAGAGCATGGGACAGAACTTCCACGATGGGTAAATGCAAGTTTTAAAAGGGCTGATGTGCAAAGCCTAGATTGTTAATAATTTCAAATTGGAACAGAGGGCTGGATGCAAACTTTGTGTAAAATCGTTGACATCTCAAACATGGAGGAGGCACCGAAGCATTGTTGTCTTGCCACAACATCCTCTTCACTCGGAGTCATGAAGACACAAAGACAAATATGGTCTGGAAAATCTACAGAGAAGTCTGGAAAACTATGGAATTTGAAATGGAAAATGTTTAGTAACCCTGTCTTTAGTGTGTTTTTTGAAATGGCTTATTTTGTCACTTAATTGTGATGTCATAGAATACTTCTCAGCAAACACAACTCAGTAATACAGATGTGTTTAAAAACAAAAGTAACTTACAAGGACTGAAGGCAAGTTGGTATTAGTTTAAGCAGACTGTCTATTGTTATGACAGATAAAGATCAGAACACATTTTATGACCAATTTATGCAGAAATCCAATTAATCCCAAAGGGTTCACATACTTTTTCTTGCAACTGTATGTATATACTGTATAATGTATATATGTAGTTCTATAATCATAGAACTGAATTCAAGTGATCCTGAAAAAGTGACATTGCTCTTAGTGAACCTTCCTTGAATAAATAAATGTGAAAAAAAAAAGATCGGCCCCATAGTTACCAATACATGATCCGGTCAGTCAATGCACTGATCTCATATCAGGTTCTCTGCCGGCTCATTGCAAGCCTGGTGGTCCGCCGGCCCTGAGATGACTCCCTGTCATGCCGAAGCATCGGGGAATGATATATTTGATGTTTCTTAAACTAAAATGTGTTATTCAAGTAGTGAACACCTTTAAGGTGTGTGTGTAGGCTGTGTGGGTAGGGTTTTTTGCTGATATGACTTGGCGGGTCAGCCCAGCAAAGCTGAGGTTTATGTCTCCATTACAACATGGCTACCTGCTTGAGGGTGTGTTTAAAAATTGCTGGGACTAGTGGTCAAAGGCTGTAAAACAGTGAATAAACACATTTAATTTCCTATGTTATTCACAATAAAAGGCCACTTTTATATTGTTATTTAAACATTTTTATTATGAAGCAGCAAAATCAGGAAATGATGGTTTTCATCAGCAGCAACTTAACACGACTCTATACAGCTGAACGGGAAACAGCAAAATAAAGCAGATATTTGAAAGTGCATATAGGGAAGCAGAGGATTCAGTAAGAGGCAACTAGACAAGTACTGAGAACTAAACACAACATCTTTCTCTCTGGTATCCTGCAAGCTTGTTTGAGGGGATTTCTAAATTGTAAGCTGCTAAACTCAAACAAGGTACAAGCATGTAACAAGGTACAAATGCTGGCATTATACCCTAGTAGGGTGTCTGAATATTGCAAAATAGGAAATTAGCACACATGCTGTCCACTGAGGAGACCGCTAAGAGAAAAGGAAATCGTTATGTATCCTTAGCTTCATTTTTTAAGTCCTTTGTAACTGACAAACTGACTAATAAAAGGAAGATCTATTGCATTCATTTTCTATATGTATTTGTTCATATTTAAGGGTTTAACCTGAGCCAGGCCACACAACAATGATACAATCATATCACATCCACACATGGCCAGTAGTAAATGGCTGTTAAATAATTATGATAATAAATAGAAATTTGGTACTTGGTATTGGCCGTATTGGCAAGTTCAGGTATCGGAATCAGTACTGAGGAGGAAAGTAATTATATGATAACATATATTGGCCAAAGCTCAATAATTCGTATGCTAATTATGACGATTTCACACAAATATCTAATAGGATGAAATGAAGTGAGGACTGTTTTGGACAGCCACGGATGTAAACTGCAACGTGACTGGTTGGCGGAGGCATACGACCATGAGGCAGAAATTCAAGTTGAAGAGATTGTTGTGTTCAAAGAGGAAGTGGCTTCTGTGAATCTGAGAAGTGAGCTGTGGGAACACTGGTGTTGAGTAAGAGGTTAAAAAGTAAACAGGTGAGATGTGCTAGTAAAAATTGCTTAGTAGACAAAGCCATTGAGCAACATTGGAGTCATTGTGTTTCACCACAATTTGGCCAAAACGTTTCCCGCAAAGAATTTTTGGCATCCTCAGAATACATCTCTTGCCTCTTCTGTCCAAACTGAATAATGTGTCTTGCCTGATTGTAGTATTAACTGTGATCTGAAGTCTTTGGAGAGCAGCTGGTTAGCTTACTACTGGACTGACTCTATCTGACACTTTTGCTCATTGTTTTTATTAGCAAGGCATAAGACTACGTATTATATAACAGTGAGCAGGATGACATACAGTAATAATAATCATGTCTGTTATATTTGTTACATTGTCATTTAGACATTACAACTCTTGACTTCACACCGCAGCAGATCTGTAGCAAATACCCAAAATACAGCATTATCCTAACATTTAGTAAAGTAAGTAAAAAAAAAAAAAGAATGTGTGTAGAATTGTTTCCATTACATCCAATCAATCAGTCTCTCTAGTCATTACTAAACATACATATGGTTAAATATGATTTCAAACAACTACTCCAATTAAAACAACCTACAATCAAAATTTTTTTGCCCGTTTGCCAACTTTATTGAAACTCCTCCCATTTCAGAACAGGCTGTAATCATTGGCCGTGCAAAATAAGAGCCACCAATCATGAGCCCTCAATAGAGTATGTCTCCCAGTTGTTTCTAATGTTTTCTGCTTTTTTGAATCACACAGTTACAATAGGCTCGGGGTTCTCTTCCTCTGCATTCTCTACCAGATTACTGGTGTCAACCACATCTGGCTGTGAAGGTTTATTGCTGAAGAAGAGTGGGTTCTCAAACGTGGTTAACTTGTCAGGGATGGGTAAGGGAATAGCAGACTTCTTAAAGATGAAAAAGGAAATGAATACCCCTATGGCAATCCCAGTAATGACCACCGCAACTGCCAATGGTATGTGGCTTCGGGTACTTTTATCGTCTGTACAGATTGAAAAAGTAGATGATGATCAGCCAGAACAATTAGGTCACAATTTTGCACAAAATAAAGTAAAAAGGTGTTACTTACCAGTTTTTGATGATGGTGAAGGCATTGGAAGTAATACTAGAAAAAAAGAAGGAAAATCTGACAATTATACAACAAAATCATACTCCATGATATTAGCCTAATAATGGCCCAACCAAACAGACAGGAACAAACATGAGTGTTGGCCGTTACAACTGCTTGTTGTGGAAGACAACCAACATGGCATCTGGAAGGCCTCATTACGTAGACTGTTGTGTCACAATTTTTTTTTTAACTTGTCTCGCCTAGTTTGACGTGTACAACATTTTGTGACATTAGCCAGTAGGATGACTGAGCATTTTTAAGTGAATAACTGTAAACACAGCGTCGTGAAAGAAGAATGCAGACTCATATAATATGCTGCTCACATCCACACTTTTCACTGGCTGGGAGAGAACGAGGTAGAGACCACCTTTATTGCAGAGTAACAATAAATTGTTCAAGGTTTACTTTGAGTCATAAAAGCGTGATTACATATAAACATTTGTTGTTGGTGGTGTTAGTTGGAACCATAGACTGTACTGTATGTAAAGATGGAAAAAGCGTCTCTGCTTCTTCCTACTGTACAAAAGTGAAACCACAGTCTGTTTGGTAGTGATCGTGGGGCCTGGAGCTGTGGTATCGAGGTCCCGCCCACACACCCACCTGAGCCAAACACGAGCTGAGTATGGCCACAGCTTGCTGGTGTAGCTGCTATGTTGGCACCACTGTAGCTGTTTAGCGAGAAAGACACAATAGCTAGCCGTAATATCTCTATAACTATATTAATGATCGTACTGACACGTTCCATTACACAGACTCATGACGGTTATGGAAAGCAGGTCTGAAATTAGCACCCGCCAAATGTGGCTAAATTGTTGGTATAGAGAATGGGTTTCGGTTGAGAACTGGTTGTCCTGTTCCTTGGCATTTCATGCCTCTGTGACTATCATTTCTTCTCATTGATGCTTTCCAACAGCATACGCATGCTGTATCTTGATTAAGTTTGGGACCGGAGCCATGGTGTATAGGGGAAAAAAAGTGCTGAAAAGCATGGCAGTACTAATACTACTACTACTAAACCTGAGGGGATACGCCCTATTTTTCCCTGATAATGCAACACCATGAACAACAAACCTGTGTTGAAATCAACAGGAGCGTTAGTAACGTTACTGTCAGCAGCTGGTGGGCTGCACAGTCCTGCTCGGTTAAATATCGGAGCTAGTAACGTTAATGGAGGTGCCATTGAGTTACATTACGAGACGTTCCTGCCCTGTTCAGTAAAAATTAGTGTTGGATGAAGGTAAATTACAACGTTATCATGATGTGTTCATATGTAATTTCGTAAAATCTGGCAAGACACTTGAATAAATCCAGTTGTTTGGAGATATTTTAACAACAATATAAAATAGATAATAGAGAGGGAATTATGAAAAGAAAGTGTAATTTGAACTTTGTAATTTACCATGCCTACAATGTTATGTGAAATATTTTGAACACTGAATGATGTCAGAGCTAAAATGTCATTCCTTCATTTAGCGCAGAGGTTTCAAAAGTGGCAGACACAATTTCTGAGTGACAGACAAAAGATAAAATACTTGCCTGCCACAGTGGCAGGCAGTGAAAAAAGTTGATTTCAGACTCTGATGGAAAGTTAAAGTTACATCTCTCGTACAATTCCCGAGCCTTCAGCTCCACGACTGCGCTCAGCAGCTCTTAATCATGACGTCTCGTCCCCTTTTATAGCATCAAATAACTAAATAAAACCAAACTCATCAGAACACTTGAACATGTAATGTAGCAGCATGATGAGAACGACCTAAACTGAAAGAAACCATCTTTGAGAAAAATATACTTGACGTGTTCCAGCCGCTAACTTGGAGGGGGTGGGACTTATGACCTATACTGCAGCCAGCCACCATGGAGTGATCGAGATGTTTTGGCTTCACTCTTGGGGAGCTGTCATGTCGTCCATCTTTAAATACAGTCTGTGGTTGGAACAGTGGTCGGTCCCTGGCACACTGACAGTTACTTATATGCTTCACTCAGGTCTTAAAGACAGAAAGCTACAGTATGACTAGTCAGGCCCCAACATGTAATGCAGTATGTCATGTGTTTTGGCCAAGTATATTGTATTGTGTGTTATATAAATATTGTGTACTCCAATCTTGGCATTATAAAGAAAAAAACATTATGATTCAAAATCAGTCCATATAGGAAGAATAATTTTACCTTTTGGTGTTTTGCAGATGTATCCTCTATGATAATACGAACTGCCGGCACTCCATGTCCCGTCTGAAGCGCTAATCCCTCCATAGCTGCGACTATCAGGTTGACTTTCGGCCCAGTTAGTGTAGTCCATGACTGTTTTGTCCAACCACAACCATTGGCCTGGAGAAGAAAATGTTTTCAATTTTCTTTTTTATACCAGAAGTGTGTTGTTTCTCATTCAGTGCTCTTTTTGTTAATCTCCAGAAAACAACAGCCACACTTTTTGAACAATATAAGTTAATTATGAGCAAGAATACTTAAATATCTTTTATAAATACTATATTTTAAGACTATTTATTTTTTTTAAGATAGCCTTAGATGTATACAGTATAAAATAGGGCTGTCAAAATGAAGTGAAGATACTACCATAATATCAAATTAGAAAACCGAAGGAATCCATTGACACAAACCATGTCATACTAGCTTGTCGGAAAGGAGGCCAAATAACGCTCCAAAGGTATGCAAAATTTTAGTGAGGAAAAACTGACATGGCCGTTTTCAATTTTCTTGACCTCTGACCTCAAGATATATGGATGTAAATGGGTTATATGGGTACCCAAATGTGTGATTAATGTGTGATTAATCATGATTACCTTTGGACAATCATGCGATTGATCATGATTAAATATTTTAATGGACTGACAGCCCAAATATATAATTTTTATCAGTTGTTCACCAAGCATAGTTTTTCTCCTGATATAGTCATCACTCTCTGTGTAGCTGAATATTACTTGTCTTAAAAGAACAAACAATGTGTTCGTACCTTTGTGAGTTTGAAACAAGCCAATCCAGAAGTGGCTGTGGCTGTCTTCAAATGTTTTTGCATTGCTTTGAATGAATTCTTGCTCAAAGGGATCTTCAATACTGGCTAGTGATCCACCTTTACAAAACAAAACCAAAGTCCTTAGTGAAAGCTGCATGCATTTTATTGCCTAAAATTATTTTAGACCATCCACAAAAAGGACTTACCATGTTTTACACAGCTAGCAGATGCATCTGCCCACTGTCTAGAGTCTGTGAAAAATGCGTAACAGTGACCTTTAAATGGTAGCCAGAAGTGCTGGCCTGTGTAAAATATTTCTGTGTTTTCAGGGCAAACTCCTGGAAAACCACTTGGCTCTGTTGGTGGCACATCTGTAAATAAGAGAGACATTGATGACACAGTGATCAACTAGAGCTTTTCTTGCTTTCAAATTCAGTGTCTTGAAATTGGTACTTAGAGTATTTAACAGTATTTTATAGAAAAAAACACCGTCACATCTAAAAGTACATTGTACAAAGGTAAAAGTGTATAATTGTCTACTGAATAATGTTCCAAACAGATGAGCACATCAGGTATTTTGACTGTTACAGAATAATAACTTAATGTTCAGACATTTTGGCATTTAGGATGAGTTGCAAATACATTTATTAAAATTAGGGATGTCAAAGTTATCACAAATAACGCATTAATGAAAATTTATTTTAATGCCACTAATTTCTTTGACAGATTAATACAATCAATCTTTCGGAGGTTGCAGCTGGCTCAGTTTTAAGGTTAGAGGGAAGATACTGGCATTATATGAAACTAGAAAACCTGAAAATTTCCGCTGGTACAAACTAGGAATGTTGATGATTAAATGTTAACTGACATTAGGAATTTTAATTGATTAACGCTATTGATCGACAGCCCTAATTAAAATGACCATTAGTCTGGTATTTGGCGTACCTGTAGACTTCATACAAGCACTCTTCATGGTCTGCTTGCAGTCAGCGGTCTTCCATTTTCCATCCACATCCACGTAGACACAAGATTTGTTCCTGCTTGGTTCATTATTACCCCATTGAGCAAATCTCATGTGCCAGCCATCAACATATCTGAAATACCCATTGGTCTGAAAGCAAAGATTGATCAGACTGCATTCAGCTTTATTATTCAGCATTTTCAGTATGGCTGACAAATCTTATGGTTTGATTTTTTTTCTTTACTTTATTTTTACAGTGGTCAGTAGTTACAAGCAGAGGTTAGATGTGTTACTTTACTGTGTGCTATCTTAGCTATCTCAGAGGTCTTCAACACTGTACCTGCATCTTGTTCAGTCCAATCCACAGAGGAGCTTTGAGATTCCTAGTCAGCAGCTCAACATAGGCCTGTGACCACTCGTTTCGCAGGCTAGCCAGGTTTGCACCATCATCTTCACAGTGCTTTTTGGCTGCATCCCAGTTCATTTGTTGATTGACAACCTTGATAGAGTCATTCAGTATTTTGAAATAGCCACTAGAAATTGTTGGTTCAGGGGTGTCTGGGAGAGAAGGATCTGTTTAGGGTAAGAAATTAGATAAGAGACAAATTTATTTTTTCCATTCATCTTGAAGTCAAGAGCTCTAATGTATAGATGCTTAAGGTCCCCATGAAAAAAAAAAAAACATTGTCCAGTTTTAATCTTGTGTCCCTGTGTTAATTGTTCATTTAACTCTTATTGTATGCTAAATACCGGATAAATGCCGGTATTAGAGTATTTTGACATCAGTCTTTTCTCTTCCTGTAAACAGTTTCAAATGTTCATCCTGACTCATCCTGCACTCGTTAACAAAATTTCATCCAACCACAAGACACTTTGGGCGACGAGCTAGCCAGTCATTTGTGGATTCAGTCGATATACGTTCTTTGATCGACGTAGCTAACAGTGGCATGTCAGTGGGTTAAAATGCCATTTTCATTTCAAAAACAATTTTGTAGAGATCTAATTCATTCAAGGGAAACTTTACTTATTTTCAGCTGACTTGTGTCACTGCAGCACAGCAGCACCTGTAGTGAACATCCACTGGATGACGATGCGAAATGACCGGAGGGGTGTCGCCAGCCACATTGTGGTGAACACCTTTCACTTCCCTCGCCTCTCTCTGCTGTTCTCCCGGAGTTTTAACTCCTCTGATTCCCTCCTAGTCTCTCCTCCCCAATCACATTTCAAAATCCATCCACTATATTTCTTAGAAATAGCTTTGTGTCACTGCTGTTTATGATCATGGGTTTTAAATTGTGTATTTATTCCACATATTTGTCAATTGTGTCTAAAGAGGGGCAGACGAGTGTAGTATAGTAAACAGCAGAGGAGCAGAGTCGCTCCTGATATGAACAGCCAGCTTTCAGCTTGCGGGACGATTAAAATAGCGCTGCGCTTTGTGGCACTTCTGTTCCCTATGTGGACCTCCTGTTCAGCATGTAGACACCAAGAGGGACGTCATGGTGCATTCAGATGTGCCGCATAAACACTGAGATACTCTTGTTGTAAAGTACAGTCCTGCCATCCAGTGGATCTTCTTTTTGTTGAAAGTGTAAGTAACATTTGTCGTGACATAAAAACAATGATCTGTTGATTTTTACGAATCTTTACTCCATAGTCTGACAATGGCATGTTTAAATCAAATTGAATTATGACATTAAAATAGAAATTGTAATTGAACTGTGCATGTAGAGAATCCTGACACCCCTTGTACTAATGTAAAGCCATTTTTAGACCACATGTCTAAGATAAAGGTCAGAGTATAGGCTCACCAATATTTTGAAGACAGATAAATCCATTGGTGTCATTGCAGGACTGTGGTATCCATTTTCCAATACCAAGGGAAGGATTGGTGTTGATCACAGCACACTGTTTCTGGGGAAGCAAGGAGAGAGAGAATAGTGAGGAGAAAGAACTGATGTCATGAGCTAATGTACCGTGGCATGATAATCCAGTTTCTTTTTAGAAATGCAGCATAGTTCTAATAGTAATCAATTCATTTTAGCTTAATGAAGGCCTGCTATCTCATGGAAAAAAAGAAATGGCAGATGTTTGCTGCCCCCTCTTAATAGAAATTATGAATCACTGAGGAAGTCTCTTTCATATACTACGCTTAAAATAGTGCTGAATCAAAAAAGGCAGCTAACGTTTATGATTGCTGAGTTACCGTACTCTTCAGACATGCCATCAGCGTTATTGTTTGCGATATTAGACTTGTGATGTTATCCTACAGTTCATGTTTTAAACTGACATTAGCTTAACAATAAGGCAAGCTAGCTCTTATCTGATTAGCTATATTTGTGTCAGTTATGTATGCGAATATTTTGATAATGTGAAAAATTCTTAAACGAAGATGTAATGTGACAGTATGACTGTTTAATTATTACTTATTAATTGATTGAGTCGCATCATATCGAAGGACAGACTGATGATCCATGAACTGGAAGCAATGAGGTTAACATATTTAACTGTTTTTCAAAAACATCTTTGGGAATAGAAAAAAAAAAAATCTTAACTACATATATACTGTATGATATAGACAGAAAGATGAGTTCTCCTGCTCACAGAACTGTACTGACAGTGCCTACATGTACAAGGATGCACTGCACATGAGCTTCTGACACCCGAAGGGTCCCCGCCATTAGCTGTTAGCTGTTAAGATCCGAGTTTTTACAGTGTAATGTAATATGTGATTGTGTGATTGTTACAAAAGTCTACTGTCATTTTTCTCCAAGTCATGACAACATAAGCGGTATCTCACTCGACACTCAAGTTTTAAAAACTTCTTACCTGTCCATCATAGTGATACATATGATAGAAAATATCCTGCAAAGTGAAAGCAGATATTTTAAATTTGCATAAATACTCATTAATATGGTAATAAACAATAGAAATGTCTTTGTTTTTTCTTCACTAGGGCTGTAACGGTATACATAAGTGTTATTTGTTTAAAAACCTGGTGTAGGAGTCACGGTTCAGTGTGAGTTCACTCAGCAGGAAAAGAATATGTTTCTGTTCATTTTCAACAGACAGGAGTGCAAGTGTCAAAGGTGGACAACATCCTCTTGTTGGGGACTGAGGTAGCATTTTGCCAAATGGTAAATTTGGTAAACTATTTTCATCATAAAAATAAGGGACATTTCAAACACTTCTGTATTGCACTGTACAAACACTAAAACTCGCAAAGGCAAAAAGGTCAAAATAGGCTATAAAACTGAAAAGCATCTTGATGCGTTTGAACACTGACACAGTGTCCTTTCCTTAAACACAATTCTCTCTTCGATGTTGTAGCTGACTGGGAACCCACAAGCGGGTCTTCCAGCTCCGGGATTTTGTTAACGACTGACTCGCATGCCGATCAGCTTGTTACGCTAACCTCAGCATATGTTGTTACGGCGGACGTCTGCATACGGTGTCTTCTGTGTGTAACTGCGTGCACTGGATCATGACCCCCCTAACTGTGATGGTTCGGTACAAATACACGTTGCAGCCCTAGTCTTCATATTAGTGAATCTACATGGTGTCTACTTGATGTATACTAGGCTACACTGTTAGGACTCAAGTAAAATTTTGATATTTTACCATATGTCCAAAATATCGCCGGGATCTCTAAAATGGAGAAAAAGATAATGGAAAAACAAAGTGTCACATTTTTATACACACACACAAAATTATCCTGAGCACCACACACAACCCACTCGTATCACATTATAAAGCACAATTCAGATTCTGTCAACTTACTCCCCAATCCAAGTGGTTATATGGCCTTGGCCGCCCATCAGTCCAGAAAAATCCTTGTGAGTATGTATTATGAAAACCAATCCAGAGGTCTACCGTAGGCGTGTCAACCATTTGACTCATTAAAAACACTGAAAATTGAACAGATAATGATTTACAGATCAGATATTTGCACGGAAGTAAATATAGAGGTGTTTCTTGTATACAAACATTGCTGGATCAGCGTAGATTTTTCATTGTTTGTACATCCTTGTTGACTATACTAGACCCCTGCAGAGTCTGATCAGCAGATACCATTATCATAGGACGTATTAGCATGAGATTTGTTTATTATTATCATCCCGTTATGAAATGAGTAATAGATCAGACATAAGTGTGATTTTGGGGGACCAGGGTTTGTTTGCGTCACACTCTGATCGGCGTTCAAGCTACTGGAGTCCCTCTTGATGGACGCCATCAGACACTTTCCTTAGTGATTCCTCAATAGGTATAACATTAATATAAAACTGGACACTTGGATTTTGGCCTTGTTATTGGTACAATCAGTCACACAGCACTCCTTTGTATGTCGGGCAGATCAATATTAGACCTCTGACGGCTCTCTTTTAAATAGTGTTGCTGGTCGCTATCTAACAGGAGCAGTTAGATGAATAGAAATTAATATAAATGTCTGATTCAAAACAAACATTAGCTAGTGTTGGTTTTCTCGGCTGCTTGTTGTTGTGACCGCGGGGGAGAAGGAGCAGCTGCAGCAGTAGTCTTCCCTTCAAAACGTAACATTACAGCGTACCAGAGTGAGCTTTCCCCTCCATATTCATATAACATTACAGCAATTTAGAGCTGTAACAAAGTCTTGTATTGATATTTTGGTTTTAAGCCATAGTTACTAAATATAAATATATAGAAATATGCCCTCAGAGTGCGGGTCAATCACCCTGTTGTTGATCAGCTCATTTGTATCGATCTGTGGAGCATTACAGCTCGCCATGACCACTTTTACCCATCAGACCTGGATCCATAATCTCCTTCTGTTTTTAAACAGACTATAAAACATTTTCTATCCATCTTTTCTGCGATTGGTGCAGTAACAACTCCTTGTTGTCTCTGCTTTGGAGCCTGACTTCGCTAGACATGTCCTCATTAGAAAGAGAACAGAGTTGTGGTTCATTCAAACCAGTTTAGTTTTGGTGAACATTACCTCTAAAGGCCACGGGCAGAGCTTTAGATTTGTTTTACGTTGTATAAACGTTAGTAACTTGAGCATTTTAAAACTTTCCCCTCAATAAAACAGTTGTTTTAAGATGACTTTTGTTCCTCACAACCATCACAATCCCTCCATTTAAATCAGTTGTCACATATGAAAAAAATAAACGTATCAAACATATAAATAAATGGACTAATGAACAGGAGAAGTTCAGAACATCGGTAGATATTTTACCAGGAAAAAAACAAAATTGGAACAAACCTTCCACATGTCTTGACGGAATAGAGACCAAGTTTCCCTTCATAGCTTGGCATTGTTTCCTCGCTCCATCCCATGTTAATTTCTGCTCTTTAATGATGTTGTAACACTAGGGGTGAGAAATGATAAGTTGATTGTTGATTTACAACTGAAAATACAGCCAAATACTCAAATATGGTCGTAGTTATAGAGTGCCACAGGAATGAATCATAAAATCTGGAAATGAGTTCGTATTTTAGCACTTCCGGTTGCCTTGTCTGGAAATCAATGGGTTTTTAGTTGGATGCCTGAAATAAGGTCTGTGTTTAACACAAGCTATAGAGTTTTTAACATTTTTCTCTACAACATGAAATACAACAATACATACGCCAGTTGTGAATTTTGAAACCTTTATGTGTCTCAGTAACTAAGTGGTTAAATAAGACTATTAAACGTCATCATTACATCTCGTCTGCCTTTACAGCCTCGTGTTGTCCTCGTGCTCGTACAACAGCTGTGTAGTTCATGTACAGCTTACTTCTGGTAATTGCATTCATACTTCAAAAGTCCTAAAAATTGTGTTTACTCGTGAAAATTATCTTGCCGAGCAAAACTTGAGAGTACCATAAACATTGTTTGCCGCAGAGCTTATTTTCTGCAATAATCCAAAACCCAGTGGAAAATGCCATTGGCTTTTTGCGGAGGGAGCCGATGTGATTCTAACTTCCTGGTTGGCCTATAGAGATGTGTCACACCTGGAGCACTTTGTTACATTGATCACAATTTCACATGACAAAACCGCTTAATGTGGCATCTCAAAAGAGCATTAGATAAAAATGTGTAACAAAAAAGATCTATGTTTAAAAGACAGTGTAGTTAAATTACAGACCAATGTCATTTAAAGCACCAGGACTTAAATTCTGGCCTACATTAGTTTTATACCCATCAACGCAACATGTTTAGGCTTACAGTGACCTCTGACCTTAGAGTTAAATTTTTTCCAGGGGAGCAGGCAGCCACCTGTAGGGGCCGGTGTGGGTGGCACAGTGGTGTTGGCAGGTGGTGAGCCACTGCGTTTACAAATGGACTTGTACTCATACCCACAGTTATAATCATGCCAGAACCCTGTGAACCAAATCAAACACATGGAAATCAACACTTAAGCAAATACAATGTGCTTTTTGAAATTCAACATCAAACAAGGGGTTAAAGTTGTAATCCTTAAGATTTTCACAAAAGCACACCCCCATCTCGATGCTATTATTGGGGGCGGCAGTAGCTCAGTCCGTAAGGACTTGGTTTAGGAATCGGAGGGTCACCCAGGGTTCAAGTCCCAACATGGACCAAGACCAACTGGTTGCTGGAGAGGTGCCAGTTTACCTTTTGGGCACTGCCTGAGCAAGGCACCAAACCCCCAACTGCTCGGGGCGCTTGTCAGGAGCAGCTTGTCAGAAGCAGCCCCCTCACTCTGACATCTCTCCATTAATGCATGTATGTGTACTGGGTGAAATGAGTGTAAAAAAAAAAAACTGAATTTCCCTACGGAGATTAATAAAGGTTCATCTTATCTTATCTTATCTTATCTTATTGGTCAGCATTTTCTGTGCAAAAGTCATTCAATGTATTCACTTACAGTAATTACCTTTCTACTGTGTTTTTACTTGTAGTGGTGGAGTCTGACATTCCTGTGCTAGATTCAAATGAATTTAAAAACAAGGGCTTCATCTAGTGCAATTTTATCTCACTGATAGCTTCACTGTTTGCAGTTTATACTGTCTTAAAAGTCCAGTGTATATCTGGTGCTATCTAGCAGCTCTCAGCTCTCCTGTGTGCCAAGCATGTTGGAGATGAATGGCCCTCTCCAGTTGTTGTGAGAGTAGTGGCAGGTCATGCTTAGAGTGGGTGTATGTGCGAAGTGAGTGGTGAAGCAAGAAAGAAAGCTGCAATGGTAGCAAGTAAAGTTTTGGACTCTGGGCCAAGCAGGAAAAGTTGACAGTCTGGTTTGTCCATTCTAGGCAACTCTGGGTAGAAACATGGCGGTGCAACATGGTGGACCCGCTCCTTATGTGGCTATAAACGGCTCATTCTAAGCTAACAAAAACACGATTCTTATCTTCAGGTGATTATATACTATATATTAATTTTATATGCTATTTCTGCCTATAGATCCCCCTAAATATTACACACTGGTCCTTTAAATAACACATCCTTCTGCCGCTACTTCACATTTTAAGCTTCAACTTTTGAAGCACGGGTGGCTTTTATTGTGAAGCACCTACAGGAAATGCAACACATTTACATTTATTTGATTAGCGCTTATCGCAGTCGTTCACCAGAAGTGCACCTACAGTACAAAACAATGGTCATTTTCAGTGTTATTGTCAGCATACCAATTTAAATGGTAATGGGACAAGAAAGAGCAGCCACAGTGAACTGATAGATGATGAGCTGCAGGTTTCTTCTTTGTTAAAATGAGGGTTATTTATTTGGCTGCGCTGTAAACGGATATACCAGTTGCCCCTCTGTTGTATTTCTGGTAACCATGGGTGTTGCAAGATCACCACGACTGAAATCTTAAGGATTACAACTTTTGTCATCCTGGCATGTACTGTATGTCAGTGCAGGTAAATCAAATATTTCAGTTCACTCACCAGTATACGAGGACATGACAGCACAGTTCTCATCATAATTCTTGAAATCAGGCTGACCTTCACTCCACTTTTGAAACAACACTGGAGAACCATCCATCCATCTTCATATAACACAAGCAAATCAGTTAAAATTTTGTCAAGAACAACTCATTGTGAAAATATTACTTGCATAATGACATACTGATTCAGGACCTGTATTATGGTTGTTATCTTCCAGGTTCAAATCTCAATAAATCAAATAACAAGTTGTCAAGAATGTGGAGGAAAGACCAGTTACTCTGTCATTATGCAGTAAAAACAAAAAGTTTTCAAAGTATTTTTAGCTGGTGACTGGTCATGTAATATTTCTTAGGACTTCTTCTCTGTCTGATTTATTTTTATTATTATATTGTACTTGCTTTTTCATTTGTATTTAATTTATACTCACCCAAATGTTCCATCAAGGTCTACTGTCAGGCCTATCCAGTAATTGCCTGAATTTGTGGACTACAGACACAGATGGAGGCACACGGTCAAACCAGCAGACCTCACACTGCAGTATGTTTGTTAGTAAGTTACATGCCATGCTTATTGCTTTAACTGATTTAAGTAAAATAAAAGTAAAAAACTGCTTACCTGCTTCCACAGAAAGACACGTTCAGCTTCATTGTTGATCGTTACCAAGTCACTATGCCTCTGTTTGCAGAACTGACGAGCTTCTTCCATGGCCATCAGTTTTCTGTTAAAATAATACTGAGTCCCATTCCATACGAGCCACCCGTCTGACGTCTTATTGAAGTCTGAAAACGTGTTAGAAACATGTAATATGCCAACTGTTTAAACCACACATATACAGGTATTTTCCTCCTTTGTTCTTAAAAAGAAAAAAAAAAATCTTGTCCACACAAGCTCTAAGTCTAATCTAAGTCCAGTTGAAACCACAAAAACACAATTGAAACGCTGTCAAGGTCAGTGATCACTGAGGGTGTAATTCAGTTCTGGGGCCTGCGATCTATATGAGACAATATCATATATGTAGTGTATTAATGCCCCCCTCCAGTGTATATTGACATTTATATATTTATTTAATATTTCATATTTGAGTCTTTTCCTGACTAAGTTGATTATCTACACTATTTGCAAAAAAAACCTTTGACAAATAACTTGAAAAGTAAGTGAATAAGTTAAAAAAAAAAAAAAAACAAGGTTGCTGCTAAAACAGGAATAAGATGTATGATTTCAGTAGAAGCTGCAGGTCATACGTCAACCTCCAAACCTGTGCAGGCACGCTCATACTAGTTTGAGTCTGCGGCAAACCGATAAATCTGTTTAAAATTTATTTAGTTTATAAATTTGTCTTTCTAGTTAATGAGGGTTTTCATTTTATTTTCGTCCTCCTTACTTTATGGTCTCTCTCCCTTGCTCTCTTCTTTACCATCTCTTTCTGCTGGAAATAAATTAACAGAAATCAGCCGATACCTGAGGTTCGCAGGCCTCTAACAGGTCCGAATTACAGGAGCGCAACTTTCAACCCAACAGAAAACCAGAGAAACAGAGAAAAGCCCCATAAGAGAAATAAACCAATCACAGTGCAGCTCGGTGCTGGCGGACGGCATTTCAAACTGCACACCTCAGCAACATGTCTATCCGGCCCTCTTGTGCGCTGTGACTACGTTCGGCGGAGCAGCTCCTCAGCGGAGCAGCAGCCGGACGGTCGCCTCGCCAGGAGGAGACGGTAAAGAACAGGGCGAGTGAGACAGAGTCAGTTGTGCTAATTTTGTTTCATTTGTCGTGCTGTTGCAAACGGTAAATTCATCTAAACTGGGTCGAAACGATGCAACCTGGTTGAAATGGTGATGAATTATGTCTGACTATTAACCACGCAAGTAAACCCGGCTGGAGGGGGCTTTAAATACTTGACAAATATCCCTTTATGGCACATACAGATAAAAGAAAAGTGCAATTAATTTGCAATTAATCATGATTAAATGTTTTAATCAATTGACAGCCCTAAGAAAACACAATAGAATTACCACTGACTGAAAAAACACAGACAGTTATAATATAGAAATTTCCTTTTGGGTATTGATTTTTCTTTTAGTTCTTTCAGAAGCGTGCACAGGACACAAAAAAAAATAAAACAATAGAATTTCATTTCAGTTGTAGTTTAACATTAAAAAAAATGTAAAAATCGTGTTTTACGATGTGGTCACATATAGTGCCTACTTACCAGGAGCGACAGGGTCTGGAGGTGGCTTTGGAGTTGCTCCTGAAAGGACATACATGTATTTAGAGTAGAGCATTAAGATGATAGTGGGCACCTCTGGGTTTGAAACTGCATACAACACAGTGCTCGAAGTGCGCTACCAGCACTTCTTTGTTTTATAACATGCAAATCTTACACAGAGGGGTCCTAAGCCGGATTCAAACTTGCAGCCCTCTACACATACAGTGCAGTATGCAAACATCATCTCCATGGTCAAACTGGCCAGCGCTACAAATGTACCGCACCCATATACTGACATTAATATTAAATGCATTCAAACTGCCACCAAAGAGCTAACCATGGATGTATAAAGAGAACGAAACTAACAGGCGAGCTAGCGATGCATTTGGCAACATATACATGTGTTACTATGTCCAGTTTTCATAATAAGATATAAAGGAAACTGTATATACAAAATACATGTTTTACATTCACCAGTAGTTTAAAACATTACGTGTCCCTTATGAATTAAATAGAAAATACCACTAATTTTAGAGGGAAATGTAAATGATTCCTGACAATGACTCATATATTTGACTTCAGGACATCTCTGACTTCATACATGCTGAAAATCAATTTTTTTAAACTGTGTCAATTTAGAGATTTTCCAGTAAAAGTCCTTAGATGTATATGATTCAACTTTTTCCCATGGCCTAGTGTTAAAAAGTTAACAAAAATTGCAATAAACTGTAGTATAGAATCACAATACTTGTAGAATTTCAATATTTAAAAATCGCAATACGTACCAAATTGGCACCCAAGTAAACCTGAATGATGCCCTACTATAGACTACAATTAACACAGCAGAGCACTTTAACTATGAACAATAGGGGTAAATATACAAACACACCACCATAGCCCTATAATGCAGTATTATAGGCCTACTATAGAAGATACATAGCCCAAGTATAATAATAGCTATAATACCACAACTTATTATGACTGACACAGTATAACACGCTTAAAGACACAATGAGTAAATAGGAATAGGTAGACATGAAGAAGACATTGCTGAAAAAATCAGCCTCACTCAGACCTGTGTTACCAAATGAGTAGACTTTACCTGCACGGATCTGACACAGCCATCCATTGTACTTCTCACACTGCGCGTCATTCCAAGAGCCGCTCCGCTGCTGCCGATATAAGCGGAATTCAGCACAAGATTCCGCGTTGTTGAAGTTGTTTGGCTCTCCCTGCTCCCAGTGTAGGAAGTTTACCTGGAAACAAAAGCAAATAATAAAATATACAATGCACATAGATTTATTTTAATTTAATCGAGTTGCATGAACTAAAACTGATTCTCTCAACCAGTGTAGAAAGAGGAAACTGTTAACTTACTGGAGAGCCATCGCTCCATACGTAACCAGTGGCTGGGTCAGGGGCACTGAGTCCAATCCAGGCGTTTTCATACCTATGATAAAATGGACCTTGTATTAATCATTTAAATATGCAACCTATATGAAATGTATAATTTCATAGTCATCTAATTATGCTGTCCCAGTGCGCTCAACACTTAACAATTTTTATCTTCTGCAACTAGTTTTGCATTTTTTTTAAATCCTTGAATTTTGGCTGTCAGTCACTTAAAATATATAATTGCAATGAAATGCATGATTGTCCATAGTTAAACTTGATAAATCACACATTTTCTTATCTGTTCAAAATGTACCTTAAAGTGAGATCTTTCAAGTATTTAATACCTTTATCCACATGGGAATGGGTAAATATGCTAACTTAATGCAAATATACTGTATGCATATATTTATTGTTGGAAATCAATTAACAACACTAAACGACAAATATTGTCCAGAAACCCTCACAGGTACTGCATTTAGCATGAACAATATGCTCAAATCATAACATGGCAAACTGCAGCCCAACATGCAACAACAGTTGTCAGTGTGTCAGTGAGCTGACTTGACTATGACTTGATCCAAACTGTATGTGATTATCATAAAGTGGGCATGTCTGGAAAGGGGAGACTAGTGGGTACCCAGAGAACCCATTTACATTCACATATCTTGAGGTCAGAGGTCAAGGGACCCCTTTTGAATATGGCCAAGACAGTTTTTCCTCACCAAAATTTTGCATAAGTTTGGAGAGTTGTTTAGCCTCCTTCAGGAGCTAGTATGACATGTGGATTCACTTGATTTTCTAGTTTCATATGATACCAATATCTTCACTCTAGCTTTAAAACTAAACCTGGTATAACACAAAAAATGTTTATACAATAAAGAAATTAATGCTGTTAAAATGAGTTAGTATTGTAATATAATGCATTATCACGTTAACTTTCAGCCATAATTTCAATATAAACTGACAAGATTTTGTGCCAGTGATCATGCTTAATGATATTAATTTTGACAAATGGGACGATTTTACAGCATCTTGGAAGAATGACAATGGTCTCCTTTGATGCAACTAATTTTTTCGATTTTGTCAAATGCAGTGTAATTGTATTAGAACAGGTCATACTCTACCTTCTTGTGACTTGTAGCTCTGCATCACTGTGGATGCTGAGCAGGTCTCCTCCGATGGCCCTGCAGTAATCTCTGGCCTCAAACCAGGTCCTCTTCTTTATAGATGATGACTCTGAAAACAGCTTAAACACAAGGCAAGAAGTTCAAATGTCATTAAAGGTTTGGCAGTTTCACTTCACCCTCGTTTAAAGGAAGAAGTAAATGAATGCCTCCAAAGACACAACTACATGTTATGTTGCAACTGTGATTGTGTTTATTTTTATGTCGGGTCTTTTCTGTCAGTGTGCGAATGACAGAGCTTCACATTGGCAGGTGTAAGGCTCTAACTCAGAGCTCTAAACTGACTTTTTTCACCATCCTCCCAGAATTGACCCAAAATAAAACCCAAGCCATCCCAAAATGAGTGCAGACCATCCCTAATTTAAAATCTTTGTTATTCTGCATTATTTTTAGTTAATCATTCACAGTGACCTTTAACGTAAATCAAACACCAAAAATGGGTGATTGTTTTCATACATTTATATTTTATCCAAAACCTTTTTTATTTTGAAAAATAATTTTGTTTGTTTTTTGTTTATAATTTGAATTTTTGTTTTGATTTTGATGTTAACAATGTAGCTAAGCTAAAATCAATTTTTTTTTTTTAATGTGTGTAAAAAGTAGCATTTCGTCAATAAACAAGATTTTGCATATGGGCCCCTGCATTTCAAAGTTAAGAGGAGCTGCTGAACAGGAGCAGCATGTTACCACGAACCACATGTGATGGAGAGATCTCATTTTAGCCTTATGACCCAGAAGGGATGAAGAGGAGTAAGCGAGTAAATAAGTGGTTAACATAAGTAACAGAGACTCAAGAGTCGGTATCAGAAGCCGAGGGGCGCGACAGCAGCGATATTTGACCACCTGAGGGGGCTGCACACACTGCGTTATTGGCTGTTTGCAGACACCCAGAAATGTCTCGAGTAAATCAAAATTGAGAGGGATTATTTTTGTAACAGTCCATACATTTTTTCGTTGCATATTATACCTTTTAAAATGGCTTAAACAACTATTCAACTGTCAAAATTATTGCAGTAGTTGATAAAATAATCAATTAACCATCTAACTGAGCTGTGTGTGTGTGTGTGTGTGTGTGTGTGTGTGTGTGTGTGTGTGTGTGTGTGTGTGTGATTATAAGGCCAACAGGCGTGGTCCAAGCTGGAGTTTGTAAGGTGGGCAACCAATCTTAAAATTTTCTTCTGCTTTTTAGTTAGTTAGAGAGGTAAATATTTTTAATTTGGTGTCTTTAATTTTGTTAAGTCATATCTTCTACCATGCTAGATGCATTTCGTTTGGCCTTGCTCATCTTAATCATTTGCAAAACTGTGATAAAATAAAAAATAATTACTGTATATTTCAACAATAGTCTCAGGACTGGAATGTAGGATCTAGCAGCATTTAGTGGTGAGGTTACAGATTGCAACCAACTGAATACCTTTGTGCTCACCCCTCCCTTTCCATGGCAGACTCTGTGAAGACGACCTGCTCCCTGTGTAAATATGAGGGGCTCATTCTGAAGATTTGACGATTCTGTTTTCGTTTGTTGGGTAGATCAGTTTTCAGTTTTGGTATGTGGGCATTTGTGTTTTTTTTTTTTTTAAACCCCTCAAGCTTACAAACATGCATAAAACATATCAAACCTTTTTTGGAAAATGCTTCTTATTAACAAATAACACTTCAAACAGTAATACTGTAGAAATACAGTATTCTTAAAATGAATGCCTTTAATTAAACTGAAAAATGTGTGTTGCAGCAGCAGCGCTATGCTGTCCATCTCTGTCAACAACTGAGAAATGTTTGGTTTAGTCCTTCATATCATGGAGTCATATCATGGAGATGAGCCAGTGAGACGTTGCCTATGTCGGAGCGAAACCCATGCGAGGCTCGGAACAAAAGGGCTAAAAGGAAACAACTGCTACAGACTGCGTTACGCAGTCGGGCACTGCTAGGATCGTTTATGCGCAGAGACAGCAGCCTCAAAACGCCACCGTTTAGGGGGAGAGGACCCACAAATGTGACTTTAAGGGGGGATGAGGAGAGGAGACACTTAAAGCTGCAAAACCTGCACAGAAATGTATAAAAACTGATTTTGTGGGTTCTTATGAATGCTTACAACAGACTGTTGGACAGTTAGGCTTATTTCTGTCCTGTTGAACATTTGTGTTAGTGGTAAACACTATTGGTGTTTTGAAATAACAAGAGCCGTCCCCTTCTCAACACCTAATAATGTACAACAAACACTACTACCTCAACCAACCAAACAACCAAATAAAGGACAATACATGACTTGAGGTTGCCCGGCAGCTGGAATAAGATGCAGATGGTAATGTAGCTGATATGCACTTGGTCACCGAATGAGGCTAGCCAAAACAGCTAACGTTAGTGTCATCATCACATTTGGGGTCTGATTAGTTTTTCTCTGCTTGGATAGCGTGTTGTGTGGTGTGGACACTGCACTATTTAGGAGGAAAGTCATTGTGAAAATGGAACACAGCATCATGGGTAATTCACACTGGACCTGGTTTGCATACTTGACGATGTATTCCCATACCGTATTTTCACATTGCAATGGTGAGAAATGGATTTTATTAGCCTCAAAACAGCACCGTATAGTGGGAGAGGTCCCGCAACGCTTAGCGCAGACAGAGGCTTTAGAGGCTGAGTGAAACTATTTCTCCACAGTAGTCAGTTAACAGATATATGCAAGTGTGGGTGTTTCACTCATGCTAAGATGCATTAGGTTTTACCTTATAGCAAGAATGTCTTGTTCCTATTTGAGTCCAGCCGTCAGCACACTTGAGAGGGGCTTTAGTTGGTGGTGCAGTTGTTAAAGCTGCCCCCTCTACCAGGTGTTTGCAGATGTATTTCTCCGTATTGGTGCAGGGCAGCACATCCCAGAGGCCAGCAAAGACCCCAGTTGTCATGGCAACACAGCCCTGTTGGTGACCTTGTATTGTTGAGAGAAAAATGGAGAACTGTCAGTTGTGAAGCTACTTTCGGACACATCTTACAAATGGAGTTTTGAATTTCTCCGTACCTGGCATTTGAGCGTTCCAGTGAGTGAACTTCACAGAGTCTGTGTTGGTCCACAAAAAATGATCGATGTTTTTCTGATTTGAGAGGCCTAGCCAGAAGTATTTCTCTGGTCTCAACCCCACCAAGCTGACGAGGAAGGCATTATCCACCCTGGAAATATTTACACAATTAGGATCGCTGGATTTCTCATATTCTGGAATTATGTACAGTTACAAACCTTTTTTTTTTAATTGAAAGTTCTAATGAATCCCATTACATCTGAACTATTAAAATCAAGCTTTCTCATTTCTGTAGCTCATTTCTGTTCTTACCCATTTGAAACATCAGCTAAGTAGGAACCTGAGCTCTTGCAGTCATCTTTGGCTTTGTCAAATGTCTTTGTCTGTGTTCCGACGAAGTAGCAGTAGGAGCCATGCTTTTTCCAGCCCTGGATTGTAGGAAACATGAAGTTGTTTTCCTTATTTGGTGTGATTAATAAAAAGCACAATAAACTAAACAAAACGACCATAATACAGGGTTGTTTATTACTTCAGTGAATATTCCACCACATGTAAAGGTATCTGGCTTTCACTGTCCAGCATGTATTCCAGCTAGGGCTGTCAAAGTTGACGCCTGTAATTTCTTCAACATAACGCAATCAACCTTTCAGAGGTTGCAGTGGGCTGAAACCTAGAGGGAAGATATTGGCATTGTATGAAACTAAGGAATCCATTGATACCAACCATATCACACTAGCTTGTCTTGAAGGAGGTTAAATAGCTTTCCAATCTTGTGCTAAATTTTGGCGAGGAAAAACTGGCACGTCAAAGGGGTCCCTTGACCCCTGACCTTCAGATATGTGAATGAAAATGGGTTCAATGGGTACCCACGAGTCTCCCCTTTACAGACATGCCTCATTTTGATAATCACACACAGTTTTCGGCAAGTCATAGTCAAGTCAGCACACTGACACACAGACAGCTATTGAGTTTGCCACGTTATGATTTGAACATATTTTTTATGCTAAATAAAGTTCTGGACAGTATTTAGTATTGTTTTGTGTTGTTAATTGAGTTCCAAAAATAAATATATACACACATTTGTATAAAGCAGCATATTTGCTCACTGCCATGTTTATAAGAGTATAATACTTGACAAATCTCCCTTTAAGGTACAATTTGAACAGACAATTGTTGTGATTAATCACTGAAAATCATGCAATTACTAGCAATTAATTATTGTAATTGATTTACAGCTCTCATTCCAGCAAAGCTTCTTACACAGTGTGTATTCATGAGCCTACATTTGAATGTTATAAACTTCCTGTTTAAAGCCTATATTGTACTTTGCGTGCCCATGAGTGTGCAAGGGTCTACTGGGGTCTGTGTGACCTAAATTTCATCATCAGAGGGTGTAATAGGCTGTGTGCGAACATCCACATGCCAGCAACTCGTTGGAATCGTGCAGACCTGTCCGTGCAGCCGCTATGCCACAAGTGATAGTGTAGTGATCTGCTGTGCATGTGTGGAATGCATCCTCCAAGTGGAGAGTATAAACAGAGTGCGTCTGTGGTGTCCACAGCTGTCCGTGTGTAATTGAGGCTGAACAATCCAATAATTCAAATATCAAAATAGCATTTTAACACACTTTGTTGCATTATTCAGGATTGCTTTATATGCTGTACATGTAAGATTGATGCTTCTGCTGGATCTGCTGATCTTGTTGAAATTGTGTCCCTTTTTAAATCACTATTATTATGGGGAGTAGTATTTGGGGCTTCCACTAGATATCAACAATTGCTTTACGTTCAAAAGAATATTGTACTTTCTCAATGATGTTGGCAAAATGCAGTATAAAAGAAATAAGACCAAGTATGCAATCAAGCATTTGGATCCAGCTTTCTGTACTTGGTTGTTGCCATTGCTTTGTTCTCTGGACACAAATTGACGTTCAGAAAGCTTTGAGGTACAATCCCCAGCCCTGTATGATAATACCATGGGAATATACTATTGCAGCATAAACCAGTAAGATAGGTTTTGTTCATATATTAGAAGGAAGTAAAATTTACGCACAGTTTTGCAGCCAACATTCTGCTCCACTTCATCTCCAGGGGGGTCAGAGACACTCATCTTCATACATATGAAGCCATGTTTTTCGTCACACACACGGTCAGCCCAGTTCCCTTTCTGCAGTAAAGAAGAACATAAAAACATTTACCCATGTGGAGATTGGATGTACTGACAGGTCTTTTCAGGTTCATGCTTGTATTTTGGGTTCCTACTAGAACATGTATACATGCTTAAATGTTCAAAGAACAATTTATTTTTCTCATACCAGTTGTGCTTCAGCACCTCTTTTCACCCTCTATCTGAAATGCTCAAAGCCCAGTCTGCTCTGATTGGTCAGCTGGCCCACTCTGTTATGATTGGTCAACCAAACCAAACTCTTCAGGCTCCAGCTCCAGTCTAACTAGCATTGTTTGAGGGTGTGCCAGACTGGCTGCTAAGCAGGTATTATGCAAATGTGTACTTGGTGACATCACCAGTTTACGGAAGAAAAGGCAGGACTTCATGCGAGGCACGTCAGGCAGTCCAGGAGCAGTATTTCTGTCAGGGGTGCACCGATCCGACTGTTCCAGTCGTGATACTGATAGCGATACCTGGGTTTTTGGTTCCAGCTGATACCAAGTACTGATCTGATACCAGTGTTTAATTAATAAGCTCATGTCTAAGCAAATGCCTCCCTGTGTTGATCTGGGATCATTCTTTTATGTGTAAGGCAACATCAGGCTTTACTTAAACATCTGAACTTTTTAAAACAAAATGTAACAAATAAATATATAGATATAAATTTATTGAATTATAAAAAAATAATAATAAATCATACACCGGCAACTTCAAAATTAACAGGAATTACAGTTAGGGTGTAGACCTTTTCAATGCTTCATCAAATTTGTCAAAAACACAAACTATGTTTTAGTATATAATGTGTATAGTATATAAACATAGAATTGAATTTTATCTGTCTATACTGTATTTATACAAGGGATGGGATCAGATAAAAAACCAAACCGATCAGTTCGATAGTCATGGTTCGGATTGTGTATGTATCGTTTGGTTCATTTGAAATAGGTTGTGTTTATTTTTATTTATTTTCATTACGTTTACTGTCACTAGAAATCAAGGCCGATGGAAAGAGACTGGGACACGGCGGACAGGGGTATGGGGTATAACACATGCGCAGTGTAACTGAAACTGAAGTCGTGCGTTGTGATCGGCTCAATTTTGGCGAGGGCGGACCAGATTTACTTACCACACCTTAGCTCACCAGCTAACAGCAAATGGTAAACATGTAAGTAAATGACTTTAGTTCCTTCTAGTCAGCAGTGGTCAGTGGTTGTGTTTAGGGAGTTTATTGTGAAGGGGTGAACAGCAGCAGTGAAGCGGTGATGCGCTGTTATTGACAAGGGTCCGAACTACGAAGCCTTCGTGTTATTAACATATTATTCTCATTAAGTTTGGTAACCCAGGAGTTGCGAAGATAAACAGTTGACTTACTTTGCCAAATAAATGAAATGCATGTTTAAGTTGAAGTTGGAAATTGGCCTCCTGGCTGTACCATTGATGTACCGAAACAAACCAAAAACCGTGACCCCAAACCATGAACCGAACTGTGAATTTTATGAACTGTATGTGTGTGTGTTTGTTTGTGTGTGTGTCTCTCTCTCTCTCTCTCTCTCTCTCTCTCTCTCTCTCTCTCTCTCTCCCTCTCTCTCTTTATATATATATATATATATATATATATATATATATATATATATATATATATATATATATATATAAATGGCTTTGTACAATCAAGTTCATCCACACCAAACTCTGGAAAACTTGTCTCATCAAGCATCAAGGTTTCACTTCATTGGAGCTAAAGAGCCTCGCTCAAAAGAGCCAGGGAGAAAAAGTTTACCGAAGTGCATGGACAGGAGTTTCCATATACTCTAGCATGCAGATGTACCGTAGCAACATGGTGCTCCTTACCTCCCCCCTGATGAGAACACAGTCTTCTCCGTCAGTGGAGATAGCTGGTTTCCCAGACTCCCAGCTGGTGAAGCTAACAGTAGAGTGGTCACTCCAGTCAAACAGCCCCTCTGTCTTCCTGTCATTCAGTCCAATCCAGAGCTCATCGGTGGATGCTGCAGACATGGGCAGAAAAAAAAAAACCTGAACTGTCTATTATATATCTTTATTGAGGAGCTCTGCTCAGTTTGCTATATACGTGCCTCTTGCTTTTTGTGTCAGTTGTAGGCAATCATTTATCATCGTTGCTAGGGGAGGTGGATGCTTACTGGCCAAGAGATTTGTGTGTAACATCAATGTGTTGTAATTCATACTGGTGTTATAGAGGCACCTAACCCTTCAATATTCAAGGCACACAGAATATTGACAAGAATGACTTCACAACACTACATGATTAAACAGGAGACAATTTTTTACTCCTTTTTACCAGTGTGAAAAAGGGAAAGCAAAACGGTAAAATTTGATAATCACCAACTTGGACCTACATATTGCATATATCAAGTTTAGGTTAGTCAAGATATGATATTATTATATTCACCAGCTGGGCTCATATCTCAAATTTCCAGGGGAAAACCTGTTACCTACATAATCTCACATATTAAAAAGACAGGACTAAAAATAAACAGCCATCAATGGCTATAGTGGCTAAGACTGGGATGCTCATTACATACCAGAAACAAAACTGTTGGATGGATGAAAATTGTTATTCATAGAACAGTACCATTGGAGGGGCAGGTTTGTGTAAGGTTTTGACAAAGGGTGGCGCCAGAGGGAAAGTCTGTGATCTGTGAGGTGTGTTGGAAAGACTTCTTCTTTTAAGCTATGCTTTCTCACATACCAAAGCCAAGCTGAGAGATTACAAAGCTTTGGTCCTCCACATTGCGGATGCTCACTAGGTCCCCTCCTTCTTTACGACACTCTTTCTGGGCATCAGACCATGTTTTCTGAGTGCGGTGGAGGTGGAAGCAGTGGCCATTGTAGGGAATCCAAGGGCTTGAACAAAATCCTGTCACAGCAGCTGACCATGAAAAGGACAAAGAAATATAAAGTGCTGAGTCACTGATATCGTACAATTAACCAAAGACAAAACAGTAACAGCAAATGGTGGAAACAGACTAGACAGACTGTGTGTGTGTATATAGGTATATATATTGTTTAAGGATTATTTTCTTGACATTTCAAGACATTATTGACAGGACAGTGGACAGTCTAGAACGGAGAGAGAGGTCACCCAGTATATATAGTTTTTTTTTCGGCCATCAATTGATTAAAATATTCAGTTGTGATTAATCACACATTTTCAAAATGTCCCTTAAAGGGAGATTGGTCAATTATTTAATACTCTTATCAACATGGGAGTGGGTAAATATGCTGCTTTATTCAAACATATGTATATATTTATTATTGGAAATCAATTAACAGCACAAAACAGATATTGTTAAACAGGTACTGCATTTAACATTAAAAATATGCTCAAATCTTAACATTGAAGGCTACAACATCTGTGTGTCAGTGTGCTGACTTGACTATGACTTGCCCCAAACTACGTGTGATTATCACAAAGTGTAAAGGGGAGACTTGTGGGTACCTACTAAACTCATTTTCAGTCACGTATTTTGAGGTCAGAGGACAAGGGACCCCTTTGAAAATGGCCATGACAAATTTTCCTCGCCAAAATTTATCGCAAGTTTGGAGCATTATTTTGGTTCCTTCCTGATAAGCTAGTCTGACATGGTTAGTACCAAAGGATTAATGATGCCACTATATTTACTCTAGCTTTAACACTGAGCCAAAGAATCACAAGTTTAATCATCATCAGTTTAGTTATTAATGCATTAAAGAAATTAGTGGCGTTAAAACAAATTTGCGTGAGCACGTTACGTTTGACAGTCCTAAAATTTTTCTTTACCTTGAGTAGTAAGAGCCCCAGCTCCTTCATTGTAGCAGATGTACCCCAGTTTCTTGGTGCATGGTGAACTTTGCCAGGAGAACTGCACATCACCATCAATAATTGCACAGTCATGTCCTGGATTAGGAAGTGGATGTCCTAAGACGAGAATGGTTAAAGTTGACATGTCAGTCCTCAGATGTGTCACAGAGTCTTCAAATTCACACACATTTTATTTATAACACCTAAACAAATTTTATAATGCTATCATTGTACATTCAGCACTAGTGCAGGCCTAAATAGATTGGATTGTAATACAAACTTAGTGGTATAGAACAACAGTAGAAACAATAATTAAATGAAGAATAAGTAGAATTATGAAAAGTAGAACGATATGCTGGTTAACATCTGGGCTTGGGTGGTGATTTGTCTGATCATTTTGCAGAGCAGTGAAGATTCATTGTGATGTTGAAAGTTACAGTTAAGCTACAGTAGACTTTTTCACTGTGTCAGCCAAGATCTAAAATAAGAGTAAGTTTCACTGTAAATGGAGATGGTGTAACTACATTTGGTTTGAAATATATTATTCTGTACACTACAATGACCAGATTAGAATGCAAGCAGCAACGACAACGTCCCTTTGATAAATTCAGTTATTGTAATTGTAAATCTTGTAAGTCAAAAGTCTTCAGTTTCCATAAATATCTGCTGTGTAGCTGGGGACCTTGCTGTGATTTGTAAGTATTAAAGAAGCAGTGTAAATGGCCCTATCTATGGCCAGTTGTTATCTGAGTAGAGTACTTGGAGTGTGTGTGTATGTGGGAAGTGAGTGGTGAAGCAAGAGAGAGTGAGCGGTGGCGATGGCAGCGAGTAATAACTGGCCCGAGCAGGAAAAGATAGCATTCCATTCTGGGCTATTGTAAAAACATGGCAGACTCCATGAAGCGGACCTACTCTCTAAGTAGATCTAAATGGCTCATTATTCGATAACAAAAACACACACCAATTTTTCATTTCAGGTTCTTCAAGACCAGGTTCTTCAAGAAAATGTGATTGATATTTTAATCGATGGACGGCTCTAATTATATTCCATGTCTGTTATTATATCCCTATTAAATCCCCCTAAATGCTACATACTGATCCTTTCAGCAAAAACACTTTTACAACTGACTGCTGACACGGTGTGTATAAGACAGTGATAAAGGACAGATGGGTTATAGCAGAGGTAGATTAATCTTAGCAATATAACAATAGCATTACAAAGTATTACAGTGGAAAGAAAACTTACCTGAGTCCCAATTCAGGTAACGGTAAGGCCTCCCATTAGACCAGTGCCAGCCATTTTCTGGGCTCTTGATCATCCCAATCCAAAGCTTGTCCCCCTGTCCCCTGCCATCTGCCTTTAGTAATGCTGTGAGCGTGTTTGTGATTTTGTTTGTTTGTTTGTTTTGTTTTGTTTTTAAAGGCACAGGAAACAAAGATGATAAAATGACAGAGTGAGGTTCAAACATAACAGAACATTATCCATGAATCCCTCTGAATATATCAGTAAAAGTAGTGTACTGAAGAATGTATAACAAGCCTCTTCTTAATGACAATTTCCATATCTAGTTTTAATTACATAGATATTGATTAATATTGGAGTAAATTGCTCCTTACCTGTGATGTAAGCATGCTGGTGAGGATCGGTGATACTGAGCAGGGAGGCCACCTGCTGTTTGCAGCTGGCTTCGGCCTGGGCCCACGTCAGAGCTGAGCCTGTGTTGAGCTGGTAAAACTCTCCGGTTGTTGGGTGTTTGGTCCAGTCTGTTTTGACTGTGAAATACACATACAAAAATATGGAGATGCATTTCAAAATGGAATATTTTTATTCATGTAACCTCAAGTTGCACATTTATGCGTCCTTGTTTACACTGACAAAAAGTTAGAGGCAGACTCATGAAAACTAGTGGTAGATGATAAAGGAAATAATGCATTATTATCATCCTGAAAGCCTTTATTCTCCACTTCACTGTAAATCAGTCACATAAACACAGAATGTTTTTTGCCCATTTGAAATGAGACAATGTTCCCACTAAGCTGTTTACTTGGTTAATGAAAAAGAAGATTCCACTGATATTCCCAACATGCAGCTGTGCACCATCTTTATTAACGTAACCTAAAATGCCCCCATGGTGGTGTTGCAGTATCCAAGTTTGTCATAATGTTTAAAATTAGGTTTGCTTCTCCTTCCGACTAGAAATGTGGGCGTCTCTTTTCGGCATACATCTCTGCAAACTGTCTGCTAGTTTAGCACACAGCTGGCTGTAAACAAGCAAGAGGATGTGAATTGCAAAGTGTCCAAAGAATGCTCCTGAAACCCAAATAATATCGGCATATCCCACATTTCGTAATCGGAAAATGCCTTATTTTGAATAAAGCCAAATTTTGAATATCTAAATGGAATATGCAGTTTACATGACCCGTAATCTACTCCATAATATTGTAATACTCAGGGCTCTCAGCTAAGTTTTTTCACCATCCTCCAGGAACCGACCTCAAATACAACCTAAGCCGTTCCGAAATGAATGTCGACTGTCCTAAATTTAAAGTCTTTGTTTTTCTATATTATCATTAATCATTCAACATGACCTGTAATGTATATAAAACATCAAACTTGATTTGTAATTTATCTAAAACACATCATTTTATTGATTTATTTATATTTTGAATTTAGATTTTGATGTTAACACTGCAGCTAAGTATTTTTTAAGCAAATAAGTTAAATGTTTTCATATAACACTTTTCATAGACATACATCACAAAAAAAGTTTTACAAGGTGTGTGTGTGTGTGTGTGTGTGTGTGTGTGTGTGTGTGTGCGTGCGTGCGTGCGTGTGTGCGTGCGCGTGTGTGCGGTGTGTGTGTGTGTGTGTGTGTGTGTTTATGTTGTCAAGGAGGTTCAATGAACTGTGCGCTACACAAAAGTGCAGTCATTTATCATTACTGTTCATTCTGATGGGTATTTTTCTTTCAACTCTTGTCCCAAATTTGTCCCAAAATTAATTTTCATCCTCCCCGCTCCTATTATTTTTAGGCCCCGGGACAACATGACGTCCTTAAGCACAAGCCCCGATTCCAAATAATATTAGTGTGCATGTAAACATAGTCAGTGTACACTTTAAAAATCGGGCATATTAACCATTTTCTCTTTGCAGTAAAATATAACAAGCAGTACTCACCATTAGTTGGGCAGAAGCCCCAGAGTGCATGGTCATATTTAGTTTGAACGGCACACCACTGTCGTCCTTCTGCATTGTCTGTCGTGGTGCATTCTGAGTACCATTGGTTTTTATAATAGAAAGGAAACATGCAGGGCCGACCATTTGCATTTCCTCCGATGGTGTACAGTTCTGAAAGGACAAAAGAACAAAACAAACAATAGCTTCAGTATTTTTAGCTTGAGTATTTTTTGGAAACTTTTATTTTAAACTACTCATGAATTATTAATCCACAAAAGGTCTAATATACAGTATATTTGCAATTTTTTTCTTCACACATCAAGACTCATACACATATATACAAATACAAAAATTTTGAGAAAGAAAAAGAAAAATAAGGGGGTGGGAGGTATGTGTGTTTCTCCTCCTCCAAGGTGTGTATATTGTGTATATCTATTGGTTATGTTAATTTGTTTGCCCAAGATCTACCTCTGCCCATTTATACAGTAAATCATTCTGTTCAACTCTGTAAGTAATTTCATAACTTAATTTATGGCTTCATATTTCATCCACTTTGTATTGATAATTTCCTACATCAGGTCTTACATCTCGTCCTCTGTGACTAACGCCTCTTATACTTCATCTCTTCATTTCTGAGATTTCCTGTATTGTTTCCTTTCCATCTTGAAATTGATGGATTTAAGGATTTTAACCAGTTCCGAGTTATTTGCTTCATGGTTGCATCTCTGAGTATTGTATATAAATAACGGTCCGTTTCCTGCATTAACTCAGGTGGTGATTTTCCAAGAATAATGTATAAAGGGTTCAATGTTTTTATCATATTAAAGGCGTCCTTGATGCCTGTTATGGCTGAATGCCAAACTGATTTTAGAACAAGCCACAAAATGAAAAGGTGTGAATAGTCTGCTTTGGTCTCTCTCTTTTTATGAATTTCTCCACAAACTTGCCTCCACTCCTCTACGTTAAGACGATCTCATGTTTCGGAAATCCATTTTTGCTGAATAGTATGATTGGTGTTCCTGTTCCTGAGAGTTTTATATATTTCTGATTACATCATTATGATTATTTTATTCAGAAATGTAATTAAAGTGTGTATTTCTTTACTAGTTAGGCTTTTTAAAAGTTTTGAATTTGTTCAAAATTTGCTAACTTTGTTTATTAGCAGATATTTATAAATCTTACTTGTAGCTTGAGTATTTTGAGAGCATCTGTACCTGCAGTGCTACATTTTATGAAAATATGACACATTACTTCACCACTTATGATGCAAAATAATTTAAACATGGGATGGGGCCAATTCGGTGTGTTTGTCTTTATCTTAACTCAGTTGTGTGTAGTTAGGATGAGGATATACTGTACCTCTGTGTGTTCTCGTACAAGCGCCTTTGGACGTCCCTGTGATTGTGAGGTGGCTGTTGGGTCCTATTGTTTTGGAGAGAGCTGCTGTGTTATCTGCAGTGAGCTCAATGTAAAGCTCTTGGCCTTTGAGAGCGAGCACTGTTCCATTCTTGCATTCCCACTTTTGGAGATCACTTTTTTCGTCACAGTCGTAGAGGCTCACTTCACTTCCCACACTTTTCCCCTGGACTCCCAGACACTTTTCCAGCCACCTATACAAAAGTCGGTCACCAGTTGTCCAGATTACCTCATAGCAGTAGTCGTGTCTTTTAACCAAACAAAAACCAGTGTCTTTGTTGGATAGTTGAAATGATGAATCTGTAGAGAAAGGTTGTTCAAAGAATCAATGCACGCTTGTGTTTTTGTTTCAGTGCAGAAGAAATCAGGAAATCCTCTGAGCAACTGTTTGTACTGTCTATCACTGGAGTCGTGTCTAATTGGATTTGATATTACACAGACAATATCAGTCAATATTGCTATTGATTATCATCTATTAATTACAATTGTTCACAGAATAAATAGAAATGTAATAAGAAAACAAAATTATTAGAATCAGAATCACAAATATTTTAGTACTGAACTGTACCAAAGCCTCAGAATTAAAAGGTTGGAGTACTGTACCATCGGAAGACAAGCACTGTAATGTTTGGATGAGAAGCACAAAGGCTGCACAAGTTATCTTCATCGTTAGTATTCCTCTCTGATGTCCCACGGCTGAAGACCTTCCATGCATATCTCACAGAGGATTTCAGAGTTGTGCGAATGATTGTGGAAACGGGGAATTTTAATAGCTCCTACCCATCCAGCCACGTCACGTCATCATATCTCCTTGCATTCTTCTTTTAATGAATCAGCATCATGACACATTTGTCAACTGTTTCAGATGAACAGGGAAGGACAGTTAGTGATATATGTGTACATGGGAGTGATTTTTCCTGTGTTCCCCGAATCCAGGCACACACAAACAGTACATACTGCACACATTATGTACATTGATGTGTGTTATTGTGACTGTGGCAAACAGGAAGTTTCAGCGAACCACAGTCACCATGGTTTTACTTCATCTTTTTATTGTTTTTCAAGTGAATTGTGAATTTCTCCACTGTGAGACTAATAAAGGAATATCTTATCTTAAGACCCCTATTATCTTCCAGTTTTTTAAAATAATATTTTCTTTAGGTTTTTTTGCTTACACATCAACCAATGTATATATAAGTTGCTGTAATTTAAGCAGACGCCCGACCATGGGCTCTAAACACGATCTTGTAGTGGATTCTAAACTTGATGGGAAGCCAGTGAAAAGAAATTAAATTGACAGTCACGTGACCTTTTAGAGGACTTAGTCACAAGCTTGACGGCAGCATTCTGGACCACTTCCAGGTGATTTAAGGAATTTAACATGCTGGTCAAGACTCTAAGACTGGTCTGTAGAAACGCCTAGATTACAGAGGTTAGGTTTACAGACGATAGAGAGCCAAAACTTTCTATCAAATTCAGGACAACGCCAGCTGGAGCAGAAATAAGAACTTATGTTTAGTAAGTATTCAGCTATAGAAAATGATCTTATCTTATTTTTTTTGAGTTCAGACAATATTTGGGATGAAAACACAATGTAGAATTGAATGTAGTTGATTGTGCAACTGTGTAGTATGCAAGTAAACCAGTTTTAAGATAAGGGCTTTAAGAAACTTTAAAAACAATAGAGTACTACTAAATGTGATAGCGTCAATGAAAAAAATCCCTCAAATACGAACAGCAGTGCATCTAAAGATCCATAAAATCCTAAATAATAACAAACAGGAAGAGAGCAATGCCTAATAAGAAGTTCAAGGATAGGAACAGTCAGTTCAGAACAACTCCTCTCTAGAATTCAAGTGAATCAAGTCTTGTGCAATATTTGTCACCAGGAAGCCAACACAATGCTGACAGTTCATAGTTAAGCAAATGTGAACTTCTCAGGAATTGATTGACATGAAGCCGCAACTTGTGCAAAGGATCTGAGGGTATATAATACTTGGAAATAAATACTGTTTAATGCATTTTATGGAATGTCTTGTTTGATATATAGAACAATACTCAGCACACAGGCTGCATTTGAGCTTTAAAGGTAGGATTGCTAGTGCTGTTCAGTATATTTTTGTTGTATTTTTTAGATTCCTGTTTCAGTGGCTGATGCAGGACTGTAATAAATCATCTAATCACTTCGTTCAAGCTGAATGTAAGGATTGGACCGACCGCCTGCCTATGAAGTCTTCCATAAGCTGCTAGCTTGACTGACTTTCTCACCAGATTTAGGGACTTTTGGAGCCGGTGCTGCTAGCTACTTTCATTGGAAAGAGGTTGGCAACACTGGACTGGGTTGTCAGTTGGATCATTTTTAAAATCTAGTGTACTCTTGCAAGTCTTTCAGCATTACCGACTCACGGGTCAGCTGAACAACTCTGCAGTGAATCAGGGTAACGACAAGGAAGATAACAACAGAGGAAGACACGTGATTACTGAATCCATCTCGGTTAAGGGAGAAAACACTTTTACACTTAGAGATTTATTGTTGTAGTGATGATATGAGGTTAACATACTGACTTTACCACCTTTTCACTGAGGAGTATTAGGCGTACTGATACACTAAGGGATTTGCTGTATCAGTGTTGACGTCTTTGCCGCCACAGTTTTTAAAATGGGCTTACTGTATTCAGATATAGAAGGACAAGAGACCTCAGGGAGGTTCAGATGAGGAGAAAGCAGACAGGGAGGTTCAGATGAGGAGAAAGCAGACAGGGAAGTTCAGATGAGGAGAAAGTAGATAAGGAAAGGGAAAGTGTACAGGCGAGGGGAGCAGAAGAGAGGGCAAAGGAAACTTCCAAATGCAGGTCTGGGTGGGGAATCCTGTGAACAATATCTGTATTTTTTCAGTACTATATTCCTTTGTGAACTATACTTAATACACAGCTCAGCCCACAGGAAACACTGTACTGTGATGTCTGTTTATCATTGTAAGAATTGACTTATTGGTAAATGTGATGTTTGCGATACAGAAAGAGGAACTAACTTACTGACTAAAGCATTTCCAACGAACTTTGGTGATGATTAAAACGTTCAGGGTCTGGTACTTGTCCCAGGAAAGACAGTTGACCCATGACGGTTGAAAAAGTTGCTTCTGCTGGCACAATTTTACGAAAGCACTTCCAATGAACTTTGATGGTGATGAAAACGTTTAGGGACTGGTACTTGTTGTAGGGAAGAAAGTTGGCTAATAACTGTTGAACAAGTTGCCTCTGCCAGCACAATTTGACTGAAGTATTTTTGAGTGAACTCTATCCAAAGTAAACATTGTATGTGTCTCACTGCTGGTCTCAAGAGGGACCAGAATGGCACTCAGAGAGCGCAGACCTCCACCTAGGTGCCCGAGTACGATTACCCCCGCTCTCCGTTCAGCTTGCACCCTCATCCACGTGTATTTTTGTTTATGTTGAGGTCAGCTGTACATAGCGGCACACTGTAAAACACTATGCAAACTGGACAGAAACAAAATGAAACTCACATAACGTGTTGTCGTTACCATTTCTGACTATCACCAAATGTGCTTTGGTCAGACTTAATTCTAATTTCACCAAATTCAATGTGAAAATGTGCAGACTACAGTGGCCCCCCCGCTAGCAGAAGGAAGGAGGCGTGGTCACACGTCCTCAACGCGTCATCAGTTACACTGCGAATGTTTTATACCCAGTGGTCTTAATAAGGCTGATCAGGATCATGATCTGGTTCGCCCTCAAAATGTAATGGATTGTGCCACACCCCACCCCCTCAAATCCAACAGACAAACAAACAAACCAACAAACCAATGCTGGTGAAAACATAACCTCAATCTGCATCAAGTAAATAAAGCATTTAAGCATGCAGTTTACCAAAATAAAGGCATTGTCAGTGGATGCAGGTTGTTTGAAGATGGGTTGTTTCATATATGAAGTTTCATTTCAGTTGATCTAGACTTAAGAATAGATATTTTTGTGTCTCAGTTATCCATAATTATTCATAACTACATAATTAGACCTCAGATCTCATTGTTGTTACTGTAAATCACATGTGCATATTGACTCATTGATTGCAAGATGATAAAAGTATGACCATAATGCTCACACACTATGGTAGCAGTTGGACTCAAGGATGAACTGATGAGACTTTGGTGGTCAAAGCTTAACGTCACTGCGACCTCACAAAAGACATTGTTAGCCATAACTCAAGAATGCGTGTGCTAATTTTGACGATTTCACACAGATCTATTAACATAAAATGATGCAGTGATGATATGGATGTAAAGTGCAACTTGGCTGGTTGCTGGAGGCATACTATTGTGATGTACTAATTCTAGTTTTAAAGGTCAGACTAGTGGGGACTAGTCAGACTGTAGCGTTCAAACTCATGAAGCCACTTGGATAAGGGGCGAAACGTCTTCAGAGACAAATCTAAGTCCAGTTGCTTTCGATTCAATTTTTTCCAGAATGAATATGACCTGGATGAATGATAACCTTCACAGACTAGTTGTAAAGGTGTTATTGATAACATTCAGCTACTAGATATCACGTTCTCCCATTCCGTTGCTTTTACTTCACAACAAGTCATTGCCAGAAATGTACCGTTAATCTAAGCCATTTATCCACGTTAACAACCACACACGACTCAGGGATACCACATGATACCAACATTGTTTTACTATTGGCTCACAAGTCTTGTTAGAAGTAGGAACCAAATGTCAGATATCTTGCACAGAGATTAAAAAAAAAAAAAAAAATTTTGGACCTGCTACAATTTTTAAAACGATTAATTCACAATCATACTTTTATTTGGCACCTTTCTAAAGCCATAAAAATGTTATCAATAAGACCTTTAATGTAATCAATAAGACCATAAAATCATAAGATATAACTCGTTCAATATATTCTTTAGTGCCAAGTTTAATGTTCATTTAACAGACAGGCATTGAGATTTTTTCTTTTAACATTTCAAGAGTACAAGCAATGAACAGCATCTAGTGAGCATAAGCATAACATTTCACAATTATATACATTCAATCATAGATAAAAGACAAAATCAAATACCAATCATTCCCACTGAGACATCCTAGAGCCTAAATTGTTCTGTTCCATGAGGTCAGACGTTGCCAACTCCTTTGAAACTCACCTTTAGTGACATATTGTTAAATAACTGAATATATACCGCATACAGTAAAAAAACAAAACAAAGCAACAACACTAATGAAGCATCAAAGTGTAATACATCAGTTTGGGATACAGTACAGTATAGTGTACGTCCCGCAAGATTCTGCTACTCTATAAATCACAGAGTTATAATCGGCTCAGGGTTTACTGCTGCTTCTGCATTCTCTATCAGTTTGTTGGTATCAACCACGTCCGGCTGGGATCGCTCACTGTCGAAGTAGAGTGGATTGTCAAAGGTGGGTAGGGGACGAGGAGACCTCTTGTAGAGGAGGAATGCAAAGGCCGTCAGCGTAGAAGTGATCGCAATGATCAGCACAACTATCAAAGTGGTGTGGACGCGACTGCGAGGATCCGTATGTCCTTGAGGTTCTGCACAAAATTCAGCAAGTGGAGCCAATCAGTCAAAATTAAATTAATTTTAAATTTTAAAATATTTTTAATTTTAAAGTAAACTTCACTGCATAGCTTTTGATAATAACTGTCAATGTTGCTTTACATGTAATATGTTTTTTCAAATATTATTACTATTAAATAATTCAATAGTACACAACTTAAGGAGATACAAAGGTGTAACTTACCAGGTATTGATCCTGGATCTACAGCTTTCACTGTTTGGAAAAGAAGGGAAAAATGTATTGATTTTAAGATAAATAAATGGATAATTTTATCAGCTCCACATTCACCCCTGCATGAAATATCCTGTAAAATGTTACAAGAGATGATCTGAGGGTGGATGTTGAGTTCATGGCAGCTCATGGAAGATGAAGCTTACTGTTGTTTGGAAATAACAAAAACAATACAAATCAGAAAACTGTAGCAGAATGGTGAAGTTTTTCTTTCTTTATTTTATTAACTTTTTATTAGAGGTTGCCAGATGGTGGATTGTTAAAGGCTGATAAAATAACGGTAGTTTGGAGCAGAAAAGCTGATAATCATCACATTAATCAGCGGATATCTTCTTTACTTCTGCAGCAGCCTAATCGGCTACTTTTGTATACACCATGTAAAAAAAACAAAACAGCTTTTTGTTACTCAGAATTTAATAATTTGCAGAAGAATATCCTGAAGTGTGACTTATTACATTACTAGATTATGTTCTGTTTATTTGCAGTGGGCGATGCTGTGTCCTGTGGCTTACAGTATGACTGGTCAGGATTACTTCTGTTAAATGCCACACTTAAAAGCCTTTAATGTTTGTGCATATTCCCGGGATAAGGAGGATCCTGGAGTGTGAGATTTCATTTCATGAATGGTTGGTTACGCAGCTGGATTATTAGGAAGAGAGAGCGGCAAACTGGTACCGTGAACGTTTTCTTTTCTTCTCTGTCTGTCTGTTTTAAATCTGGTAAAAAGAGCGGCCAGTGTTGCGTTATACATTAGAGATACTTGTTTTCCCTGCCTCTACCGTGACTTTGTGGATGGAGCCTCCATGCAGAACCGTGATGTACATCTTTGCATGAGTAGTTGCAGCTGCACAGTCACTATCAGAGCCCAGGTCCGCCAAAAAAAAGCCCAGGTGCGATAAATATAGTTTCTAAAATGTTCCATTCCCAGTGTATCAGCCAAACCGATTAATTTGTCAACCTTTTAAGGAAATGGACTTTTTAAAAGAGGCTTGTGTGTGGCTCTGTCTTACTTATATTTAAATAGTATCTTACCTTTGGGTGTTTCACAGATGTATGCTCTGTCGTTCCACCTGCGACCTGTCCTCCAAGCCCCATCTAAGGTCCCGATCTCTCCGTAGTCATTTTCAGGCTCATCCGCAGCCCAGTTGGTGTAGTCCATGACGGTTTTATCCAGCCACATCCATGATCCTACGGGCAAACACAAACTTGTTGTATTACTGTTTGCATTTTGTCATATAACTGTTTGACATGTATCTGTAATTTGCCCCCCGTGTGCTGTGGAGGCCCCTGGCAACATCTGGTCAATACAATTTTAAAATGAGCTATAAGTATTTTTGCAAATTAACAATTTTCCGAATTTTTTTTCACCTTCATCAGCAGGAAAATGGATTGTATGATGAATATGTTTCATTGTGCACATGTATGCGGATGATTTCCTATTTTTATTTCCTATTTCCTATTTTCCGCTGATCGATAGGTGGTAGTAATGCGCCAATGAATTCAACTTCTAAGGTAGAGAGGAAGAAGAAGACTGCAAATTGACAAACATGGTTGTAAACAGGGATGTAAAGGTTACTGGTTTCATGATAAACCATGGTAAAATTTCAGATGATTAGTGTTACCGTTTCAAATTTCATTGAAATAGAGTTTGATTACTGCCTGTGTTTCCGCCACTGCACTGAAAAGCCAGCAGCAACCAAACTCCTTTTACACTTGAACCGCCATAGCCCACAGTTTAAAACTGTGGTTTCAAAATTTCAACTATTCCAACGGATATGTTTCCCTCCTGTCCCGACTTTTCCTAAATACCTAGTCTGTGCTTGCCTGTATTGTCATATTGATCAAATAACATTCAGAAAAAATCAATGGGTTGTTGGTGTTTTTTTTTTTTATTTATTTTTTTTTAAATAACAAAACCCCCCCGTTAGTCGGCAGGAGTAACACCAATTAACGGTCCTGTCCTCTGACTGTCCAACAGCCGAAATTGATGCATTTCCACAATGGCTATATAAGCTCATTAAGACAATGAATGGTACATAGAAACTAATTTGCGTACCAATATTCACAAATGCATTAATAATGACTTATAATTACACTAAGGAATGTAGGCCCACAGTAGTCATCATATTATATGTGTAAAATATCAGTAATGAAAGCTAAATATAATAAATTAAATAAATATATTATATTCATAATAACAGTGCGTAGATTGTGTATGTAACATTAGCAAATGCGCAGTAGAGAGCGAGCGTGTGAGTATGACGTTAGCAGTACTGTCATAGCTGTGAACGTAGCAGTGCACTGTGTACACTAAGTTTAGGCTATTTGTTGGAGATCCAAACCCAAACCCAGACCAAAAGTTTATGATAACAGGATTAAAGTGAAGAGGGTTAGCCCCGGGTTTGTTAGATCTGAAGGATACCCACCATGCATTTTGGTGAGGGACAATGAATGTCAACAAAGCTCTTGTTCATTTAGAGGAAAACTCCACAAGGCACCTTTTAAGTATGGTACAGCCATAGAGATAGAACAGGAGTAGCAGCGGTGATAGTCAGAGAGCAGGCATCTGTTGAAATCATACATTCTTTCTTTCTTTCTTTCTTAGTTAGCCCATTACAGTTGCAGTTGCAGGAGCAGCAGTACACATGTTGTTTTTGCTCTGCTCCTAATGTATTTCTATGGCTACAGCAAAGACTGTAATCATACCTTTATGGGTTTTATACAGGCCAATCCAGAAAGCGCTGTGGCTATCTTGAAATATCTCCACGTTGCTTTTAATGAACTGTTGCTCATTTGGATCTTCGATGCTTGCCAGCATTCCACCTTCACAACAAGAAACAGTCTGGCTGTCACACAATTACTTAACACTCATAGTTGCTGTTTATTACACCATACACTTGAGCTACATTAGATCTAAAATGTGTCTCTTACCATGTCTGACACAGCTGCTAGCTGCATCTGCCCATTCAATTTCCTCTGTTACAAACAAGTAGCAATGATCCTTAAAAGGCAGCCAAGTGTAACTCTGGTGGTACTCCTCATTCGTCTCTTCAGGACAAATCCCTGGGAAGGTGGTTGACTCTGTTGGAGGCACATCTGTGAATGACAAGGACAGTGACTAGTTACTCATTACTAGTTACTCAATGCAGTGAACTTAAAACCTTTATGTACTGCAATACTGAAATAAACAGCTCTCCAACGCTATAGTATAAAGGCTAGTTAGTGCTGATGAATGTCTTTAATGGATGGGTGTTGAAGTCACAAACTCACATTGAGGTGGCTATAAAGCATAAACCATGTACAGTGTCTGCAAATTTGGTGATATTTTTAGATAAACTGAAGGATTGATTATTCATTTATGGCTTAAGAGAAATATTATCCTACTTAAGCTAAATAAACCATTTAAAAGACAACTGGATTATCTGCAAAGCTGAAAACTGGGCTTGTTTTCTGAGCTCACTGAAAGTTAACAAATTTTGGAAATACATATTTTTTACGGGACAACCTCGACTGTTAGATTGATAGTTCAATGTGGCTTCCAGCCTTAACAGTATTCAGAAGACTCAAGAAATTTTGTGCCAACTTCACAGTTGCATCTAAAAGGTAACCCGCAAGTGTGCAAAATCTGATCTGAGACCTGCAAAAACTCTCGCGAGACTTGCTGCCCGACGAACTATCCCAACCTTAACTATCTGAGATCAATGCCTAACTTTAACCAACTCGTAAAAGTTTCCCCGACTTGCGGATACACTGCCTCTCTTCACGGAGCTGGTCACCATGTTTCTACAGTAGCTGAAAAACAAACAAACAAACCAAACACTGACTCTGGATGGGGCCATTCACGTTTTTGCATCGGCCACCATAGTTCTCCTTCAGGCTTGGCACACAGGAGACGTTTCAGTTGGTTGCAATCTGCAACCTCACCACTAGATGGTGCCAAATCCTACACACAGCATCTTTGAAACATTGACTAATATCCCCTTGATAGTATGATGAAAAGCCAATATATCGGTAAATAATAAAAAAATAAAATGATAAACAATTGGTCAATATATTGGTATCTGTGTACGTCAGCCAATAAATATCAAGAAATTACAGCACAGAAATGCTCAACTGTGTTTAGCATTACTTGTTTGAAATTATTAATAAACAGTTTTGCCATTACATAATTTGTCCACCAGAAAGCACTGACGAATTTGACATAAAAAGTCCTGCTTAATATCTATCGTGGTTAAAAAAAAAACAAATCAAAGGGATTTGTTACCCAATATGAAAGTCATGGATAACGGCTAGGTTAATAAGCTAACATCTCACACACCATATGCCAAAGACATAAGCAAAATAAAGAATATTACAGCATGTACAGTATAATCAGTTAAACCTACAAAGTACCTGTAGACTGCATGCAAACAGCGTTCATGGTCCGATTGCAGAAAGCGGTCTTCCATTTTCCATCCACATCTAGGTACACACAGGGTTGGTCTCTGCCTGGTTCACCTTCAGCCCAGTTGGCAGAGTTCAGATGCCAGCCATCGATATACTTAAAATAACCCCCTGTCTGAAAGCAAGAAAGGATCATAGTGACATTTTTATTTAGCATCCATTGTACATAGCTTTTTAAAATGTATTTTTTCGCCAAATAGAATAAACAAATATATGCTTTTGTGTTACACTATAGTCACCTGTCTTGTGAAGGTTGTGATTCAGAAATAGATTTTTTTAATGCAAGAATCAATATATTTGCGTCATTTAAGTCTATGCAGAGGTAGAAGGAAGTTATCGTTTTTATTTTTTTAATTTGAGTAACATGACGTCACATCTGTGCCATATCTATCAACCAAAACAAACTGCAGTTGGCCGAAGTGAGCTGAAAAAAGAACGGAGGAAACAGTGGCGGGTCTGCGTGGATACAACCTGCAACCCTCACATCTTAAATCTAAAGTGGTAAACACCACACATACAGTAAAGTATGGAAACACGTTGGGTTTCACACATTGCAGGAAAAGCAGAGCGAGACATCATGGCTGAAGTTGCATGCTAACAATGTCATGGACGGCTAACTATCATTTTGTAGTATCATGCGGTCAAGCCAGCTGTCACTCTCATCTCTTTGGTCAAATCAGTCGACGCTACAACTGTAGAGCACCATAGACTGACATTTATGTTAAATGCAGCGGAAGTATATATGTGCGACTACATCCGGTTTTCAAAATAAGGTGTTTACAAACGGTACTGAATATACAAAATACCTATATGTATAAATAAGAATGATAGGATTATATTCACCAGAAGTATTTACGATGTTTCATATCTCTTACAAATTAAAAGTTAAATACCATGAATTTGTGAGGGAAATGTCTTTATTCTTGATATTTGACTTCAGGACATTTTACTGTATTCTTTTAGATATTTTCCAAAGTAAAAGTCTCCAGAAGTGTATGTTTAAACTTTTTCCCCATGGTCTGGTTAAGTTATTGTAGCAAAAATAGTAATAAATCATAATATTGAATCGCAACACTTGTAGAATCGCAATATTTTAAAGTCACAATACATTTTGAATAGTAATAATACGAACCCAAGTATCGTTATAGTATTGAATCGGGAGATTAGTGCATCTTCCCAGCCCTACAGTACAGTAAAACCCTTGTACCTGCTGTTTGTTCAGTCCAATCCAAAGAGGAGTTTTGAGATTCATAGCCAGCAGCTCGACGTAGGCCTGCGTCCACTCATTTCTCAGGCTTGCCATGTTGGCTTTATCACCTTCACAGTGTTTCTTGGCATCGCCCCAGGTCAGATTTTGAGTCACAACCCTGATGCTGTCATTTCCCAGAGTTACATAGATGGTAGTAACTGGTGGCTCTGGTTGAGGTGGGATAGATGGGTCTGTTGATGGGAGAAATAAATCAGTCTTTATTTATTTATTTATCTATTATTGTCACAGGAACTGTATGTTGATTTTTCTAACAATTTTCTTAATCATTTTACTCTACTACGTGGAATGCAAGCTGATATTTGAGTAGACTGGCCCTGTACACCAGTTGCTTAATGTGAAATGTACTGTACATACTGTAGTTAAACAATAAACTGAATTTGCCTCAGATAATTTCTGAAAGAGAGAAAAGATGAACTCACCAAGATTTCGAAGACAGACAAATCCATTGGTGTCATTGCAGTTCTTAATAATCCATTTACCGATGCCAAGAGCAGGACTGCTGTTCATCACAACACACTCTTCCTGTTGACGGACATTGGGAGTGGTTGGGATTTCAAAATCTTTGCACTGTGACAGAGTATAAAACTAATGCTGACTGGCTAAAACCTGCAGTACTCTTGATTTATTGACTGGTCTTAACTCTTTAATGTTTGTTAGCAAGTTACTTATGTCTGCTCTGTCATGACAAAAACTGAACTAGATTTTGAAGTCAGTCTTGGAAATGTTACCTCATTCCATCTTTGATAAAAGGACCCCTGATGACGTCGATATTTCTAAAGAGCGGAACAAGGTAAATAATTATTCAAGCATTTTATATTTGTATTGAACAGTAAGTCAACACTAAGCTAGCAGATTGTGTACTTACAGAATAGCCCCAGTTGGTGTATTGCCTTGCTTTGCCATCAGTCCAATAAAAGCCATCTTGTTTTAAACAATTTAAACCGGTCCACAGGTCTGTAGTTCCTACTTCAGCCATTTTGGTGATCAAAAATGCTGAAAATTTCAAATGTAGAAATGAGGGATTTTTATTTTGCCATTTTGGCAATGTTTCCAAGGTACACTGGCCATTTTGTAAGACTATAATTAATTAAATTTAAATCAATTTGATAAAAGACCTTAACTCAAGATCTTGTTTCTAGTTTTTCCCTGAGATTTTTCTATATATATATATATATATATATATATATATATATATATATATATATATATATATATATATATATATATATATATATATATATATATATATATATATATATTTGCTCTTGTTTCCAAAGGCAAGAATTGAGAACTTTCATGCACTCTTAATTTACATTGTACAAACGATTCTAATCATTAGTAAAAATATCTTTGAAAAACAGGACAACAAACCTTGCACACGTCTTGTGGGAATGGAGACTAAATTGCCTCCCATGGTAATGCACTGTCTCCGTGCGTCTTCCCAGGTGGCCACACGGTTAGTAATGATACTGTAGCACTACAGATGAAAAATGAAACAGTGATTTGTCAGTTTACAGCCCAACACTAGCCTTATTTCAATAAGCTTTGATGCCATCTGATGAAAGTATTTGTGCTCATTTCTCTGCCAAACTCAAATTTGCTGTAGTGCTAAAGTCATTGAGAACCAGACTCTATTTACATTGTGTGAGGAATGGGTGACTATTACATAAAAGCTATTGATAAACATCATATTGTTGTTTTTCCTTTGAAAATGTCATCTGCATTGCTTTCTCTGTAGATGAGAGGTAACAGTAGACGGTATTTAACATCTTAGAACTTGAGTGTTTTCTTCTCTTCCCTTTTGAGTTAATTTGGTATGTATTTTTATTTTTATTTACAAATTTACAAAAAAGCACATGCAAAAAAACATCTTTTACTTATACTGTATATCTGAAATTCTGAAAACTAAGGCTGTCCATCGATTAAAATGTATAATTGTGATTAATCACAAATGAATCAACATTTTTTAAACATTCTGCTTTTTGCAAATGTATGTATACGGTAGATTTATTGGAAATTAGTTAACAACACAAAACAATGACAAATATTGTCCAGACACCCTCACAGGTACTGCATTTAGTATAAATAATATGCAGCAACAGCTGTCAGTGTGTCAGTGTGCTGACTTGACTATGCTTTGCCCCAAACTGCATGTGATCATCATAAAGTGGGTCTGTAAAGGGGAGACTCATGGGTACCCATAGAACCCATTTACATTCACATATCTTGAGGTCAGAGGTCAAGGGACCCTTTGAAAATGGCTGACGGTTTTTCCTCAACAAAATTTAGTGTAAGATTTGACATGTTATTTAACCTCCTTTGCAACAAGCTAGTATGCCATGATTTGTACCAATGGATGTTTTAGGTTTTCTGATTTCATACGATGCCAGTATCCTCACTGTAGCTTAAAAACTGAGCCAGCTACAACTTCCAAAGTATTGATTGTGTTAACGCGTTACAGAAATTAGTGCCGTTAAAATGATTTTGCATTAACACTTTATTATCTTTGACAGCCCTATGGAAAACCATTTGTAAATTTATCACATGTGAAACACATTTCATGTTATAATTGCCAGGCTGTGATATCTTGTGATTATATCACAGCTAAGGGGGTGTCGTTGGACCCAACGCAAAACTCAGTCCATTAACTCTAAGTCTTTTGTTTTTTTGCCATCCTGTGATTTATGCATGTCGGCTTTCCAAACCAAGGTATGACAAGCCTTCCCCTTTATGGAAGCCACCAATAGTTGCAATACCTGTGACACTAGGACACACATGTTACACAGTATATAATATAAAATAGGACAGGTGGTGGGGCATATTGTAATTTTGAAAGCCTCTTCTTGTACCACTCAGTTCAGATGTTGAATAACCATTTTTTAAAACACACCTGGACAAATAGATTCAGTCCCAACCGAGAGCTGATGTAAGCAGGAACTGACAGTTAAGAAGTTTACACTTAAGATCGAACAGTTAACGGTGATTTCTGACCTTTGAGTCAAATTTGGTCCACCTGAGTGGGCAGCCGCCTTTAGGGGGAACTGTGGGGGCTGCAGTGGTGTTGACAGGTGCCGAGTTTCCTCGTTTACAAATTGACTGGTGCTCTTGGCCACAATTACCAGTAAGCCAGAAGCCTGGAATTACAACAGAGATCCCATAATTAACATTTCACCAGCAACTCCTTTTTTGAGCAACATATTAATCTTGGGTTAATGCTTTGTTTCATTTGTAAATATTCAATTCAGCAATTACTCACCCATATAATAAGTCATAATAACACAGTTCGCGTCGAAGACATTAGAATTTGGTTGATCTTCATCCCATTTTTGCAGCCCAACTGGAGACCCATCCATCCACCTTAAAGCACATGTAGTTGTTGAATTATAATGTGTAATCGTACAAACAATAATCGCTTCACATTATACCTTTTCATCCAACTTGTTGCTGTTTTGCATGGTAAATAAACTTAGGACAAATACCTATAGCCTCATATGTTAAAACAAAAAATCAGTTATGCTATTCAAGCTGCCAGCTTACCAACTGTAAGTACCATTAATACATAAAATAATATTTAAAACATTATAATAGTTAAATATACTACATATCAAATATTGAGTAAAGAAGACAATACAGCACTTATCAACAATATATAAAATGCAAACAATAACATAAAAAGTGGGAGAATTGTCACTCTACATATAGTATATGTGTGAGGGGGACATAGTGCAACTAGCGCAAAATTAGATGCATATCATAATATAATCAGTAGGCTAAAGATTTTTCATTAAACTCTTTAGAACCAGGGATTCACTGTATTGGGTTTTATGACATTCATTGATACTCACCAAAATGACCCATCAAGATCCACTGACAGACCTATATAATAGGACCCATAACTTCTGGAAATCTGTGAGCACATATACAGAAATGCACACAGGCTTTAAGACCTACTTTTCTAGAAGTTTGAATGAGTTGTTTAGCAAACCAAAAGAAAAAAAATCAATACACCTACCTGTTTCCATACGAAGGCATTTTCCTCCTTACTGGTAATGGATACCAAGTCACCGTGCCTCTGCTGACAGAAGTGACGAGCATCCTCCATGGCCATTGAGTTTGTGTTGATAAAATACTGATTCCCTCTCCACACAAGCCAACCATCGACAGTGGTGTTATATTCTGCAAAGGTTTTACAAAGATATTGACAGTTTATGCATTTTATTTTTAAGTTTCTGTCTGTCCTGGTAACTTTTTTACAGCTTACACCTGTGATTGTCTGTCTAATGAGAGGTTCCACAGCGTCAGAGTGAATAGTTTTTAATGGTACTAGCGACAAACGCTAATATTACTATATGTTATAGTAGCGGTAATATTATTTATTGGTCTGGCGTGAACCAATAAAATCACCTATCTAGATTACCTGACTAATGGAAAAGTGTAATTAGTTTGTAACCACAGACTGTATATAAAGATGGCGTAACTTCCCCATAAAGAAGTTAAAAACATCTTGATCGCCCCCTGCTGGCTGGCTGCTGTAGAGGTCATAAATCCCGCCCCTCCATATTATTGGATGGGACATGGGCCAAACTAAAAAGCACATGTCAAATAAATTTTCCCAAAGACAGTTTTTGTCATTTTAGGTATTTCCTATCACACTGGTGTACAGTATATCCAAGTGTTCATTTTTCTGATAAGGTTTGTTTAAATGAGTTATTTGATGCTATAAAAAGGGGTGATTCATCATGATTGACAGATACTGAGTGAAGTAGTCACGCAGCCGGAGGCTCACCAACTGTATGAGAGAGGAGATGTAACTTTAACTTTCCATAACCATCACGAGTCTGTGTAATAGAGCATGTCAGTTTGATCATAAATGTAGTGATAGAGATATTGTGTTTAGTTGTTGTTTCTAGCCAAACAGCTGCCGTGGTGCTAACGTAGCAGCTAGATAGCTCATGCTAACAAGCTGCGCCCGTGCTCGGCTCATAATTGGCTCGGGTTGGTGTGTGGGCGGGACCTCGATACTGCGGCTCCAGCCCCGCAATTGCTACCGCACGGTCTCTGGCTCAAGGTTATGTCCAAATATCATGATGGCAGCTCCCACACGGATGACTGTGGTTCAGAGGGTAGAGCAGGTTGTCCACCAATCGGGAAGTGGTTCGTTTCCCAGCTGCTCCGGTCACATGTCGATGTGTGAGCAAGACACTTAACCCCAAATTACTGCCGTCGCCATCGGTGTGTAAGTGAGTATTTAGATTAAATCCTGATGGGCAAAGTTGGCTCCTTGTGTGTGTGTGTGTGTGTGTATGGGTGAACGCTGACGTAGTGTAAAAGTGCTATTTAAATGCAAGCCCATTGAAGATTCCCGTATCCGGGATACAGTGGGAGGAAGTTGTGATGTGTCATCCATCTTTATATGTAGTCCTTGTTTGTAACTCTGTGTTGTCTGAGATTTATGATTTAATTTTATTTTTTAAAAGCTGTTTATGACCCTTTTAATATATTTCCATGTTCACATGTCACTTTAGCATAACATCTAAAACGGTTAGATTGGGATAATTGTGATACCTGCTCATTATTATAGTAATCTCAACTGTAGGACATTTTGAGCTACTTCTCCAGTTCATCAAAAAGGGTTAAATGTGACATGTGACTAATGTTCTACTCAGTTGAATCTCTAGTCTCCCTATATGTTGCATGCTTTGTGTGTGTGTGTGTGTGTGAGCTTACCCACTGCAGTATTATTTGGTGGAGGTTTTGGAGTCACTCCTGTAAGGCCACAAACAAGTCAGTGTCAGTTGGTCTAATCTCATACTGTGGGATGTAAATCAGAAGGGGAGCATGACAGCAGCATAGGCATATGTTTGACCACTTTGAGTTACTACAGATAACAGTACCCAGCAAGTTACTTGACAAAGTGAGAAAAACGAGTTTGCACTGATAAATATACGAGACATCCAGTACTTCTCTTGGCGTCATGAGTCAGTAATTGACTTCCCAAAAATGAAACATATTTCATGTAAAAATATTTGCTTTTGAAGTTTATGCAGGTGTAAAAGATAAACCAAGATGAAGAGTAACTGCACACTTACTGAGATGTTTTTCAAGCTGTAAATGATGCAAATGATATGACTGTACTATGCTGAAACACATGAAAACTTGACTTTCTTGACACAGATTTATAAAAATCTGAATTTGAATAAAAACGGCTCAACGCACTACTATCTGCTATTTTAAATCAGCCCTATGCAGCAGGACAATGGTCGTAAATACTGTATATACTGTAGATTGTCTGTAGATTATATATGCTGTATATATTTAATTAATCTGATCAGTCATACAACCAAACATTGAACATGGTGACTTCATTTACATTTTCTTCCAGACTTTGAGAGGCTGTGTGTAAATAGGGCTACCGCACACTCATCCCTTGTTGTATATGGAGGTACAGTAGTTTGGTTTCTCTGTGTTTAAGTGCATTGTAGCAGGAGCTGTTTTCTCTTTAATCCTACTGGAGGATTAACCATCGTGTGAGTTGGCTCATTTGACTTGATTGTCCTGAGTTAATTCATTTATTAATGTGTTGCCGTCTAGGGCAGGTTTCTTATCTTTTATTATTAAATCTAAACAGAAATGCAGTTATATCTGAAATATCTGATGTGGTTACTGGCCAAGAGAAGTGATTTTTGTGATTATTCGTCTCACATCAGCTCTGAACCCTGCTGCTGGAGTCGGCTTTTTCCTGGATGAAAAATAATTTCCCAGCAGAGGAGACAAAAGATAAGTTGTGCACATTTTTTCGACTGTACCTCCGCGGATCTGACAGAGCCAGTCGTTGTAGCTCTCACAGTTCACATCGTTCCAGGACCCGCCCTCACTGGAGTAATACATTCTGAATTCAGCACAAGATTCGTCATTATTATGGTTGTTTGGCTCTCCTTCCTGCCAGTGCTGGAAGTTTACCTGTGAACATAAAGAAACAACAAAATGTGTCACATGATTGAAGGCTTTGGATTTCAAATTAGTTGTGACAAGTAAGAACACAGTTAACTCACTGCTGATCCATCGCTCCATACATAACCAGTGGTCGGGTCAGGAGCATGAAGTCCAATCCAGGCTTTTCCATGTCTGCAGTACACAAAATCATATAAATAATCCATCTGTTCAACCTTATTTAACACATTGTTGCCCTCTAGAGGCAGGACGTAACTGAAGCGAGAACTACAGCAAAGAAGTACTCAGGTTAATTAACACGTCTCAATAGCAGAGCAAATATTTTGTTCTATTTCATTTTACTTTATTTATTCCATTAAGTATGAAACTTAAAATATAGACTTAATTTACTATAGTAGACTTGTATGCGTCTACAGTTTTTATGTTTTTTTAATCCTCTTACATACAGAGGAATCTAATAATTATTGAAATATTTACGATTAATAGCATGAGTGTCTGTGGTTAATCACGATTAATCATAAATTAATCCCATTTTAAAAACAAATTCACATTTATTTTTCGAAATCGCTTAACAACACAAAACAATGACGAATATTCTGCAGAAAACCCCCGAAACACTGATTGCATTAATGCATTAAAGAAATTAGTGGCGTTATAAATAATTTGTGTTAATGTGTCATGAGCGTGTTAACTTTGACAGCCTATTAAAAATATATATTAAAGGGTGCCATCTTTAATGCTGTGAGAATTATAACTGTATTTGACCAACTCATACCTTGATACATGTAGCTCAGCAGCATTGTGGATGCTGAGCAGGTCTCCTCCGATGGCCCTGCAGTAATCCCTGGCCTCAAACCAGGTCTTCTCACCTGAACGAGGACCTGTGAAAAACTGGAACACAAGAGTGAAAGCCTGATTAAAGTAGATCAGACATGTACAGCAGTAGAGGGGTTCAGTTTCCCAAGCTGCTTTTCTGGGCAGCCACTTTTTCAAAATGACAAACTGCTGAGTAGATAGTTGGAGTTTTGTCTCTCTAACGCCACCCAACCAAAGTCCTGTTTCCAGTAACTTCCAATAACTGAAATACTTGCTTGCGCTTCAGTTCATAAACTTTGTCTGTACCCATCACCATTTTCTCATGAGTGTCACGGTACTTTGCATGTACAGTTCTCAAGAGATGGCTCACAAGATGACTCACCCCTCGGGAAAGTTTTTTGGGGCAAGTGTATTGCAAGATTTACTAGCCCCACGTGGCATTTTATTTGCCTTTTACTTTACAAGCTTTCATGTTGAGCCCTGATATACAGTAGTAGTAATTTAACGGAGTGTACAGTATATACACTATCACCATTCATCTAGTACTTAAATTGATCCATAGTTGTTGTGTTTACTACATCTGAATTGTGTGCAGGAGCCTAACTGGTCACATTTAACATGTTATGGTGACTGTGGCAGGATGCTGGTCTTATTTTGTTGGTATTAGCAGGTAACATGTTTTAATTGTGTTTAGCTGAGTTCTGTTTCTGCTTGTACCTTAGCACACGTGTTTCTTGTTCCCACTCGAGTCCAACCATCCTCACACTTAGGAGGAGGTTGAGTCGGCGGTGGAACGGTTACAGTTGCGCCGTCTGCCAGGTGTTTACAGATGTATTTCTCCTTGTTGGTGCAGGGCAGCACATCCCAGAGTCCGGCCAAAATCCCAGTTCTCATGGCAACGCAACCCTGTTCGTGACCTTGAGTTGTTGAGGGGACAAATAGTCAAATGTAAATGGTGGAGCTGCTGTTTGATCAGCTGCTGTTTTGAGATGGAACTGCATCTTTGCCCATACCTGGCATTTCAGTGTTCCAGTGAGTAAACCTCACAGAGTCTGTGTTGGTCCACACAAACTGATCAATGTTTTTCTGATTTGACAGGCCTAGCCAGAAGTGTTTCTCTGGTCTCAACCCCACCAAGCTGACGAGGAAGGCATTATCCACCCTGGAAATTTACACCGCACATTGAATTATGTGAAATATACTGTAGAGTACTTGCACACACAGTTATGTGAAGGCTAAGGAAAACATAAAGTGTTCTCACCCATTTGAAACATCAGCTAAGTAGGAGCCTGAGGTCTTGCAGTCCTCTTTAGCTTCATCAAACGTCTTTGTCTCTGTTCCTACAAAGTAGCAGTAGGAGCCATGTCTTTTCCACCCCTGTGGGAAACCGAGCAATGATTACAACTGAGGAGCTGTGATTTTAACATGCTACATAGCCATTTTGTTCATAAAAGCCATTTATCTGCAGTGCCTGGATCTATATGAGAGAGATGTATTGAACCAGTTACTTTATACTGTATATACTTATTTCATAGATTACATGTACATGTACTCACAGGTTTGCAGCCTATATCCACATCTACTTCATCTCCGGTGCTTTCAGTGTCACTCTGCTTCATACAGATAAAGCCATGTTTCTCATCACACGAGCGATCTGCCCAGTTCCCCTTCTGCAAGTAAAAAACACTGTTTTGCGCACTTGTAACTAGAATGTACTGGATGGATCGACTACACACATACTGTATACATGTATTCATAATGCTGTCTCTTCTTGTAAATAGTTTTGTTAAAAAAATAAATAATAATAATGGAACAAATTGACAGAAATAAAGAAAAAACATAGGTGTTTTCCTGCCATCCAGTGTGTATTATTTTGGTAATGAATAAATGTCCATATTTATGAGTAGTCCTGACCACTTGTAAAAGTAGTTCCTATCTACCAACAATTTTGAAATAAGGAAAAAAAAAATCAATGAATCTGATAGAAGCTCTTAATTTGTTTGTAGCCCAAGTTAAGATCAAACGTCTGTGTGCACACGCAGTTGAATATTTGTTGCACAAATCAACGGGGCTTTCCTAAAGAATGAATACAACCAGGATGCTAGGGGACGTCCTCTCTGTATGATGTGTCAGATGTAAGGAGGTTGAATTGTATGTCCACCATCGTATCCACACGGTGCTCCCTACCTCCCCCCTGATGAGAACACAGTCGTCTGTATTGGTGGAAACAGCCGGTTTCCCAAACTCCCAACTGGTGAAGCTGACAGTCGAGTGGTCGCTCCAGTCAAACAGCCCCTCTGTCTTCACGTCATTCAGTCCAATCCAAAGCTCATCGGTCGATCCTGCGACATGGACAGAGGAGAATGTGTCATGTTAACCAATGCCTAAAGTTCACACTGTTAATATCCTCTACACACTTAATTAATGAGATGGACAATTGTAGGCATCATTAAATCTGTCAGCAAGTATTGTCTGACTTCTGCTTTAGCCATTATGGAGATATATTGTACTGTATTAATAGACGTATTTGTGTCTTTTGTATTTTTTATTTTACATCTTCCCCAAAAAAATCTTTAAAAAGACAATCAGCAATCATAGACATTAGTTAGTTAACATATTTATGAGATTATTAATATTTATGATGATTTGAACATAAAATATATCCTGTAAAAAGTCTTTTTAACATATGTCAGCTGGTAAAAGTGAGTAACCTCATTAAAGCTGAAGTCTGAAGTAACTTTGAAGTATGATATAAAAAAAAAAAAAAAGTTATTTTTATAAAACTGTCACTATATCCTGACAGTAGTGCGTTAGACAGATAATCATTTGCAAAGCACTGGCGAGATTTCACAGCACCAAAGGAAAACAACCAATCAGAGCTGAGGAGTCTCAGACTGTCAAACTAGGCAGCGCTGATGAAATATGATATATAATATATCAATACTCTGTTACTGTAATGCCTGTTTCTCTCCTCCAATGTTTTCAGAAACATCTTATAGTTACTGTTTAGCTGTAAAATGAGAAAGCTGTATTTTAAGTTTGTAAATTTTAAGTGTGCCCATGTGTCCGCTTTTCCTATTCAGACCTGTTGATTTATTTGTTTTTTATTTATTCTCATATTGAGTACAAAAAATATTGCAAAATATATATATATTTTAAAACTCTGAAAGTCTAAAGTAAAAACAGACAGAAGGTTAGTTTGTCTTCACATACCAAATCCAAGTTGCGAGATGACAAAACTTTGGTCCTCCACGTTGCGAATGCTCACTAAGTCCCCTCCTTCTTTGCGACACTCTCTCTGAGCACCAGACCATGTTTGAATAGCACGCTGAAGGTGGAAGCAGTGGCCATTGTAGGGAATCCAAGGCGTCGAACAAAATCCTTGCTCAGCTGATGATGAGAAGAATAAAAGATAAACGGGATTGAATGACTGATATCAGTGGTCACATAGAGAAACGGTACAGTAGAGAGTGAGTATGTGTCTGTACTTTGTGGAGGAGCCGGCGGGGTCCCGTCCTTGTAGCAGATGTAGCCCAGTTTCTTGACGCAGGATGAACTTTGCCAAGTGTGCTGCCCAGCAGAGTCAAGAAATGCACAGTTGTGTCCCGGATTAGGAGCTGGATTTCCTAAAACAAGATGATGATTTAATCTGAGATTTCTTCTTTCACATACATCACAACCTTGAGAGTTTTCACATCAGTTTTCATATCAGTTGCAACATCTGCATGTTTCTATAATGTAAAATCACTTGAAGGAATTGTACATTCAGATATGGATAGAATGCTGCATTTACACGACCACCTAATGAAATAAACTAAGACGGTCTTGTATCTAAAATCAGTAAATATCACAAAATATAACATATCATATAATCCTTTACAATACATACAATAACATTGACTTAAAATGAGAATTGATGGGATCTAATCAAGGCATAAAAGGTAGAATTACACAGAAGGAAATACTAATTATGACTGACAGGATGAAAAGAAAATTTTGTTTTTTATATGGATTTGCCACATTAAAAAAAAAAAAAGTACACCTGCATTAGCTGATGTATGCCACTTGGAGGCAGCAGCAACAACCGTTAAACACAGCACTGACATATTACCACCTTATAGACCCCTTTTCTGTTAGAAACAAAACTATGTAGTTCTGTAGGTGAAGTGTACGTTGAGGCAGAATACTTCTCTGAACATGTTAGTTAATGCTGGCCAGCAAGATTTGCAGGTTTGTTTTTTTAACAGTGGCTGAAGAAAATTAGAGTTTTTCTAAATATGTGCAGTCATCCTCTCTCAGGGGGTCGCTCGAGTCTTACAACGTCAGCGAAGCATTTCAGAGATGGAGAGATAATGTTGGTAATAGTTTAGCTACTGCTAAAAGGCTCACGGCTGTGGTTAGCATAAGGTTAAAGTTTTAGCAGCATTTCCCTCCACCTCTAATGGTTTAGCCTTCTACATGAACGGCGAGGTCACCGCTGTCGTGCAGCAGCTGTGATGGCTAATTATGTTTAGCAGCAGGCTAAACTAAACTATTTGCAAGACTCTCCATCTCTTGCGATTTAGCCTACTACTCTGAGACGATTTGTGTTTGCCTCCAGCTAACACTGTGACATAATCATGACGTCAGCTGTAACAGGGTCTATAGTTGATATGACAAATCACTTAGTAAACAGTTGCTTATTTTCACATCCAGCAGATATGTTGAAGCAACCTTAGCATTTGTTTTTAGCCATGTTTGTGTCAACCTGATGAATTTAAGTCAAATATCAGCTTTTTTTTAAGCTCTGTTTTTGGTCTCCACCAGCTCTTAAGGCAAATATCGGTGTCTTTTGCTGCTAAATGCTCCACTATAATCACCAGCTAGTCATTTACTGTGTCTGTTTGGTGCTGGGCGCTAAAATCTCCTCCTGTCTGGAAACAAAGCTGTTGAGTGTCATGAGCTGAAAGCAGATACTGAAATGCTCCAAAAAGTTTGAGGGTACCTGGAGAAACAGCCAATATTTTTTAAATTTTCTGTGGGTTCATCACTATGTGCGACACCGGTCACATACGCACAAGTTCAGGTGATCCAAACATGAAAATATTAGGTGTAGCTGCTTTAAGGTTTTATGGTGTATAACCCCCCTTGAAGACAGTGTGTAGTTGAGCAAACTCACACCTGGGATTTGCTGAAATTTTCTTTTTTTAAATTTGTCAGTAAGCTGTATAGCTGTAGTGTTATGGGGTCTTTGCTTAAGGGCACTCCAGCAGAGCTTTTTACACCTTTTTCCTGGAGTGAACACTAACCTGTACTCCATCTCAGATAACGGAAGGGCTTCCCATCAGTCCACTGCCAGCCATGTTCTGGGTCCAGGACCAGCCCGATCCACAGTTTCTGTTTCCCTGTTCCCAGTAGTGCTGTATGTTTATTAGTGTTTGTGTGGTTGAGAGAGACAAAAAAGAAAAAGGAAATTGTAAAGAAATTGTTCCTCTTTACCACATTGTTCCTCTTTTTTTTGCTTAATTACAAGTCAGCAAAAAGACATAATTCACAGATAAACACGCACAAAGAAATAAACCAAATGCATCAAAACAATAAGGGAAATCTTAGATGTGTCATGTTCCTCATGGGTATCAGACTAAAACAAACAGTGCATGTGCTGGTGCATTTATTAATGTGTGATAAAGTTATACTGAATAAACTGAGGATGACTGGGAGGACAATCTAGTTTCAATGAGACCATCAGTTTTACAACCAAAATGCAGAGGCTTCATATCGCTTCTGAACAAATTCATATCGCTTCCTCTGTGCTCACAGTGACACAATCATCCTTGGACTCACTGTTTAAGGAAACAGTATAGTGGATTGTAAGGTTCCTGAAACAACTGGTATCTTAAAGGTTAAACAGTAATTTAAGGAAACTCCCACTCTCGAAAGCTCTTAAACTGTAGCAAGTTGAGAGGAACAGACCAGACCGGCACATATGGGTACTTTGCAAAATGCCAAGGCCACGCCCCTTTTAGGGGGCATAGAAAACCAAAGATCCCATCGATGTCCCATGATATAATTTGATATGTTTGGATTGTAATTTTGACAAGTTTATATATGAATATCTTTTCTTTAACAAATATTTGTTTTACAGACAAGTCTCATAATTATTTTGCAATCTTGCCTGAACTTGAGCGTTAACGATACCTCGATGAATTAAGGTTGAACACCACCATGTTGCTTCAGTCTTCCCCCGTCCAACACAGTGGCTGGATATTGCTTATCCATCTATACATATCTGATTGAATCACATCAGGGTTATTGTTGTCTGTAAATAATCAACCTGTTAATAGCCAACTGAGATTTAGCTGAAGACAACATCTGATGCTTCTATACTGAATAACTGTACTGCAGCAGCCTCCCACTCAAGCTAGCTAAGCTAACTTATCCATCAGTAATAACTGTCACCAGCATCATTTCGTGATTTACCACACTGACTTATTTTCTTCTTTCCCTTTTTATTTGACAGTGTGATTATTTACCCAAAAAGGGGGCACAGCTTTTTTTGTTGTTGTTATTTTGTCTATGAGTGCAAAAAGTAACTGGTAGTCATTTATCAATGATTTGGTGTTTTTTTTTTTTTTTTTTACTAAAACAGAGCTACAAGCCTTGTCTATTATCCAACTGAATAATATAATTTCAGTTGTTTCAAATGTAAATAGGCTCAATTCAAAATGCCATGTAGGAAACAAATAAATCAGCAAACAAATCTAAACTTTCCAAACATTTTAAATATTTTTTTCCAGTGTTTCACAAGTATCTTAATGAAACAAATAGATCTATAATGGGCGGATGATCTAATATGGGGGCGGCAGTAGCTCAGTCTGTAGGGAGTTGGCTTGGGAACCGGAGGGTCACCGGTTCAAGTCCCGACATGGACCAAAAACTGAGTGTGAACTGGTAGCTGGAGAGGTGCCAGTTTACCTCTTGGGCACTGCCGAGGTTCCCCTGAGCAAGGCACCAAACCCCCAACTGCTCGGGGCGCTTGTCTGGAGCAGCCCCCTCACTCTGACAGCTCTCCATTACTGCATGTATGTGTGTTTCAGGTCTGCATGTACCATGTATGAGTTTAACAGAGTGTAAATTGAATTTCCCCATTGTGGGACTAATAAAGGTAGATCTTCTTCTTCTTCTTCTTCTATAACGTATTTTCTCGAATGGATGCATTAAACAGCAATTTTAATAGCAGTTTATCAAAGAATGATGGCTATATAATGAAAACTACGACAAAATGTGATGCTAATTTAAGGATCCTTTGAACCCATGTGATTTAAGCAGTTTTCAAGAATATCAGTAGCCCATCTATGTTGGGTCAGTTTCAGTACCAGCAAACATCCACAAGGTGGCCTCTTACCTGAGACAAAAGCCTGCTCATGAAGGTCCGTGACACTGAGCAGGGAGGCGCCCTGCTGTTTGCAGCTGGTTTCAGCCTGGGCCCAGGTCAGAACCGACTGTGTGTTGAGCTGGTAATACGCTCCGGTTATGAGGTTCTTGGCCCAGTGGTCTGTGGCTGTGCATCAGTACAGAACAATGGAAAATTCAAGCAAGAAATCTATTACTGCAACCTAGAGTTGTGCATTGATTTTTTTCTGTTTTGCCATCAAAGATGTTGACTAATATGCCTGAAGATGCATGTAGTGCTGATGTGCACTAAGAATGCTTCTTACTCAGTGTTGTGTGATTTAAAATCTTAAATGCAGTACTCACAAATAGTAGGACAGTATCCCCACTGTTCCCGCTCATATTTTGTTTCAATCGCACACCAAAGACGCTTTGTTGAGGAGTCGTAAGTAGTGCAGTCTCCATACCACCGGTCTTTGTACATGAAGGGAAATGAGCAGATCTTACCAAACGCATTCCCTTCAATGGTGTAAAATTCTATAGGGGAGAAAAGAGAAATTGCTTTAGAGCAGACCTAAATCATTTGCTTTATCTCCTCTTAATACTGGTATACTCCAGGCGTGCACAACCAAACTCTGGTGAGGAGGAACTTACAGCATCACTCAACTTGATTATACGTCACCTTACACTTAGAAGCAACAGCTTTTGTGATCAAGTGTTTGAAAATCCTGCATATTTGCTCATGTGATGTGTTCTTCAGTCAGTTGGCTGCTCAGTTTTCATACTGTACCTCTGTAGGTTCTCGAACAAGCACCGCTGGACGTCCCTGTGACTGTGAGCTCGTTGTTCGGCCCGACGGTTTTGGAGAGAGCAATCGATTGGTCAGGTTTGACTTCAATGTAGAGCTGCTGGCCTTTGAGGGCGAGCAGCGTTTCATTCTTGCATTCCCACTTTTGCAGCTCGCTCTTGTCGTCACAATCGTAGAGGCTCACTTCACTCCCCACGCTCTTGCCCTGAGCTCCTAGGCACTTTTTGGTTGAGGTAACAAAAATGCGATCACCGGTCGTCCAGCGTACTTCAAGGCAGCGGGTTGTTTTTTTCACCAAACAGAAACCAGTTGCCTTGTTAGTGATTGTGAATGGGGAATCTGCAGAGAGACGTAAAAAAATGTTTGAATTATGCTGCACATGCATGAATCTGGTTCTTTCACAGTATTTTGTTTTAAAGATTTTTTTCCCCAGTTTTGACAGTATGAACATCATGATTAATATTTTATCTATGTTCAACTGGAGCTCCTCTCTCTCCAAAACATTGTTTCCTGTTTAGCTGTGACAGACCAGAGATGCATTCAGAGCATCCTTCAAACAGCCCGTCGCTGGAGGTGTGTCACCTCTTTGTTTAGCGAAGTAAGACAAATCAACTTCATCATAATTTACAAAAATTAGAGTTTACAGTTTTAGAATGAGCTTTGTCTAGTATCCTGTAGTGAGATAAATCACTCCAAATACAACAAATACTCAGTAAAACAAATGTATGAAGAATGCTGATGTTGACATGTTGAGTATGACAGCTCACAAATTTCCACAATGCATTCCTGTAATAAAGCCCTTACTTACAGAATATGCCACGTAAGAAAACTTAATACTGTACCATTTCTTGTTGCATATGTTGGGATGAAGAGCACAAAGGCTGCTAGAGCTATCCTCTGGCTCAGCATTCTTCTGATAGGTCTCAGAGCAGCAGACATGGTCCACGCATTGCAAGCAGTGGATTTATGGGCATGAACATGACAAGGAGGGAATCTTAATACCATTGACACTGTCAGCTTTTTTTTCCTTCTTCTTCTCATTGAGAAAGTGTCATGTTTCGGATTGGCACATTTCAACATTTTGCTACTGGTAAAGAGGGGGGTTGGGAGGGAAGTAGGGACAACACTCTTGTCTTGCTTGCACGGATGTCACACTCCAGAAATGGCAAAAAGTGGCCCCATCCAGTTCCTGCCCTGGAGCAAACTGATGTGTAAGAGGTTTATTCTAAACATGACTCATCAGAGTCAGTGGTCCAGTGCAGCATCCACATGCACTTTCCTTCATATCTGCCACTGGTGTTTGCGAGGGTCTATCCACTCTGACACTGGCACGAGACGACTGTCATCGCATTTAATGTAAAAACAGGGATGAGACGGATATTCAGAAACAGTAAAGAAAGAGATGCAGGTTTGTAGTTTTATAGCAGGAAGTACTGTGTCTAGTTCTCTGTTCAGTGATGCCATGAGTATGTGGATTTATTTTCATTTGTGTAGATCACTATTAGTATACTGTATTAAGGTGAGACACCCCAGGCAACAACATTGATCATCCAACATGAAACATCCAAAATATACATTTAGGTGTTTATTTTACTACTTTGTCTATTTGCATCTGTAGATGTCTTCTAAATTCACCAAAAGTTAGCGTTAGCTAAGGCCTTATTTGCATATTTAAACATAACTTTTCAGAAAATGTGTAACACAAAAACTAATTGTCTAACTGTAAGTAACCAGCTGGGGGAGTTTTATTATGATTTCTATTAGTTGTTTGTTTTTTCCACATCCACCCACCTTTACTGTTTCATGTATATTCAGAAGGTTTTCACAGTGGGCTTTGGTCATATATAAGCCATAACCCAATTTATAGAACATTTATTACGAAAAGCATGGTGAAAATTGATTATTTTTTATGGATATTGACAGTATTCTCTGAGTTATGGAGTGATACAAAGAGATATCCTATATTCCCTCTGTAAAAGCCTTCGACTCTAATATGTCAACAAAATGAAATGAGAGTTTTGAACCTGTTTTATCCAATGTTCAGTTTCTGTTCTGGAAATTTATGCAAATTAGCACATAAGATAATGCCTCATTTGCATACCTAAACATAACATTTCAGAAATCAACTGGGGACGTTTCATGGTGATCTATTACTTACATGTTTACCGTATTCACCTCCCCTTCTTATGCCCAGTAGATGAACAGCAAACATGCTGTTTTATTATCTAAACTCATTTTGATTAGTTATTGCTTTCCCGTACAGAATAATAGTGGGAGACATGAGAAAATGACTGCTCAATCACAGCTTACTATGTAAATGTCTTCGCTCAAGGCAAGCACACAAGCCGTAGACTTGTGAGCAAGATCCCAGGAAGAGCACTTGTCGTTGATCTCAATATTCGTAGTGGCCAAACAGTGGTACTGCAACTTCCATGTCCATCCAGTTCTCTTTGTACGTCCATGCTTGTGAGAGACTAAAGACATCCTGTTGTTTTGAATCCATATACAGTGCGTGTATTTGGAGGAATGCTCAAACCAACTCATTTTGGCTATCATCTCAGTTTACCTGAACAACCCCGCAACCTCTTAGTAACACCCGAGCCAGCACTTAATTATACAACATCCAAGTACAGTACATTCCTGCAACTTCTTAAATATACCAGCAAGCATTGTGCAACCACTTTAAAAAAATTAGTTGGTGAGTTTTTGCTTTTCAAGAGTTCATGCTTGCATGAAGAGGGGGTTAAAATTCACACATTCACTGATATATAGTATATATGATAGCTGTAAGGAGGCACAAGATTACTTATGAGGTTATAGAGCAAAGTAAGGTTGCACTGTTGCTGATGAAGAGAAAATGTATTGCATCCTGAGTGTAGCAACACAATATCCTGTTTTGGGACAGAGGCATTCAGATGTTGAGGTTTGTTCTCCAACTCTGCCTTAACATCTATCATAGCATTTTGTATTTTCACTTCCTCTTTGGTTATTCTCCTTTTTGGGGCTATGCTGAAATGTGAACCTTTCTGACCGCGCAGATTTATGAGGCCTGTACGTATGACAAGTTATACAGTATACTGATGTACTTTCTGAGAAGGTTTCCAAACATCTCATTGTGGCAAAGTGGTGCTAAATGCTGAAGAAAGGTGTCCTTGACCTGGTTCAAGATTTGAGAAAAAGTAGAGTGCTCTGCAGTTACCTTCAGCACATCACAGATGTGTTCAGCTTATAGCACTTTTACTGCTACTTTCAGAGTCCTTGCAAGAATCAAGCTTTTCATTTCCATTCATTGCTAGGGCGTGATCCAAATTTACTCCCTGTCAGCTACTGCATTAACAAACAGTGCAACAGGAAATACAAAGGGGGGCATTTAAAAGGATTATATTGTCAAGTTTGAAAAGGTATTAGACTGTTTAAACGGATTTGCATTACTAGGCAACAGCTTGGGTCCATGTTTACTTCCTGTCTGCTTATTTCACTGATTGCACAGGAAACAAACTGGGACACATTTGGTATGTTTACATCTGTGAAATGGTCTGTTGGATCCTGCCATCAGATGGACACCTGAAACCACAATAGACCCACAGGTAACCAAATTTCCCCTCAAAACAGAAACTGAACAACGCAAATACAGAAAAACTAGAATATACCTCTCGTCCCCCTAAAAGTTAAACAAAACTCATGTATGACAATCCCCAAATTTGTAATTAACGATGGCTCTTGGTGGCATGTAAACAAAATGCCACATGCATCAAGAGCACTGTAAACAGTATAGACTAATAAACATATATTTCACATGCCTTGTCTCTGAAAGCTGTGAAAAAAATGAAATAAAAGTTAACGACAGCGTCTCTATCAGCTGCTGCAGTTTGATTATTAGCTGATCATTATCTGGGTTTCCTGCCCTCGCCAACACATACATGCCTTCTGTTTACTGTGACTGTGTACTTTGTTCTCCTTCTCCTGCATTAAAGGTATTACATCCTGACAGCAACCAATAAATGAAATGCTCTGACCAAAAAATTAAATAAATAAATAAAAAAGAATAATAATCCAATATTTGTGGCTGTCGCAGGACTGATATAAACCCGTCCAATAATTTCATTCAGCTTGAATGAAAATATTAGACAGTCTACCTGCGAGCACTCTGCACTCTGTCACCAAAGTCGTCCACAAGCTGCTAGCTTGACATCTGTAAGCGCTAACAATCGCCGTATTTGTTGTTTACGTTCATTATGATAACTGTGGGGGATTGGCTTTGGAGGGAGGCCAACTTTAACTCGAGCTACTCTCATTGGAAAAGAGATGGTAACACTGAGCTTGGTTTTTCTGTTGGATCCATTTTTAAAATCTAGTGTACGCTTGCCGGCCAGGCCACAGACTCCTTGACTCAGGCATTTTATAGTGTGCTGTTTGTGAGATGATGTCGATGTCATTGTCTGGTGTATTGGCCAGACGCGTGCACGACTAACAGGTGTGACCTGACACCTCTGAGAAAAGTCATTTTACACCTCCGGTAGAGGAAAGAGTTAGAAGATGGACTGGAAAGTAGCAACCTTTGTTGTTTGTTAGTTTTATGTCCCAGAAGCTTCAGAAGCACATTTAACAAAATATTATAATTATTATACTATTTCCAGCCCCTTAAATGTTAAGGTGCTTACATACTGGTTTGTAGTGTTTTTGAATCAAGACTTTTCTATGAGGTTTTGAGCCATCAGAAGTCCTTAATGTAGTACTCAACTACCCAGAACTGTTTTACGGTTTCCTTCTCTGTTCTGCAGAAACCTCATTGACCTCATACACTGAAACTAGAACATGGAGTATCTAATTCTCCTGGTGTTTTCATCTCCCACTTGGAAAATCAGATAAGATCCAGTAAAGCTTGGCAATATCACACACTGTACTTCACAGGGTGAACAAAATGAGAGCTTATCCACTTTAATGTTGATATAAGTTTGTGTGGCAAATTCATGAAATACATTTATAGTTACTTTTTTTTATGAGACAAACATCTTAAACGGACGCTATTCCTGACTGAAGGTCAAAGTTCACCCACGTTAATAACACACAGACTCCTGGATCTGTACTGTCATCTGGAAGCATCTTCAGCATATAACATTAGGTAGTTCTTGTCAACTATCGCTCTGCTTTAGTAACAGACACGAGACATGAAATGAGGGTCGTAAAGACAAGCGACGGAAATGTAATGTAGATTACTGAGAACACTCTGGACTTTAAGCTTTAAGGGTTCACCGATAAGGACTCACAGCCTGAAGCTCAATTATTGTAATAAGAGTTGCACTCCAGTAATACAGACACAAGCTGTTAATCAGCGGGTCGGCTGGGACAGTGATCAGGCTTTAAGGATCTCTCCTGTTCTGTGGATTTTCTTGCCTTGTGTCAAACATGAAGCAAGTATTTGTTCTGCTGTCAGGTAAGGGTCCTCTTAGCCAAATATCATCTTTAAGGTTGAATACATTATTTTATGTGCACGCTGGTTAAATAAGGGCTGTAAAGATGAGGGAGAGGTCAGCAGAAGTTGTCACTCATATTAACTAGAGTGCCAACTTGTCTGACATTGCATTTCCCCCTCCGATTCTCCTCTTGTTATCTCTGTAATAAAAATCTCTTTCCAGTGTTGTTGGTCGTCGGGTCCTCTTGTGCTGACGGAGGTTTCAACTGTACATCTGAATCTCTCCCTGCTGGACTTGTTTGTGATTTTAAGAAGGACGGTAAGATGGCTCAGACGAGGAGTTTTGTGGTATGATGACAGTTCATTAATAGTTTTTCAAATTCAGTCTAATATTGTTTTTTAACTGAATGTCACTAAAAGACATCAGACCCTTAACAAATCTGTATTTAGAAGGCAGTATTTGTGAATGTATTTGGCTTTTTTTTTTTTTTTCATACCAGCTGTGCTGCAGCACCTCTTTTCACTATCTGTCTGAAACTGATTTCTGACTTAATAGGTCCCCTTTAAATATAGAAAAACCTAATGACAATACAATATCAAATCGTATGATAAAACAGAAACAAGAATACTTTCAGGTTATTTTGACAAAATCATTTTTATTCTGTTGCCCCCTGCTTGTGAAGGGTCATGTGACTTTGAGCTTCACTCCTGTGGTTGGAACGACGTCAGCGATACCTCTTACCGCTGGAGACGACAGATGGCAAACATCACCTCAACACCTGGAGTGGACCATACCTCAGGAAGTCCCTTTGGTAAATATTAACCTTCTGCCAGGCTTCATTTGTGTCATTAATTTGTTGATGATTAATTTTGAATGGATATGGTGGCATTTTAAAGTAATAAAAATGTTTGATTAGATAATGATATATACAATATATTATACAATATTGCTGATAATATTATTATTGGTTTGTCTGCTGGCTACAGGACATGTCATGCATATAGAGGCAAAACAAGACAGTGGTTTTTTCCCGGCTAAGTTGGAGTATTCTGTTGGCAATCTAGCAGCTTTGGGATGCCAGATCAGGTACTAAAACATGTTTTTAAATGTACAGTATGTCTTAAACAAATAGATATGTCCTTGACTGACACTGCATTATAATTATTTCAGTTTGTCTTGAATTTGCCATGTTTCCTGTGCTAGCTGTGGGTTGTTTTTGTGATTTGACTGTAAATGTGTTTCAGCTTCTACTACCATATTTACGGTGTATCTTCATCATCATCATCCCTTATGGTAATAATGGTCAGAGACACCACTGAGAAAGAGTTGCTGAAGACTAAAAGTAAGACAGACGGTTGGGAGACTGACACAGCTTTCATCGGTAATCAGCCAGGAGGATACAAGGTCGGTGAAAAGTCCTGTTGGTTTTTAGGCTGTTCACAGACATACAGACCTTTCACACGAGACATGTTTTGCATTGTGCTCCCCGCTGGGTTCAGCACACATGACATCAGGCTGCGGCCATGTTGCTCGATCATAAATCCGTTGCTGCTTCTTACAACTGCAGAAATTGCATGAGAACTATCACATTTTAAGTTTTCTTCAGCATCAAAGTAATCCGCTGGTAGCTGTCTGTACGTCCACAGGGAAATTGCAAATAGGAACTGCTTTGCCAAAATTTGAACAAATACAGGCCTAAAATACAGGGCTCAAGTTTTAACCCACAGCATACCTCACTGAACCCATGGAAACAGTACATTTCATTTAGATGTCCCCAAAGCATTATGGTATCTGTAGTCAAAACTTGATTAGCATTAATATTTGCCAAAGAAAAACAATGGGAGTGACAAAAAAGAAGTAAGGTTTTTAAATACCTTTACAAGTCTACTTATTTTGTATATGTATTAGGACTGCACAATTAATCAAATATTAATTGCGATCACAATTTTGACTTCCCACAATTAAATGAACATGATCGAATGCACTATGAAAAATGCAATATAGATATTTAAAATGTGTGCTCCACTCAGAAAACTCTGCTGCAGAAAACAAGCACTTTCTAAACTAAACAGTTAGAGATGCTCTATCAATCACCAGCCAGTCGAAGCTGCAACAGTCTCATACAGTATATCAAGGTTTTGCCGGCCACACGTACAGTTGCAAGAAAGTATGTGAACCCTTTGGGATTACTTGGATTTTTGCATAAATTGGTCATAAAACGTGTTCTGAGCTTCATCTAAGTCACAACAATAAACAAACATGGTCTGCTTAAACTAACTAACTCATGTTTTTATTGAACACAGCATGTAAACATTCACAGTGCAGGGTGGAAAAAGTATGTGAACCTTTGGATTTAATAACTGTTGACCCTCCTTTGACAGCAATAACCTCAACCAAACGTTTCCTGTAGTTGCAGATCAGACCTGCACAACAGTCAGGAGGATTTTTGGACCATTCCTCTTTACAAAACTGTTTCAGTTCAGTGATATTCTGGTGTGAATCTCTCTCTTGAGGTCATGCTACATCATCTCTAACATAATCAGACTCTGATTAATCATAGTCGTTAATTCTCATGATGCTGCTCAGACTGATCACAGTGTCTGACTCGTCTGCCGACAACACGGAGCTACACAGCTCTGTTAACGGTCCCATTGAGATACATTATGGTGTGTTCAAGCTCTACTCAGAATGTGATAATAATACTATAATACTGGACGATGGTAAATTCTACTACTATCATGATGCATTCAATTGCGAAACTTGAATAAATATTGGATATTTGAAGGAGATGCAATTTAAAATAGATATTATAGAGGGAATTATGACCTCTTTAACTTTCATCAACATCATTTATTTCCTAATCATTTGAATTTTGTGTTTTTATCCAAATAACCACTATTAGATGATAATAATAAAGTAAGAGGCTAGCATATAGGGATGTGACACAACATGGAAGTGAAAGCAGCAATAATAAATGGTACTCAGAAATAGGATGTACTAGTTGACATCAGGGGTTCAGGGCAAAATCAAGTAGCCATGTATGTAAAGTCTGTTGGGTGCTTTGTACTTGAAGTGTGTTAAAGGCAACAGGGCACCTAACGTAATAAACAGGAAGTGGAGGGCATTGGATAGTCAGTAGGGGCCCTGGACAAAAAACAAATTTTGTCTTGTTACAGTAATCTACTTCACCCTAAATCATTTTTAATATTGAATTTCAGAAAAAATGTCGAATAAAACACTTCTCTTTCTACAGCTGCGGTTTTCATTCAGCCCTCCGTTTATGGAAGCCATCGACGTAATGTTGGACGATATCCGCTTCGAGAACTGTGGAGAGGGGGATGTCCCTGCAGGATCAAACCAACTCTCATGTAATTTTGAAAAGGACACCTGTTCATGGTACCACGACCACACTGCCAGCCTTTTGTGGAAAAGGAGTAATAACGGCCCGACTGGGGAGGGTGAGTATCCATCTGACCCTACACAAGAATTTTTGTTTTAGTAATTACTTTATGGCATCTTGAATAGTAGCACCATGTAAGCATTATGTAATAAAGCTGCTGACAATATCATTTCACTTTATAATGGGCATTGTTGCAACTTACTGTATTAAATTAAACAACTCAGCTGCACTTACATGTTGTTTTACACCCATATGAACATGTCCTGGTTTATTTATTAATTTTATTGGGACCGCTCTATAGGCCGCTCCAGGGATGACATATTTTGACGTAGGCCAACCAGGAAGTTAGCATCCTCCTGGGTTCCCTAGACAAAAAGCCAATGGGAATTTTACACTTACTGTGGCAAACACACATTTATGATACTTACACATTTTGTTCAGCAAGATAATCTTCACAAATGAACATCACTTCTGTGATTTTTGAAGAGTGAATGCAATCGCCAGAGGTAAAAAGCTAATGTTAGGCTGTAAAGCTGAGTATTTTTAAGATGCGTAAAAGCTTCAGAATTCATGAGTGGGTTATTAACTGACATTTTATATCATAGAACAAAATGTTAAAATGTCTTCAACTTGGATTAACCACAGATCTTATTTCAGGCTTCTAACCAAAAACCCTTTCAAAAAAACCCATTGACTTTGAGACGAGGGAACCAGAAGTGCTAAAATACTAACTCATTTCTGGGTTTCAGGACTCATTCCTGCAGCATTCTATTAGCTTCTGCCCTAGTAGTTACTATAATATATATAAATATAATATGAAAGCTACATACATCAGATGGAAAACATCTGATTTTCGTACATCTGCATGTTCAGTATATGTCTGTTTTATATGGTTGAATTTGTAACCACACTGATCTGAACACTTAATTTAGAAAAAAGACAACATGATTTTTAGTCTTTTTTCTTCCTCCACAGGCTACTACATGCTCATAACTGCTTCACACAGCCTGAATATCTCATCAGCAGCCCGACTCATCAGCTTCCCTCAACCTGCAGGTCACTTCATATGTGTGAGCTTCTTCTACCACATATTTGGCAACAGCATTGGTATGTGCCTCACTGTCTGTAGCTAAGCTTCCAAACTTAATAATTAATTAGATAAGTTAGATTAAATTAAATCCAGAAGCATACACAGAAAAAACTACTTCCTAGATCCATACAATTTGGATTTATTCTCACCACCTTTAGCTTTTTCTCTATATTACACCTGCATCCCTCAAATGCACAAGTTTTGTTGATGTTTTCTTATTATCAGGTTCATTGAGGTTTATTACAAAGCGCTCTGGTGAAGTGGAGACGGTTGTATGGATGAGGAGTGGCACTCAGGGAAACAAATGGAGATTTGCAGATCTTACCTTCAACAGTGACAAACCAATACAGGTATTTTTATTGCTTTTTTTGTGTAGATTCCTCTTGGCCGGCATTACATAAAACTTCCTATTTTAAGTCTGAAGAGATTAAGAGCCTAAGATAAAGTTTTTTTCTCAATTTGGTACTACAGAAGCAAATCCTATCTTATTGTAGGAATTCAGTCTTATCTTAATTCATCATATCTTATCTCATGTTAGGAAATCCTAAATACTCCAACATCGCTTATTAACTTTTACCCAGCAACAGATGCTACTTTTCTCAACTCACCAAGATAAATAACTTTGTAACCATTGATTTTTTTTTTCATGGATACTGAAACATACATTAAAACATACAAAAAATGGAGCATAAACAATGGCAGGCACTTAACATTAAGACAGATAAATTAAAGGTGCTGTTAACATCTGTAAAGAAATCCCAAAATATTCTTTTTGGGAAATTTACAAAAATGCTAAATCAGGCGATAAAAGAAAGAGAGTGAACTAAGAGATCAGACACAGTCCCCACCGCATCCAACATCTAACGGAGCGTTGATGCTATGAAGTAAAGTCAGAAACAAGTGATACGAGGCAGCTCTTTCGTCCAAAGAGCAGAAGAAAAGTGGTGGAAAAGGGAAAGTTAGCACAGCTTAACGGTTATCCTAAAGTTAGGAGAGTTTATTTTATGATTTTGTGTTAGGAGGTTAGTGTAATACACTTTCCCTGTCTTAAGTTAGGATAGGAACATTAACTTTTTCCTAAATCAGGCCCTAACCCCAATTACCACAGTTAGCAAACAGTTACAATGGGAGTTAAGCAGTATCTGTTATACCGCCCAACTCTTTTTCATGTGAAATGTTTAGACATTTTATTTCCTGTGAAAATTTATATCATAAAGAGCAGTGATCAAGACGTTAGGATTAGGGTTGTTCCTCACTGTTCCTCACATCTAATGTTACCATTAAAAGTCTAATAACTGGTTAGCTTCAATGCACTTTCCATAAGTTTTGTTTCTTATTGACTTTCATAGCCGTTTTAAAAGCTTAAACATGTTTCATGACGAAGTTAAACTTTGTTATCTTGAAACTAGGACCGTCGTTGACCAAAGAAATTCTGAGTCAGCCAACATTCATATGATTTTGTCAACTAATTGATTAGTTAAAGTAATCAACAGGTCTGTGAAACTGAGTTTCTCTACGAAGAATCACAGAAAAGTGCCACTCTAAATCTGGCGTTTACCAGAGATGTGCTCATAAGTTTCTAAGAAATAAATCATTCAGCATGAAAAAAGCATGAAAAAATGACTCAACGACTAAAGAAGTCTTAGTTGACTAATGGACTAAGAGGGGGCAGCCCTGCATGAAACCCACTCTTCAATGAATTTGTGTTGTTCTCCAGTTTATTATAGAGGCTGTGGTGGGTGGTACGCAGGGCAGCATAGCCATTGATAACATAGTGGTGTCCAGCAGTGAGACTGGCTCTTGCCCACCTGAGAGAGAGTGCACCTTCCAGGGCTCCCTCTGTGGTCTGCTGCCTCAACCGTCTGCAGACTTCAGCTGGAGCCGGATCTCGGGAACGTCCCAACCAGCCAACTCCTCAGGCCCCGCCACAGATCACACTCTGGGGACGGAGCAAGGTTTGCAACTCCTTGAGATACAGACTCAGCTGGCTAATTTTAATAGTATTTACTGGTATTAGTTACGAGTATTTTCTGTTTTTATCCTGTAGATACTGTATATATCATGTTAGCTCTGGATATTTGCTCAAGAGTGACATGAAGCACCACCAGTCTCAATTTGGCTTGAATTTTAAACCTGGAAAGGGGATGCATTTAAAAGACCAGTATGTAGAAATTAATGGCATCTAGCGGTGTGGTTGCAACCAGCTGAATACCCCTCTACTAACCCCTCCTTTTCAAAGCATGTCGCAGAACTTACGGTGGCCTTCAGGCAGAAGTCGTTTTTCAAATCATAAGTAAGGCTCAAGTCTTTGCACCCAAGTCCCGAGTCAAGTCCAAGGTCCTAAACTGAATCTACACGTTTTACATAATTGCAATTAATTGTTTGTTGAAGAGGCGTAGTTTTTGTACAGCAACAAAGTTATCTTTGGTATAATTTTTTTCTGACTGGCGCTCAGTAACATAACTATAGTTCTTCATGGTTCTTTCCTGTAATTTAATTGGATGCTGTAGAATTGGTTCAAACCAAGTGGATCTGGGGAATTAACTCTCGACTTGCTGGAAATGAAAAGTGTTAGCATTAGCTGATTCAAAAAATGAAGGGAAATAAAGTGATTTTGGGCAAAGTCTCTCTCTAGAGCCAGTGTTTGGTTTGTCTGTTCTGGTCTACTATAGAAATATAGCAGACTGCATGAGGAGGACCAGCTACCTATATAGCTATGAAGAGCTAACTCTAAGCTAACGGAAACACAACAGTTCTTAGTTTCAAGTGATTATACTTTCACGAAAACATAGGTATGAATATTATATAACATTTCTGCCAGTATATCCCCTTAAATCCTACACACTGGACCTGTAATACATTGCATTACTGGGTATGTTGGCACATTGGTGCTCAAGCTTCATGTGTGAACTGCTGAACTAACTGAACATCAAAATATAAAAAACTGAAAGGCCAGTTTTCAAGAGAGATGATGCATCTTGTTTGTAAATGCAACACATGATAAATCCACTCTGTAAAACTTTGTGTGATCCCATAATATATAAAGCAACTTATACACAAACTTACATGCTTATACAAATCAGCATGTGCACAACTCTGTCTTTCCATGTAGGTTATTACCTGAGTGCCCAGTTGTGGAGGCACCCTGTGGGCTCCAGAGGCACAGTGATGACTGCAGAGATGGAGCCCACCACTGCTGACGGGGAATGCCTGACGTTCTGGTACTACATGGAGGGAAGTAGAGTGGGGGAACTAAGTGTTTACCGTCAAACGGCTGACAACATGAGCGTCCAGCTCTGGACCAGAAGTGGAGATCAGGGGAAGCATTGGAGGCACGGAAGAGTGACGCTTCTTAGTCCCAACACTCCATATCAGGTACCTGCTAGTTAGTTATCAGATGATTGGTGAATAAATAATTATTACAGTTGCAAGAAAAAGTATGTGAACCCTTTGGGATTACTTGGATTACTGCATAAATTGGTCATAAAATGTGTTCTGATCTTCTAATTCACAACAATAGACAAACAGTCTGCTTCAACTAATACTGCACAAAAAATTAGCAAATTTCCACAAAAAAAGTTTTCATGTTTTTATTGAACACAACATGTAAACATTCACAGCACAGGGTGGAAAAAGTATGTGAACCTTTGGATTTAATAGCTGGTTGACCCTCATTGACCCTCAAAACTGTTTCAGTTCAGCAGTATTCTTGGGATGTCTGGTGTGAATCGCTCTCTTCAGGTCATGCTACAGTATCTCAGTAAGGTTGAGGTCAGGACTCTGACTGGGCCGCTCCAGAAGGCCTGTTTTCATCTGTTGAAGCCATTCTGTTGTTGATTTACTTCTATGCTTTGGGTCTTCGTCCTGTTGCATCACTGTGAATGTTTACATGTTGTGTTCAGTAGAAATATGAAAACATATTTTTTTGTGGTATTAGTTTAAGCAGACTGTGATTGTTTATTGTTGTGACTTAGATGAAGATCATAACACATTTCATGACCAGTTTATGCAGGAATCCAAGTAATCCCAAAGGGTTCACATATGTTTTCTTGTACAGTGCAAATTTTAAAAAGCATCATAAAACTCACTTGTTTTCAGATTTTTAAAAAAAAAAAAGAGTTTATTATTTATATTTTGTGGTTTTTACATTCAGCACATGCATATTTTATGCATTTTCTTGTCCATGTCTTTACTTTATTTCCTCTGTAACTGCTGCTTTGATAAAAGCAACATGAATAAAGATTGCTTATGTAAAGCCAGCGTTGGTAATTTTAAGACACTAGCTAAGTACACTAGATTTAAAAAAATCATCCAACCAAAACACCAAGCCAACTCTTTTCCAATGAAAGTAGCTAGCAGCAGTAGCTCCAAAAGTCCCTAAATCTGGCAAGAAAGTCACAAAGTCAGCAGCACAGACAGTCCGTGAGCCACTCCCCCAAAATCAGCATTATAAACGTAAACAACGAACATGGCTGTTCGTGCTCACAGCTTTCAAGCTAGCAGCTTATGGAAGACTCTGGTGATGGGCCGTGAGTGCACAGGTAGAGTGTGCTCAGGCAGGCTGGGACAGGCTTATTACAGTCCTGCAACTTTTTATTTCATTTTTTAGTTAGAGCATTTGATTCATTGATTGCTGTTGGGATGTAATGAGAATTTCAAGAAATATAACAAAACACCAACTCTAGCTTTAAATGATATTGCGTTGATCTACTGCACAACACTTTTAGATGTAGCTCCATTAAAGCAATAACAGTGTAATTAACAGATGTTAAAGGATAACTTTGCATTCCTCCTGTCCACACTGGCTGCTAAGACCTTGCTTCTTGAAGCAACAATGTAAGTGATGGGGGACAAAATCTACAGCCATCATTCTGTATAAAAATGTGTTGCTGAAGTTAATGTGGTCCTGCACCAGTCAGCAGTCTGAGTTAGACTAAATCAAATCTTCCAAAATTACAGTTTCTTTTATATCTGTTCCTCTGCTGCAGCTCAGCAAGGAAACATTAAGAGGACATTTGGTACTAAAAAGACAACAACACTGGAAAAACAACATTGATTTTGCTTTAGAAAAGGATGTCTATTTGTTGCCAGTATGGACAGGAGGACTAACACATACTAACTCTTTTAACATATATACTGTGTAATGGCAAGTGAGTACTATTTCTTGTATTGATTCTTTAAGTATGTGCAGTATGTGTAGATTATGACATTTAGCTCAGCTTTTGCAGCAGAGACTGTCAGTATTTTGAGATAAGTCTGCATGTCCCCAGTCTTACAGTATGTATGTAAAAGACAGTTATGTGGAAATTACACAGTTCAAATCCGTTTGTCATTCTGAGTGACAGGTGATCTTTGAAGCGGTGGTTGGGGATGGTCCGAGGAGAGATATCGCCATTGACGACCTCACTGTCCTGAATGACGCCTGTCCCCCGCCAGGTTAGTGACTGCTGTAAACTTCAAAACTTTAAAGTTAAAAAAGAAAATGGATGAAAGATAAAAATGAATCTAAATGTATTTTGGTGGGGGCTGTTCTAATTGTGGTTGTTTTCTCTATGTCTGTTATTCTTTGCAGGATTTTGTGACTTTGAAATGGACCTCTGTGGTTGGGTGAACAGTCCTCCGGCAGAGTCCGGCGTGGACTGGGACTGGCTCTCAGGTGACAGTAATGGTCATCTTATTCCAGAAAGGGATCACTCCACAAATTCTGCTTTGGGTAAGTCAGCACACACATTACACACCTTAATCTTAAAGAGACAGGTGCTAAAACAGAGTGTTCCAGATGGAGGGTGAATACAAGTGTATTCAGGCAGACGGTATGAGAAAAATGTGTTTTTTTTAACATTAATGGTGCTCTATATGATATCCACAGCATTAACATTGCATCAAACAATGGTTACGTATTAGTATTATGTACTATAATGCTGTGTAGAGATATACTGTAATGGAGTAATGTCTACCTGAGCAGAAAATAAAGTCATGGAAGTGTAGCGCCCACCCTTCACTTCCCCCCAGGTTAACTCTGTTAGCTCTGTTAGCAGTGTTGCCTTTGGTTTCACTGTTAACATTGCTAGCTAGGAGCTGCCGGCTCAGCTGTCGCAATGTTGAGAGCCATGTGGAGGCACTGGGAGTGCTGCCAGTCTTGTATTAAGCACCTTTAAACATGTAAACATGTTCTAGTAGAAACCCAAAACGCAAGTATGAACCTGAAAATGAGCATAATATGTCTCCTTTAAATACTTAGACAAACTGGGAATCTATAAGTGGGGTAAGCAACCGAGTAAAACGCTCCTAACCCGCGATTAATGGAGCTACTGGAGCCAGACTTCAGGTGACTGAATATAACTAGAATGTGAATCTGACGTTATGCAAACTGTTTGCACATGCAGGACGCTGTTGGGAAATGATTCTCCAGGATATTATTTGTTGTTTTTGCTCTCTACAGGCCACTTTGTATTCTTCACCCCCTCTGAGTCTGACGGAGAAGTCATTGCTCAACTGGAGAGTGAGACAATGGAGGCAGTAGATCGAGCTTGCCTGGAGATGTGGCACTACACCAAAGGATGGTTACCGACTGGTGAGTACAGCTTTTTCTACTGTGTCACTAAGCATTCATTTGGTAATTTGAAGGTCACCATTGTTTAAAGGGCGGGTCCATTATTTTTGAGGGCTTTTTTGGGGGGGGGGATTTTTGTTGTTTTTATAATTTTATAGCTTCCCATTGGTGTTCCTTATGTTTTCAAATACAAGCATTCAAATTCAGGTCAAAGTACATATGTTTTCGTGTCAAAATGGTATTTTCCCAAACCAATCTAAAATCCATTTTTTTGTAACCCAAAGAAAGTCACACAGTTACACAAAAAACTAACCAATCAATACAGCAGCAGACGAGCAGCTGCTCAGCGAGGTAAAATTATGAATGGAGTCTGGGCTGCACGGTGGTGCAGTGGTTAGTGCTGTTGCCTCACAGCACACAGGTTCAAATCCGACTTAGGACTTTTCTGTTTGGAGTTTGCATGTTCTCCGGCTTCCTCCCGCAGTACAAAAACATGCAGATTAGGTTAATTGATGACTCTAAATTGCTCGTAGGTGTGAATGTGAGTGTGAATGGTTGTCTGTCTCTATGTGCCCTGCGATGGACTGGTGACATGTCCAGGGTGAACCCCGCCTTCGCCCAATGCCAGCTGGGATCGGCTCCAGCCCCCCCGCGACCCCTAACGGGACAAGCGGTTGCAGATGGACGGCTGAATGGAGTCTGGTATGTTCTATAATGGCTTCTCCTGTCAGAAAGACCTGTCTGATGGCGACATAAAGCTGTGCAAATATTCTAAATATAGCGAACGCTTAAACTAATCCATCCACAGCCACTTTACCTTGCCGTCAGATTGCCCTTTCTGGCGGCAACTTTAGCTTTTATATCACAGTCTTCATAACCAGATCAGACTCCAAACCCAACACTCCAAACTTATTGATTAGCATACTTTGGTAACCTACATCACTGCTTTTTCCAAAGGCTGCGTGGGTGTTTTCATTTAAAAAAAACAAAAACAAAAAAACAGCACAGAACACAGATGGACCCACCCTTTAAAAACTTTAGTTTGAAAATACACATGCATATAGTGAATCATATAGTAAAAGAATAATCAAGCATCTCAAGGTCAAAATAAATAGATAATTATAAAATAAGAGCAATAAATATGACATATGGAGTTGATTACATACAGAAAATCCATCCATCCATCTGCAATCACTTATCTCGTAAGGGGTTGCGGGGGGGTCTGTTGCCGAGGGTTGCAACCTGGACAGGCCACATAAAGAAAATGTATTCTAAGAATCCTAAAAGAGAAAACAATGCTCAAAATATAGTATATCCTAATACTCCAATAAATAAATTGTTTATGAGCGTATGTTTGCATATTTAACTTGGTGTAAGCATCATACGTATAGTACTTTCAAACAGTGTGGAATAAAATGATTTTCCCAACCTCAAAGCTACTAAACAGGACAAAAAGGAGGGAATTGTATGTTAAATGCTTACTGGGTTGTGAGAGCCAGTGGAGCTGTATTGCTATTTACTTTACTACAGCACATATTACACACAGCACAGTACATATATGCATGCAAACAGGCCTACAAACAAAATGCTGCAAATACCAGTATGAGGTCTTATCTATCGAGGGTATCCGTTTTGTTATCCATCCATCCATCCATCCATCCATCCATCCATCCATCCGATGAACTTCGGTGATTCCAGGCCCCTCGTCCATAACTCTGACGGTGTTTCTGAATGAGACTGCTGGACTGCGTCCTGTGTGGACTACCAATGGATTTATGAATGACACGTGGATCCAAGACAGGGTGGATTACAATGCATCAGGACCTCACCAGGTAAAGAAATAAATCATTTCATAATAAACCCTGATAAAGTGTATTGAGAAAAAAAATAAACCAGTGCACATTTCTGAGTCGTCCTTCTTCACAGATGATTTTACAAGCCAGTGGTTCTGCCTCAGTGGGTGGAAGCTTTGCCCTGGATGACGTCCACATCATCAGAGGCAGGTTTTGTGATGGCATCATCCCAACCACCACTCCAAACCCTGCCACCACAACCACCACCGCTCCTGCCTCTGCCATGGACTGCACTTTTGAACAAGGTGACTCCGGAGACTGTGAATTATCTCATCTCTTCATATCAAAAAGTATCCAGGTCAACATTTGAGTAACTCAGTAACTGAATAAACAAATGGAAGTTGTGAGACATTTTAGTTACAGTAGCCTAATTCAGACTCCATAAATTACTTAACACTAGATCTGTTAATATGAACTTTATTTCGCCAGTGTTTTGTGTTTGCATATTCTGAAATGATTATTGGATTTATCGTTGTGTTACAAGTGAAGTATTTTAACATTTAACATTCTATCTTGTAAAACAGGTCTTTGTAGTTGGGTCCAGGAGGTCAGTGATGATTTGAACTGGACTCTCAGTAGTGGACTTCAAGTGGACCAGCCCTGGGATGGACCTCAGTATGATCATAGTGTTGGAAATAATCAAGGTATTGACTATTGGCAATAACATAAACACCAACACTTAGATTTGTTTATTTGATTCACTGTCAATAAACTGAGAATAGAGGCCTCGTAAGGAACCTGATCTGAAAAGAAGTCTGTACAACCACTATAGTGTGTGTATGCAGTGTTTTTGTCCAAGGTGGACATTATTGTTACTGTAGATACAGAAACATCACCAGAACATTAATCAACAATAATTAACATTAACTGTTTCACTTATTTTTCAAGGAAAAATGGAGAAAAAAATGCACTTCTTCCTTCAATGTGAGGATTTTTTTTTCTTGCTTTTCTCTGTTTTATATCATTGTAAATATTTATTCTGGCAGCAATTGAATCGAAGGCAACTGGACTTAGATTTAAGAAGAAGAAAGTCTTTTTTTTTCCCCCTGGGGAAATATTTTTTTACTTTTTTTTTTTTTTTTTTTTACCTTTAATAAAACCCCAAAACACCCAATGCACAAATAAATAAAAATGGGAAAATTTTGAGATGTTGGGGTTTCCCCTCCCAACCCCCCCCGCACTTTGGGGGTTTGGTGCCTTTCTCCGGGGCACCCCCCCAGTCCCCCAGAGGTAAACTGGCCCCCCCCCCCCCACCCTTTCACCCCCCTTTCTTTTTCATTTCGGGATTTTAACCGGGCCCCCCCCCGTTCCCCACCCCAACCCCCTACAACTGAGCTACTCCCGCCGCTACTGCTAGTCCCCACTAGTCAGACTAGTGGGGACTAGTCAGACTGTAGCGTTACGAACTGATGAAGCCTCTTGGATAAGGGGCGAAACGTCTTCAGAGACAAATCTAAGTCCAGTTGCCTTCGATTCAATTGCTACCAGAATGAATATGACCTGGATGAATGAGAACATTCACAGACTCATCATTGTAAATAGAATATCTGGGTGTTTTGACAGTTTGTAGACAATATAAGTGATATGAAGACATTCCCTTTGGTTCTGAGAAAATGTGATAGACATTTTCACAATTTTCCAACATTTTATAGATAAAAAATATGAATATTGAAATCCAAATAATATTCAAGTTAGTTGTTCCCCTGCACATTATCTCTGTCCGTCCCATTCTCATGAACATAAGAGCTTTAGAAAAACTGCAGGATTTTTTTTTTTTTTAATTTGGCACAAACTGAACTGATGAACTGATAAGATTTTTTTTGGTAAAAGGTCATTGTGACCTCACAAAACATGCTTTTGACCATGACCAGAGACAGATCAGGAAGGAGACAGCGCACTGAGAGTCAGTTTCCTCTATCTTTGTCACGTGTTTTCTCCACTGCCCCGCCCTATTAGCTGACTAGCGGCATGTCCTGAGTCTATGAACTCCAACGAGAAGTGTAACGTGAACACAGATTACGACTGATTCTTTTGTCCCCAATATCTTTTGAACATTCTGACACAAAAATTAAATTTTTCAGATGGAAAAATTTTGTTCGAGACCTTTCTCTGTCTCAGCAACACATTCTGATCTGGTAAATACCGTTCGCTAAGACCCTTGCTAGTTTTTGTAATGCTAAATAAGGCTGTTTGCTGTGTAAATTTCTAATGTTAGCAAATATAAATGCATCATTTATTGTAATTTTAACCCAATTTGCTTTCATCCATCCACACAACATTCACAGCACTTCCAAACAAGGTGGGGTGATGGGGAGGGTGGCGAACATCCCATGGCCATGCCCACTTGGGAGACAGGAAGTTTTTACCATTTCAAACCACTGGCAGATAATATAATTACAATAGCTTATAATTCATCATCTTTGTTGAGGAGCATCTTTGCCATAACTCAAGAATTCATAATTATGACAGTTTTACACAAACGTCCAGTAAGATAAGATGAAGTGTTGACTTTTCGGACAGATATGGATGTAAACTGCAACTGTGAGGCTGTAATTCTAATTTGGCGCATACTATAGATCTCAGTGTGTGTTTACGAAATAACTAATGGGTTGAATGGCAGCACTGCCTTGTTATATGATGAAAATAACTCTGATCTAGTGCCGTGCTGTATTCACTGTCTTGCCTCACAACCCTATCTGTGTTTTCTTTGTGCTTCAAGGTTTCTTCTTGCTGTTGAATGGATCTGGGTCTAAGGATGGGGAGAGAGCAGTGGTCTCTGTTCCCATCATCGAACTTACATCACATATCTGTGTTGGATTTTGGTACTCCATGCTCGGGCCTTCAGTATCCACCCTGGACCTGCTGGTTCAGACCGTATGTATCCTAGTTAGCACTATTTCAAACCTGCTACAGGTGTCACTACTTCTGAGCTGTAATGACACGCTTTGTTATAGAAATCCTCTGATGAACTGTTAATCTGGACTCGCCGAGGGACTCAGGATCCAGAGTGGATTAATGCACAAGTAACCATCAGCATCAACAATACAACACGGGTAAAATCTTACTCAACCACATATTCATGTTTGCACCAAAAACCAACCAATGCTGGGTGTTTTTTATGCTGATATATTATGTATGTAGTATTTGACAGTTTAAATCGGACTGATATATTTACATAACATACACAAACATAAGAAATCCTTTGCTTTTAAATGAACTGTGACTATATTTACTACGCAGGACCTTTTGCGGTTGAAAAATACACTGGTTACTTCTCTCCCATGGACAATAATGCCATCACTGTCTCAACTATCTTAAACATAACTTTGTCATTTCTGCACTGCAGTTCGTAGTTATTTATGTATTGATATGTTGACACCAATATATATCTAGTAAGCTAATACCGGCCGATTTTAAATGCTGTTCATCCACAGGTGATGTTCGCTGGCCATAGAAACACCAGCAGTCAAGGATTCATTGCCATTGATGACATTACAGTGAGGGAGGGGGTCTGCAGTGATCAGAGTACGTCAACACAGGCCACCATCGCTTGATGTTCACAGGAAGTTAAAACATCCAGAGATTATTACAACTTTGCCTGTTTTTACACCATTTTAGATGTGTGTGGGTTTGATTCCAGCTGGTGTGGCTTTAAGAATCGCGTCAATCATAAAGGTCGCTGGGGTCACAAAAGAGGCACAAAACATCAGGTGGATCACACCTATGGAACGGAAAATGGTGAGCAGTCTTCATGCTGAGCTGATGTGATTAAAAGAGTAGAGCAGTCATGGTCGCACCACAGCTAGATGAACGTTATGTTGTGAAGTGAATCAGTAGTAAGTCAGTGTTATGTGTTTGAGCAGTAGTTCCTAACCTGGGGATCGAGACCCCACAACAACTCCACAACTATATTTATGGTAAAAAATGAAAGGTTGCAAGGTGATTACTTTACAGGAAAAAACATATTTCTGCTATGTTTTGTAACATGTTTTATTGTGTAATGCCTGACAGTTTTACCTCCTCAGGTCTCTAAAATGATTATAATGAAACAATCTGGGAAGGGAACATTGCTCTTTCTTTTTTTTGAAAACCACTGTTTTAGTGTATGCAGTGTAGGCTAAAACCTAAAGCTAGGAGCTAAGAGTATGCTAGATTTTAAAAATGATCTAACCAAAAAAACTCTGCCCAATGAAAGTAGTTAGCAGCATTAGCTCCAAAAATCACCAAATCTAACAAGCAAGTCATCGACACTGACAGTCCATCCATTCAGGTCTCCTTCCAACGCAACTCCCCCAAAATTATTGTTATGAATGTAAACAATTAACATGGCTGTTGTTAGTTCATACAGTTGTAAAATTAGTTTTGGAAAAGCTCTGGTGCACAATGAGTGCACAGACAGTGCGCATGGATAGGCAGGCAGGTAGGCCACATGAAATGACTGGATGGGTTACCATCCATAGATACCAGATTTTTTTTCTTTTTTTTTTGTCAGAGCATTTGATTTATAGATTGCTGTCAGGATGTAAAAACAATTTCAACAAATTTAACAAAAAATATCTTGAAGAACACTACTGGCCATAGCTTTATAAAGCATAAATGGATTTTTAGCTTCATTAGCACTGTGGCTTTAAAGATAGCAATTTATTGGTCTGCATCCATCACTCATCCAAAGTGAAATTAATGGATTGCCGTGAAATTTTGAGCAGATATTCATGATTTCCAGAGAATCAATCCCACTGACATTTGGTGGTCAAACATTTAATTTGTTCATTACTTAAGTTTCGAAAGAGTGGGCTACCTCTAGGTCTGAGAAGTGATGCCAAGGCTGAAGTGTCTTAAACTTGCATTCTTTCAAACAGCCAGCAGGGGGCGACTAATCTGGTTGCAAAAAGAAGTCTGATTGTATAGAAGTCTATGAGAAAATGAACCTACTTCTCATGATTTATTACTCCAGTAAACATTGTAAACATGAGTTTATGGTCTCAATCACTAGTTTCAAGTCTTCTTCAATACAACATGATGTTCATTTAGTAAATTATGGTCCAACTTAGAGTCAAATAGACCATAAAGCAGGGTATGCTTTGGACGGGGCTTGTGATTGACATGTGGCTACCACGGCGTTGTCCAGTCTGGGAGTTGTCCATATTTTTGTCTTAGAACTTTAACCCTTTCACAGTGTGTTTTCAGTTCATGAAAGATAATTCTATCATTTTGGTCATCTAAAATGTCTTATTTAGTGTTCAGTTGTTCTTAGCTCCACCCTTTTATGTCACTACTGGTTCCAAAAACCAAGATGGTGACGGCCAAAATGCTGAACTCGAGGCTTCAAAACAAAACCTTGGTTTGAAACAGCTCTACCTCTCTCTTTGTTGTAGGTTTCTACGTGACTGTGATGACCTCCAACTCTACACAACCTGAAGAAGCTCAGCTGCTCACACCTGAGTTCACCTCATCTACAGAGATATGTGTGCGCTTCTGGTGAGTCCTGTGCTGTCATCACTCACATTTATACTCTGTTGTCTGATGCAAATGTTAATGTTTGTGTATATGTCTGATGCAGGGCTGTTTGTGTATCTGCTGTTTGTTCAGGTACTGGATACCTGCAGGCTCTTCTACCATCCTTGCTGTGCATGTGCTGCGGAGCGGGGAGCTGGGTGATGCACTTTGGCAGCGATCTGGAGCACCCTCTTCAGGCTGGGAGGTGGCAGAGGTCACTGTGTCCTCCCCTGCAGACTTCCATGTAAGCCGGTTTTTGCAGTAATCCCTTTCCTCTCACTCTCTGCAATCAAACTCTTTCACAGTGAGTCATTAAACTGTATTTTATTTTTCACTCATTGCTGTAAGTCTGCCTCCTAAAACAGTTCATGACCCTCACCAGGTGGTGTTTAAGGCAGCCCATGTGCCAGGCACCAACTCTTCAGTGAAGTTAGATGATGTTTCTGTGAGGGACAGGGCCTGCAGTCCTCCAGGCAGCTGTGACTTTGAGTCCGGACAGTGCACCTGGGTCAACATCCCCAGAGAGGATGGACATGACTGGGTGCTGGCGAGTGGAGGCTTCCAGGGTCCACCGACAGACCACACCACTCAGACCCCAGAGGGTACGAACTTCCATATACTGCTATATAATAAAATAAACATGCAACTGAAGTTGAAATCGCAACCCTACCCAAAGATCCCACTGACAGGGGAGAATATTCCCATTTTATATTACTGAGCCCAGTAAAATGATCTTTAGCTTAAAGTATTTAATCCCGATTAATCACACGATTATCCATAATTATAGGCGATTAATTGCAAATTTATCACATTTTTTTCTGTTTAAAATGTACCCAACAGTAAAGGGAGATTTGTCAAGTATTTAATACTGTTATCAATATTTTTGGAAGTTGACAAATATGCTTTATATATATATATATATATATATATATGATATATATATATATATATATGTGTGTGATATATATATATATATATATATATATATATATATATATATATATATATATATATATATATATATATATATATATATATATATATATATATGTGTATATATATATATATATATATATATATATATATATATATATATATATATATATATATATATGTATATATATATATATATACTATGTATATATATATTATAAAAATAAAAAAAAAAAAAAAAATAAAAAAAAAAATATATATATATATATATGTATATTCATATATATGTATATATATACACATATATATGTATATATATATTGTATGTATATATATATATATATATATGTATATATATATATATATATATATATATACATACATATATATATATATATATATATATATATATATATATATATATATATATATATATATATGTATGTAATGGTAACAACAGCTGTCAGTGTGTCAGTGTGCTGACTTGACTATGACTTTTGTGGGTCCCCATAGAAATAATTTTCAATCACATTGATTGATTATCATAAAGTGGGCATGTCTGTAAAGGGGACATTTGTGGGTACCCATCGAACCCATTTACATTCACATATCTTGAGGTCAGAGGTCAAAGGACCCCTCTGAAAATGGCCATGGCAGTTTTTCCTCACCAAAATTTTGCGCACATTTGGAGTGTATTTAAGCTAGTATGACCCAGTTGGTACCAATGGATTCTTTAAGTTTTCCAGTTTCATGTGATACCAGTATATTCACTGTAGCTTTAAAACAGCCCAGTACAACCTCCAGATGATCGATTGCATTAATGCGTTGAAGAAAGTGAAGTTCTCTACTTTCAAGACAAACTAACGAAAAAGTCTTTATGTCAAATTAACACAATCTCAGGAGTAAATGTAGCAAGATTTGAAAATGTGACAAGCCTCAGGAAATGATTAAATATAAAGTTAGCTGACTAATTAGCTCAAGAACTGCTAATGTTGAAATCTGTGATTAATTTGAGCCACTGCAGCTGCTGTTTTCTGTTACTTATTGACTTCTCTTTTTACCCATGACTTATGTCCTGTTGCTGACATTACCTCCTCCCTGACCCACAAACAATTTCCTCATGTCGGTTCAACAAAATAAACTTGAAACTGAAAAAAGGCTTTGAAATCATTAGAAATTATCATCTTTCTCTAACTAACAATGACCCTACTGCACTAACAGTTGAAGAAGTTCAAATAAACATTAGCAGTGCTGTGAAACATTCACAGCTGATAGTTTGTGCTAAAAATAAGACACATGCACATCAAGTTTACACCTTTAAATGATTGACCAACGATGACGCAGTAAGCAAGTATTGCAGAGGTTTGAAAAAAAATGCTGTATTCTTATGTTATTTTTATCCATATTTTTGCATTCAGGTTGGTTCTTGCTGAGCTCATCGCTGCACCAGAACCACAGTAGCGTAGCGCAGGTGTTGTCAGAGTGGATCCAACTGAGAGACGCCACCTCCTGCCTCACCTTATGGTACCATATGGACAGCAGGTCAGCAAAAGAAAATGACAAACCACCAGCCTTTTCACACTATACAGTATGCAACAATGTGGAGGATGCAGTTTATCCTGTTTAGTTTCCTCTTTGACTTCCTCACAAATTGTGCACAAATGTCATTTAGACATGAATCACCTGCCTCCTCCACTTTGTGCAAGACTAAGAATACTCTGTGGCAGAGTTCACACTTTACACAGATCTGTGCTGAGCTGTCAACTCTCTCACTCTCACTCAACAAGCTGAAAATAGGATCCATGTAGAATATATGAAGGCAAAGTAGCCCAAATGAAACAAGGAGTACTTTGTTTTTTTTAATTTGCTTTGGCTCAATGCTTGAATGAGAAAAACAATAAGTTAAAATCTCTGAACAATTGCTTTGTTGAGATTTCTATTTCATTCAAACTAACTTTGCAATTTGGCACATGTGTAAAAGAGTGAGCACAATTGTCTACATATTAGTACACATTAAAAAGCCCTTATTATGGTGGATAAATGATTAAATAAGCCAAAATGTTTCAGTCACTGTAGGTCTTCGCAAGGGCATTTATTCCTGTTGAAGAAACATGTTGGCTTGTTAATGATTTATCCACTCTAATAAAGACTTTTTAATATTTCCTCTTTGTTGCTACTTGTCTATACTTTGGGGCAGCTGTAGTTTAGAGGTTGAGCGGGTAGTCCACCAATCAGAAGATCGGCGGTTTGATCCCCGGCTCCTCCAGTCCACATATTGAGCAACTGAACCCCAATTGCTCCCATAGGCTCTACCATCATTGTGTCAATGAGTAATAACATTAGACCCTGATGGGCAGACAGAATGTTAAGAAAAAAAATTAGCTAAAATTTTGAAATTAGCATCTGTTTGCAAAAATTTCCATGATTTCTCTTTTTGAGTACTGATAGAACTACAAAGTATTTTGCAAAGGTACTATATAAACACCTTTTGGTTAAACTAACTTTACTGAAGCTGTTCACCTGTCACATAAAAAAATGACCTTTGCTGTTTCAGTGACTCGGGGACGTTGAAGGTGTTCATGCGATCAGGGCCATCGGAGGAGGATCTAATGTTCAGCAGTAACGGCAGCGGAGGCACTTGGACCAGGTTCTCTCAGTCTGTAGAAACCAGCAAACCTTTCCAGGTAATCCAAACGAGGCTCTGTGGCAATAATAATAATAATGATAATGATAATAAGAGAAAGAATGGATATTTTATCAATGATATTCACTGATTCCCTCAACACGCTCAGCTGCTGATGGAAGCAGAGACTAACAGCAGAGGATTTATAGCTATCGATGATGTCAGTATCACACCAGGCCATTGTCAAGGTATTGATATTGTTTTTTATTTTTATAGTTTATTACTGAAATATACTTGATGCAGGACTGTCAGTCGATGTAAATATTTAATCATGATTAATCACGATTGTTCATAGTTAATTGTAATTAACTGCAAATTTATTGCACATTTTTTATCTGTTCAAAATGTAAAGGGGGATTTGTCAAGTATTTAATACTCTGACCAACATGGGAGTGGACAAATATGCTGCTTTATGTAAATATATGTATATATTTATTATTGGAAATCAATTTACAACACAAAACATTGACAAATATTGTCCAAAAACCCTCACAGGTGCTGCATTTAGCATAAAGAATATGCTCATATCATAACATGGTAAACTGCAGCCTGACAGGCAACAACAGCTGTCAGTGTGTCAGTGTGCTGACTTGACTATGACTTGATCCAAACTGCACGTGATTATCATAAAGTGGGCATGTCTGTAAAGGGGAGACTCGTAGGTACCCATAGAACCCATTTACATTCACATATCTTGAGGTCAGAGGTCAAAGGACCCCTTTGAAAATGGGCATGACAGCTTTTCCTCACAAAAACTGTAAATTTGAAGCGTTATTTAGCCTCCTTCTTGACAAGCTAGTACGGTACCAATGCATTAGGTTTTCGAGTTTCATAAGGTGTCAGTATCTTCTAGCTTTAAAACTGAGCCTGTTACAACCTAAAAATTAATTTTTAGGTATAAATGAAAATTTGCATTAATATGTTCAAGAAATCAATGGCGTTAAAACAAATTTGTGCTAACATGTTACTGTGGCATTAACTTTGACAGCCCTAGTTTGATGCTAATTAAAAACAATAAATGAAACTCTTTTCTTTTTCTAACAGTAAACGAAACAAGCTTTGAATTTGTGGGTTGCTCATTTGAAAATGACACATGTGGCTGGGAGGACATCAGTGTTGGCCAGTGTCAGTGGATGAGAGGAAGGAATGGTACTGGGAACACTGGACCCTCCGTGGACAACACAGTGGGCACTGAACTGGGTGAGTCCACACACTAAACCTCATCTGGATCAAGCCTTGAGGGCACTAACAGCAATAACAGTTGGAGCAAAGAGGTTATCAAAAAAATGTTGATGCTCCACTGGAATCAAATCATTACACAAACAAACATAATCTGTGTACAAGGCTGGACATCCATTCATAGAATTATAAAATTACCCTTCATACACTGTAGTTACAAACCCCAAAGATGCCCAGCAACATCTTTAGCCACTTTGGATGATACATTTCTGATCGTAAAAATATGTTTTGGGTATGATAATGCAAAAGAAGCTGAATATATGCTGAATAAGCTGAATATGTTTCCCCTTTTTAAATATGTATGGTAGCAGTGTTGGCTGTAATTTTAGCCAGTGTCTACATCCACATCCTTGTTCTGTTCAAGCTTGGATTCCTTGACTTTAAAGCTAAACATGAAATCTATATTTTTGTGATGTATTACTGACCATTGCTATGGCCGCAGTTTGGATGTTGGACTCTGGAGGACCGTTTTTGTGTCAAATTATTGATTTTTGTAAGTAAGCAGCCGTGTAATAAGCTAGATAATGTACAGCTAGTGGATCATTGTTGTTGAATAAAGGACCCCTTCGCCTTGTGTTGGGGTCCCTGTCGGGGTTGTTTCAAAACAATGATCCGTTGCTTATTAAATTTAAGCTTCAGCACTGTAAAAAAATTCTCCATTAACTCCCCAGTTCTCCTTACCTTGTTCAGAAGCTACATTCTGGCAATGTCACAACATCACGCGGGAATTGCACCATCACATATCACATGAAAATCCATCTTGTCAGGCTTCAAATCATACACTTGTGTCTTGCAGTCCGGAACATGAACCAATCAGCGTCCTGTGAGGAGCTACTGGCAGCTACAGGCGTAGCTTAGGTGTGTGTAACAACACAAAGTGGCGACGTACGTAACAATGGCGGCTTCTGAAGAGGTTAGCGTAGCCGCAGTAGCATCAGTTATATCAGAACTGGAGAGTATTTCTTCATTGAAAGAAGAGCAAAGAACGACACTGGGGGCTTTTTTGTTTTCGCTTGTCTCCTGACTGGCTTTGGCAAGTGTTTGATTGACAGGTTCATCCAATCACCTGCCAAGAATTTTTTTAAGTATACAGTAGTACCTGTCCTTTTCCAAACTGTCTCCAGTAACGGCTTGTCAGATGGTTCTGAACAAACCATCTGGCGGTCATGATATCAATTCTATATCACTTGTTGCTCTAAATCCTCGTGCCACCACGTTTCTACTCCGTCAAATTGCCTTATCATTTCTACTGCCATCGTTTTTCAGGGCTGACTCTGTGCATACAGAATAAAGGGTAATGCTTTGGGTTTTTATCTGTTTGTTCCAGGTTGGTACATGGCTGTGGAGCCTGACCGCGGAGATCAAATGAGCCCTGCTGCCGTGCAGAGTCCCACCATGAAACAGGCCAGCGCCACCTGCACATTACACTTCTACTACAACATGTATGGAGAGGGTATGTTAAATTAAATCACATTCTTGCTCTCTTCATATGTGAGTCTGCATGCAGTCTTTAACTCTGTACTTTATTACAGACACAGAGGAGCTGAGTGTGCTGATGAAGACGGACTCTAGGACCACCGCACTGTGGTGGCTCTCTGGTAACCATGACAATTTGTGGCATCACAGTGAGGTAACGGTTGGCCGAATCCCTCAGGACTTCACCATCCTGTTTAAAGCCTCAAGGACCTTCAACGGGCCAGGACACATTGCCATTGATGACATAGATTTCACCAACTGCACCCTTCCTGGTAGGCTACCTGCATACTCACTTTATTTCAGTTGGCCGCTTTTTTCAAGCCCATGAAATATTTTTGTTTCCTTCTCAGAGCCGCAGCCCTCGTGTCTGGAGAATATGTTCGTGTGCAACAACAGTGTGTGTGTGGAGCACAACCAAGTGTGTGACTTCAGCGATGACTGTGGGGACTGGTCCGATGAGAATAACTGTGGTGAGATATCACTCATTTAAACATAAGCATTAATATGACGGCATATTAAAGCCATTGTAGGCAAAAAAAAATATTAATAATTAAACCCTGAATTTATGAGATTTAAGTAATAAATTTCAGAGAAAACTTTGATATTCTGTGATATTAAAGTTGTAAATTTGTGAGAAAAACTCACAAATTGTGCAAAAACCGTGGTACCGCCAGCTGCCGTCTAAATTTTGCTGCACTTAAAAAAGTGTTATTATGGTAAGGTGGCTCGGAGCGAGGCTATGGTCCTTTCATGTTCTTTGTATTCTTTCTGTACTATTTTATGAAGATAATGCTAACATCAGTGTGCATTTTACTTTATCCTCATCTCAGACCCGTTGTACATTTTAATTTGTTATCAGAGTTATCAGAAAAAAATGGAAAGATTGCTATTTCCTGTTTCCTCTCTGAGGGGTGGCCTCTGAGCGAGGCAAAGGTAACGATACATATACAGTACGTGTTTTCTTTCATGTTCTTTCTGTTAGTTTTTTTTTTGTTTTTTTCATATGAACATAAATAAATACTAATATGATAAATGTGTTAAGCACCCAGCGGCTCACGTTACCGTAGTGTTTAATGCTGTGTTGTGATCAGTTGATCCAAAGTTTTTTCTGAGTTTTTCTCTTGTAAATTTGTAACTTTAATTTCAGAGAATATCCAAGTTTTCCCCAGCCTGTTTTAACTTGCAGTGGCCCTAATACAGCATCACACATTAATACTGAAAAGTTTAAAAATGCTTTTTTACGTACATTTTTAGTGTCATTCCTGATTTGTATGATTTATGTCAGTAAAAATATAACAGTATGAATTGATATTGAAGTTTGTGTGACTTTTCTGAAATGTATTATACATTCATAGAGCTGCAACAATTGGTTTAGTTGAATTCATTGATGGACAGAAAATAAGTTGGAATCTGTTTTTAGAAACAATTTAGTCTTTTTTGCCTGAGAAACTAGTTCCAGCAGAATTTCCTTTTCCTTGTCTAACATTAGAGTAAATTGAATATCTTTGTTTTTTTTTGACTGATAGGACATAACTTTTAAAGATGTCAACTTGGGTCATAGTGTGATGGCCATTTTTCACTGTTTTGTGATATTTTATAGACTAACTGATTGATCACTTAATCGTGAAAATAATCATCAGATTACTCCTTAATGAGTGAGTTGCAGCGCTACACATTCACAGGTTGATGTTCTCGAGTCACAGTTTATAACTTGTCTACCTCTTCCTCCTTTGATAATAACAATGTAGAGCGACAAGGTGTCGTAGAGCGCTGCAGCTTTGAACAAGGCCTGTGCTTCTGGGCGGGAAGTGACGTGGACACAGCTGGAGCTGAGTGGACGCATCACACAGGAGAGGAAGTCTGGCCCAATCACGGGCCTCCCAGAGATCACACCCAAAACTCGGCTGCAGGTATTAAACTCTTGGCCTTGAGGTAATCCTTGTGATTCTCTGAATAACTCACTAAGTAGTTAATGTCCTTTCATCATTTTCCTCTGTAATTAGCTATACTTGAGCTTTTCATAGTATTGTTTAATTTCATTGTACAGGTCACTATGTCATCCCTGGGATTCACCTGTCTGAGAAGGGTCAAACATCAGAGATTCTCTCCAAAACTTTACTGCCAAGCTCCAACTGCACTGTGAGTTCAGACAGTTGCATGTAGCATATGACACTTTGATTTCCTCTTATGAACGAGATGAATGAATTTGTACAAGTATACATGGGTGGCATCCTGACAGGCTGACAAATATGCATATACAGTAGTTGTAGTAATAAAATTCATAAAAGTAATTTAGCAACAAGACTAACAAAGAATGCTAACATACTAATTAGCAGGTATAATGTTTATTATGTTGACCATCTTTTGCATTTGCTAAATAGCACTAAACCGTAGACTGTATATAAGAAGTGGACGTGCTCACTGTGGCGTCACCCATTGGTTGATGGACTGCTATTTTGAAGCCCAAATTTTGGCACTTCCAGATCGGACAATGCTGTGGTAGCAATTTGTCAGTCACAAGGTAGCCACACCCTACAGCATCCCATCCCATACCACCCTGCTTTATGGTCTATTTGACTCTTAATGGAACCATAATTTACTTAATGAACATCATGCTGTATTGAAGAAGACTTGAAACTAGTGATTGAGACCATAAACTCATGTTTACAATTTTTACTGAGGTAGTAAATCAAGTGAGAAGTAGGCTCATTTTCTCATAGACGTCTATACAATCAGACTTCTTTTTGCAACCAGATTAGTCGCCCCCTGCTGGCTGTTAGAAAGAATACAGGTTTAAGGTTCTGCTTGGCTTCCCTTTTCAAACCTGGACATTGCCCACTGCACTAAACATGAGGTACAGCTAAGGCTGATGGGAATGTCAAAGAAAGTTTTACTGGTATTTGGAAATAAAACAGTGTCTCAATCTCTGTATTTGTTTTTGTTTTTTTTTTTTCGCTTTACTTATCTGGCACAGCACAAATAAAAGCTTCTGACTGCTTCTGAGTATTTTACAATAAGCCTTTGCTGCTGTGTGTGTGTGTGTGTGTGTGTGTGTGTGTGTGTGTGTGTGTGTGTGTAGCTGCTTTTATTATCTATGTCTTGCTTATCTCTGAGCTACAGTACATCATTAACCATTCGTATAGGTTGATCACAGTTCATTAGACTGTTCAGCTTATAAAGATAAAAGCAATTGATTCATTTTTGTTTTTAAACACATCACAACTTTCTTTTCTGTACATCCCTTCACGTCACATCCCATGACTCTTATTGTTTCCACGTAGGTGAGATTCTTCTACTTCAGCCTGGACGATGCTTCAGCCAGACTGTCGGCCCAGTCCAGGACGCTACGGTCTGGTAGTGAGGACGCCGTGTTATGGCTCAGGGAAAACTCACAGAGCTACAGCTGGCAGAGAGCAGAGGTCACGTTCTCCTCCTCACTCAATAGCAAGGTCAGTGAGGACACAGGCCGTTCACTACATGACAGCTGAAAGCTTCAGTCAACCAAAGGCCTCGTTTATGAGGCTGTTAACTCTCATATGAGAACGCAAATATAAAAGGAGGATTTTTCAAAACAGTCAGTCAAATGAGAGCACGTAATGTAAAAGATGGTGTTCATTGTCATCAAAATAATTAGAAATTATTTGGTTTTATAGCCCGTTACTTTACTGTTTTGGTTCACTCACACCACTCTCATCAGCGCTGTTTTCAGCTGCAGCAGATTTTTCAGCAAAAAAAGCTCTAAAAACCTGCTGTACACTACCTGCTCAGTTAAAAACATCAGACAGACACAGTTAGTGACTAGCTGGTGAACATAGTGGAGCCCGATATTTTCCTCAGAAGTTGGCAGAGACCAAAACCAAGCTACAAGGAGAGAGACAATGGGATTTCGGTTCATCAGGTGCCATTAAATATGACTCCAAATGAAAGCTAATCTGCTCCATGTCTGCTCGATGTATGAATAATAGGGCTGTCGAAGTTAACATGTTAACGCAAATTTGTTTTAACGCCAATGATTTCTCTAAGACATTAATGCAATTAATTGGTGAGGAAAAACTGGCATGGCCATTTTCAGAGGGGTTCCTTTGACCTCAATATAACCTGTCTGAATGAAAATGGGTTCTGTGGATACCCACCAGTCTCCCCTTTACAGACATGCCCACTTTATGAAAATCACATGTAGTTTGGGGCAAATCATAGTCAAGTCAGCACACTGACACACTGACAGCTGTTGGAACTGCAGTATATTTTTTTATGGTAAATGCAGAACCTGTGAGGGTTTCGGGACAATATTTGTTATTGTTTTATACTGTTAATTGATTTCAATAAATGTATCCATACATTTTCATAAAGCAGCATATTTGTCCACTCCTGTGTGAATAATAGTATTAAATACTTGACAAATCTCCCTTTAAGGTACATTTTGATAATGAAATAAAATATAAAATGTGTGATTAATTTTTGATCTAGCCATAATCTAGTCTAACCATGGACAATCATATCCTTAATCTCGATAAAATTTATTATATAAATGTTGAATAATCGTCCATTTTGGTCTTTGTTCTCTGAGATTTTGTTAGTCAATAAGTCATTTTTAGGCTTTTTTCATGCTGAATGACTCATTTCCTAGAAATTTATGATCACGTCTCTGTTAAGGCGGCAGTAGCTCAGTCTGTAGGGAGTTGGTCCGGGAACCGGAGGGTCACCGGTTCAAGTCCCGACATGGACCAAGAACTGAGTGTGAACTGGTAGCTGGAGAGGTGCCAGTTTACCTCTTGGGCACTGCCGAGGTGCCCCTGAGCAAGGCACCAAACCCCCAACTGCTCGGGGCGCTTGTCAGGAGCAGCCCCATCACTCTGACATCTCTCCATTGTTGCATGTTTGTGCATGTGTGTGTTTGGGTCTGCATGTACCGTGTATAAATTAACAACAGAGTGAAAAAATTGAATTTCCCCTCATGGGACTAATAAAGGAATATCTTCTTCTTCTTCTTCTAAACACAAGATCTGAAGTTGTGCTTTTATGTGATTCTTTGTGGAGAAACTGTTTTACACATCAGTTTGATAAAGTCAACTAATTATTATGATTAGTCAACATAACTGTGAGTGTTGGTCGACTAAGAATTTCTTTGGTTGAGGAAACCCTAATCAATATCAATGGCTTAGATAGTTATAGAAAGTAGTTTGAGCTTTTGGTACAAAACTGAACAGCTGGAGAAAATCAGTATCACAAATTTGGCCTTGACTTTATTTTTTTTATCACTGATAAAAACAGAAATAAAAAGCAGCAGCAGGGTCAGAGTGTAGTTTTTAATGATCATCTCCTTCTCAGATTGTCTTCAGATATGAGAGCGGTGATGGTCACAGAGGGCTGGTTGCGCTGGACGACATCTCTTTTTACGGGGAGTGTCTGTTTGACCCTGACAACAGCAAGCTGCCTGATCCGACCTCTGCCCCACCTGTACCTTCTGACACACCCACTTCTCCAGCCACACCCTCAGCCTCAACCAAACCAGCCCTCCCCTGTCAGGTAAACTACTAGACATAATAAGCTCATGCCTGCCAAAGTAAATTCTGTGAAAAGTAATCCATAAAACAAGTGAAAGTAATCCAGAGCTGCCATTCTCTCTCTTTGGCGTTGCAGGATCATGAGTTTTTCTGTTGGCAGTCAGCTGGAGAAGTGTGTATTGTGGCAGCTTTACAGTGTGATTATCATCCAGACTGCCCCCTGGGGGAGGACGAAGATGGCTGTGGTGAGCCGCATGTTGTACTGACTAAAAATGCTTCTTCCATCTTGTCAGCAGCACACAATGATTTACAATAACAATTACATTTAACCTAACTAGGCTGTTACACTCTCTAAAGTAAGGAGAAAGAGATAAATTGAGCATGTGGGTCAAGATGAATGTAAACAAAATTAGTCATGTGATCCCTGATTGTGAGACTAAGTTATACAGGTATAATGCATAATGATAAAATTATTAGAAAAATCAAAAAGTGTGGTTTTATTTCATTTAATTACCATATTGTTAGCGCTATAAGGCACACTTAAAATCGCCCAACTGTTTAATTCAGACACTGATGATGAAGGATTTGATGGATTTGTGGAAGAGGAATGAACTGAAAAGTGAGTGTATTGTTTTGTATTTCATGTGTTACAACTGAAAAATGTTGAGAGTTATTGAAGTTACTGAGTTATTAAATGAATAAGTTTATCTTATCTGACCGTTTTATTTCGCTTAATGCGCCTTATAATCCGGTGCGCCTTATAGTGCGAAAAATACGGTACATATACTTTTTCACTATTCACGTGTTTTATATATCACATAACATGATCAGCTATATCAAACATGATTATGATGACAGCTGTTTTTGGCCAAATCTTGCAGTATTTGTTTAAAGGGGACATATCATGCTCATGCATTCTTGTACCTGGAGTCCCTACCAACCCACAAACTGTGACATAAGACAACCCAGTCAGTTTTTTGTGGGCTGTCTAGATCAGAAAACATATGATTCATCAAGCCATTCAGATTTGACTCCCCTTCCTATGTCACATGCAGGTCCATTAGAATATACCACCTGCAGCTTGGGAAATACCTTTGCAGAGGTGCACCATATTTTTCTCATGAGCCAATTAGAGCAGACTGTTTTTTTTCAGGACGGGGCCTTAAAGAGACAGGCACCAAAACGGAGCGTTTCAGACAGAGGGTGAATACAAGTATATTCAGACAAACAGCATAAGAAAAATAATGTGTTTTGTGAATGTTAAAGCATGTTAACATGTTTTAGTTGAAACCCAAAAATACACGTATGAACCTGGAAATGATCCACAAATTACAAAATCTGATCTAAGATCTGCAAAAACTTGCAAAAACTTTCAGTACTCCTAATCTTAACTGTTCAGGATCAGTGTCTAACCTTAGTAAAGAGAAAGGTAACGCCTGCTCATTACTCCATGACACAATATTTTTACTGACTATGTTTTGATCATGCTTGGATTAAAAAACTTGAAACCACATCCATATTTATAAGTAAAGCGTACCATCAGGCAAAGAAACTCTGATGGCAGATGTAGTTCATCTGAAACACCAGTGTGATAAAAACATCCACAAACAATTCACATTTTGATGAAGTACACAAAAAACAATATAGAAAACCCATCCTTCTAATATAATGCCTCTAAATATCAAACATGTTATTTTATGTCATATTCATCATCTCATATATCAGAAAATCCATCACCTACATTCAGAAATATATTACACTACACTGAAGTAAAGGAAAAAAAGAAATATTTAATACTGGTACAATACATTGCCTAAATACTTAACCATCTTGCAAGTGTTTCCCTTTATTTGCAGGTTCCCCTCTAGACATGACCCATTTAAAGAGAAATGATGGTATTGGTTTACTCACAGAGAGGTCGACATACTCTACTACCAATTTATTTAAAGTTTATACATTTTAAAAACAATTTTAAAAAACATTTTTCCTAAATGTGATCAATGAACTAACATTCACCTCCTTTTTTTCAGCTGTATTACTCACACCATGTCTTAAACTTTCAGGTCGGTGCACATTTGAGAGTGACCAGTGCCGATGGACCGACACCAGTGATGGACCGAGTCGATGGCAGAGACAGAAAGCCAGTAACAACACCGAGCCGCCCACTGATCACACTACAGACACAGGTGACTTTAGTGGCTTATTGACTGAATAGTTTATTGCTTTTAATGGACCCACACTACCAGAATACACAGGATAACATGTCAGATGACATGGCCTGGAAGTCATCATAACTACAGTCATCTCTGGGTGTTTTCCTTTGTTCTCAGGCTACTACATGAGGGTGAATTTCAGTCAGGGGTCCCCGCAGAGTGAAGCCCAACTCCAGAGTCCTCCACTGGCCCCTTCATCCCCCTACTGCCAGATTCTGTAAGTGATAACCACATTCATTTATCTCATTATCATCCCTAATGTCTGTTAAACATTTGTTTTGCTACTTAGTTGAATATTTAAAGTATGAATTGCTCAATACTCCCCACAGCCCGCGTCTTTCTACCGCGCAACTCTCTTCCCAATCCAACACTCTCCTCTTCTTCCTTCCTTCTTTCCTAAACGCAGGTTTCACTTCCACATCAGTGCAGAGAGTGCTGGGTCACTCAGAGTGCTTATGCAGCAAGCTGAGGGGAGTGAAGCAATCCTGTGGTCACGCAGTCACAACACTGTCTCCCATTGGACGCCAGAGCATCTCCCTCTAGGCCTGCACCAGCAGCCTTATAAGGTACGTGCTTGTGTATCCACTGTTAAGTTTTAATCCTAATGACGTAATCCTAATGAATAATCCTAAATCCCGACATGGACCAAGAACTGTGTGAACTGGTAGCAGGAGAGGTGCCAGTTTACCTCTTGGGCACTGCCGAGGTGCCCTTGAGCAAGGCACCAAACCCCCAACTGCTCGGGGCGCTTGTCTGGAGCAGCCCCATCACTCTGACATCTCTCCATTGTTGCATGTTTGTGCATGTGTGTGTTCGGGTCTGCATGTACCGTGTATAAGTTAACAACAGAGTGAAAAAATTGAATTTCCCCTCGTGGGACTAATAAAGGAATATCTTCTTCTTCTTCTTCTTCTTCTTCTTCTTCTTCTTCTTCTTCTAAACAAGTCATAATGTGCTCCTCACCAAACGTGATGTGATTTTAACAACAGAGTGATAATCAAGTCTATAGTCATCAAATTTGTCTACACCTCTGGTACAAACCTGTTATCGTATTATTTTTGGTAAGTAATATATTAATAAACATGTATAGAAACGCAGTATTATTAGGTAGACTATGTAAAGTTAAAGCCATCTAACACAACAGTCCTGCAATAAGTCTGACCGTTACAAAGGTTTAATGTTCAGTTTTTATTAAAACTGTTTTAGAGACATGTTGATTTAGCTTTATTATCGTTTTAGCTGCTACAGTGATAGAGCTGTTGAATTATACCATGTTATACTGAGAAATTTTTCTTATATTTTGTCAGCCTCATTTATATCAGTGAGTAGAGACTAAATATTAGAAATGAGTAAAATGCAATGATATTCAAGAGCACTGCAAACTGCAGCCTCCCCAGTGACCATAAAGTTGATGCAACACCTCAGTAAAACAGGATTTACAGTGGGATTGTTGTATTAGACTGCATTAGTTTTCGCTAGGTGTACTTAATAAACTGGCAAGTGAGTGTACATCCAAATGTACAGTAGTTTTCATATATTACTGTCACAACCTGACTCATAAGGCCAGGACAACGAGCAAGATGCTTCATTTTCAAAGGTTAAAAAAGCAATTTGTTAAGATAAAATAGGTAAATAAAGTAGATAACAAAACAGAATCAGAGTATGGGATGTGAATATCAGTAGTGTCAGTAGTGGGGCATGGGGGTGAGGATGGTATATAAATGTTGGTAACTGCGTTGCATTTTCTAAAATATGTCCATGTGCAGGGCATTTGAAGTGTAATGCAATATTTCCATTGCTGCTGAGGACGCTAATCCTTCAAAATGTGAATGTAATCGTTTCTATTCTCAGGTTTGGTTCAGCAGCATGAGTAAAGTGACTCAGATGGACACTGCTGCCGGAGATCACAGTATTGCTGTGGATGATATCTCTTTTATAAACTGTGAAAGGTCCTACCAACCACCAGGTGAACACGGTTTCCATCAACATTACATGTCGGTTTATTGGACATGAGGAGTAGTGGTGTGATTCATAACATTTGTATAAAGTCTACATGAGAGGGCATTGGGGAGGAAAGTTTGCTCATTTTTAAATAATGTTTCCCTCCTCAGCTCTGTCTGACTTTGGCTGTTCGTTTGAAGATGGTCAGTGTTTTTGGGTTCAGGGGGCTGAAGATGAGTTGGACTGGCTCAGCAGGTCTGGTCCCACTGAGACCCCTAACACAGGGCCTGCAGGAGACCACACTACAGGCAAAGGTCACTATTATTCTTGATTATTATTATTATTATTATTATTATGACGATGATGATGATAATAGTGTTGTGCTCTTATGAGTTACATTTATGCACAGAAAGCACATTATTGCCTGTGCTGAGAATTGATTTTTTCTTTTAAAGTCAACTTTTGTAACCTTCACTGTGACTGTGGCCTCAAGTGATCATTACTGGAAAATGACACAAGACGAGAGGACTGCTAAAGGCAGAAAAATGACTCAAAAATGCTAGTTACACAGTTGTACTGGTCATCTCAAACCTAGTACGGAGTTGGCAGTACAAACCCCTGAGTATCAGAGCTATCAGTCGATTAAAATAGTTAATCATGATTAATCGCTAATTAATCACATTTTTTAGCTATTTAAAATGTACCTTAAAGGGAGAGATATCAAGTATGTAATCCTCTTTTCAACATGGGAGTGGGTAAATATGCTGCTTTATGTAAATGTATGTATATCTATTATTGGAAATCAATTAACAACATAAAACAATGACAGATATTGTACAGAAACCCTCACAGGTGCATTTAGCATAAAAATATGCTCAAATTATAACATGGTAAACTGCAGTGGTTCCAAACCTGGGGGCAGAGGCCCTCCAAGGGGTTAAAAGATGAATCTAAGGGGTCATAAGATGACTACCAGGGTCAGAAATAGGAAAAAAATAAATTCTAACTCCCAAATTTTACTCTATTTTTAAACTTTTAAATCTTTTCTTTTGTGGTCAAAAAAATCTTTTTGTCAGTACACATTTCTTTGTGTTAAGCTGTCAGAACTAGAAAGGTTTACAACTACTGTTTGTGTTGTTTCACAGGGAAATACCTTTACATCAAGAGTTCCCGACCAAGCGTGAAGGGAAATACGGCCCAACTGAAGTCTTTGCTGATGCCACCTGCTGGTGAAAAAGGATATTGTTTCACATTTTGGTACCACATGTTTGGAGCAACTGCTGGCTCCTTGAGGATGTTTCTGCAAACAGCTGATCCCTTGAAGAAAACATTGGTAAAAAACCTGCATGAAATCAGTAGTGTTCTTGGTTTGCTGTATGTTTGAATGAGCACAGAGATAAGGTCAGAGAAGGACGCCCTTTTTACTTCTCTTTACTACAGTGTTAGAAAAACGGCTGTGAGGTTGATTGAGAAATATTTATTATTGCTCCCACTGGGTATCCTCTTTGTTATTATACTTTTCATAAGTTGTGAAATACTGATTGCACAATAACATTAATGCATTGTAGATAGAGTGCAAGCTGCACAGTTTCCGTGCATACCACGGTGTTGCAAAAACTTCCTCACATCCTCATTGTGACGAGTGAATCAGACTCCTGTCTTTCCTGTAGGTGTGGCAAAAATCAGGAAATCAAGGGGACGAGTGGCTGCTGGTGCAGAGCCATGTGACCTCGCACAAAGTCCACCAAGTGATTCTGGAGGCTTCAGTTGGGGGAGAGGCCGGAGACATAGCCATCGATGACATCTCCCTCATCAGTGGACTATGTCCTGCCTCTGGTAATAAGACTGAAACTGAAGAAAAGCACAGAAAAATACATTTAAAGGAGCAGTGTGTAACATTTAGGGGATCTGTCATATTAATATTTATGTTGTCTTTAGTTAGTCATCACCTGAAAATCAGAATCGTGTATTTGTTACCTTAGAATGAGCCGTTTATATCTACATACAGAGCGCGTCCTCTTCACTCAGCCAGCCTGTTTGCACGAAAATGCATATAAATAACACAACAATGCGCAAGGGATTTAGCATGCAATAAGAACTCGTCAGACTAGTGGGGACTAGTCAGACTGTAGCATTCGAACTGATGAAGCCACTTGGATAAGGGGCGAAACGTCTTCAGAGACAAATCTAAGTCCAGTTGCCTTCGATTCAGTTGTTGCCAGAATGAACATGCAATAAGAACATCTTTCTTACGTTTGACGTGTCCTTTGTACGCCATGCAGTGTAAATGCATCTGTGAAAATATGCCTCACTCAGAGCTAGTGACATAAATATGAGATGAGAAAGACCGCTAATGGCGAACAGGTTGGGAGATGGATGGGTCCAACAGACAGAACTCTCAACCAGGAGACTGGTGTCATGTGGTTGTTGTGCAAGTTACCTTAGTGACGTTTGTCACATGATTTTTATTTCTGTACTTATGTCATGTTGTTAACGTACGCATGTTATACTTAGTTTATGTACCTATTTTAAGCCCAACCATGTTTTTCTAATGTCAGTGGCTTTGTTGTCTAAACCTAGCTGTGGACATTACCGTAGTTTTGTTGTGCAGCGTACAAATGACACATGAATGACACGTAAAAAGCCTAAAATGCAGAATGTCCTTGTAATGCGTAATGTGTTGAATGTGCTAGTTATACACATTCCCTTGAGATCAGGTTGCCTACAAGCGTGGCACATTTATTTCAGTTTCACTTGGTTACAATCTGCAACCTCGCCGCTAGATGCCGCCAGATCCTACACACACTGCACCTTTGATATGTTAGAGCAGTTGACTAGACTGTAATTTTCTGCTGAGCTGTTTATTTTTTAAGTGATTCAGTATGTAACCAGCAAGTAGAAGTAAGTAAGTAAAGGACTGACAATAACAAGAAAAGAGGCAGTCAAGGCACATTGTAAAGAACCACTGTCTGTCCCCAGTGAATCACATTCACTCTACTATATCTTCCTCCTGTAATAGGCTTCATAATGTTAGGGGAAAAGACGTAAATAATGTAACCCGTCTCCCTCCTTACTTCTCATTTATTTAGTTTTTGTTGGCACATATACTTGATCTAACCTTGGTTGATAGGGATGTCTTGATACAGTTAGTCCTGCATTTAATGGGTAAGTCTGGCTATATTCTAGATTATTCCTGAAAAGTCCAAAATGAACAATGAATGGATCCCCCTTGTCTGTGCATTCAAAGCCTAATATGCTTCATTTCTCTGTGCCACTGAGCTCTATTGTTGTCCAAAATCAGTTGAAGGTGCAGTGTGTAGGATGTGGCGCCATCTAGTGGTGAGGTTGCAGAAGGTGCCTCCTGTGTGCCAAGTATGTAGGAGAATTACATGAAAACATGAATGGTCCTCGCTAGAGCCAGTCTTTGGTTCATCTGTTCTGGGTTACTGTACAAATATGGTGGCCAGCTCTGTATGTTATATATGTTATATACAATAAATATCTCATTGTAAGGTAATGAAAACACAACCATTCTTATTTTCAGGTGATTATACACTAAAGAAAACATACTTATTAATATTATATTCAGTTCCTGTCAGTAGATCCCCTAAATGTTATACAGTGTTCCTTTTAAAACACATAAATGAGCCACAATGTTGTGACATGTTCCTTCATTATAGTTTATTTTCCCACAGACACCGGCCTGCTGTCATTAGTACAATAGATGCGCTGCTTCATCCTGTTTGAGTAATGTTTGATTAGAAGGAACAAATGTTTTCAGGGCTGAGAGTCCGACGGGCTGAGGAACATGGGATTTGTTGACAATGACAAAAATACTGAATAGTGTCATCTTTTTTTTTACAGATTATTAGTGCATGGCATAATTTCCAGACAATGCAGAATTTGAAGAAAATAATTACTAAACTAAAGAAAATAACAAAAAAGCAGAGAGGAATCAGACGCAGTCAGTCTTCTGGAGGTTGTCTAGGGCTCAGCATTAAAGCTAGAGTGAAGATATTGGTATATTATAGATCAAGAAGAAGGTATCCACTGGTACCAACCATGCCATACTAGCTTGTCACAAAGGAGGTTAAATAACGCTCCAAACTTGCACTAAATTTTGGTGAGGAAAAATTGGCTTGGCCATTTTCAAAGGGGTCCCTCGACCTCTGACCTCCAGATATGTGAATGAAAATGGGTTCTGTGGGTACCCACAAATGTCCCCTTTACAGACATGCCCACTTTATGATAATCACATGCAGTTTGGTACCTGTGAGGGTTCCTGGATAATAGATGTAATGCGTAGGTAATTGATTTCCAATAATAAATATTCATACATTTACATGAAGCAGCATATTTGCCCACTCCCATGTTGATAAGATTATTTAAAACTTAACAAATCTTTCTTAAGGTACATTTTGCGCCGATAAAAAAAGTGATTAATTTGCAATTAACTCTGATTAATCATTGACAATCTTGTGATTAATCACAATTACATTTTTTATTCGAATGACAATCAAAATATTAACATACAAAGTACATACAGTATACGTCTAAACAAGGATTAGAAATCATAAGTCAAAGACTTTTTAAATTACACATTTCTATGCATCAAGGGCTTTCAGGGTCCACAAAGAAAACAGGAAAACAGTCAAAAATGTAAGAAAGATTGTTTGAAGCGCTGTCAGTAACCTCCTGTTTAGTCCTTGTTTAACGCCCCACTTAGACTTAGTCCCATACACCGTGTTTGAGCACTACTGAGTGCTAAACTTTGAGTTACCATATTTATTTGCACAGTGTATGCATATAATGAATTTCAATTTATTTATTTTGTATAAATATATACATATAATGAATGACACTGGTAGCTTTTTATAATGCTTCCCAAACATTACCCTGTAGATGTGTGTGACTTCGAGGAGGGGAGCTGTAACTGGCAGCAGCAGACCACCGATGACTTTGACTGGGTCAGACAGTCGGGCTCCACCCACAACCCCAACACTGGGCCAGACAGCGACCACACCACCAACACACCCACGGGACATTACTACTACCTGCCCTCCTCTGCTGCTGACCACGCCGGCCAGACGGCTAAAATGTCTTCACCACTGTACCCTGCAGGTGAGACGGTCACAAGATCTACAAGCTAGTAGTGATTTCCCACAAGATAGTACAACAATTAAATTGAAAACATGTAGTTGAATGTCTCCATAAAGAAGACATCTGCTTTAAGACATCTGAATGCATTGTGATTGTAGGGTTGGACCCCAGGATGTCTGTGATCTCCTTTCACTGCCCAACAAACTGGCCGTTTGGTTTATTTAATTTAGTGTATTCATTAATTTCATTAAGAAATTTATGAATTAATGAATTTTGCTGATGCTTTTCCTCACTGGTCAAAGTCTGTGACCTGGCAACCATGGTGAAATCAGTTGAGGAAATACCAAGCACCACCCACCTGCTGGAGCACAGCCAATAGGAACATTCTCTGAAGTGACCTGTGATTGGCCAGGAAGTGCAGAAGTCTAGTCTTTCTCTGAACTCTTGAATTACAATATGCTGAAAGGTTATTATGTTTTTTTTGCCCAATGATGCCAAAAATATTCTGCCTACTGCAGATATAATCCACTAATCATTTCCGTTCCAGTTGTATATACTGTTTGGTAGGTAAATCTTAAGAAAGCGTCATGTTTAGAAGATTTCTGTATGTAAAATTTGTAAAATAACTCCAGCTGTCCGATAAACATGGTGGAAAAAGTACAATTTTTCCCTCTGAGATGTCGTTGAGTAGAAGTATAAAGTATCATAAAATGAAAACACTCAAGTAAAGTACAAGTGCTTAAAATTTGTACTTGAGTAAATGTACAAAAGTTACATTCGATCACTGCTTTTCTCCACAGTAAAACACAAATATGTGGACCTCTAAGCTACATTAATGTTTACAGGGGTGAAATATGTGTCTTTGTGATGTTTCAGTCATCTGATCTGGTTTCTTTCCTCTGGCCCTTCAGGTAAAGGAGCTTGTGTGCAGCTGTGGTACCACATGTATGGCAAAGGAATGGGGACGCTGAACGTTTACCAGCAGAGCGAAGAAGGGAAGCAAGCTCTGATTTTCTCTCAGACTGGAGACCAGGGCCGGCTGTGGAGATTTGGTCAGGCGTCACTTCTGCCCCGGGTGCAGCCTTACAGGGTGAGTCACAAAGATCTGTCTGCAACAGTCTGGTAGTAATATAGTTAAGAGTCATTATTGGAAAAAAAGAGGTATACATGGACAATGGTGGGGGTAACTAAGTCCATTCACTCAGTTTTGAGCCATGTGGACTTTATGCCACTTTATACTTTCAAGAGGACCTGTTATTTCCTTTAGTGTGTTATATAGTTTTTTGTTCATGTAAAAGGTGGGCAAAGTTATAAAGACCAAAGTCTAGGCCAAAAGGAGTTACTGTCGCCCACAGACACACTGCTCCTGAACTGCTCGAGACATCTTGCCACTTTGTTATTTAAAAATAATTAATAAATAAAAAACAAATGATAGGCTCAGGGTGCATCAGGGCAGCCAGCACTAGATTTTTTTAAACAACAGTGACACATGTCTCTCTATTCCCTGATATTTAAAGAATAATTTAAAAACCTACAGAGGTTAAGGCCATCAACATTAAGTGCAGCATAAACCAAACACACACTGTGTCATAACAGCACTGCTCTGTTCATTTTATTTTCATGTTCTTCTGCCAGAAGATGAGTTTGTCCACATTCTCGGCAGCCCTGGATGTCCATCCATCTGTAGTCAACGCTACGTGGTCTATGTTGGACAGTTCTTTCACAATTCCTCGTCGTGTCTGTTCATACAGTTTGGGAATGACTGTGTAGCTAATGTGTCTGCAAAATGGCATATTATAGTGCAGCTCAAGTACCCGAATCATATGCTGAAATCGAGCGGCCTACACAACTGCTTTAGTTGTGTTTTTTGCTCTGTCTGAGTCTGCATGTAGAGGCTGTTTAAATGCTGCTGGGACACACCGGAATGATGTCTCCATAATTGATTTATCATATTGGAAGTATTGTTGCTAGCGTAAGCCACACGTGTTGCAGAGTGCTTACACACAGTTGAGATTTTATCCATCACTTTTTTCCCATCACTGTCGTACGTAACACCAAATCCGTAATGCTCCCACACAGCAGAGCGAAACAACGCTGGTAGCCTTTATCATGTCCACTCACCATTTCCTATCATGTCATTTTGGAACGACAGCCGTACTCTGCACTTCATCAATGTCTCTGCCAACTGAGAAGTTTGAGAAGGAAGGAGGCTGGGTCACGCGTCATCAACGCGTCGCATCTTTGGAGGTATAATTCATGCTCAGTAAAATCTGGTCAGCCCTCGCCGAAATTGAGCCAATAACAGCACACGACCGCAGCTTCAGTTACACTGTGCATGTGTTTTACCTCATATTCCTGTCCACCCGTGTCTCAGCCTCTTTCCATAGGCCTTGATTTCTAGTGTGGCAATAAACGGGATGAAAAAAATACACAATCGGCCTCATAACCTATTCAAATGAACTGAATGGTACATACACAAACCAAACCATGACTAGCGAACCGGTTTGTTTTTTTACCTTTTACTTTACCTCTTATACTTGATAGCCCAGAATGGACAAACCAAACACTGGCTCTTGAATGAGCCTTTCTGATTTTTACGTTACCTGAAGGCCAACGTAGTTCTCCGTCATGCTTATTAAACCTTGGTAACGGGAGCTGCAGAGTGCCGCCAGCTGCCGTCTGACTTTCGTCGCTCCTAATGTAGTGTTATTATGGTAAGGATGGCCTCTAAGCGAGGGGAACGGTGGTACCACAGTTTTCTACCCAGCAGCTCATATTACTGCAGTCTTGGAAAGGGAGGGGTGAGCAGAGGGATACTCAGTTGGCTACAATCTGCAACCACAGTGCTAGATGCTGCCAAATCTTACACAATGTACCATTTCTTAAGATATTTATTTGGGTGGAGTTACCCTGTATTGACTTACCCATGCTATAAAGCTAAACACAAGAATAACTCATAGATTTCCATTATTTTAATGTTGATTCAGTTTTGATATCTAACAGTGTCAAAATGAGACGAGAATGTGATCTGACCTCTATAGCACTGATTTAAACTACATATTCATATTTTACTGTGAGTAGGCAGTTGTCATGGTCACTCGCTGTATGTTTCAGATCGTGGTGGAGGGGGTGAAGGCTGGCCCCAGCCAGCAGGGAGACATGGCCTTCGATGATGTAAAGCTGACAGGCGCTCAGTGTCCTCCTCCTGGACATTGTGACTTTGAGAGCAGCATGTGTAGCTGGAGCAACCTGGGAGGAGGCGTCGACCAGGGGGACTGGCTCCGTGGCAGAGGAGCCTCCCCAAACCCCAACACTGGACCCAGTGTTGACCACACCACCAACTCCACCCACGGTAAGAATACGTACATTTCAACAGGATGTTTCCAATTCATGGAAACTCACACAATTGTACATCACAGCCTCATTTTCATTTTTCAACTGGGACCTGTTTTCTTGTGTTTTTGTGTCTAAATGACTGATAGGAGCAACAATTTCTGAAATTGGTTCAGTATTGCTGGTTTTTAGAGCTGGAAACTGCTGGCTGCTGCATCTGAAAACAGTGCTGATGAGAGTGAAGCAGAACAGTCTAGTTGTGGAAGTCTGTGATAAATCCCTGTGGATTTGTCACTACAAGAGACCCTTTTCACATTACACATAGTCATTTGATCCATTCTCAATACAAGACCAGAATCAGATTTATTTTTCAAATACATTTCACTCCATTTGTTTGCATTTCTCTCAATGTACTTACACATATATGTATATTAATTTTAATTAATCTCAAATTACCCACATTTTTTATCTGTTCAATATGTACCTTAAAGGCGGATTTGTCAAGTATTTAATACTCTTATCAACAATGGAGTGGACAAATATGCTTCTTTAAGCAAATATGTGTTTATATTTATTATTGGAAATCAGTTAACAACACAAAACAATGACATATATTGTCCAGAAACCCTCACAGGTACTGCACTTAGCATAAAAAATATGCTCAAATCATAACATGGTAAACTGCAGCCCAACATGCAACAAGTATTTTCAGTGTGCTGATGTGACTGACTTGCCCCAAACTGATTGTGATTATCATAAAGTGGGCATGTCTGTAAAGAGCAGACTGTGGGTACCCACAGAACTTATTTACATTCACATATCTTGAGGTCAGAGGTCAAGGGACCTCTTTGAAAATGGCCATGCCAGTTTTCCTCACCAATATTCATCTTAATTTTGGAGCACTGTTTAACCTTCTTTACGACAAACTTGTATGACATGGTTTGTACCAATGGATTCCTTAGATTTTCTAGTTTTATATTGTTTTTATATGATACCAATATCTTAAATCTTGTTAAATGAATTACTGACGCAAAAATTAAATAGCTTTAACATGTTACTATAGCATTATCTTTGACAGCCCTAATATAAATGTATGTGTATATAAATATTATATAGATATACTGTATATATACATAAAGCGCCAGTGATCAACAATAAAATGAGAATTCAATAATAAAATGAAATAAAATGTCTAAATGCAAGTGAAGTGTTCTGGAAGTTATAGACAATACAAATGGTACAAAGAAATAAATACTGAATGGATATACTGTACATGGACTGGATGATAATGTACAATTATGTACAGCATGTAGGTTTTACGTTGACAGGGACAGATGATGTGTGCATATTAGAAAAAATATGCATTAACGACTGTATGATGATTGATTGGAGCGGTTTTAACCCCTCACTTCCTCTGTGAGAAGCTATCTACAGTAAGGCAATTTTGTTCATGCAGCATTTACAATGCATGTACATACAGTAAAAAAAAAAAAACACACATGCCGACCACGGACATTGACATAACTAAAGTATATTATCACAAGCCTGCAGAAGTAGTTTTCAGTTTGCTTTTAAAAGTGGACGGCCTTGTGACAGAGGTGTCGAAGCAACAAAAAGCACCCTCACCAGATCTGTGTCTTATGATAGGTAACATTTAAACCACCACCACCAAGTCTGACTGGATTTATAGTCAGAAAGAAAACCAGAAATGGACAAGACTGTAGCTTTAGTGCAGTACAGCAGCTGTACATATATGTTTAGTTCGAAGTGATGTTGACTGTCTTATGTTTCCACCAGGTTACTATCTGTATGTGGACAGCTCAGTGGGCGAGTGGGGAGACACGTCCTTCCTGATCAGTGACATGTTCCAGCCGTCCACTACAGGTCACTGTCTGACCTTCTGGTACCACATGTATGGCAACCACGTTGGGACTCTCAGAGTTTACATGAACGACAGGTAACAAGCTGTGAATGTCTGCAGGGTAGCAACATTAAACATGAACTGTACTCTGATATCAATTTAAACTTGTGCTGTCTCATAGAAAAATGCATACTGATGGCAACGAAGAAGGGGTTCAGAAGTGGATTGAGACAGGAAACAAGGGAGACAAGTGGCAGGAGGCCACTGTGACTGTTAAACATCAAGAAGCATTCTGGGTAATAATGAGCTTCTGATTGTTTCATCAGAATGAAATTTTATTGTTTTATTTTGACCTTGTAGTATTTGCCAGTGATGGAAAGTAACTAATTACATTTACGTAACATATTGTACTGTAATTTTGCAGTACTTATACTTCTACTCCACTACATTTCAGAGGGAAATATTGTATTTTCACTCAATTGTACTTAGCTGTAATGAGTAGTTAGTTTTCAGACAAAGATTTTATATAAAAACCATGTTTCTAAAAGTACAACCCATTGTTAAAGATTGAATCAGTGGTTCCCAACCTTTTTTTGGCTCGTGGCCCTTTGCAAATACTGATAGGGATGGGTCATGATTTTTAGTTTTTCAAACAGTCATTCAGTTATTTAAAAAAAAAAAAGTAAAATAGTTTACGCTACCTTCAACATGTCATCCAAAATCTATTTTCCCTTGTTTTAACCGTCACAGGCTCCACCTGGTAGTAACGTTACTACCAGTAAAACATGTGGCTCGTTCAGTTCAGCTCTTTTGTGCCGCGCCACCCCTCGTAGTTTCAGCTGGTAGATCAGCTGTTCGAGCAGCAGAAGTAAACTAACACTTAATTCAAACTAGACAGAAACCAAATAAAACTCACCAAAGCCATCTTGGATAGTCTTTCCAACCCTTCCTGGCGTTTTCCACCACTGTGTCTCTCTTACCATGGAGCAGCTGCTGCAGAAAACGCTCATCTAGTTCCCAATGATTATCGAATAGTAATGACATTTTCCATTTAAACTTCTCACATAATTGTATTCAAATAATGGTTTAAGGGTGAAAGCTACCTGGCTAGCTAGTAAAATACTACTTGCACCTTGAAGCTCCAGGAGTAATCTAATTATGTCAGACTGAATCATGCATCAGTCACAGGGGCGTATTAAGCTCTTTTACTTTGATACTTTAAGCACATTTTGCTAATAATACTTGTGTACTTTTACTCTTAAAGTGGAAATGAATCAGTCAATCAAGTTAAGCTGGTTTACTAAATAGATTTCCACTTTAATGAAATACTATATAACAAACGTGACAAATGTCAGCATTTAAAAGAAGAAAGCAGCTTTGTTTCCTGTTTCATGACAGGAGCACCGCCATGTTGCTTTACTAGCCTGTGACGTCACAAAGTTGGTTGCTTCATCTGAGTTACACAGATACAATGGTAGACTGTGAAAGATGGAGACTGAGGAGACACAGGACAGAAAAAAACAAGGACAAAACGGTCCATTTCATAAACCGTTCAAATACATACAGGGTTGCTAAGAAAATAAACAACAAAGTCACTACTTTATTCTGAAGCCCACGTTATAACGTTTGTTTAAGTAACTTGCCGGTAACTTCTGCTCTAGCTAGCTAGCTAGCCTCAAAATTAGCAAACCAAAAATACTCATCAAAAAAAAAAAAAAAAACTTTATTAGTCCCACAGTGGGGAAATTCAGTTTTACACTCTGTTGTTCACACAGTACAGCAAAATATCATCATAGGGAGGAGTTAAAGGAGGGGGGGGGTTCCCCTTAAAAGCCCCAAAGAATTTTGGGGTTTGGTGCCCTTCCCAAGGGCCCCCCCGGAATGCCCCAAAGGAAAACCAACCCCCCCCCCACCACCAATTGGTTTTGGTTCTTGGGGGATTTGAACCCGGGTCCCCCACATCCCAACCCAAGTCCTTACGGACTGAGCTACTGCCGCCCCCACTCCAACTCCAAAGCAAACAGAAAAGACATTATCAGCTTAATGTTACCTGTGTTAAAAGAGTGTGCAGGAGAATCAAACGTATACAAAGAAAAATAAGTTTAACATTCTGGACCTTTCTGATAAACCAATAACAACAGTAATTAGTCTTTTATACTCTGAATTTTCTGATGTGCTGCCTTTGAACTCTTTTTTGTCTCAGTTTGTATTTGTGTATCAGCGGGGGATGACTACCGGTGGGGACGTTGCTCTGGATGACGTCACCGTCCTACCTGGCGGCTGCTACTCAGAGCCTCCCATTGACCCTCCTGATGATAATAATGGTAACTTGAAACCCTCTTTAGCTACTTCAGCTGAGCAGACAAAAGAAAGAAAGACGTTCTGCTGCTTGTTTTACTTATGAACTGATTGACAGTTTATCAAAATACAAATTATCCAGAAATCATTAAGCCCATCAAGATATTAGTGTAAACATCTACTTGTATAAATTAGTTGGCACTGGTGTGGGTTTAACTACATACTTTATCATTAAGTTTGTCCATTTTTGCAGCATTTTCTAGAGATTTTTTTGTCTGCATTATATGATAAGTTAGATGTTCTTTCATTTTTTCTAACTCAACATTGTGTTTATCCATCTCTCAGTGCTTTCAGACTTTCCCTCTCTGTCTGTGGTACTCAGCTCCACGCCCATTCAATCATTCATCATTCATTCCTACTGAAAACTTAAAAGCAGAATGAGTAGGATTTTCCTAAAAAGCAATGCATAGACTGATAGAAAAATAATCCCTTTTAATCATCACACATGGGGGTTTCTGCAGAGACCCTGCAGCCCTCCGACTTTACTTTCTTATTAAAAAATAATCACGTATCCAAGAGGATTGTACAAAAATGGTGGACTTAGCTTCAAAACCACATGTACAAATGTACAAAACTCGTTCCAAAATGAGAGTGAAATGGGGCGACAGAGGGGACAACATGCTGCAAAGGGCCCTTGTCCGGATTTGAACCTGGGCCTTGGTACATCGCTCTACCAAGTGAGCTACGACAGTAGCCCGTCCCATTCTTTTTAATGAGGGTAGTGTGTTTGGTTTTGCCTGCCACGGGGAGTGACAAAAAATGCAGAAAAGTAGAAACAGAATCAACTGTTGGAGAAACACAACGTGATGACACACTGTGGTGGCTAATCACAAAACTGGTGAACCAGAGCTGTACATCCCAGCTGTGAGGTAATGTGACTTGTGTGTTCGCTGCACTGCCAGATCTGGTATGAACTGCAGTCAGTGGACATGTGAGTCTGTCGTTGTTGAACCGAGGAGGAGGGGCCAGCTATGTTTTGTTTTTTTTTTTGGCTTTTGCCTTTTTTATTTTTAGTAAAGACAGTTATGAAAGGGTGGGAGAGAGGGGATGACATGCAGCAAATGGCCGCAGGTTGGATTTGAACCCTGGACCGTTGCGGTGAGGACTCAGCCTTGATACATGGGGTGTCCCCTCTACCAGGTGAGCTACGGGGGCGCTGTGTTGTGTTTACGAACTGCAACCAACAAATCCCACTCATTCTGCCTTTAGATCTTTAAAATGAGTGTTTTATTTTACTTAATAAAAGGCTCAGTAATTTCATGATTAGTCAAACAGGAGTTAGTAGTACGTATGCAACAAACTATATTTAGCCGTGGATTAATACGCACACTAATTATTTACAGCAGCAGGACGTTGTTTGTCCGATCGACACACCAAGTGCAACGATGCAGCTCATTTAAGTGTTTTTAATAGTTTTTGGACAACAGTGGAGCTCTATTGCACCTAAAAATTAGCTGTACTGAGCTTTGACTACACAGACAACACTTGATGGTGCGATTGTAGGATAAATTCATTGTTTTGATCTTGTCATGTAGACAATAAGAAAAATATAGAATATCACTAGCCCTATTTAAGAAACATTAATATTGGAACAAGCGAATCAGTTAATTTCTCATGCAGAGACTCAAAGTAAGGTTTTTTTAAGCCTCAGTGCCAGTGGGAAGTGTAGTGTACACTGTGTCAGACAGGAGTTGAGGTCTCATCATGTTTCTCTGTGTCTGCAGACATGCTGTCCACAGGTCTGGCTGTTGGTCTGACTCTGCTGTCTGGAGTCATCATCTCCATCTTCCTCTTTATGCTGAACAAGAAGTGTAGTATAATGTACACCGCTGTTTATAAACATAAATAATTTTCACAATGTTTATAAGAACACTGAAGAGTTGCCGATTTCTGTTTTCCGCTGACATTTCTGCTTGTGTGTCTCAGGAATCAGCCGCAACTTGTGAGCAACAACGCGATAGACGAGAACGCTGCGTTTGACCTCTTCGACTGCAAAATAGATGTAAGTAAGGATTTATTAACAAAACATCTTGTCCAGCCTTCACAGAGCACAGATGATAAAAAAATATATTTTTCCTCCCAGGGCACACGACATGGAACTGAATCTGACTTTTCCTTCTTCAACAATCTGTATAATCCGTCACCACATGTAACTGACTCCACAGTGGCTTCATCTGACGCTTAGTCCAGATTAATAATTCATGAATAATTCGTCTGCCTGTGTTCTTCATGATATTTGAGCTCCATTAAAACTGTTATTTAGAAGATGACGTATTGATGTTAGTCTGGCATTTTGCTGAGAAAAATGGATCAAAGGATAAAATGGCCATTACATTAGAAAGTATCAGTGACGCTTTAGTTTTGATAATAACAACTGGATTATTAATTACATGAACATACTTATTGTTTATACCTACAAACATCTTGACTGAGGATTAGCGGACATTGAAAATGTAAACTCATTTTTATAAAATGGAATTAAATTGAGACCATGTAGTAACACTTTGTTGAATACTTGATTCTGATTGGTCAATCATGGCGTCCTACAGTCTGTATGAATGCAGTTCTGATGCCAGACTCTGGAGGACCATTTTTGTGTCACATTATTGATTTCTTAACTAAGTAGCTGTGTAATAAGCGATAATGTACAGCTAGCAGGTCATTGTTGTGACCTAGACCCCAACAGGGCAATGCAAGACCCCATTGGGGTTTACTTCACAACAATGACCGGCTCGCTGTACATTATCCATTACGTCTTTGATGAACAGTTGACAAATTTAAGTAAACTATTTTGCTTTTGTGTTTTTTTCAGAAACTGTACATGAATTTTTTTTTTCTGTTCAGCTGAAACTGAAGTTACACCTCTCTGTTTTGTAACAGTTTACTGATACGTGTTTGTTCGTGAGTTGTATATTTACATCTTTATTTAAATCACAGCAAGCAAAATGTACAGTATTTGTTCAAATGAGCAATGGTAATTCTGCAGGATAGGTTAACACAGAAATGCAAATAGTAGTGATAGTGGTGAAAATTTTCTGCTTAGTTACAGACATCTCTGTCCCAATGTAATAGCTAAAAGTCTTTTTGGGCCCAGTGGCATCATGTGACCAACACGTAAGTTCTGACATTTTCATGACGTTTTCCAGTAGTTCAAAGTTCAAAGTCACAGAGTATATTTTCCAAGATTAGTATATTTCCCATACATTCCCAGTATGGGAATCACACAGCTTAAATCAGTATCATTTTTGAATTTACCAACAAAAGGACCTAACTGGTCATCCTGGGGGTTTGTTCGGGTAGGACAGGGGTCAGCAACCTGTGGCTCCGGAGCCTCATGCAGCTCTTTAGTCCTTCTCCAGTGGCTCCTGGTAGCTTTGACAAAAAGTTAAATGGAACTGAATTAATTTTCTTTTTAACTTTTATTGTAGGCCTATAGTGGTTCTTCCATTCTCCAATTAGCCTTTACACAGAATAAAAAATATGTGTGCCATAGCCTATATATACGATGTATACTATGTCACAGCCCGATGCCTGACCCTCTAATTTTGCCAAACCTAAATAGCTCATTAGCCTAGCTATGGATTACAAATACCAAAAAAGAAAAGTCTCAGAGAAATTTAATAACACATGGACAGATTTGACAACAAAAAGGTAATATTGAAAGACATTTCCAAAACAATCACACTGCATTTGCTGAACAGGCAGCCTTCATTATGAGGCTCAGGTATGTTTTGCCGCTCTAGACAGCGTTCTTTACATTTTTGGCCAAAAAATGTCTCTTTTGATAGTAAAGGTTGGGTTGGGGTGTCGTGATGTGGCGGTACACCCTCCTGAACAGTAGATGGCGGTCTGCACCTTGTTAATGATCCGCCATTTAAACCGGAGAGGAGGTGAAGAAGAAGAAGAAGAGCCTCGCGCGGCCGAGCAGGAAGTGAGAGAGAGGGAAGACTGCTCGGGAAGAACAATGGGTGTGAATGTTGAGACTCTCAAACAAGGAGACGGTAAATGTTGTTTTACATTCCAGTCACACGATAAGTTTTTTTTAATATAGTTGTTTTAACCCTCTATTTGTTCACCTTTCAGGAAAGACTTTTCCGAAGACGGGGCAGACCGTTCACGTGCACTACGTTGGTAAGATCTGGCGTTATTTCATTGCTAACCGGTCAAAGGTAATTTAGCTCATCCATCCATTGAAATAGCAAATATTACCCACTAAAATACAAACCCGTGGACGATTTAAAACACAGTCTTACAGAAACTGTGTAATTTCACTCTTGGGGAAATTTGTTTTTTTTGTCTGGAGATAGAGGAGCGGATCGATTCCACTCATGTCTGTACAGTAATACTAGCTTAGCTTAGCTTAGCTTAGCATAACGCATGGAAACGTGGGCCAGCGGCTAAGTATAGTCTAGTTGGTTGGTTGGCTCCGTCCAAAATTAACAAAATGTGCTTACAGGCCATTAAAGACGCGATATCTCGTTCACTCCACGCAGAAACGATTGCATAAAACAGTACTTGCTTGGCTAGCGAGCTCCCCTTGTTTTTAGTCTTTTGTGCTATGCTAAGTTTAGCTAAGCTAACCGCAGTCTGTGTGTGGCTTTATAAACATTCCGCCTCATTATGTCCACTGGCTAGTGTGCATAATATCAACCACGCTGTATTTAAAGTGCTACAAAAACGCTTAAGAAATTAAATATATGGAGAAATTATATGTCGTTAGTTAGCGTGCCAACAAGTTTTTTTTTTTCATTGTTTTTGAACAGGCACGCTGACAAATGGAAACAAGTTTGACTCCTCCAGGGACCGAGGAAAACCCTTCACGTTCTGCATTGGAAAAGGAGAAGTGATCCGTGCTTGGGATGAGGGAGTAGCTCAGGTAAGGAGAGGCGCTTCAGCAAGGGGCTGGACTGGGTTTACACATCAAAATGATTAATCTTGGGGATTATTTTTGGCCCTCTAAAATAGGGCTGGATAGTAGCATCAAAATGATTTTTTATTTTTATTTTTTTTTTTAAACCAAGATCCAGATTTAACATTCATGGCTTAAATGCTTTCCCCTTGCAAAACCTGCCATTACAACATCATTCAAGCTTCGGGCAGTTGAGCTAGGATAATAAAATATTGGCACCACCTGCACAACATGTTATGGTTATGATAAAAAAATGCATGTTATCCCAGTATCCTTCTGATACTGTGGACGGTCTGTACCAGAGGTTTGAACTAAGCAGAGTGACATCCTCTGTGATGAATTAGTTTTAGCATAAATAGAGCAGAAAAGCCAGCTCATTGACTCATCTGCTCCTACTATTCGTCCTTTCTTGACATCAGCCTGATATCTGTAGACAGCTGACTAGCTTCACCTCTAGTAACCAGATATGAAATGCCATTAGCAAACACATGCAGAGCATGCAACTCAGTGTGCAGAGTCTTATTTGGGACTGTTTGGTAGGAGAAAGAGTTCAAGACAGTCCTATAAGCTAAAGTAGGTGCACATATAGTGTAACTAATTATGTTGCACTTTATGTTTCTGTTGTGACTGATACTTTTCATGCGTGATTTTGAATGAATCAAATCATTATTTTGATATATATCCCTACTGTGAAAACGGTTGTATACTGTCTTCTGCTACTCTCCAAGTCTGTGAAAATATAGTATCAATATAATATCAGGGTTGGTGAGCTTGTACTCAGACTTAAAATTAGTAACAGAAAGCACAAGTTACAAAATTGTTGTAGAAGTTTGAAAGATTTATGTGTCAGCCATGTATGGAGGGTCTGATTTTACAGTCGCCGTAATGAAGCCGACGCAAGGCGCGCACTGCAGAAAACTGTCATTGTGACTATGACGTTGTTTGCGAGTTGTTGCAGTGCTTGGTTGGAATTTTTGTAAAGTTTGTGCTCACTGTGCGTGCTGCGTCTTTTCAGCTGTTCATTGAGAGACCACAGGGACAGTCACAGGACACATTGTGGAGAGAAGAGGCTTCTGGCTGCAACTGTGAAAGAATATGAGACATCATCTTGTAGAAACTAAAGAAAAGGTCTCATGGAAAGTGTGGCAACCTGATGGGAAGCACCAAGAGACTTTTGCCAGGCTGCATGCTTTTTCTTTCCAGTGCCACTTGTTGACTTCTTGCCTATCAACAGCATAGTTTGTTTCTACGCCCTGTGGTGTTTCGGAGGATACTGCAACGAACAACATGCTGAGCACAAACACCTCTGTGCATGCTCATAGCATGCACACGCCATGTACAGAGTCTCACGCCATGGTGTCTCGTGCGAGAACTACAAAGAACTACACGGTTGATTTACTGTGTGGGAAAAGTATGATGCTGTGGTTTTGGGGCTTGACTCATACAAGGGACCAGAAATTGAGATATCTCAGCATTTGTCATTATGATATTGGCAATTATTGTTTGAAATAACTCTTGTGAGGCCCCCAATTTTATGGAAGTGCACTACTAAATCACTGGAGTAGCTCTTTGACAGAGATGCTAAAAACCAGATCAGCCTTTCAGTATTAAACCATATTATTACATTTTTGTTTAACTTGCTCTTTATATCCTCCACAGATGAGTGTTGGCCAGATGGCCAAGTTGACCTGCTCGCCGGACTATGCTTACGGCAGTCAAGGATACCCACCGGTCATCCCAGGAAATTCCACTCTCATCTTTGAAGTGGAGCTGCTGAAAATTAGTTAATGAAAGTTGCTCTTCAGTTTCTCATTCCACCAACATTTGACACAAATAACTTTTAATTAAAGGTGCTGTCATTAGCATTTCTAAACATGAATAAATCGTTGTAGAAAGAATTCTAGTAACTTGGTATGGTTGAGACAATTTAGACTAATGCCAGCGGTAATTGTTGGTGCTAAGATCAGATCAAACGAACATATGCTTATTTCCTCCAGAATTCATGTGGCCTTCATTATTACATTTGTCTGATAAATATTTGACTTAGCACATCAGATACATAATGAAGTAATTAGACTAGTGTGCTATTTTCTTTTTTGCGTGCCATAAAACAGTCAAACAGAATGACCACCTAATATGAACCAGTGGCACTAAATCTGCACTAAAACATGTTAGCTGTTCGTACCTGGTCGTTCAGGTTTCTCAAAAGTAGGGCAGAAATGATTAATATCACAAAATGCACATGAAACACCTTTTAATCAAGAGCTTATTTGTTTTTTTTTTCTCTTGCATTAATGTATCTCTTAAACTGATGCGTTGAGTTGATGGTTTGAAAACTGACACACTTACAAACAATAACGGCTCATGATTTAATGTTCACCCCTACTTGTGTTGCTCTTTATCCTATTCGATTTTGAATCCCGATCCTTTTTTTTTTTTTTTTTTTTTTTTTTAAATCATACAAACTTAAAGGCCTCAATACTCTATGTCCTCATGCTTAACATGGTTTTGTTGACAGTGCTTTACGTTGTGTCATCCATCAGAAATTGTCTTCTCCGTATTGCATTGTTGCATTAAAAACAGTACTCAATATTAATGCGTCATTCATTGTCATTGGTGTGATTTAGATTGTGAACAAATGACTGATAACAAACTACTAGCAGATTTTTTTTTTTCCACACTGAACATTAGTTTCTAACCATTTATATAAAAGTAGAAATACCACAATGTAAAAACACTCCTATACAAGCAAAAGTACTCCAAAATGTTATTTAACGAAAAGCAGATATGCAAGTATAAGAAGAAGAAGACATTCCTTTATTTGTCCCACAATGGGGAAAATTCAATTTTTACACTCTGTTTTACTTATACACGGTACATGCAGACCCGAGACACACACATGCACAAACAGGACCCATATACATGCATCAAATGGAGAGATGTCAGAGTGAGGGGGCTGCTCCTGACAAGCACCCCGAGCAGTTCAGGATAATTAAAATAATGTAATAATAATAATAATAATCAGGAAAATGTACTTACAGTATTAAAAGTAAAAGTACTCAATGCAGGCAAATGTCCCAAACTGATTAGCAGAACTGAAGGAATATATATAAATAAATAATAACTAATAAATAAAAACATAGATTTTTGAATTAGTGTTAAAAAGTACAAGTGGGTACTGTCAAGAACGGTGAAGGTTTGTATATCTAAATATTAACTGAGCAGAGTAACATTTTTCAGGGGTTTTCGTCCGTATTTCTGCATAATTGACTATGCAAATTTTTATTATGTTTATATTATGTATTAAGTTTGTTTATCTATACTGACATTGCATTTATTGGCCACAAAATACTCAGATGATCATACTTAATATTTGGTCTATCGGTGTGTAGTGGTTGTGGCCATCTAGTGGGGAAACGGGGGAATTACACCAGGGACATAACCTCTGCTGCCTTCACTTGCTCCTCGTAATCTTGACAATCAAATCGATAAATTAAGAAAACAGCAGATTAATCCGTATGAGTAGAGCAGCACTCCTATGCAAAATAGTTTTAAGAGCTGGCTCAACATCAACCAATTACCACAGAAAAAAATCCTGCTTTTATATGAATGTGTTAGTAATTATCTAATCATATATAATTTAATCATCATAGGGGCTATTTTTCTGAATATTGGGTACTTAAATTAAAATTTCCTGATTATAGCTACATACGTTTACTTGAGTGGTAATTTCAGTGGAGCACATTTACCTGTTATATAGTGTTATTAGTGCCACTAATTGTTCCCCCACCGCCGGTTTGGTTTCGTAATTGTACCAATTACGACAGTCCCTGAAGGCAGCGTGTGGTCCCGCGCTCCTCGACGAGTTGCGTCTCGTTTCTGAGCAAAGTGACGCACAGATGGTCTGCGGACAGTTTAGCGTGGACATCAGCGTGACAACAACCATTACGTTTGTCTCTTTAATCAGACGAGCGGGTTACTTTTTTTTTTTTTTAACTTCACGAGTGACTATCTAACGGTGAGACGCTGGAGGGTCCCGGTCACTGGCGCAAACTCATAGTGCGTCAAATCCTTCTTTGCGCTTCGACGATGCGTTACGAACTGAGAGGAAGGATGGCGATGACCCTGACAAAGACAGTAAATCTCATCACAGGACTGGTTATTGTTTTGCAGTTACAAATAAGCTTCACGAGACTAAAGTCTGCTTACGGTAAGTTATGAAATGCGTTTCTTCTTCAGTCTGTATTATTGGTGTGAAAGTTATACTTTGCGCCAATATGTTTGGATCGAATATGCTAATTAGAGAAAGGTTTGCAGATGTTTTGATACGCAGAATGGCCCATTTAAAAATAATATGTATTATTGAATTATAATTGGCATGTATACATAATTTTAATGTAATAGCTGGTAAATGTGGAGCTAATTTTAAGTACTTTGTATACTGCTAATACATCATAATGTATTACTTGATTTATTTAACAGTACTGTCACTTAATATTAGTTAAGTAGAAGTACTGTACAATATTTGTGTTGACTAGCAGCGGTGGAAGAAGTATTACGAGTTTTTACTTAAGTAAAAGTAGGAAAAAAATACTTTGTTACAAGTAAAATTCCTGCATTCAAATGTACTTAAAGTACCAAAAGTAAAATGCAGAATGGCCCATGTCAGAATAATATACATTATATTATTGAATTATAATTGTATACATCACTTTAATGTAGTAGCTGGTAGAAGTGGAGCTAATTTTAATGACTATGTACTGCTAATACATAATGTATTAGTTGATTTTTTTTATTTTTTATTAATAATATGCAAAGTAACTAAAGCTGTCAAATAAATGTAGTGTAGTACAAAGTACAATATTTACCTTCAAAATGGAGTTGAGTAAAAGTATAAAGTAACAACAAGAAAATGTAAATGCTCAAGTAACGTATCTCAAGTATTAATTGTACTTAAGTACAGTAAATATGCTTAGTTACATTCCACTGCTGTTGAAAAATATTTAATTTTACAAGTTTTTTTAAATAATGTATCAATAAATCAATGATGGAGGAAGTATTTTGATCCTTTAAAAAAGAGTAAAAGCTGCAGGGGAAAGCTTTCAAAATGTTATTTTCCTCTATAATGAAAAGGCCCATTCAGAGTTGTTTGGTGCTTGACTAAATGAAAACGCTTTGACACAGCATTTAGACCACATCGGGACACTAAGTAGTATCATTTAAATGACTCATAATACTCTGTAACCTCAGATACCAGGGGAAATAAATCCAACATTGTCACGTCCTGTAAGTGTAGAAGCCTTTTTTAGTTTAATGTAATGTGTTATTTACCTGTGTAAATATTATTTACCTGTGTAAATATTATTTACCTGTGTAAATATTATTTACCTGTGTTTATCTGTGTTAACTCCTCCCACCACCAGGTGGTCAGTAATCAAAGTGTGATCAGGCTCAGCTGGGTTTCTGAAGCAGGTTGTTTCCACCTTGTTTGTGCCAGGATTTGTGTTTTTTCTGTTCTCTGTGACACCATTTGTTTATTTTAAGAAAAGGAAACCGAGGACTGTCCTGCAGGATCACCTGGTGAGCTTATTTCTACGGTTACCTCTTTTATTACCAGTCAATCTGCTCCGGGTACTAGTACACAGAGCAGCAGTGGGCTGCCCACAGCACACCGGTGGAGGGTTTGAGGCCTCTGCAGCTGCAGGGCCACCAGGTGATAGAAATATAGACACAACACCCGCATGCCTGGTCCTGGTCCTGGTCCTGGACCTGCTGGTGTGAAGAATGTGAAGCATGTTTTCACTCTGCTGTGAAAAGAAAAATTAGGACACGCTGTTGTCACTGGGAGAAGAGGCAGAGTGACGGCATGATGCCACATGGCCCACGCTGGGGAACTGTTTATGTCCTGTTGCATGTCGGAGGAAGATGTTTGTTTACTGATGTTAAGAGCTATTCTCCACATCTAACTTTCCCTTAACATGCAGTTTCCCTTATTTATTTACCCCTGAGGTAGATCCAGTATAACAAGTTGTTTGCCAGTGTTTTCAAAATCTTCATTGAAGCTATAAGATGTTTATACAAGTGAAGACTCCATGTTTTTATGGAAATAGACTAAATGCCTTTTTCATCATTTCATACAGATTTACAGATTTTCTCTCTGACTCTGAGCCAGCAATCTCTCGCTTACATCCACCAATCCTCCCAGTTTTATTCAAATCTATAGTCTGGAAATGTTACTGAAGGGTTTGTTCATACATCATTCATAACATTTTATTCCTGAAAACATGGTGAAAATTGATTTATTTATGGTTGTTGACAGTATTTTCTGATTTATGGAGTGATAAAAGATATTTCAACCTTTGACTCTAACATGTCAATAAAACTAAACAACAACTTTGAACCTGGCTTCATCCAGTGTTCAGATCTCTACTCTGGAAACGTATGCACATTACTGCATATTTAATAAGAAAATGACCCATTTGCATATTTAAATATACAATTTCAATACAAATAAGAATTGTCTTAATGTAAGTAATCAACTATGGATGTTTCATGGTGATATCTATTAGTTACCACGTTCACCTGGTGTCTTTTAAAATGGAGAAAAGCAGCTAATTTCCATGTTTGAGAAGCTGAAACAAGCAAATGTTCGACACTGTCGCATGATAAATTACTTAAACTCTAGTTTAGTTATTAATTAAAATGGTTGTTTTTCATATTAAGAAAGTTTTCAGTTGTGGCAACTTCTAGATGTATTTCTAAAACTGTGGAGGAAATGCTGGATTACAAGTTTAAGGTTTATGAGCTGCCTTAAAGTTTTTCTTTTCTTCTCTTCACATAATTCAGTTTTATGGTTTTTACGGAGTGTTGCTCCACAATTTGGGAAATTTGTAGAAATGCTGGCTCAATGTGTGTAAACTTTAACTTTTTAAAAATGTGTACTTCCTTTTTTATGTTAAATGCTGTACATTAATCTTATGTTGATCAACTAATATCCAGTTGTTTTCGTGCTGTTTTATTTTATGCCATTATTTGGCTATTTACATGAACTGTTAAATCTGTGACAGAACAAAATAATCTTATTTTTGATCTTAATTTGATCTTTTTAAATACATTCGTAGCCTCAAAAGTGCTCTAAAATGTGAATGTTTATCAGCATCAGCTCAGACATTTTGATTCTATTGTTTATTCTATTGTACACTGCTCAAAAAAAAAATGGGGGGGGGGGGTTGGAGGAGGTACACCTAAACAACAAGTCGCTCACACATCTGTGAAATCAACCTATCCAGTCAGGAAGCAACACTGATGGGAATCAGTTTCACCTGCTGTTGTGCTAATGGACCAGACAACAGGTGGAAATGTGAGGCAGTTAGCAAGACAACCCCTATAAAGGAGTCATTCTTCTTCTCCTTTCTGGCTGATGTTTTGGTCACTTTTGCATGTTGTCAGTGATGTCACCCCTGGAGGTAGCATGAGGCGGTGTCAACAACCCACAGAAGTTGCTCAGGTAGTGGGGCGGCAGTAGCTCAGTCCGTAGGGACTTGGTTTAGGAATCGGAGGGTCACCAGTTAAAGTCCCAACATGGACCAAGACCAACTGTTTGCTGGAGAGGTGCCAGTTTACCTCTTGGGCACTGCTGAGGTGCCCCTGAGCAAGGCACCAAACCCCCAACTGCTCGGGGCGCTTGTCAGGAGCAGCTTGTCAGGAGCAGCCCCCTCACTCTCACATCTCTCCATTAATGCAGGTATATGTACTGTGTGAAATTAACAACAGAGTGTAAAAACTGAAAAACTGAATTTACGGGGATTAATAAAGGTTCATCTTAGTGCAGCTCATCCAGGATGGATCATCAATACGAGCTGTGGCAAGAGGGTTTGCTGTGTCTGTCAGCACAGTGTCCAGAGCATGTAGGAGATACCAGGAGACAGGCCAGTCCACCAGGAGATGTGGAGGGAGCCATAGGAGGGCAACAACCCAGCAGCAGGACCGCTACCTCCTCCTTTGTGCAAGGAGAACAGGAGGAGCACCACCAAAGTCCTACAAAATTACCTCCAGCAGGCCACCAATATGCATGTTTCTGCTCAAATTGTCAGCAACAGACTGCCATCAGGTACCGAGATGAGATCCTCAGACCCACTGTGAGACCATATGCTGGTGCAGCGGGCCCTGGATTCCTTCTGATTCATGACAATGATAGGCCTCATGTGGCTGAAGTGTGTCAGTCATTCCTGCATGATGAAGGCATTGATGCTATGGACCGGCCCGCCCCCAAACCTGAATCCAATCGAGCACATCTGGGACATCATGTCTCGTTCCATCCACCAACGCCACGTTGCACCACAGACTGTCCTGGAGTTGACTGATGCTTTAATCCAGGTCTGGGAGGAGATCCCTCTGGAGAACATCCGCCACCTCATCAGGAGCATGACCAGGAGTTGTAGGGAGGTCATACCGTCACATGGAGGCCACACACACTACTGAGCCTCATTCTGACTTGTCTTGAGGAATTTACACTCAAGTTGGTTCAGCCTGTAATGTGATTTTATTTTGAGTATGATTCCAAACCTAGAGCTCCATGAGATAATAACTTATGATTTACATTGATCATTTATATGTTATTTTGTTCTCAACATAGTTCACTATGTAATAAATGAAGATTTTCAACTGGAATATTTCATTCATTGAGATCTAAGATGTGTTATTTTAGTGTTCCCTTTATTTTTTGAGCTGTGTATAAAGATGGTAGTCAAAGAAAAGACGCAATAATCAAACAAAGTGATCAAAACAACAACTTCCTGTATGTTCCTGTGTCTGATTCCTCAGGAGTGCACCGTACTGACACCCAGGGGCTGGCTCCTCCAGATGGGGGGTCCTACGTTGTCACAGGGAACAACAAGTCCAGGGAGAGGAGTCCCAGGTCTGGGGCTCCTGGCTGGGCTGCAGATAAGAGAGGCCACTACAGAGACCAGCACCAACCAGAGGAGTCCGATCCAGACTTACTGATGGAGGAGGGACACGACAATTCAACACAGATTGTGGTAAAGTTGTTTACACCTCAGAGAGGTTCATCATTACAAAGACCAGACTTCGTAATGAAACTTTATTTTGTAAAACATATTGATCTTTTGGAAAATAAAACATCTTTCTAGGGGCAAAACCTTCACAAGTTGCTTTGAGTTGAGAAAACTTGTTCTTATATGATTTTATATCCTGTTTCTCCCCAGTGGTGTTTTTTATGTATTCCAAATCCAAATATTCAAATTTTGGTCAAATTGTTGTTTTTGTCAAAATGTTATTTTCCCAACAAGCCCTTCTAAAAACTTTCTGCCACATGACCTGATGTAGGTTTCTGTATGATGATGCTACACACACAGTAGATATACTGTACATCCTTCTAGTCAGTGTGTTAGTGCTACATAGAGTAACTTAGATATCAGTCAGCATGCTCTCTGTCTGGAGAAGCAGACAGGACTACCGGCACAGACGCTTAAAAATGTGCTGCTGTTTGAACGCCACGTTACTTCGGATCCAAAAGTCACACAATAACACAAACTAACCGATCGATACAGCGATAGACCAGCAACTCCCCTATTCTGTGAGATAAAATGACCTCACTTCCAACGAGTAAAAGCTGTTATATCACATTGTTCAATTCTAAAAAGCAGTAATTATATTTCATAATGTGGGAGTTTACATACAAGCACACTTCAGAAACCCAGAAGAAACCATTTCAGTTATTTCTAAACTCAACACAGCTAACGTTGACTCAGCTGGTTCTTTCATCCATTAACTCAAATTTACTTCCACTTTACTTCCATATTATACTGATTTATTTTGCTTTAATGCATTTCATTCCCTACAATTTTGGACAGGACTTTGATCACATCTACTATACATCTAAAATCTACGGCTCTGGAGACGCAGCCAGTAAAGAGCTGTGGGTGAACATCGAGGAGATGGAGGAGGATGAGTGGAAGCTCTGCGGCTTCCTGTCCAGCACCCACAGACAAGCTGAGGTAGGACATATTGGCCCATTTCCTTTGACGTTCCTCAATGGTAAAAAATTTATAGAAAATTGTCCAAGTTTTGATATTCAGATTGTTTAGACATTGTATTAACGAAGTGTTGATCAGCTGTTAACAGTTGACTTTCTGAATGTATTGAATTGAGAACACAAGCACCATATTAGACCAAAACCGAGTTAACACTTAGCTTATAAAAATCTTTATTGCAGATATTTTAGTTTCTCTTGTGTTGATGCAATATTTAATGGGCCGGTTGTCAGCTGATCAGTCTTATACATATATATGAATTTGGTGTGGTCAAATTTACACATTGGGCACACAGTGGCAGAGACCTTAACATCACAGCCACACACACACACACACACACACACACACAGGCAGCTTGCAGCACACACACATGCATGCATACATGTGTGCATACACCATGTTGTCGGTGTGAAAGTTCAGCATGAGTGAAAAAGATGTAAAGTTTGCAAATGTGGGATATACTCCCATATAATATTCATATTCAGCTGGTTTTTACTTGTATAGTAACATGGAGCACCGTAAATGAACAGTGTGTCACATTTCAGGGGCTCTATTAAGTAGAAATTGAATATAACTCTGTTTTCATTAGTGTATAATCACCTGAAACTAAGAACTGTGTTTTCATTAGCTTAGAGTGAGTCCTGCATATCTACATATGGAGCAGGTCCTCTTCACGGAGTCCGCCATGTTTCTACAGCAGCCCAAAATGGACAAACCAAACACTGACTCTAGAGATGGTCTTTGTGTTTTGATGTTACCTGAACGCCACTGTAGTTCTGACACACTTGTGACACTGCGGTAACGTGAGCAGCAGAGTGTAAAACCATGGTACCACCCGCCGCCATCTGACTTCTATTGCTCCTAAAGTAGTGTTATTACGGTAAGGATGGACTCTGAGCGAGATGACCGCCGTTATTATGGTTTTGCCCTCAATAGCTATCGTTATGGAAAGCAAGGAGTGAACAGAGAGGTGCTCGGTTAGCAATCTACAACCGCACCACTAGATGCTACCAAATCCTACACGCTGCCTTTAACTTTGAGATTTGTTTGAGCGAGAGACATTCCTGTAACTTGGTGCAGTTTTGGAGAAAATGTAAGTTAGTTAATAGTCAATGTTTCATGACGAACATACAGCTGAAAGAAAAAAAGAAAGATAATTAAAGTAGGAGTCAGCCAAAGTATTGCATTTGGTGCAAGTGGTTGCTGACCGTCTTATATGTTACACTTTTCTTTTATTCATCTCCAGAGAGTGAATCTTTCCTTTGACTTCCCTTTCTACGGACACATACTAAAAGAAATCACAGTGGCAAGTGGGGGTAAGTGCATATTTGGATAACAGTAGGACAAAATCTAAGTGCGTAACACTATTTAAATACATTTGACAGCAGAATAGTGCTGCTTTAAGAGACTATAACTTAAGTATTTTGTAGTTTGTGGAACTATTTCTATACAACCTCTCCATCTCCAGCAAAAATCTCCATCTCTAATAAGTTGAGTTAAATGTGCTGTATGTAATATCCAGTGCATTAATATAGCATCAAACAACTTGCTATGTAAAGATATATGGTAGAGGAGTGACGTCTACCTGAGCAGAGATTAGTCTCTCTCCCTTTGTGTGTTTTATAATCTGAGCTTCTCTGTGCTTTGTTGAGCTCGCCGGGCCGGCCAGCCTCTCAGTGCGTATGCATGCATGAGTGTGCCCAACTAGCTAGCTCACAGCTGCTGCTCTGCACTGCTCTCAGACGATGGTTAAAGCTGATAAAGCCATCCCGACCGACGCCGATGCTGCAGAAGTGTAGTACCTACCCTCTAGTCCCCCCAGGTTAACACTGTCAGCAGTGTTGCCTTCATTTTCACTGTTATCAGCGTTGTCATATTGCAGTAGAAATGCTCCCAATCTCGCATTTAGCACTTTTATGAAACTGTTGTCAAACAGAAATTTACTAGGTCCATTAAACTAGGTCAACCTGCAAAGATCAACCTAAAAAAGTTTGTGTGGGAGTTCTGGTAGGTTGGAGGGAGAAGCTCTTTGTCTCATATCTCAACCATGGGTGACATGAATATTGTGAAGCAGATTAATGGTCTCTGTATGTTTTTCTCTCACAGGTTTCATTTACACTGGAGATATAATCCACCGAATGCTCACAGCCACTCAGTACATCGCCCCTCTAATGGCGAATCTTGACCCAAGTCTTTCCAAAAACTCTACAGTGTTTTACGTTGATAACGGTAACTGAGACCATCCTTTCACTCAGCTGTTATCAATTGTGGCTTTTTGTTTGTGGGTGTGCTGTAGAATATTTATACTAAATGTATGTGAATGTTTATGTATGTCTGCCGTGTAGGCACTGCCCTGGTGGTTCAGTGGAACCGGATCCACCTCCAGGACAACATCAGTATAGGAACGTTCACCTTCCAGGCCGTTCTTCACAGCGACGGACGTATCGTCTTTGCATACAAAGAGGTGACATTTCTTCCTTTCGTCATGTTTGTCTGTTAATGTGAAATTTATTTAATTATTCATCTTTTCTTTCATAGATTCCTTTAGACATCAGTGGCATCAGCAGCGAGAATCATCCTGTCAAAGTGGGCTTGTCGGATGCTTTTGTGGTTCTTCATGAGATAGAGCAGATCCCCAGTGAGTGACACACTTGTGTTTAAAATAAAATTTCTTACCATATTTTTACCAGACAACTTCTGAAACAAAAGACTGGGGCTCATTTGTAATTAACATCATATCCTTTCTGACACACTCCAGATGTTCGTCGGAGAACCATTTATGAGTATCACAAAGTTGACATCCTCAAGTCCAAAATCTCCAATTCTACAGCGGTGGAGATGCTGCCTCTCCCTAGTAAGTTAATCCTGATAAAACAATTCGTACAGATTCTCATCTATGTTTTGTATATTTGGGTTATCAGTAACCTAATCTGCAGTTGGCAAAATGTTTTTGGCATCATTAGGCAAAAATGTATGTGTATATACAGTACAGACCAAAAGTTTGGACACACCTTCTCATTCAATGAGTTTCCTTTCTTTTCATGACATATACTTAACAAAAAAGTGTGAAACAACTGAAAATATGTCTTATATTGTAGTTTCTTCAAAGTAGCCACCTTTTGCTCTGATTACTGCTTCACACACTCTGCATTATCTTGATGAGCTTCAAGAGGTCGTCACCTGAAATGGTTTTCACTTCACAGGTGAGCCCTGTCAGGTTTAATAAGTGGGATTTCTTGCCTTATAAATGGGGTTGGGACCATCAGTTGTGTTGTGCAGAAGTCAGGTGGATACAGCTGATAGTCCTACTGAATAGACTATTAGAATTTGTATTATGTCAATGCCACACAGAGTTCTAGCAGCAGACGCATCTCTAGAACAACTGTTAAGAGGAGACTGTGTGAATCAGGCCTTCATGGTAGAATAGCTGCTAGGAAACCACTGCTAAGGACAGACAACAAGCACAGGAGACTTGTTTGGGCTAAAGAACACAAGGAATGGACATTAGACCAGTGGAAATCTGTGCTTTGGTCTGATGAGTCCAAATCTGAGATCTTTGTTTCCAACCACCGAGTCTTTGTGGAACCAGAAAAGGTGAACGGATGGACTCTACATGCCTGGTTCCCACCGTGAAGCATGGAGGAGGAGGTGTGATGGTGTGGGGGTGCTTTGCTGATGACACTGTTGGGGATTTATTCTACTACTACTTTGAAGAAACTAGAATATAAGACATATTTTCAGTTGTTTCACACTTTTTTGTTAAGTATATATTTCCACGTGTTAATTCATAGTTTTGATGCCTTCAGTGTGAATCTACAATTTTCATAGTCATGAAAATAAAGAAAAGTCTTGAGGTGAGATATATATATATATATATATATATATATATATATATATATATATATATATATATATATATATATATATATATATATATATATATATATATATATGCAAGTATCATCAGCAACATAGTGTATACTTAAACTAAAGTACCAAAAGTAGAAATACTCATTCAGTGAAATACTCCCTGTCAGTGTTGTATATTATATTATGCTTTTGATTCAATATTACTGCTACATCAATGTGTATTCTGCAGTAGATGATTTGTGCTAATTGTAACTCCTTTATATCCTACTGGGTAGTTTATTCTACAGCAATGCATCATGGTCTATAAGATCAACATACGTTTGCAGCTGTCCTGAGAACCATGTATCTCTGTTTTCAGCGTTGTGACAATGCATCTTCCAGCTCACCAAAGAGGTTTTTAATATTTGATTTAGTGTAAGAAGTAGGAGAATTTTCTCTGCACAAACACTTCATCCTTCAGTTTATCACAAACAGCCACATTCAAAGTAGTCAAATTTGGAGATACATGGCTTTCACTGGACAGGAAGGGTATGAAAATTTGTAATCTGTACAGTAACTAAAGCTGTTGGACAAACGTAGTGGAGTAAAAAGTACAATATTTGCCTGTAATGGAGTAGCAGTAGAAAGTTGCATAAAATGGAAATACTCAAGTAAAATCCAAGTACCTCTAATTTGTACGTAGGTACAGTATTGAGTACATGTATTTATTGTCATTCCACCACTAGATTACTGATCACATTTATTTAAAGAATAGTTTGTGATCAGCAGCAGTTGCATGTTAGCTCTGTGCTGCAGGACGGCCTGTAAAACTGCCTTCAGGTTTAAATCACAGGAGTCAAAGCCGTCTCTTCCTCCTCGCTCTTCACCGTTTCCTTCATTCTCAGCATGTCTCCAGTTCTCCAGCTGTGGTCCATGTGTCACTTCTCAGATTGGCTTTAACTGCAGCTGGTGCAGTCGGCTACAGAGGTAAAGTGGAAAGCACACACTCTCAACACTGCACATTCACAATAAATGTATTTTAATGAAAGGAGTGTTTCGTCTTCACCCGAATCCAAAGCTGCATTAAAATACACACAGATGAACAATCCTGGCTGATGGCAAACGTTATGAGAAACACCTAAAATCTGTTTGCAAGTCATGACTTTACTCATGACCACTGGATTTTAATTATTGATGTTGTTGTAGTGCCTCCATCTGGTTGCAATTACACAGAATATTATTTTATTTGAAATAAGGTTACAGCTGTCAATCGATTAAAAATATTTAATTACGATTAAGCGCACATTTTTCATCAATTCAAAATGTACCTTAAAGGGAGATTTGTTAAGTATTTAGTACTCTTATTAACATGGGAGTGGGAAAATATGCTGCTTTATGCAAATGTATGTATATATTTATTATTGGAAATCAATTAACAACACAAAACAATGACAAATATTGTCCAGAAACCTTCACAGGTACTGCATTTAGCATAAAACATATGCTCAAATCGTAACATGATAAACTGCAGCTCAACAGGCAACAACAGCTGTCAGTGTGTCAGTGTGCTGACTTGACTATGACTTGTCCCAAACTGCATGATTATCGATTGGTTACAGTGGATTTCTGAGGTTTTCTAGTTCCATGATACCAGTATTTTCACTCCAGCTTTAATACTCAGCTGCTACAACATCTGAAAGATCGACTGCATTAATCCGTCAAAGAAATTAGTTGCGTTAACATTAACTTTGACAGCCCTAAATAAGACAAGAATTTGGCAACCAATGACTCGAAAATGGTATGAAATATAAAATAACATGAATAGTAAAGATTATTGGACTGTGTAAGATGAACATACTGTATCTTAGAGTAACATACTGTATAATGGATGTTAATGCATTTTACAGGACATGGTTTATGCATTAAAGGAACAGTGTGTAACATCGGGGGATCTATTAGCAGAAATGGTAATAATATTAATAACGATGTTTTCATTAGTCTATAATCACCAACTAAGAATTGTGTTTCCGTTAGCTTAGAATGAGTCCTTCATACCTACACAGGGAGCGGGTCCTCTTCAGAGTCCTCCATGTTGCTCCACCATGTTTCTACAGTAGCCCAGACTGGACGAACCAAACAAGAGCCTTTAGTATTTTACGTTACCTGAAGGCACCATAGTTCTCCGACCCACTAGTGAAACTGCGGTAACATTAGCTGCAGTGTAAAACCCTGGTACCACCGTCTGACTTCTGTTGCTCCTACATTAGTGTTATTATGGTCAGGATGGGCTCTGAGCGAGGAGAACTGCATTACCATGATTTTGTACTCTGCAACTCACATTACTGCAGTCTTTTAGAGGGAGGAGTGGTATTCAGTTGGTTGCAGTCTGCAACTACACCTCTAGATGCTGCCAAATCCTACAAACTGTACCTTTCAAGAATAGATTCATTCATTTTTTAAAAGCTGTTATTTGTATTGAAAGAGTTATTGGTAGCTGTAACTGTCCCTCCTGTCCGTACTGGCTGCAGAGATCCCTTCCTAAAGTGATTTCCATATAAGCGTCAAATCTGTTTAAGTTCTGGTGTTCTTGGTACTAAATTTCATAATAAAAGTAGAACATTTGGAAGATATACACTTGATCTGACCAACCCAGAAGCCTCATTTTTGCTCTGCTGAATGCATTTTTGCTCAGAATGAGGACTCTGGGTCCCGTCACCCATCACCGACACTGACATGATTTGGGATCTCTTTGCAGCCAGTGTGGACAGAGGAGAAACAACTACAGGACCAATAGTCTTTTCAGTGTGGGGAAGGTGAGGTATTGTATCAAGACAGACCTGAAAAAACTCCAAACTCTCCCTTTAAGATGAAACCAATTTAAAAATAAATATAAAAATGATCTGCTGGATGCAAAAGTCTTAAATAATATTTGGTTATGTAAAAGGCGGGATTCAGACTTGTGCTCAACACAGTACATAAGTACACTTTTACAGGATTTACTTCCTTTCTCAGATGCTCCAGTGGTTTTGATCGGAACCGGCAGGACTGGGTCGACCTCGGCTGCCCGGAGGAGGTTGTCTTTGTTTTTACATTTCAGTAAACTTCAGTAAGTAAAAACTCAGTTGTCTGTCTGCATAAACGAGTTTACTGATGCTTGTTTTTCCAGAGGAGAGATCCCCGATGTCTCCGAATGACAGACATCGCAGACGCCGCATCTCGCCACCTCACACATACGACCACGCCTGTTACAGCGACCACAATACAGCAGAGGACCTCCAGCATGACCTCCACCCCCTTCAGCAAGACGTCCACTGTCACCAACCCCTCAACACACAGCAGCACAAGAGAAACATCCACGACACAGAATCCAACCAGCAGACCTGCAGAAGGTAAGCTGGCAAGATGCTTTCAGATCATCTGTAGTAAACAAGCGTGTATGTTTTATTCTAATCCAGCAGTATATAAGATAAGTCGTCCCTACCTTTTTATAGAATCATCTTGTTTGATAGCTTAATGTCAATGAATTTTAGTTTTTAATGTTAAAATACCATCTCATGAATAATCCTTGTTGTTGCATGGTATCTCCCCGCCCAGTGTGTTGTGTAAAGTCTGACAGTGTGAGGGTCAAGCGGTCAGCTATTTCCCAGCCGTCTGTTAGCTCCTAGCGGAGTGTATACAGCGCCATGTTAAATACTGCACAGTGTCCTCAGCTGCTGAAGGATGACTCAATGTATGTGTGTCACTGTGGATGAGTCAGAATAAAGGAGGGCTGTTATTTCTGGTTGTGGTGGCTATTGTTTGTAAGCTGAAATAATACAACATCCTACTCAAACCTAAGCAGTTATTTTACTTAGTAGATGGAAAGTACTTGATTTTTCTTAAAAATGAGGAAACCCCTCAAGTCCCAAAGTTAATCTTAAAATGTCTTTTTGAACAACTTGAATGTGTTCAGATGTTTTAACTTAACTTTTAACTTCAACGGGCAAAGAGGAGAGATTTTGAATTGGATAATTTGAAGTGAAAAGAAGGGAATTACAATATAAATTACCGTATTTTTTTAGGTGACTGACTATTCACTGCAAATGGCCCCACACTGCTTCAATTTGTGATACCTGCAGGGAACCAACAAGATTTGCAATTTGAGATTTCATTTGATTTTGCAAACTACATTATAGTAGTTCTGTAAAAATGTACAGAAGTTACAGGATCAGCTTTAAAAACTACTCCAGTAGTAACCCAAAAACTTCTTTAGTGCACTAAAATTGGACACGGTCAATCTATTGAAAGTGTTACATTTTCTTAAGTTTATTTTATTCCCGATGGGACCAATCAGTAAAAACTGATTTTAAAAAGCAAAACATTTAAAATAGTATATAATGCTTTTCTTTCTTTTTCTAGAAGACACGAACATCTCTTTGCACATCAATGAAGCACGTAAGTCTTTTACATTCACCTACGAGGTGTCTGATTTTATTATTGGTACGTTATATTCAGCAGTAAACGTTTTTGTCAAAATTTGCATATTTGCATTTGATCTGATAGTTAATGCCACTATGTGTAAAATGTTTGTGATTACAGTGTTAATTATTTTCATTGCAGAAGTCAAACAAATGTAAATATCTACGAGTGTGCTGTTCAATTGTCTCGAGTGTCCCTGTTGTTGTATCTGAGGAGGAAATGCAGATTCTACACATAGTGGCTTGAAGTCTATAAATACGAGCATCATCACAGGGTCTCATCACCACCTCTGTACAGCAGGAGACCAGGACACCACAGGAGAGAGTGATGAGCGGACGCAGACTGGTCTACTGGCGGGCATCGTCATGGTGATGGTCATCATGGGAGCAGCCGTCCTCGTGTCTGTTTACATGTACAACAACCCCACCTCCAGCGCCAGCCTCTTCTTCATGGAGGTCAGTGACACTGTAATCCACTCCTGACAGATCCCAAAGCACTGCTTGCATTTTTAATTTGGATTTCTCTATGCAATTTAAAGGGACAGTTCAGGTGTTTTGAAGTGGGGTTGTAGGAGGTACTTATCATAGTCAGTGTATCACCTACAGCAGATGATGGTCGGCTCATCACCAGTTTGGAGAAAGAGACAGGAGTACCCACATGGGAGCAAAGCAATGTGCTGCTGTGGATGGGGCAGCAGTAAAATATATTTTAGCCACCTAAAAATCTTTTTTAGTGTACACTATATTCAGAATACTTTCACCGGTTCATCTTGAAGTCAGACAGCCTTTTCCGACGGGGAACTGAAGCCGTTGTATCCATCTATGCTGTCACCAAAGCCACCAGACTCCACTGGGAAAAAAAACTGTAATTTTACCTTGCAAAACACAGTTTTTGGTCTACTGCTGCCTTGATCGTTAGTTTGTGTTACTTTGAATTCACCAAGGTCGCACAATAACACAAACAAACTAACCAATCGAGGCTGCAGCAGACCAGTAACTGCGAGATAAAATGGAGTCTGGTTGCTTTGGTGATAGTCATAGATAACCGCTTCAGTTCCCTGTTGTAAATATGTACTGTTGATGTCTGACAGCGAGGTAAACTGGTGAAAATATTATAAATATCGTGTGTATTTAAAGAGACTTTTTTTTTTTTTTAGGTGGCTAAATTAAGTTTTGCAGTATAGCGTACACTTTAACTGATAATGATTTTTTCTGCTGTGGACAGGGACAGCAGCAAAATGTATGTTATGTATTGTCACATAAGAAAAAATATCATTATCCGTTAAAACGTATACTATACAGTAACTGAAGCCATTATCTATGTTCTCACCAAAGCCACCAGACTCCCTTGGAAAAAAAACAGTAATTTTACCTCATACTACACGGGAGTCGCTGGTCTGCTGCTGCCGCAATCGGTTAGTTTGTGTTATTTTGCAACTTTGGTGTTTTAAAAGGTTAGTTTGGATTCACCAAAGTAAAGTATCAAGGCAGCAGTAGACCAGCAACCCTTGTTAATTAAACTGATATTGATTTTTTTTTGGTGGCTAAAATACTTTGTTGCTGCCTCGTCCACAGCAGTGCATTGCACTGGTTCCATGTCAGTACTTCTGTCTCTGCCGATTGGCGTCTACTGTAGATGCCTATTACCCACTTCAAAACTATCCAATTCATTTTATTAGAGAAGTTGGAAGGGTTAGAGACATCAAGTACTATAGATTCATTCTCAGTGGTGCAATTAAATTATTTAGCAGAGCAGAAACACATTGTTTTCTCATTGTGTCTACATTTTCCTTGAACAAACCACTTTTGTGTTAATTTGTCATTTTTTTCCCCTCCCTCAGCGGCGGCCGACCCGCTGGCCAATCATGAAGTTCAGGCGAGGCTCCGGTCGCCCTTCTTACGCCGAGGTGGAGGCTCCCGGTCAGGACAAGGATGGCGTGGTGGTCATCGACCCCAAACAGTCTTTTGTCATGTCAGACAGAAGAGAGAGTGAACAGAAAGAAGGATTCATAGTTCCTGATCAGAGGGAGCGCTTCCTAGTCTCAGAGAGCTGACCAGAACTATGTTTCCCAGGATGCTTTGGGACAGAGCTGGATCTCTATAGAGAGACAGGTCCTAGCCTTTCTGGTGGACCACCATGGGACCGCATTTCGTAAAAAATATGAATGATAGTCAATGGTGAGAGACAAATAGTTTTTGATCCTGTTTGAACTGCAACAACCTGCGAGCAGGTTATGTTTGAGATCAACTCGGATAAAGACACTGCTACTGACCAATCAGAGCTCGGTGCACAGAGCGTATGATAATATTACACAAAGACGAAGAAGTTAGTGTCATAATCAGGCTAAAAGTTTAAACTGACAAATGTAGGAAGGACAACTGGCACATGGAAGTAAACCTTCTTTATGATATATAATTATATTTATTTCTTATTTGCTCCCATGTCTGTTTCACACCGCTGGAATAGTGAAATAGTCATTCATTCATGGATGATTAGAAGTCTGTTAATTCACACATCTAGTTTTGTCAGTTTCAGCTGTTATTTTTAGCCTGGATTATGTGTTCAACTTCATATTTGTCTGATCTTACAGTTTGCTCTTGGTTTGTAAAATGTGCCACTGAATGGTCAGATGCTGCAAACACAGCTCCTTTTATGTGAACACGCTCATAGCCAGACTGGGAAACTCTGGGTTGGCAGCCACTGTTGTAGGAACACTGAGTTCGCTGTTGTTAAGGGTTGGTAAAGCCAGTTAACAAGAAGATACTATGGGTATGTTGAACTCGCTTCTTAATAAAGACCTCAGGAGTCGCTGGATAAAACACAGCAGTTAAAATAACGGTTCATTTGTGCGTGAAACATGGCCAAGTTAGCTAGCTGCTGGTGTTGTGTGAGACTAGAGATGTGGTTCACTGAGCGGTTTCACACAAAGCTAAATGACACTACGACAAATTTGGACTTTCTGGCCTTGCAAAATTCTGTTTTAAATTGACAATCATATTTGTGATTCATGGTCAATTCAAACGGGAACAAAAAAATATTTGTCTCGCCATTAACTACTGTACATTTTTCTTCCACAATAAGGTCCCGTGGGGTCCACTGGAAGGGGGGACGTCGCCTCTCTGTGAGGGACTTTTTATTTTCCATTCAGCTGCTGCTCGAGTTCATTTTAAGGACAGAATTTGAGCGTTCAGAGAGGAAAACGCCAAACCTCTATGAGGAAAATGTAACTACAGAATATTATATTTACAGTTTGGCTTGATGACGTAAACCTAATGTAAAAAAGCTAAAAACTATTTACTTTGCTCAGGTCACTTGTTTATTGAGGCAGCCTCACGAAGAGCGAGAGGTGTTCAGGGTTGAATATTAGCACCTGCCAAATGCTGGTAAAATACACAAATGGCTGCTAGATTTTCTTCACTCTGCAGCCGAAAAAACCCAGTGGTAACCGGTAGATTATATTATCCACCAGCCACGGTGGCAGGCGGGGAAAAAAAAGTTAATTTCCAACCCTGAAGTGTCGCAGCTGAATGTTTGTTTTGAGACCATTCCTCTCAAAGATGGCTATGTGGTGTTCCCACACCACCTTCACAAAGAGGAATGTCATATTTAGGTGTCATTTCCTCATCGCAAAAATACAGACTAAACTCCACCCTCATCTGAGGGGCAAACAGGACGCACAGTTTTACCTCAGAGCATAACATTTTTCCTTAAGAAAGAAACTGAAGAGTACAGGTCTATATTTATTTTAGACATGATGCAGTCGTCTCACATTTTTCTAATGTGATATATGTATATTGATATATCTGTATATTTATAATGGTAAAAACTGGAAATTGCAGGTTTTAGTGTCTATTCAGTTGCTGTACAGCTTTATTCAACTGCAAGTTAAATGGACAACTAATGATATTAAAATGAAGTCTATAAAAATTATAATTAAAAAAATAGGATTTTTTTCTCACATGCTGTGATACAATAATGTAATCATTTCACTTTTTTTGGAAATCTAGATCCTCAAATGTTGGTTATTTTCTAGTTAACTGAGGGTTTAACCTGCTCCTCTTTACCAGACTGATCAATGCGGAGACATTTTCAAAACTGTTAATAAAGTAGTTAATAAAGTTATCTACTGTGGATTTTCAACAGACAATCAACAGTTTCCTACACTACCAGTGATGTATAGTATTAGTGTCCCGTACTGTTTGAGGCATGTTTAGTTTGAAAATAAAATTAAGGCAAATGGTATGTGAATGGATCATGTACGACTGGCCTGTCGGCTGCAGGGTGACGGGGTCAAGGCACTGCTGTGTTGGAGGTACTGCAAAGATCCTGGCTCGATAATTTAGGTTTCCTCCTTGTCTTCTGAGAGAGAGAAGAACATTACACATCTACTTGTAAACCATTTACAGAGTGATTTACTATATTATAGGCACTAAATAAAAGTCAAACTTCCTATTGAATGGGCGGATATTTCGGACTAAATATCTGCAAAAAACTAAATCAGTGCTTTTGTATCAATTTGTGGTGGTAACTGCCGTATACTTGACAAATATCTCATAGTATTTGTTCAAAGATGACCCAATCAAATCAAAATAATGCTGCATATTAAATCTAAGCTAAGCTATGTTTAAAAAACAGCTGTTGCATCCTTTTGAACAAACATTCATTTTAATTCTCGACTCCCTGTTTGATTTCCTGTTAATATTACACAGTTAAGTTTGTTTAATGCTGAATTATATAATTTCCTGTTTGTATAAAACAGTCCAGTATGCTGATTTTTGTTTATACTATTTAGTAGTAACTAGTAACAGTATACTAAAACAATGATCTCACTGTTTCTTACCTTTCACTGGTGGTGCAGGTAATCGCCTCCTCAGCTGTCTTGATGTGTCCACAGTGATGGGCTGCAAGAGGACGCAAGTCAAGGTTTTTTTTTTTTCCATTATTCTTGCACAAGCTGTTTCAAATAATGTTGTGGTAGTTACCCTGATGACATATCTATATATCTGTATCTCTAAATCGAACTGCCATAACATTAACAACATTACGACCACTGACATGTGAAGTGAATGACACTGGCGTGGCAGTGGGTGGGGTATATTAGCCAGCAAGTGAGCATTTTGTCCTTGAAGTTGATGCTTGGGAAGCATAAAAAATGGGCAAGCATAAGGATGTGAGTGAGTTTGACAAGGGCCAGATTGTGATGGCTAGGCGACTGGGTCACAGCATCTCCAATACTGCAGCTCTTGTGGGATGTTCCCGGTCTGCAGTGGTCAGGACCTACCAAAAGTGGTCCAAGGAAGGAAAAACTGGTGAACTGCCAACAGGGTCATGGGTGCTAAAAGAGCTACTGTAGCTCAAACTGCTGAAAAAGGTTAGATAAGGTTATATATTATAGGTACCATGACGGGAACAGTTTTGGTCTTAGTGTAGCGTGACTGTTGTGTCTCCACATTGAGGCCGGCACTCTTCAAAGCAGCAATTCTGGCCGAGATGTCGCAAACCTGCAGAAACAACAAAAACAAGTACCACAGTGCATGTTTGGTGAAGATCAGACTTATTCTATTGTAGTTGTGAAACAGGAAATGTTCATGTACACTCAGATCAGTCCCCTGGGTGCTCTCAGTGTCGTCTACGGAGCAGCATATTTTTGTTGACTGTCTTAGACCATAGCAATAACGTATACATTTTGAAAATGGGTGTAGTTCTTCAACCCACCTGTAGCTCAGACTGTTGAACCTTTGCAGCTGCTGATGCTACCTGCTCCTCCAGGAAGGACAGCTCCATGTCGGACGTAGCGCTGCAAACGCCCCTAGCGCACTTCTCCAGGTCGCTCAGCTCCGCCTCCAGACCGTACACCTCTCCAGCTGCTATGTAAACCTGCAGCATGTCCAGTTCAACACAACATTAACTTCAAAACATGGTCACTTAAATTGAAAACGGGACTAATTGGGAATATCTAGCTTATCTAAAGTTGATCAATCAATTTAGCGACAATTAAGGACCTTTAACGCAAAAAAAACTCTATTTTTCCAAGGTATTGAGTTTTGTAGCTTCTTTTCAAGATGTATACTTGTCCAAAGAGGTTGTATGCTAAAGTTTGCAGGAATTTAATATATAAACGCATAGTGAGACGCTCTGTATTTTATTATGGAATCCGTAAATTACCATCATGATAATCAAAGTTTTGATGACCGCCACTTTAGAGAGTCAGCATATAATTTAGGGCCACACAGAAAAAGAACACAAATAAAAAAAAATATCTTTGCCATCTGCTGAGTTGTCCACCAAAACTGCTATTTTTACCTAAGAGCACTAGCACTGATGGCAGGACAGCCACGAGGTACCGCTATTTGCCATGTAGCTTATAGCTCACTATATTATGACATTTTTGCGACATGTTTTAATGAGTCATTTAAAAACTCATGTAAAATGTCACTGCATAGTATGACTTTTTAAAATTTAAGACTTACTACAATATGACTTTTCATTACAATTCGACATACTACACTATGACTTCATATCTACAATATATATCAACTTTGAACGTACTATACTACAACTTTGTTCGTGACATTTTTTGACCTACAATACCAGTGGGTGCCAAACCTTTTCTGCAGGTCGCCCCTTTTGTAGATTATTTTCAAGACATTTTTTGACATACTATACTACAACTTTCTTCATCAGTTTTCAACATAATGCACTGCACTGACTTTTTTTAAATGACTTTTTAAAAAAAAATATTTTTGGATTTCATGACTTTCTTCACAACAATTTTCGACATACATTATGACTTTTCTCATCATGTTTTAATGACTTTTTTCATACTGTGACCTCATTCTTTTTTGATATACTATGACTTTGCTGACATACTATACTATAACATCTTTTTTCATATTTTTTCCAATATATTTCTTCTTCTTCCTAATTTTTTTGACTACACTGTAACTTTATTCATATTTTTCAGCATACTACACTGACTTCTTTATGACATCCTATATTTTGTTGACATACTGATTATACCCGTTGAAATTTTATTCGCCATATTACATTAGGACTTTTGTCCGACGTATTATACTCTCTTTATCACTTTTTTCGACATACTCTGTTACTTTATAATTTTTTTCGACGTACTATGGTATGAATTAGTATGAATCATTTTTTTTTGACATACTATACTACAACATAAATTTTTTGACATACTATGACTTTTTTTAAAATCACGTTTATCAACATACTATGCAGTTTAATCAATTTTTTGGCATACTCTGATTTTAGCACTTTTTCAACACAATACGATGACTATCACTTTTCTCGACATAGTATACTATGACTATCAAATTTTTGGACATACTGTACTATGACTTTATTACATTTTTCAACATACCATGCTATGACTTTTAGTATCACTTTTTTCAGCATAGTTACTATGAATTTTCCCCCAGTATGCCTACAGTATGACTTGTAACCTTTTTTATACATTTTTCATACATACCAAGCTATGACTTCTTGTCAACATACTATAACATTTCTTATTTTTTCGACATACTATACTATTCTTTTGACATATTACAAGACCTTTTTTGATATACTATATTATGACTACATTTTTTTTTACAAAATACACTGACCATTTTTGATACACTACACTATTTTAAAAAAGATTCAACATACCATACTATGCCTTATTTATCACTTTTTTGACATACTATGACTTTATTGTCACGTTTATCAACATACTTTACTATGAGGTTAATCAATCTTTTGACATACTAATCTATGACTTTTGACATAGTATACAATGACTTGCTATGCTATGACTTTTTTGATGTACTATACTCTTTTCTTTGACATATGACTTTTTTATTTCACTTTTTTCAGCATACTATACTATGACTATTATCACTTTTTTCAACATACTATACTATGACTATTTTATCACTTTTTTCAACATACTAAACTTGACTTTTTTATCACTTTTCGCGACATACTAAACTACTTTTTTCGACATACTATTACTTTTGTTCCACTTTTTTCAAAATACTAAACTGACTTTTTAATCACTTTTTTCGACATACTATACTATGCCTTTTTGATTATTTTTTTACATACTACACTATGACTTTTTTTAAAATAAATTTTTGACACATTAATCTGAGTTTTTTGACATAGTATACTATTACTTGTATCACTTTTTCAACATGCTTTACTACGACTTTTTTAGCACTTTTTTGATATACTATACTCTATACACTGATTATTTTAATATCACTTTTTTATATTGTATACTATGATTTTTTTATCAGTTTTTTTCTACATAGTATATTGTTACTTATCACTTTTTTTGACATACATTAGTATGACTTTTTTCGACAGTATACTATGCCTTTTTCGTCACTTATTTCGACATACTATACTAAGACTTTTTTCAACATACTATAGCATGCACTTTTTAATCACGTTTTTCAACATTCTACACCATGCCTTTTTTTTTAATCAATTTCTCGACATACTAATCTATTACTTTTTTCGACACACTATACTATGACTTTTTATTAACATTTTTCAATATACTAATGACGTTTTTTTTATACATTTTTCTAAATGCTATAATATGACTTTTTCATAGATTTTATCAACATACTGTACTATGACTAGCACTTTTTTTTCGACATACTATAATATGACATTTTTCACTTTTTTCGACATACCATACTATGACTTTTTTCACTTTTTTGACATACTGTAATATGACATTTTTTTTAACTTTTCGACATACTATGACTGACTTTTTTGACATACTATACTATGACATTTTTCAATTTTTTATACATATTATACTATGACTTTTTTCGACATACTATGACCTTTTTCGAAGTTGTTTTCTATGCCACATACTATACTATGACTTTTTTTTCGACATACTATACTATGACATTTTTCATTTTTTTCGACATACAATAATTGACTTTTTTCATTTTTTTGACATACTATACAATGACTTTTAATTTTCGACATACTATATACTATGACATTTTACACTTTTTTTGACATACTATATGACTTTTTTTCACTTTTCTCGACATACCATACTATGACATTTTTTTTACTTTTCTCAATACCATACTATGACATTTTTCAATTTTTTCAACATACTATACTATGACTTTTTTCACTTTTTTTGACAAACTATAATATGACATTTTTTTACTTTTCAACGTACTATACTATGACATTTTTCAATTTTTTTCAACATACTATACTATGACTTTTTTCACTTTTTTTGACAAACTATAATATGACATTTTTTTACTTTTCGCCATACTATACTATGACATTTTTCAATTTTTTCGACATACTATACCATGACTTTTTTTTTTTTTCACTTTTTTCGACATACTACACTGACTTCTTTCACTTTTTTCGACATACTATACTAAGACTTTTTTCAACATACTATACTATGACCTTTTCACTTTTTTTGACATACTATACTATGACTTTTTTAGACATCCCATACTATAACTTTTTTCAGTTTTTTCGACATACTATACTAGTACTTTTTTCAACATACTATACTATGACTTTTTCACTTTTTTCGACACTAAAACTATGACTTTTTTTCTTTTTTTCGACATACTATACTATGACATTTTTCACTTTTTTCGACATACTATACTATGACTTTTTTCAACATACTATACTATGACTTTTTTTTTTTTGACATGCCATACTATAACTTTTTTCAGTTTTTTCGACATACTATACTATGACATTTTTTAACTTTTTCGACATACTATACTATGACTTTTTTATCTATACTATGACTTTTTTCGACATACTATAATATGACTTTTTTCATTTTTTTTCGAAATTACATAATATGACCTTTGTCACTTTTTTTGACATACTATAATATGATATTTTTTTTACTTTTCAACATACTATACTATGACATTTTTCACTTTTTTCGACATACTATACTAGTACTTTTTTTTTTCAACATACTATACTATGACTTTTTCACTTTTTTTGACATACTATACTAGTACTTTTTTCAACATACTATACTATGACTTTTTTTTCTCACTTTTTTCGACATACTATACTATGACTTTTTCACTTTTTTCGACATACTATACTATGACATTTTTCGACATACTATACTATGACATTTTTCAACTTTTTCGACATACTATACTATGACTTTTTTTCAACATACTATAATATGACTTTTTTCACTTTTTTCGACATACCATAATATGACCTTTGTCACTTTTTTTTGACATACTAAAATATGATATTTTTTTTTACTTTTCGACAAACTATACTATGACTTTTTCACTTTTTTCGACATGCAAAACTGACTTTTTTCACTTTTTTCGACATACTATACTATGACATTTTTCACTTTTTTCGACATACTATACTATGACTTTTTTCGACATACCATGCTATAACTTTTTTCAGTTTTTTCGACATACTATACTAGTACTTTTTTCAACATACTATACTATGACTTTTTTCAACATACTATACTATGACTTTTTCACTTTTTTCGACATGCAAAACTATGACTTTTTTCACTTTTTTCGACATACTATACTATGACATTTTTCACTTTTTTCGACATACTATACTATGACTTTTTTCAACATACTATACTATGACTTTTTTGACATACCATACTATAACTTTTTTCAGTTTTTTCGACATACTATACTATGACATTTTTCAACTTTTTCGACATACTATACTATGACTTTTTTCGACATACTATGCTATGACTTTTTTCGACATACTATAATATGACTTTTCACTTTTTCGACATTCCAAAATATGACCTTTATCACTTTTTATGACATACTAAAATATGATATTTTTTTTACTTTTCACATAATATACTGACATTTTTCACTTTTTTGACATACTATACCATGACTTTTTTCGAAATACCATACTATAACTTTTTTCAGTTTTTTCGACATACTATACTAATACTTTTTTCAACATACTATACTATGACTTTTTCACTTTTTTCGACATACTATACTATGACATTTTTCGACATAGTATACTATGACATTTTTCAACTTTTTCGACATACTATACTATGACTTTTTTCAACATACTATACAATGACTTTTTTTCGACATACTATACTATGACATTTTTCACTTTTTTCAACATACTATACTATGACTTTTTTCAACATACTATACTATGACTTTTTTCGACATACCATACTATAACTTTTATCAGTTTTTTCGACATACTATACCAGTACTTTTTTTCAACATATTATACAACGACTTCTTTCGACATACTATACTATGACATTTTTCACTTTTTTTCGACATACTATACAATGACTTTTTTCAACATACTATACTATGACTTTTTTCGACATACCATACTATGCTTTTTTTTCCCCCTCTACTTGTACTTTTTTCAACATACTATACCATGACTTTTTTCAACATGCCATACTATGACTTTTTCACTTTTTTCGATATGCTATACTATGACTTTTTTCACTGTTTTCGACGTACTATACTATGACATTTTTCGACATACTATACTGTGACATTTTTCAACTTTTTCGACATACTATACTATGACTTTTTTCAACACACTATACTATGACTTTTTTTCGACATACTATACTATGACAGTTTTCACTTTTTTCGACATACCATAATATGACTTTTGTCACTTTTTTTGACATACTAAAATATATTTTTTTTACTTTTCGACATACTATACTATGACATTTTTCATTTTTTTCGACATACTATACTATGACATTTTTCGACATACTATACTATGACATTTTTCAATTTTTTTGACATACTAAAATATGATATTTTTTTAACTTTTCGACATACTATACGATGACAGTTTTCACTTTTTTCGACATACTATACTATAACTTTTTTCGACATCCCATAATGTAACTTTTTTCAGTTTTTTCGACATACTATACTATGAAATTTTTTAACTTTTTCGACATACTATACTATGACATTTTTCAACTTTTTCGACATACTATACTATGACTTTTTTCAACATACTATACAATGACTTTTTTCGACATACTATACTATGACATTTTTCACTTTTTTCGACATACTATACTATGACTTTTTTCAACATACTATACTATGACTTTTTTCGACATACCATACTATAACTTTTTTCAGTTTTTTCGACATACTATACTATGACTTTTTTCAACATACTATGCTATGACTTTTTTCGACATACTATAATATGACTTTTTTCACTTTTTTTGACATTCCATAATATGACCCTTGTCACTTTTTTTGACATACTAAAATATATTTTTTTTTACTTTTCGACATAATATACTGACTTTTTTCACTTTTTTTCGACATACTATACTATGACTTTTTTCGAAATACCATACTATAACTTTTTTCAGTTTTTTCGACATACTATACTAGTACTTTTTTCAACATACTATACTATGACTTTTTTCAACATACTATACTATGACTTTTTCACTTTTTTTCGACACGCTATACTATGACTTTTTTCACTTTTTTCGACATACTATACTATGACATTATTCGACATACTATACTATGACATTTTTCAACTTTTTTCGACATACTATACTATGACTTTTTTCAACATACTATACAATGACTTTTTTTCAACATACTATACAACGACTTTTTTCGACATATACTATGACATTTTTCACTTTTTTCAACATACTATACTATGACTTTTTTCAACATACCATACTATGACTTTTTCACTTTTTAAGACATGCTATACTATGACTTTTTTCACTTTTTTCGACGTACTATACTATGACTTTTTTTCAACATACTATACTATGACTTTTTTCGACATAATATACTGTGACTGTTTTCACTTTTTTCGACATACTATAATATGACTTTTTTCACTTTTTTCAACATACCATAATATGACTTTTGTCACTTTTTTTGACATACTAAAATATGATTTTTTTTTTTACTTTTCGACATACTATACTATGACATTTTTCACTTTTTTCGACACACTATACTATGAAATTTTTCAACCTTTTCGACATACTATACTATGACTTTTTTTTTTTCAACATACTATACTATGACTTTTTTCGACATACTATAATATGACTTTTTTCACTTTTTTCAACATTCCATAATATGACCTTTGTCACTTTTTTTTGACATACTAAAATATGATATTTTTTTTACTTTTCGACATACTATACTATGACATTTTTCACTTTTTTCGACATACTATACTATGACTTTTTTCAACATACTATAGCATGCACTTTTTAATCAAGTTTTTCAACATTCTACACCATGCCTTTTTTTTTTTTAATTTCTCCATATAATCTATTACTTTTTTTTGACACACTATACTATGACTTTTTCTCACTTTTTCGAAATACTATACTGACATTTTTCCATTTTTCAACATACTATACTTTTTTTCACTTTTTTTGACATACTATACTATGACTTTTTTCAACATACTATACTATGACTTTTTTCGACATACCATACTATAACTTTTTTCAGTTTTTTCGACATACTATACTATGACATTTTTCAACTTTTTCGACATACTATACTATGACTTTTTTCGACATACTATACTATGACATTTTCATTTTTTCGACACACTATAATATGACTTTTTTCACTTTTTTCGACATACCATAATATGACTTTTGCCACTTTTTTTTGACATACTAAAATATGATTTTTTTTCACTTTTTTCGACATACCATATAATAACTATTTTCAGTTTTTTCGACATACGTTACTAGTACTTTTTTCAACATACTATACTATGACTTTTTTCAATATACTATACTATGACATTTTTCAACTTTTTCAACATACTATACTATGACTTTTTTCGACATACTATACTATGACAGTTTTCACTTTTTTCGACATACCATAATATGACTTTTGTCACTTTTTTTGACATACTAAAATATGATATTTTTTTTACTTTTCGACATACTATACTATGACATTTTTCACTTTTTTCGACATACTATACTATGACTTTTTTCGACATCCCATACTGTAACTTTTTTTCAGTTTTTTCGACATACTATACTATGAAATTTTTTAACTTTTTCGACATACTATACTATGACTTTTTCAACATACTATACAATGACTTTTTTCGACATACTATACTATGACATTTTTCACTTTTTTCGACATACTATACTATGACTTTTTTCAACATACTATACTATGACATTTTTCAACTTTTTCGACATACTATACTAGTACTTTTTTCAACATACTATACTATGACTTTTTTCAACATACTATACTATGACTTTTATTTTTCGACATACTATACTATGACATTTTTCAACTTTTTCGACATACTATACTATGACTTTTTTCAACATACTATACTAGGACTTTTTTCGACATACTATAATATGACTTTTTTCACTTTATTCGACATTCCATAATATGACCTTTGTCACTTTTTTTGACATACTAAAATATATTTTTTTTACTTTTCGACATACTATACTATGACATTTTTCACTTTTTTCGACATACTATACCATTACTTTTTTCGACATACCATACTATAACTTTTTTCTTTTTCGACATACTATACTATGACTTTTTTCAACATACTATACTATGACTTTTTCACTTTTTCGACATACTATACTATGACATTTTTCACTTTTTCGACATACTATACTATGACTTTTTTCAACATACTATACAATGACTTTTTTCGACATACTATACTGTGACATTTTTCACTTTTTTTTCGACATACTATACTAGTACTTTTTTTAACATACTATACTATGACTTTTTATAAACATACTATACTATGAGTTTTTCACTTTTTTCGACATGCTATACTATGACTTTTTTCACTTTTTTCGACATACTATACTATGACATTTTTCGACATACTATACTATAACATTTTTCAACTTTTTCGACATACTATACTATGACTTTTTTCAACATACTATACAATGACTTATTTCGACATACTATAATATGACTTTTTTCACTTTTTTCGACATTCCACAATATGACTTTTGTCACTTTTTTCGACATACTATACTATGACTTTTTTCGACATACCATGCTATAACTTTTTTCAGTTTTCTCGACATACTATACTAGTACTTTTTTCAACATACTATACTATGACTTTTTTCAACATACTATACTATGACTTTTTCACTTTTTTCGACATGCAAAACTATAACTTTTTTCACTTTTTTCGACATACTATACTATGACATTTTTCACTTTTTTTCGACATACTATACTATGACTTTTTTCAACATACTATACTATGACTTTTTTCGACATGCCATACTGTAACTTTTTTCAGTTTTTTCGACATACTATACTATAACATTTTTTAACTTTTTCGACATACTATACTATGACTTTTTTCAACATACTATACTATGACTTTTTTTCAACATACTATGATATGACTTTTTTCATTTTTTTTTCGAAATTCCATAATATGACCTTTGTCACTTTTTTTTGACATACTAAAATATATTTTTTTTTACTTTTCGACATACTATACCATGACATTTTTCACTTTTTTCGACATACTATACTATGACTTTTTTCGACATACCATACTATAACTTTTTTCAGTTTTTTCGACATACTATACTAGTACTTTTTTCAACATACTATACTATGAGTTTTTTCACTTTTTTCGACATACTATACTATGACCTTTTTCGACATACTATACTATGATATTTTTCACTTTTTTCGACATACTATACTAGTACTTTTTTCAACATACTATACAATGAATTTTTTCGACATACTATACTATGACTTTTTTCAACATACTATACTATGACTTTTTTCGACATACCATACTATAACTTTTTTCAGTTTTTTCGACATACTATACTATGACATTTTTCAACTTTTTCGACATACTATACTATGACTTTTTTCAACATACTATACTATGACTTTTTTCGACATACTATAATATGACTTTTTTCACTTTTTTCGACATTCCAAAATATGACCTTTGTCACTTTTTTTGACATACTAAAATATGATATTTTTTTTACTTTTCGACATAATATACTGACATTTTTCACTTTTTTGACATACTATACCATGACTTTTTTCGAAATACCATACTATAACTTTTTTCAGTTTTTTCGACATACTATACTAGTACTTTTTTCAACATACTATACTATGACTTTTTCACTTTTTTCGACATATTATACTATGACATTTTTCGACATAGTATACTATGACATTTTTCAACTTTTTCGACATACTATACTATGACTTTTTCAACATACTATACAATGACTTTTTTCGACATACTATACTATAACTTTTATCAGTTTTTTCGACATACTATACTAGTACTTTTTTCAACATATTATACAACGACTTCTTTCGACATACTATACTATGACATTTTTCACTTTTTTCGACATACTATACTATGACTTTTTTCACTGTTTTCGACGTACTATACTATGACATTTTTCGACATACTATACTGTGACATTTTTCAACTTTTTCGACATACTATACTATGACTTTTTTCAACACACTATACGATGACTTTTTTCGACATACTATACTATGACAGTTTTCACTTTTTTCGACATACCATAATATGACTTTTGTCACTTTTTTTGACATACTAAAATATGATATTTTTTTTTACTTTTTCGACATATTATACTATGACATTTTTCATTGTTTTCGACATACTATACTATGACATTTTTCGACATACTATACAATGACATTTTTCAATTTTTTTGACATACTAAAATATGATATTTTTTAACTTTTCGACATACTATACTATGACATTTTTCACTTTTTTCGACATACTATACTATAACTTTTTTCGACATCCCATAATGTAACTTTTTTCAGTTTTTTCGACATACTATACTATGAAATTTTTTAACTTTTTTCGACATACTATACTATGACATTTTTCAACTTTTTCGACATACTATACTATAACTTTTTCAACATACTATACAATGACTTTTTTCGACATACTATACTATGACATTTTTCACTTTTTTTCGACATACAATACTATGACTTTTTTCAACATACTATACTATGACTTTTTTCGACATACCATACTATAACTTTTTTCAGTTTTTTCGACATACTATACTATGACTTTTTTCAACATACTATACAATGACTTTTTTCGACATACTATAATATGACTTTTTTCACTTTTTTTTTGACATTCCATAATATGACCTTTGTCACTTTTTTTGACATACTAAAATATATTTTTTTTTACTTTTCGACATAATATACTGACATTTTTCACTTTTTTCGACATACTATACTATGACTTTTTTCGAAATACCATACTATAACTTTTTTCAGTTTTTTCAACACACTATACTAGTACTTTTTTCAACATACTATACTATGACTTTTTTCAACATACTATACTATGACTTTTTCACTTTTTTTCGACATGCTATACTATGACTTTTTTCACTTTTTTCGACATACTATACTATGACATTATTCGACATACTATACTATGACATTTTTCAACTTTTTCGACATACTATACTATGACTTTTTTCAACACACTATACAATGACTTTTTTCAACATACTATACAACGACTTTTTTCGACATATACTATGACATTTTTCACTTTTTTCAACATACTATACTATGACTTTTTTCAACATACCATACTATGACTTTTTCACTTTTTAAGACATGCTATACTATGACTTTTTTCACTTTTTTCGACGTACTATACTATGACTTTTTTCAACATACTAAACTATGACTTTTTTCAACATACTATACTATGACTTTTTTCGACATACTATACTATGACCGTTTTCACTTTTTTCGACATACTATAATATGACTTTTTTCACTTTTTTCAACAAACCATAATATGACTTTTGTCACTTTTTTTGACATACTAAAATATGATTTTTTTTTTTACTTTTCGACATACTATACTATGACATTTTTCACTTTTTTCGACACACTATACTATGAAATTTTTCAACCTTTTCGACATACTATACTATGACTTTTTTTTCAACATACTATACTATGACTTTTTTTCGACATACTATAATATGACTTTTTCCACTTTTTTCAACATTCCATAATATGACCTTTGTCACTTTTTTTTGACATACTAAAATATGATATTTTTTTTACTTTTCGACATACTATACTATGAAATTTTTCACTTTTTTCGACATACTATACTATGACTTTTTTTCAACATACTATAGCATGCACTTTTTAATCAAGTTTTTCAACATTCTACACCATGCCTTTTTTTTTATCAATTTCTCGCCATACTAATCTATTACTTTTTTCGACACACTATACTATGACTTTTTCTCACGTTTTTCGAAATACTATACTGACATTTTTCCATTTTTCAACATACTATACTTTTTTCACTTTTTTTGACATACTATACTTTGACTTTTTTCAACATACTATACTCTGACTTTTTTCGACATACTACACTATAACTTTTTTCAGTTTTTTCGACATACTATACTAGGAAATTTTTCAACTTTTTCGACATACTATACTATGACTTTTTTCGACATACTATACTATGACAGTTTTCACTTTTTTCGACACACTATAATATGACTTTTTTCACTTTTTTCGACATACCATAATATGACTTTTGTCACTTTTTTTTGACATACTAAAATATGATTTTTTTTCACTTTTTTCGACATACCATATAATAACTATTTTCAGTTTTTTCGACATACGTTACTAGTACTTTTGTCAACATACTATACTATGACTTTTTTCAATATACTATACTATGACATTTTTCAACTTTTTCGACATACTATACTATGACATTTTTCAACTTTTTCAACATACTATACTATGACTTTTTTCAACATACTATACGATGACTTTTTTCAACATACTATACTATGACTTTTTTCGACATACTATACTATGACAGTTTTCACTTTTTTCGACATACCATAATATGACTTTTGTCACTTTTTTTGACATACTAAAATATGATATTTTTTTAACTTTTCGACATACTATACTATGACATTTTTCACTTTTTTCGACATCCCATACTGTAACTTTTTTCAGTTTTTTCGACATACTATACTATGAAATTTTTTAACTTTTTCGACATACTATACTATGACTTTTTCAACATACTATACAATGACTTTTTTCGACATACTATACTATGACATTTTTCACTTTTTTCGACATACTATACTATGACTTTTTTCAACATACTATACTATGACATTTTTCAACTTTTTCGACATACTATACTAGTACTTTTTTCAACATACTATACTATGACTTTTTTCAACATGCTATACTATGACTTTTATTTTTCGACATACTATACTATGACATTTTTCAACTTTTTCGACATACTATACTATGACTTTTTTCAACATACTATTCTAGGACTTTTTTCGACATACTATAATATGACTTTTTTCACTTTATTCGACATTCCATAATATGACCTTTGTCACTTTTTTTGACATACTAAAATATATTTTTTACTTTTCGACATACTATACTATGACTTTTTTCGACATACCATACTATAACTTTTTTCGACATACTATACTATGACTTTTTTCAACATACTATACTATGACTTTTTTCAACATACTATACAATGACTTTTTTCGACATACTATACTATGACATTTTTCACTTTTTTCGACATACTATACTATGACTTTTTTCAACATACTATACTATGACTTTTTTCGACATACCATACTGTAACTTTTTTCTGTTTTTTCGACATACTATACTAGTACTTTTTTCAACATACTATACAATGACTTTTTTCGACATACTATACTATGACATTTTTCACTTTTTTCGACATACTATACTATGACTTTTTTCAACATACTATACTATGACTTTTTTCGACATACCATACTATAACTTTTTTCAGTTTTTTTTCGACATACTATACTATGACATTTTTCAACTTTTTCGACATACTATACTATGACTTTTTTCAACATACTATGCTATGACTTTTTTCGACATACTATACAATGACTTTTTTCGACATACTATACTATGACATTTTTCACTTTTTTCGACATACTATACTATGACTTTTTTCAACATACTATACTATGACTTTTTTCGACATACCATACTATAACTTTTTTCTGTTTTTTCGACATACTATACTAGTACTTTTTTCAACATACTATACAGTGACTTTTTTCAACATCCTATACTATGACATTTTTCACTTTTTTCGACATACTATACTATGACTTTTTTCATCATACTATACTATGACTTTTTTAGACATACCACACTATAACTTTTTTCAGTTTTTTCGACATACTATACTATGACTTTTGTCACTTTTTTCAACATACTATACTATGACATTTTTCGACATACTATACTATGACATTTTTCAATTTTTTCAACATACTATATGATGACTTTTTTCAACATACTATACAATGACTTTTTTTCAACATACTATACTATGACTTTTTTCGACATACTATACTATGACAGTTTTCACTTTTTTCGACATACTAAAACATGATATTTTTTTTTTACTTTTCGACATACTATACTATGACATTTTTCACTTTTTTTCGACATACTATACTATGACTTTTTTCGACATCCCATACTGTAACTTTTTTCAGTTTTTTTCGACATACTATACTATGAAATTTTTTAACTTTTTCGACATACTATACTATGACATTTTTCAACTTTTTAGACATACTATACTATGCCTTTTTCAACATACTATACAATGACTTTTTTCGACATACTATACTATGACATTTTTAACTTTTTTCGACATACTATACTATGACTTTTTTCAACATACTATACTATGACTTTTTTCGACATACCATACTATAACTTTTTTCAGTTTTTTCGACATACTATACTAGTACTTTTTTCAACATACTATACTATGACTTTTTTCAACATGCTATACTATGACTTTTTCCACTTTTTTCGACATGCTATACTATGACTTTTTTCACTTTTTTTCGACATACTATACTATGACATTTTTCGACATACTATACTATGACTTTTTTCAACATACTATACTATGACTTTTTTCGACATACTATGATATGACTTTTTTCGACATACCATAATATGACTTTTGTCACTTTTTTTGACATACTAAAATATGATATTTTTTTTTCTTTTTTGACATACTATACTATGACATTTTTCACTTTTTTCGACATACTATACTATGACTTTTTTCAACATACTATGCTATGACTTTTTTCGACATACTATACATTGACTTTGTTCGACATACTATATTATGACATTTTTCACTTTTTTCGACATACTATACTATGACTTTTTTCAACATACTACACTATGACTTTTTTCGACATACCATACTGTGACTTTTTTCTGTTTTTTCGACATACTATACTAGTACTTTTTTCAACATACTATACAATGACTTTTTTCAACATACTATACTATGACAGTTTTTCACTTTTTTCGACATACTAAAACATGATATTTTTTTTACTTTTCGACATACTATACTATGACATTTTTCACTTTTTTCGACATACTATACTATGACTTTTTTCGACATCCCATACTGTAACTTTTTTCAGTTTTTTCGACATACTATACTATGAAATTTTTTAACTTTTTCGACATACTATACTATGACATTTTTCAACTTTTTAGACATACTATACTATGCCTTTTTTCAACATACTATACAATGACTTTTTTTCGACATACTATACTATGACATTTTTAACTTTTTTCAACATACTATACTATGACTTTTTTCAACATACTATACTATGACTTTTTTCGACATACCATACTATAACTTTTTTCAGTTTTTTCGACACACTATACTAGTACTTTTTTCAACATACTATACTATGACTTTTTTCAACATACTATACTATGACTTTTTCCACTTTTTTCGACATGCTATACTATGACTTTTTTCACTTTTTTCAACATACTATACTATGACTTTTTTCGACATACTATGATATGACTTTTTTCGACATACCATAATATGACTTTTGTCACTTTTTTGACATACTAAAATATGATATTTTTTTTACTTTTTGACATACTATACTATGACATTTTTCACTTTTTTCGACATACTATACTATGACTTTTTTCAACATACTATGCTATGACTTTTTTCGACATACTATACATTGACTTTGTTCGACATACTATATTATGACATTTTTCACTTTTTTCGACATACTATACTATGACTTTTTTCAACATACTACACTATGACTTTTTTCGACATACCATACTGTGACTTTTTTCTGTTTTTTCGACATACTATACTATGAAATTTTTTCAACTTTTTCGACATACTATACTATGACTTTTTTCGACATACTATACTATGACAGTTTTCACTTTTTTCGACATACTATAATATGACTTTTTTCACTTTTTTCGACATACTATAATATGACTTTTTTCCATTTTTTTTTGACATACTAAAATATGATTTTTTTTCACTTTTTTCGACATACCATATAATAACTATTTTCAGTTTTTTCGACATACGTTACTAGTACTTTTGTCAACATACTATACTATGACTTTTTTCAATATACTATACTATGACATTTTTCAACTTTTTCGACATACTATACTACGACATTTTTCAACTTTTTCAACATACTATACTATGACTTTTTTCAACATACTATACGATGACTTTTTTCAACATACTATACTATGACTTTTTTCGACATACTATACTATGACAGTTTTCACTTTTTTTCGACATACCATAATATGACTTTTGTCACTTTTTTTGACATACTAAAATATGATATTTTTTTTACTTTTCGACATACTATACTATGACATTTTTCACTTTTTTCGACATACTATACTATGACTTTTTTCGACATCCCATACTGTAACTTTTTTCAGTTTTTTCGACATACTATACTATGAAATTTTTTAACTTTTTCGACATACTATACTATGACTTTTTTCAACATACTATACAATGACTTTTTTCGACATACTATACTATGACATTTTTCACTTTTTTTCGACATACTATACTATGACTTTTTTCAACATACTATACTATGACATTTTTCAACTTTTTTCGACATACTATACTAGTACTTTTTTCAACATACTATACTATGACTTTTTTCAACATGCTATACTATGACTTTTATTTTTCGACATACTATACTATGACATTTTTCAACTTTTTCGACATACTATACTATGACTTTTTTCAACATACTATACTATGACTTTTTTCGACATACTATAATATGACTTTTTTCACTTTATTCGACATTCCATAATATGACCTTTGTCACTTTTTTTGACATACTAAAATATATTTTTTTTACTTTTCGACATACTATACTATGACATTTTTCACTTTTTTTCGACATACTATACTATTACTTTTTTCGACATACCATACTATAACTTTTTTCGACATACTATACTATGACTTTTTTCAACATACTATACTATGACTTTTTCACTTTTTTCGACATACTATACTATGACTTTTTTCACTTTTTCGACATACTATACTATGACTTTTTTCAACATACTATACAATGACTTTTTTCGACATACTATACTGTGACATTTTTCACTTTTTTCGACATACTATACTAGTACTTTTTTTAACATACTATACTATGACTTTTTTTAAACATACTATACTATGAGTTTTTCACTTTTTTCGACATGCTATACTATGACTTTTTTCACTTTTTCCCATACTATACTATGACATTTTTCGACATACTATACTATAACATTTTTCAGCTTTTTCGACATACTATACTATGACTTTTTTCAACATACTATACAATGACTTTTTTCGACATACTATAATATGACATTTTTCACTTTTTTCGACATTCTATAATATGACTTTTTTCACTTTTTTCGACATACTATACTATGACTTTTTTCGACATACCATACTATAACTTTTTTCAGTTTTTTCGACATACTATACTATGACTTTTTTCAACTTTTTCGACATACTATACTATGACTTTTTTCAACATACTATACTATGACATTTTTCACTTTTTTCGACATACTATACTATAACTTTTTTCAACTTACTTTTTTCGACATACTATACTATGACATTTTTCACTTTTTTCGACATACTATACTATGACTTTTTTCAACATACTATACTATGACTTTTTTCGACATACCATACTGTAACTTTTTTCTGTTTTTTCGACATACTATACTATAACATTTTTTAACTTTTTCGACATACTATACTATGACTTTTTTCAACATACTATACTATGACTTTTTTTTTTTTCGACATACTATAATATGACTTTTTTCATTTTTTTTTTATCATAATATACTTGACATTTTTCATTTTTTCGACATACTATACTATGACTTTTTTCGACATACCATACTATAACTTTTTTCAGTTTTTTCAACATACAATACTAGTACTTTTTTCAACATACTATACTATGACTTTTTTTCAACATACTATACTATGACTTTTTCACTTTTTTTCGACATGCTATACTATGACTTTTTTCACTTTTTTTCGACATACTATACTATGACTTTTTTCAACATACTATACAATGACTTTTTTCGACATACTATACTATGACATTTTTCACTTTTTTCGACATACTATACTATGACTTTTTTCAACATACTATACTATGACTTTTTTCTTTTTAAGACATACTATACTATGACTTTTTTCAGTTTTTTCGACATACTATACTATACTTTTTTCAACATACTAAACTATGACTTTTTTCAACATACTATACTATGACTTTTTTCGACATACTATACTATGACCGTTTTCACTTTTTTTCGACATACTATACTATGACTTTTTTCACTTTTTCAACATACCATAATATGACTTTTTTCACTTTTTTTGACATACTATAATATGACTTTTTTTTTACTTTTTTCGACATACTATACTATGACATTTTTCACTTTTTTCGACATACTATACTATGAATTTTTTCAACCTTTTCGACATACTATACTATGACTTTTTTCAACATACTATACTATGACTTTTTTTTTTTTCGACATACTATAATATGACTTTTTCCACTTTTTTCAACATTCCATAATATGACCTTTGTCACTTTTTTTTTGACATACTAAAATATGATATTTTTTTACTTTTCGACATACTATACTATGAAATTTTTCACTTTTTTCGACATACTATACTATGACTTTTTTTGAACATACTATAGCTGTGCACTTTTTAATCAAGTTTTTCAACATTCTATACCATGCCTTTTTTTTTAATTTCTCCCATACTAATCTATTACTTTTTTCGACATACTATACTATGACTTTTTTCACGTTTTTCGACATACTATACTATGACATTTTTCCATTTTTCAACATACTATACTTTTTTCACTTTTTTTGACATACTATACTATGACTTTTTTCAACATACTATACTATGACTTTTTTCGACATACTATACTATAAATTTTTTCACTTTTTTCGACATACTATACTATGACATTTTTCAACTTTTTCAACATACTATACTATGACTTTTTTCAACATACTATACAATGACAGTTTTCACTTTTTTCGACATACTATACTATGACATTTTTCACTTTTTCAGACATACCATAATATGACTTTTTTCAACTTTTTTTTGACATACTATACTATGATTTTTCTTTTTTCGACATACCATACTATAACTTTTTTCAGTTTTTTCGACATACTATTCTAGTACTTTTTTCAACATACTATACTATGACTTTTTTCAACATACTATACTATGACATTTTTCACTTTTTTCGACATACTATACTATGACATTTTTCAACTTTTTCAACATACTATACTATGACATTTTTCGACATACTATACTATGACTTTTTTTCAACATACTATACTATGACTTTTTTTCGACATACTATAATATGACTTTTTTCACTTTTTTCGACATTCCATAATATAACCTTTGTCACTTTTTTTGACATACTAAAATATATTTTTTTTACTTTTCGACATACTATACTATGACATTTTTCACTTTTTTCGACATACTATACTATGACTTTTTTCAGTTTTACATATACTATAACTTTTTTCAGTTTTTTCGACATACTATACTAGTACTTTTTTCAACATACTATACTATGACTTTTTTCGACATAGTATACTATGACTTTTTCACTTTTTTCGACATACTATACTATGACTTTTTTCAACATACTATACTATGACATTTTTCGACATAACATACTGTTTCAACTTTTTTCTAGTTTTTTTCAACATACTATACTAGTACTTTTTTCAACATACTATACAATGACTTTTATTTTTCGACATACTATACTATGACATTTTTCACTTTTTTCGACATACTATACTATGACTTTTTTCAACATACTATACTATGACTTTTTTCGACATACCATACTATAACTTTTTTCAGTTTTTTTCGACATACTATACTATGACATATTTCACTTTTTTTGACATACTATACTATGTTTACTTTTTTCGACATACTATACTATGACATTTTTCACTTTTTTCGACATACTATACGATAACTTTTTTCGACATACTATACTATGACATTTTTCACTTTTTTCGACATACTATACTATGACTTTTTTCAACATACTATACTATGACTTTTTTCGACATCCCATACTGTAACTTTTTTCAGTTTTGTCGACATACTATACTATGAATTTTTTCAACTTTTCTATGATTTTTTCGACATACTATACTATGACATTTTTCAACTTTTTCAACATACTATACTATGACTTTTTTCAACATACTATACAATGACTTTTTTCGACATACTATACTATGACATTTTTCACTTTTTTAGACATACTATACTATCTCTTTTTCAACATACTATACTATGACTTTTTTCGACATACCATACTATAACTTTTTTCAGTTTTTTCGACATACTATACTGGTACTTTTTTTCAACATACTATACTATGACTTTTTTCAACATACTATACTATGACTTTTTTCACTTTTTTCGACATGCTATACTATGACATTTTTAACTTTTTTTCGACATCCTATACTATGACATTTTTCGACATACTATACTATGACTTTTTTCAACATACTATACTATGACTTTTTTCGACATACTATAATGTGACTTTTTTCACTTTTTTTCGACATTCCATAATATGACCTTTGTCACTTTTTTTGACATACTAAAATATGATATTTTTTTTACTTTTCGACATACTATACTATGACATTTTTCACTTTTTTCGACATACTATACTATGACTTTTTTCGACATACCATACTATAACTTTTTTCAGTTTTTTCGACATACTATACTAGTACTTTTTTCAACATACTATACAATGACTTTTTTTCGACATACTATACTATGACATTTTTCAGTTTTTTTCGTCATACTATACTATGACTTTTTTCAACATACTATACTATGACTTTTTTCGACATACTATACTATAACTTTTTTCACTTTTTTCGACATACTATACTATGACATTTTTCAACTTTTTCGACATACTATACTATGACTTTTTTCAACTTACTATACTATGACTTATTTCGACATACTATACTATGACACTTTTTTCAAATACCATACTATACTATTGACTTTTTTTTGACATACTAAACTATGACATTTTTTTACTTTTTTCGACATACTATACTATGACATTTTTCACTTTTTTCAACATACTATACTATGACTTTTTTCGACATACCATACTCTAACTTTTTTCAGTTTTTTCGACATACTATACTAATACTTTTTTCAACATACTATACTATGACTTTTTTCAATATACTATAATATGACTTTTTTCACTTTTTTTCGACATTCCATAATATGACCTTTGTCACTTTTTTTTGACATACTAAAATATGATATTTTTTTAACTTTTCGACATAATATACTATGACTTTTTTCGACATACCATACTATAACTTTTTTCAGTTTTTTCGACATACTATACCAGTACTTTTTTCAACATACTATACTATGACTTTTTTCAACATACTATACTATGACTTTTTCACTTTTTTCGACATGCTATACTATGACTTTTTTCGACATACTATACTATGACATTTTTCAACTTTTTCGACATACTATACTATGACTTTTTTTTTTCAACATACTATACAATGACTTTTTTTCGACATACTATACTATGACATTTTTCACTTTTTTCAACATACTATACTCTGACTTTTTTCAACATACTATACTATGACAGTTTTTTTTTTGACATACTATACTATAACTTTTTTCAGTTTTTTCGACATACTATACTATGTACTTTTTTTCAACATACTATACTATTACTTTTTTTACTTTTCGACATACTATACTATGACATTTTTCACTTTTTTCGACATACTATACTATGACTTTTTTCGACATACCATACTATAACTTTTTTCAACTTTTTTCGACATACTATACTATGACTTTTTTCAACGTACTATACAATGACTTTTTTCGACATACTATACTATGACTTTTTCACTTTTTTCGACATACTATACTATGACTTTTTTCGACATACCATACTATAACTTTTTTCAGTTTTTTCGACATACTATACTAGTACTTTTTTCAACATACTATACTATGACTTTTTTCAACATACTATACTATGACTTTTTCACTTTTTTCGACATGCTATACTATGACTTTTTTCACTTTTTTCGACATACTATACTATGACATTTTTCGACATACTATACTATGACTTTTTACTTTTCGACATACTATACTATGACTTTTTTCAACATACTATACTATGACTTTTTTCGACATTCCATAATGTGACCTTTGTCACTTTTTTTGACATACTAAAATATGATATTTTTTTTACTTTTCGACATACTATACTATGACATTTTTCACTTTTTTCGACATACTATACTATGACTTTTTTCGACATACCATACTATAACTTTTTTCAGTTTTTTCGACATACTATACTAGTACTTTTTTCAACATACTATACTATGACTTTTTTCAATATACTATAGTATGACTTTTTCACTTTTTATCGACATGCTATACTATGACTTTTTTCGACATACCATACTATAACTTTTTTCAGTTTTTTCGACATACTATACTATTACTTTTTTCATTTTTTTCTTTTTTACATACTATAATATGATATTTTATTTTTTTTCAACATAATATACTATGACATTTTTTCGACATACTATACTATGACTTTTCAATTTTTTTCACTTTTTTCGACATACTATACTATGACTTTTTTCAACATACTATACTATGACTTTTTTCAACATACCATACTGTAACTTTTTTCTGTTTTTTCGACATACTATACTATGACTTTTTACTTTTTTCAACATACTATACTATGACATTTTTCGACATACTATACTATGACTTTTTTTCAACATACTATACTATGACTTTTTTCGACATACCATACTTTAACTTTTTTCAGTTTTTACGACATACTATACTAGTACTTTTTTCAACATACTATACAATGACTTTTTTTCAACATACTATACTATGACATTTTTCACTTTTTTCGACATACTATACTATGACTTTTTTCATCTTTTTTTTTTCGACATACTATACTATGACATTTTTCAACATACTATACTATGACTTTTTTCATTTTTTCGACATACTATACTATGACATTTTTTCACTTTTTTTCAACATACTATACTATGACTTTTTTCGACATACCATACTGTAACTTTTTTTCAGTTTTTTCGACATACTATACTAGTACTTTTTTCAACATACTATACAATGACTTTTTTCGACATACTATACTATGACATTTTTCACTTTTTTCGACATACTATACTATGACTTTTTTCAACATACTATACTATGACATTTTTAACTTTTTCGACATACCATACTATGACTTTTTCAATTTTTTCGACATACTATACTATGACTTTTTTCAACATACTATACTATGACTTTTTTTCGACATACTATACTATGACTATTTTCAATACTATACTATGACGTTTTCACTTTTTTCGACATACTATACTGACATTTTTCACTTTTTTCGACATACTATACTATGACTTTTTTCGACATACTATACTATGACTTTTTTCGACATACCATACTATAACTTTTTTCAGTTTTTTCGACATACTATACTAGTACTTTTTTCAACATACTATACTATGACTTTTTTCAACATACTATACTATGACTTTTTCACTTTTTTCGACATGCTATACTATGACATTTTTATCTTTATAATTTTTCGACATACTATACTATGACTTTTTTTCAACATACTATACTATGACTTTTTTCGACATACTATAATATGAATTTTTTTCACTTTTTTCGACATTCCATAATATAACCTTTGTCACTTTTTTTGACATACTAAAATATTTTTTTTTTTACTTTTCGACATACTATACTATGACATTTTTCACTTTTTTCGACATACTATACTATGACTTTTTTCGACATACTATACTATGACTTTTTTTTTTTAATATATACTAGTACTTTTTTCGACATACTATACTATGACTTTTTTCACTTTTTTCGACATACTATACTATGACTTTTTTCAACATACTATACAATGACTTTTTTCGACATACTATACTATGACATTTTTCATACTTTTTTCGACATACTATACTATGACTTTTTTCAACATACTATACTATGACTTTTTTCGACATACCATACTATAACTTTTTTCAGTTTTTTCGACATACTATACTATTACTTTTTTCAACATACTATACTATGACTTTTTTCGACATACCATACTATAACTTTTTTCAGTTTTTTTTCGACATACTATACTATGATATTTTTCACTTTTTCGACATACTATACTTATGACTTTTTTCAACATACTATACTATGACTTTTTTCGACATACTATACAATGACTTTTTTCGACATACTATACTATGATATTTTTCACTTTTTTCGACATACTATACTATGACTTTTTTCAACATACTATACTATGACTTTTTTCGATATACCATACTGTAACTTTTTTCTGTTTTTTCGAATACTATACTAGTACTTTTTTCAACATACTATACAATGACTTTTTTCGACATACTATTTTTTTTTTTTTTTTTTTTTTTTTACTATGACTTTTTTCAACATACTATACTATGACTTTTTTCGAGATACCATACTATAACTTTTTTCAGTTTTTTCGACATACTATACTAGTACTTTTTTCAACATACTATACTATGACTTTTTTTCAACATACTATACTATGACTTTTTCACTTTTTTCGACATACTATACTATGACTTTTTTCACCAGCTTTTTTCACAACTTACGACCATACTATACTATGACATTTTTCAACATACTATACTATGACTTTTTTCAACATACTATACTATGACTTTTTTCAACATACTATACTATGACTTTTTTCACTTTTTTCGACATACCATAATATGACCTTTTTCACTTTTTTTGACATACTAAACTATTACATATTTTTTTACTTTTTTCGACATACTATACTGTGACATTTTTCACTTTTTTCGACATACTATACTATGACATTTTTCGACATACTACACTATGACATTTTTCAACTTTTTCGACATACTATACTATGACTTTTTTCAACATACTATACAATGACTTTTTTCGACATACTATACTATGACATTTTTCACTTTTTTCGACATACTATACTTGACTTTTTTCAACATACTATACTATGACTTTTTTCGACATACCATACTATAACTTTTTTCTGTTTTTTTCAATATACTATACTAGTACTTTTTTCAACATACTATACAATGACTTTTTTCGACATACTATACTATGACAATTTTCACTTTTTTCGACATACTATACTATGACTTTTTTCAACATACTATACTATGACTTTTTTTCGACATACCATACTATAACTTTTTTCAGTTTTTTCGACATACTATACTATGACATTTTTTCAACTTTTTCGACATACTATACTATGACTTTTTTTTTTCAACATACTATACTATGACTTTTTTCAACATACTATGATTTTTTTCACTTTTTTCGACATTCCATAATATGACCTTTGTCACTTTTTTTGACATCCTAAAATATGATATTTTTTACTTTATATGTTTTTCGACATAATATACTATGACATTTTTCACTTTTTTCGACATACTATACTATGACTTTTTTCGACATACCATACTATAACTTTTTTCAGTTTTTTCGACATACTATACTAGTACTTTTTTCAACATACTATACTATGACTTTTTTCACTTTTTTCGACATGCTATACTATGACTTTTTTCGACATACCATACTATAACTTTTTTCAGTCTTTTCGACATACTATACTATGACTTTTTTCGACATACTATACTATGACTTTTTTCACTTTTTTTCGACATTCTATACTATGACTTTTTTCGACATACCAAAATATAACTTTTTTCAGTCTTTTCGACATACTATACTAGGACTTTTTTCAACATACTATACTATGACTTTTTTTCGACATACCATACTATAACTTTTTTCAGTCTTTTTCGACATACTATACTAGTACTTTTTTCAACATACTATACTATGACTTTTTCACTTTTTTCGACATACTATACTATGACTTTTTTCGACATACTATACTATACTTTTAGTCTTTTCGACATACTATACTATGACTTTTTTCAACATACTATACTATGACTTTTTTCGACATACCATACTATAACTTTTTTCATTCTTTTCGACATACTATACTATGACTTTTTTCAACGTACTATACTATGACTTTTTCACTTTTTTCGACATACTATACTATGACTTTTTTCATTTTTCACATACTATACTATGACATTTTTTGACATACTATACTATGACATTTTTCAACTTTTTCGACATACTATACTATGACTTTTTTCAACATACTATACTATGACTTTTTTCGACATACTATACTATGACATTTTTCACTTTTTTCGACATACTATACGATGACTTTTTTCGACATACTATACTATGACATTTTTCACTTTTTTCGACATACTATACTATGACTTTTTTCAACATACTATACTATGACTTTTTTCGACATCCCATACTGTAACTTTTTTCAGTTTTGTCGACATACTATACTATGAAATTTTTCAACTTTTTCGACATACTATACTATGACATTTTTCAACTTTTTCAACATACTATACTATGACTTTTTCAACATACTATACAATGACTTTTTTCGACATACTATACTATGACATTTTTCACTTTTTTAGACATACTATACTATGACTTTTTTCAACATACTATACTATGACTTTTTTCGACATACCATACTATAACTTTTTTCAGTTTTTTCGACATACTATACTGGTACTTTTTTCAACATACTATACTATGACTTTTTTCAACATGCTATACTATGACTTTTTCACTTTTTTCGACATGCTATACTATGACTTTTTTCACTTTTTTCGACATCCTATACTATGACATTTTTCGACATACTATACTATGACTTTTTTCAACATACTATACTATGACTTTTTTCGACATACTATAATATGACTTTTTTCACTTTTTTCGACATTCCATAATATAACCTTTGTCACTTTTTTTGACATACTAAAATATGATATTTTTTTTACTTTTCGACATACTATACTATGACATTTTTCACTTTTTTCGACATACTATACTATGACTTTTTTCGACATACCATACTATAACTTTTTTCAGTTTTTTCGACATACTATACTAGTACTTTTTTCAACATACTATACAATGACTTTTTTCGACATACTATACTATGACATTTTTCACTTTTTTCGATATCTATACTATACTTTTTTCATGACTTTTTTCAACATACTATACTATGACTTTTTTCGACATACCATACTATAACTTTTTTCACTTTTTTCGACATACTATACTATGACATTTTTCAACTTTTTCGACATACTATACTATGACTTTTTTCAACATACTATACTATGACTTATTTCGACATACTATACTATGACATTTTTCACTTTTTTCGAAATACTATAATATGACTTTTTTCAACATACTACACTATGACTTTTTTCGACATACCATACTATGACTTTTTTCTGTTTTTTTCAACATACTATACTAGGACATTTTTCACATACTACAACATTTTTCACAACTTTTTTTTTTTCGACATACTATACTATGACTTTTTTCAACATGCTATACTATACTTTTTCCATACCATACTATAACTTTTTTCAGTTTTTTCGACATACTATACTATTACATTTTTTCAACTTTCGAATACTATACTATGACTTTTTTACATGCTATACTTTTTTCACATACTATGACTTTTTTCACTTTTTTTCGACATTCCATAATATGACCTTTGTCACTTTTTTTGACATACTAAAATATGATATTTTTTTTATTTACTTAAATACTATGACATTTTTTATTAATATACTATGACTTTTTTCGACATACCATACTATAACTTTTTTCAGTTTTTTCGACATACTATACCAGTACTTTTTTCAACATACTATACTATGACTTTTTTCACTTTTTCGACATACTATACTATGACTTTTTCACTTTTTTCGACATACCATACTATGACTTTTTTCAGTCTTTTCGACATACTATACTATGACATTTTTCAACTTTTTCGACATACTATACTATGACTTTTTTCAACATACTATACAATGACTTTTTTCGACATACTATACTATGACATTTTTCACTTTTTTCAACATACTATACTCTGACTTTTTTCAACATACTATACTATGACTTTTTTCGACATACCATACTATAACTTTTTTCAGTTTTTTCGACATACTATACGAGTACTTTTTTCAACATACTATACGACTTTTTTCGACATACTATACTATGACATTTTTCACTTTTTTCGACATACTATACTATGACTTTTTTCGACATACCATACTATAACTTTTTTCAGTTTTTTCGACATACTATACTAGTACTTTTTTCAACGTACTATACTATGACTTTTTTTCAACATACTATACTATGACTTTTTTTCACTTTTTTCGACATACTATACTATGACTTTTTTCGACATACCATACTATAACTTTTTTCAGTTTTTTCAACATACTATACTAGTACTTTTTTCAACGTACTATACTATGACTTTTTTTCAACATACTATACTATGACTTTTTCACTTTTTTTGACATGCTATACTATGACTTTTTTCAACTTTTTTCGACATACTATACTATGACATTTTTCGACATACTATACTATGACATTTTTCAACTTTTTTCGACATACTATACTATGACTTTTTTCAACATACTATACTATGACTTTTTTTCGACATACTATAATGTGACTTTTTTCACTTTTTTTGACATACTAAAATATGACATTTTTTTACTTTTCGACATACTATACTATGACATTTTTCACTTTTTCGACATACTATACTATGACTTTTTTCAACATACCATACTATAACTTTTTTCAGTTTTTTCGACATACTATACTAGTACTTTTTTCAACATACTATACTATGACTTTTTTCAATATTTTACTATAGTAAAATATGACATTTTTTCTTTTCGACATACTATACTATGACATTTTTCAACTTTTTTCGACATACTATACTATGACTTTTTTCAACATACTATAACTATGACAGTTTTTTCGACATACTATACTATGACTTTTTTCACTTTTCTTCGACATTCCATAATATGATCTTTGTCACTTTTTTTGACATACTAAAATATGATATTTTTTTTTACTTTTTCGACATACTATACTATGACATTTTTCACTTTTTTCGACATACTATACTATGACTTTTTTCGACATACCATACTATAACTTTTTTCAGTTTTTTCGACATACTATACTAGTACTTTTTTCAACATACTATACTATGACTTTTTTCAACATGCTATACTATGACTTTTTCACTTTTTTCGACATGCTATACTATGACTTTTTTCACTTTTTTCGACATACTATACTATGACATTTTTCAATTTTTTTGACATACTATACTATGACTTTTTATTAACCTTTTTCCAACATACTATACGTTTTTTTATAATTTTGTCTAAATGCTACTGTGACGACCCCTCCTCCCTGACACTAGGTGTCCCTCTCTCTGTTGCTGGTGTTTCTCCTCTGTGTTGCAGGAAGGAGGTTCGTTGGGTGATGAGCTTCAGCTGGGCCCAGTGAGCTCACCCGTTTAAATAGCTCCTCAGCCTGCAGTCTCGCTCTCTCTCCCTGGAAGACTCCACATTCAGCCGCATGACCCAGACATGTAGTTTTTGCTTTGTTTTGTTCTTCCCACCACACACATGCACAAACACCCACACATGCTCTACAAAACTGATTTACTGATCTACACGTTGATTTTTTTGATTTGTAGAATAAATTAAGTTGTTTTTCTGCCGCTACCTTGCCTTTGTCTCCCTCTTTTTGTCGCAGCTTTGAGCCAGGCTGTGACACTATATGACATTTTCATCGATTTTATCAACAAACTGTACTATGAATAGCACTTTTTTTTCAACATCTTATAATATGACATTTTTAAATTTTTTTAACAGACAATAATATGACTTCTTTCACTTTTTTGACATACTATACTATGACATTTTTCACTTTTTTCAACATACTATGATTTGACTTTTATCAACATACTATACTATGACTTCATATACTTTTAACTTTTTTCGACATGCTATACTATGACATTTTTCATTTTTCGACATACTATACTATGACTTTTTCGACATACTATATACTATGACATTTTTCAATTTTTTTGACATACTATACTATGACTTTAGTTGACATACTATACTATGACATTTTTCAATTTTTTCTACATATTACACATTGACTTTAATATCAATATTTTCAACATACTATACCATGACTTTTTAACATTTTTCAACAAACTATACGTTTTTTATAAATTTTTCTAAGAGCTATGATATGACTTTTTCATTGATTTCACAGACATACTGTATTATGATTAGCATTTTTTTCCGACATACTATAATATGACATTTTTCACTTTTTTTCAACATACTATACTATGACTTTTTTCACTTGTGTTGACATACTATAATATGACATTTTTTCACTTTTCGACATACTATACTATGACTTTTTTCAACATACTATACTATGACTTTTTCACTTTTTTGGACATACAATACTATGACTTCTTCACTTTTTTCGACATACTATACTATGACATTTTTGACATACTATACTATGACATTTTTCACTTTATTCGACATACTATACTATGACTTATTTCACTTGTGTGGACATACTATAATGTGACATTTTTTCACTTTTCGACATACTATACTATGACATTTTTCACTTTTTTCGAGATACAATAAAATGACTCACTTTTTTCGACATACTATACTATGACTTTTTTCAACATACTATACGATGACTTTTTTCACTTTTTTTCGACATACTATACTATGACATTTTTCACTTTTTTCGAGATACAATAAAATGACTCACTTTATTCGACATACTATACTATGACTTTTTTAAACATACTATACTATGACTTATTTCACTTGTGTGGACATACTATAATGTGACATTTTTTCACTTTTCGACATACTATACTATGACATTTTTCATTTTTTTCGACATACTATACTATGACTTTTTTCGACATACTATAATATGACTTGTCACTATTTTTGACACACTATAATATGACATTTTCACTTTTTTTGACATACTATAATACAACATTTTTTTACTTTTCGCCATACTGTACTATGACATTTTTCAATTTTTTCGACATACTATACTATGACTTTTTTCAACATACTATACTGACTTTTTTTCACTTTTTTTAACAAACTATAATATTACATTTTTTTACTTTTCGACATACTATACTATGACATTTTTCACTTTTTTCGACATACTATGCTATAACTTTTTTGACATACTATACTATGACTTTTTTCGACATACTATACTATGACATTTTTCAATTTTTTCGACATATTATACTTTCACTTTAATATCAATTTTTTTCAACATACTATACTATGACTTTTTATTAATATTTTCAACATACTATACGTTTTTTTTATAATTTTTTCTAAATGCTATGATATGACTTTTTCATCGATTTTATCGACATACTCTACTATGACAAACCTTTTTTTTGACAAACTATAAAATGACATTTTTCAATTTTTTCGACATACAATAATATGACTTTCTTCACTTTTTTGACATACTATACTATGACATTTTTCACTTTTATCGACATACTATACAATGTTTTTTTTCAATATACTATACTATGACTTTTTTCAACATACTATAACTTTTTTTCGACATACTATACTATGCCTTATTCAGTTTTTTCGACATACTATACTATGACATTTTTCAATTTTTTCGACATACTATACTATGAGTTTTTTCAACATACTATACTATGACTTTTTTCGACATACTATAATATGACTTGTCACTTCTTTCGACACACTATACTATGACATTTTTCACTTTTTTTGACATACTATAATATGACATTTTTCACTTTTCTCGACATACTATACTATGACTTCTTTCACTTTTCTCGACATACTATAATATAACATTTTTTCACTTCTCGACATACTATGACATTTTTCACTTTTTTCAACATACTATACTATGACTTTTTTCAACATATTATACTATGACTTTTTTCAACATACTATACTCTGACTAGTTTTTTCGACATACGATACTTTGACATTTTTCACTTTTTACGACTTACAATACGATGACTTTTTTCACTTTTTTCGACATACTATACTATGACATTTTTCACTTTTATCGACATACTATACAATGTTTTTTTTCAATATACTATACTATGACTTTTTTCAACATACTATAACTTTTTTTCGACATACTATACTATGCCTTATTCAGTTTTTTCGACATACTATACTATGACATTTTTCAATTTTTTCGACATACTATACTATGAGTTTTTTCAACATACTATACTATGACTTTTTTCGACATACTATAATATGACTTGTCACTTCTTTCGACATACTATACTATGACATTTTTCACTTTTTTTGACATACTATAATATGACATTTTTCACTTTTCTCGACATACTATACTATGACTTCTTTCACTTTTCTCGACATACTATAATATAACATTTTTTCACTTCTCGACATACTATGACATTTTTCACTTTTTTCAACATACTATACTATGACTTTTTTCAACATATTATACTATGACTTTTTTCAACATACTATACTCTGACTAGTTTTTTCGACATACGATACTTTGACATTTTTCACTTTTTTCGACTTGCAATACGATGACTTTTTTCACTTTTTTCGACATACTATACTATGACATTTTTCACTTTTTCGAGATACAATAAAATGACTCACTTTTTTCGACATACTATACTATGACTTTTTTCAACATACTATACTATGACTTTTTTCACTTGTGTTGACATACTATATGACATTTTTTCACTTTTCGACATACTATACTATGACTTTTTTCACTTTTTTCGACATACTATAATATGACTTGTCACTTTTTTCGACATACAATGAACCCTCGCTATAACACGGTTCACCTTTCGCGGCTCCGCCGCTTCGCGGATTTTTTTTTACAGTGCATTTATTGTGCTCTGAATCCTGATTGAAAAAGAAAGAGTGCCAACAACTACCCATAACGATGTTCTTCTCTCGGAGAAAGACTCCTGCACAGCCTGCAGTTGAAACAGACGCTACAGCGCAGCGGAGTGAGGACGGAGAGGCTCAGCTGGAGGGACTGTGAAATACGCGAGTGACAATGTTTCCAACCTTGTATTCATTACTATACTTACAATACCGTTCTTTAAACTATCATAGTTATTTGTAAGAAAACGTTAATATTTTTATTTCTTAAACAAATTTTGGGCCTGAAAACAGGTTTGGATTTTTGGTTTCATTCTATAGTACAGTATTGCATTGTAAAACAATAGTAAAAAATAAAGCTGACTACTTCACGGATTTCACCTATCGTGGGTTATTTTTGGAACGCAACTCCCGCGATAAACGATGAGTTCACTGTACTATACTATGACTTTTTTCGACATACTATACTATAACTTTTTCAGTTTTTTCGACATAATATACTATGACATTTTTCCATTGTTTCGACATAATATACTATGACATTTTTCAACATACTATACTATGACTTTTTTCACTTGTGTTGACAAACTATAATATGACATTTTTTCACTTTTTTCGACATACAATACTATGACATTTTTCACTTTTTTCGACATGCTATACTATGACATTTTTCAACATACTATACAATGACTTTTTTCGACATACTATACTGTGACATTTTTCAATTTTTTCGACATACTATACTGTGACTTTTTTCACTTGTGTTGACAAACTATATGACATTTTTTTACTTTTTTCGAGATACTATACTATGACATTTTTCAATTTTTTTCCACATACTATACTGTAACTTTTGTCAACATACTATACTATGACTTTTTTCACTTTTTTGACATACTATGACCTTTTTCACTTTTTTGACATACTGTGACATTTTCAAATTTTTCAATATACTATACTATGACTTTTTTCGGCATACTATACTATGATATTTTTCAATTTTTTCGACATATTATACTTTGACTTTAATATCAATTTTTTCAACATACTATACTATGACTTTTAATTAATATTTTTCAACACACTGCATTTTTTTTAATAATTTTTTTAAAATGCTATAATATGACTTTTTCATCGATTTTATCGACATACTATACTATGACTTTTTTTCACTTCTCGACATACTATAATATGACATTTTTCACTTTTGTCGACATGCTATACTGACATTTTTCACTTTTTTCGACATACTATACTATAACTTTTTTGACATACTATACTATGACTTTTTCAATTTTTTCAACATATTACACATTGACTTTAATATCAATTTTTTTAACATACTATACTATGACTTTTTATTAACATTTTTCAACATACTATATGTTTTTTTTGTAAATTTTTTCGAAGAGCTATGATATGACTTTTTCATTGATTTTACTGACATACTGTGCTATGATTAGTATTTTTTTCCGACATACTATAATATGACATTTTTCAATTTTTTTTAATATGACTTTTATATGACTTTTTTCACTTTTGTCGACATATTATACTATGACTTTTTTCAACATACTATACTATGACTTTTTACAACATACTATAACTTTTTTATGACATACTATACTATGCCTTTTTCAGTTTTTTTCGACATACTATTCTATGACTTCTTTCACTTTTCTCGACATACTATACTATGACATTTTTTCACTTCTCAACATACTATATGACATTTTTCACTTTTTTCAACATACTATACTATGACTTTTTTCAACATACTGTAACTGACTTTTTCAGTTTTTTCGACATAATATACTATGACATTTTTCAATTTTTTTACTACTTACTATACTATGACTTTTTTCAACATACTATACTATGACTTTTTTTTCACTTGTTTTGACATACTATACTATGACATTTTTCACTTTTTTTTTAAAATTTTCGACATACTATACTTTTATGACATTTTTCACTTTTTTCGACATACTATACTATGACTTCTTTCACTTTTCTCGACATACTGTAATATGACATTTTTTTCACTTCTCAACATACTATAATATGACATATTTTACTTTTTTTTCAGTTACATAATATACTATGACATTTTTCACTTTTTTCGACATACTATACTATGACATTTTTCAAATTCTTTGAACATACTATACTATGACTTTTTCTTCTACATAATATCCTATGACTTTTGTTACTTTTATGAAAATATTTTAAAATATTTTTTTCAACATACTGTACTTAATTTTTCTGCCGATTTTTCACTTTTTTCGAGATACTATAGTATGCATTCATTAATTTTTCGACATGTTATACAAACTTTTTTTAATCACTCTTTTTAACATACTATACAATGCCTTTTTCATAAATTTTTCGACATACTATACTATTACATGCTAAACTTTTTTTTTTATCAATTTTTTACATGCTATACTATGACTTTTTCACCACTTTTTCGACATGCTATACTATGATTTTCAACATAGCATACTATGCCTTTTTTTATAACTTTTTCAACATGACTATCAACTTTTTGACATACTATACTGACTTTTTAATCACCTTTTTCAACATACTACACTATCAATTTTTCAACATATTATTATATGACTTTTTTCACATACTATACTGTGACTTTATCAGCTTTTCGACATACTATGACTTTTTCATCACTTTTTTCAAGATACAATACATTTTTTAAAAACATTTTTCTAACTACTGTCCTCTGACTTTTTGTAATCACTTTTTTCACATGACTTTTTGTTTGACTTACTACACTATGACTTTTATCACTTTTTTACATAATATACTATGCTTTTCTTTCTAAGTAATTCCTTAAACGAGTCTTGAAAAGACACACCAGTTCATTTAAAACTTTTCCAGGAGACTACCTCTGACTGAGTGGATGGCAAGACATCACCAAAGCAACAGGGTACTTTAAAGAATGTAAAATATAAAACATATTCTGGTTATACACTTTCTTGTTTACTACATAATTACGTAAGTGTTCTTTCATAGTTTTGATGTCTTCAGTATTAATCTACACTGTAGAAAATAATTAAAATAAATTTAAAAAAAACACTGAATGAAAAGGTGTCCAAACTTTTGACTGTCATAGCATTGTACTTTGAAAAAATAAGTCATAGTGTACTATGTCAATAAAAGTCATAGTATAGCATGTTGAAAAAAGTTTTAAAAAGGTCCTGATAAAGTTGTTTAAAAAATCAGTCATATTGTCAAAAAATTTAAAAAGTCATAGTACAGTATGTTGATAAAAATCATAGTATTTCTTAAAAATAATTCTTTTTTTTTTTCAAAAAAGTCATTGTACAATGTCCAAAAAAATGACATAGGATTGCATGTCAAAAAAGGATAGTATATTGAAATAAAAAAAAACCTAGTATAGTGTCAAAAAAGTCATAATCAAGTATGTCGAAAAGTCACAGTATATTTTAAAAATCATGATATGGTATGTCAAAAAAAAATGAGTCATAGTACAGCATGCTGAAAAAGTCATACTATAGCATGTTAAAAAAAGTATAAAAAAAAAAGTCATATAGCATGTCGATAAAAGGTGTAAGATAGTATGTCGAACAGTGATAAGAAAGTCAGTTATAATATAGTATGTTAAAAAAGTCATAGTATAGTATGTCAAAAAAATAAAAAAGTCACAGTATAGTAAGTCAAAAAAGTAATTACAAAGTCCGTGACTCATTTGTGGAATTACTTAGAAAGAAAAGCATAGCACATTATGTAAAAAAAAAAAAAAAAAAAAGATAAAAGTCATAGTATAGTAAGTCAAACAAAAAGTCATATCGAAAAAAGTGAGAAAAAAGTTATAGGACAGTAGTTCAAAAAATGACTTAAAAAAGGCATAGTATAGTATGACAAAAAAATAGTATAGTTTGTCAAAAAATAAAAATTCATAGTATACTATGTTAATAAAAGTTATATCATAGTATGTCGAAAAAAAAAGTCAGTATAGTATGTCGAAGAAATTTAAGAAGTCATAGTACAGTATTTCGATAAAAATCACAGTATTTCATAAAATGAAAGTCAGTGTCGTATCAAAAAAAGTCTGTACTGGATGTCGAAAAAGAGTCATAGTATAGTATGTTGAAAAAACATAGTATACATTACCAAGAACTGGACATCCCTCCAAACTGGTCAGGCTGCCAAGAGGCCTACAGCAACAATATAATAATTTGCGGCAAGTACTGGCTGTGTACTACATGTGACAACACTCTCCCATATTCTTCATATGTCTGGACTATGTGGTAGGGGGCAAGATGGAAGACTTTTCTGATGAAGAAAAACCTCCAAACCTGGCTAAACTTTGCAAAAATATACATCAAGTCCCCCCTCAAAACGTGTGGGAAAATGTGTTATGGTCTGGTCTACGTTTGGTGAAAAAACAACACAGCTCATCACAATAGAAACACCATACCCACGGTGAAGCATGGTGGTGGCAGCATCATTATTTGGGGCTGTTTTCCTTCAGCTGGGGTTTTAGTCAAGATGTAGGGGATCATGAACAGCTCTAAATACCAGTCAATTTTGGCACAAAATCTTCACCTTTCAGCACGACAACGACTCAAAGCATTCAACCAAACCAGCGAATGAATGGCTTCACCAGAAGCAGATTACAGTTTTGGACTGGCCCAGTCAGAGTCCAGACCTGAATCCTACTGAAAATCTGTGGGGTGACCTGAAAAGGGCTGTGCACAGGATGCCTTCACAGTCTGACAGATTTGGACCGCTTTTGCATGGAAGAGTGGGCAAATATTACCAAGTCAAGATATTACATGCTGTGCTGTAATAGAATCAAAAGGTGCTTCAACAAAGTATTAGTTTTAAGGGTATGCATATTTATGCAACCAAAACTGTTTTTTTCCCAAAACATTTTTTTTTCCATCAGTTGGATCGTACAGGTTACAGCTCACATTAAAGGTGGAAAATGTTATGAAATGATTTATCATGGCTTTATTTTTTTTTTTTTACATCACTAAACCTGGTATTTTAACAGGGTTGCGGATACTTTTACTATGCACTGTATGTAAAAAAATTAAAAAGTAATAGTACAGTATGTCAATAAAAATCATAGTATTTCTTAAAAATAAAGTGTCGTATCTTGAAAAAAAGTCATAGTCCAATATGTTGAAAAATTAAAAGTCAGAGTACAGTATGTCTTAAAAATAAAAAGTCATAGTATAGTAAAGTAATAATCATCATCATCTTATTTGAAGAGCACTTTTCAAGCCCAAACCACAAAATGCTTTCAAAGTAAAAACACAACATAGACAGCAGGGGGAGGGGGGGGGGGGGCCCCCCCCAATGGGCCCTCCCCCCCCCCCCCCCCCCCCCCCCCCCCCCCGGCCCTTGGCCCCCCCCCCCTCCCTCCCCTTTTTTTTTTCAGGTCTCATGTCCATTTAAGTTAACGAGTGTAAATTGAATTTCCCCACTTGGGACTAATAAAGGAGATCTTCTTAAACATAATTAAGTATAAATAATGAAATAAAAACAATAGAATAGGTAAATAAAGGAACAAGCATACATATTCATACAATTCGTGACAGTTAGCTGGTCTGATGCTCAGTGGAAGACTGTCATAACAAAGTACTTCGGAAAAAAACATACTATAGTATGTCGGAAAGTCATAGTTTAGTACGTTGAAAAACATCGTTGTATAATATGTCAAAAAAAAGTGATAAGTGATGGACAGTTTGTTGAAACATGATGGAAAAGTCATAGTATAGAAAGTCAAAAAGTTAAAAAAAAAAAAATGCATAGCATGTTAAAGTACACTATGTCAAAAAATTTAAATTCATAGTATAGCATGTCAAAGCACAGTCAAAAGTCAGTACACTATTAAAAAATTATAGTATGTCAAAACTCATGAAAAGTCATAGTACATTGAATAAAAAAGTCAGTATAGTATGTCATTAAAAGGTCATAGCTTAGTATGTCTACAAATGTGATGAAAAAAGTCATACTATGTCACAAAAAGTCAAGGTATAGTATGTCAATGTCATGAAAGGTCCTAGTAAATTATTTCTAAAATGTCATTTTAAAAAATTCTGTATCATCTGTTGTAAAAAAAAGTCATAGTATAGCATGTTGTAAAAAAGTAAAAAATTCATAATACAGTACTTCATGAAAAAAAATAGTCATACTATAGTATGAAATTAAAACGTCATAGTGCCATAAAAATGTCATAGTATAGTATGCCATAAATAATCGTTTCAACGTCTAAGTACAGTATGTATGTAATAAAAATATTACTATTTAAAACACTACACAGAGTAGCGTGCCTGCGCAAGTGTGTTTATCCAAAGTGTTTAAATAGTTCAGTTTTAGCGAAGATGCATTTTATCAACCCATAAAGGAACACGTCTTCCTTCAGTTTACCAAAAAATTCAAGCTCACTAAATCTGGAGATATGTGGTTGACAGGAAGGGCATGAAACTGTAATTTTAAGAGTAACTAGCAGCTAAAACTGTAGAGTACCTCAAATTTGTACTGAAGTATATTTCTTGAATAAACATACAGCATCAGCTAAAATCTAGTCAGCAGATATACATAAATAAATATAAATAATAAAAAGCTGAACTTACGTTCTCCTCCAGTCTAGAGAACTGCTGATCGAGTTTCTTGGGGTCTGTGTTGGGGGGCAGCGAAGCGGCGGCGAGTCGGGGGCCGTCTCCTCCCGCCGCCCCCTGTAGCAGCAGCAGCTCCTCAGTGGCGTTCAGCACCTTCAGGACCTCAGTGGTGATGCTGCGCAGAGACACCGCCGAGTACCTCTACAACACACAGACAGGCAGACTGAAATCTTTGTAACGCCTAATATTTTGCAGTACAGTAAGAAATACATTTAACCTGGACTGTTTTATGTTAAAAAAGAAAAAACACAATTGGGCTTAAATTTTGTACCCTCAGAATGTGTTGGAATAAGGAGGGTGGCTGGTTGTTTATCTTACTTTTGCTGAGTAATTATAGGCAAATTTTGTAGAGCTGCATAAAAACCTTCTCTCCATAATCCATAATATGTATTAATGATTGTGACGTGGATGTCATTCTGCCTGACAATGATGTTGCTGTTCTGTTTTGTTTTTTTTAATATCTTCTAACAAACTGTATCAAAAAAGGGGAAAACTCAAATACTTTGCTTTAAATGACGAATAACAAAAGAAATCACTTTCAAACTTCGGTGGAGGGGGGCCTCTCTCATATCCACAGTGAATGACATCATTGGATAATACATAGGCGGCCAACATGGGCCTGATGTTTTGGAAAACATCTGTGTGACCAGCATATTGAAAATAAAATTATGTCATCCATGCATGAAAAATTGAAAAATGAAAATGAGAGAGAAAATGTGAGTGAAAATGTGCAAATGAAGTACACCTGCTTCTTAATCTACAATGTGCTGTCTTCCTAAAGCAGAACCAGGTCTCACCTGCTGCAGCAGAGTTGATATAAACTGTATTGTTTTGTAAAGGTCGATGTCACGACCCTACAGCACACAGAGAGGAGCACAGGGGAGGAAACACAGGACAGACAGGGGAAAGAAATAACTGCATTAAGCAGAGCTGATTAGTTTGTTACATTGCAAATAAGAAGTTTATAATTAGTGTTAGATGTAAGGTTTTCTTTAACGTGAGCCTATTTAACTCCTGCTGAGCTCTGTGGCAATAACACGATGATGGGTTATGATGATAAAACATTATTGGTAGCACAGATAGAGAAGAGTCATAAATGTAAGAAAATAATCTTAACTAATCACCCACTAACTAGGTTTCTCCTGAGCTGACAACTGCACAAAATCCACCCAAAAACTATTTGCTGATGAAGACTATGAGATGTGGTTGAAACGGCCAGTAAGAGGACCTTGAATTAAGATAATCTGGGTCAAGAAACTTTCATGCACAGGGGTCGAACAATACTTTGACCCAGTCATATCAGTTACAGCAACATCTATCTAAAGTTAGCGAACATAATCTACTAGCTGTGGCAGCAAAATCCCTGAGTGTGCTGAAATGAGGGTAACACTTTATAATAACAATAAATCATACATTTAAGTAATGCTTAACTAATGCATGGCTAGTGATAAATTAATGCAGGATGTATCATGAAGTCCTGTTGCTCATCATTAACAAATAACCAGGTCACGAGGACTTTAAGTGGGTAAAGGTTCAGGCTTAATATATTTATATATATATATATATATATATATATATATATATATATATATATATATATATATATATATATATATATATATATATATATATATATATATATATATATATATATATATATATATGCCACCAAATGAGCTGGATTCCAGTTACATAATAATTCATTTCAGACATATGCATTTGCTCAGCCTTTCTGAAAGTGATTTTTTTTTTTAATTTTTTTTTATCAGGTTGTCAGATGCAAACGCATGCTGGTGGTATTCATGCAGCCTTTACAACCTATAGGGGTGGAGTTATTTTTTAAAAATATTATCAGGGCTGTCATTCTATTAAAATATTTAATCATAATTAATCGTATGAATCCATGATTTATCGTGATTAATCGCACATTTAGTATTTGCTCAAGATGTACCTTAAAGGGCAAACATGCTTGCTTCATGGAAAAGTATGTATATACTTATTACTGGAAATCAGTAAACACAAAACAATGATGAATACTGTCCAGAAACCCTCAAAAGTACTTCATGCAGCATTAAAAATGAAACAGGCAACAACAGCTGTCAGTGTGTCAGAGTGCTGACTGTTTGTCCCAAACTGCCTGTGATTATCAGAAAGTGTCTGTAAAGGGGAGACTGGTGGGATAATCACTGAGGCCAGAAGAAGTGAGGCTGTAGCATCAAAACCTCTGCGTGTATTAAAATGTGAAAACAGTGCATTTCATTCAAGGAATTCAACTTTTCATTTGTTAAAAGAAGAATGTTATTTGTCTTTCAAAAGTTAGACTCACTTTAATGGTAAAATCACACTAAACAGACTGAAACAAACTACGTCTGACTTTTGTTGCTGCGGCAGGGCGCGTTGGCCACAGACAGTAATGCTGCATGTATCATGTATCACCATCCAGAGTGAGATAAATACATAGTTCTTACATTTTGAATGTCCTCAGGTGACAGTAAACCTTCCTGAAGAGAAGATGTGCTGCTCTGCTCCATGTCGGCTGTATTTTCTTCTTTGGTTTCTTCAAGCCTTTCATTTCTTTCTTCAGTTTCACCTCCCCGTGTCTCCATCATTTTCCACTCGGTCATCACTCTTTTGTCCTCTTGTTCGTCGATATCCTCTTCTATTCTTTTACATGTCTGTTTAGTCTCTTTGATTTCTAAATTTCTTTTTTTCTTCTGCGTCCGTATCTTTTTCCTGCTGCTCTTTTTCATCTCCGCCTGTAGCTTCTCCACTCTTCTCTTTTCTGGAAATGTCTCTTAGATTTTCTCCTGGTCTCTCTCTCACAGCCGACTCTGGCATCACATTATCGCCTCCACTTTGAAACTCTATTGGACTTCCTGTCTCCTTTGATGCATTTTTGCTTTGAGCATCAGCCATGTCGTCCCTAAATCCTCCAGTTTTTACATTCTCATCGGTCTCTTCCTCCTCTGGCTCTCTATTTCTGCTCCCGTTATTCACAGCTTGATCCCTTAATGTTTCTACCTGCATGTCCTCCAAAGTCATCATCAGCATGCTGCTGATTAATCTGTCAAATTCTGCATCTTCCTCATCGCTGTCTGCTGCAGTATCTTCACTCTCTTCACCTCCTCTGATCTTTCCCTCTTCACGTCTCTCTTCTCCTTCCTCTGTGTTAGACCACTCTGGCTGATTCTCTCGTTGGACTGTTGTCTCATGTAACGATATTATCGCCATCTCTCGTCTTTCCTCTGTCTCTCTTTCTTGTTTAGCTTCTTTCAAAAGTTCTCCTTCTTCACATATGTACCTCTTTACCATTTTTTGATCCCTGTCTGTTATTCTCTCTTCTGTCCAATCTTTCTTTTCCTCTACCTCTGTTTTCTCTTGGTCAACTTTTGTCTTTCTTTCCTCAGTTTCATCCCTTAAATCAAACATTTCCACGTCCAAATCTCCAAATGATTCTCTCCTCTCCTGATTCTGTCCCATCACTTCCTCCCTCTCAAATCCTGCATTTATTTCCTGCTCCACCTCCACCTCATTCTCTCCAGCTCTATCTAGCTCATCCTCAGTGGAGGAAAACTGAGAAACACTAACTAGACTGGCCAAACTGTGCAGCTGAGATACCCGGGTGTCTTTATCTGCCTGCAGTTTCCACAACTTCCCTTCATCTATCGCTTCCTCCCCCTCTTCACCTCTACCTGCTGGGTCCAACTCATCCTCCGTGGATGAAAACTGGGTGGCGTTGGCTTGATTAGCTAATCTGCACACTTTCACCGCCAGCTCCTCCTCCTCGTCTCCTGTCTTCTCCTCATCCATGACGCCATCTCTGTCCAGCTCATCCTCTGTGGAGGAGAACTGGTTAGCCCTGACCTCCTTCTCTAGCTGACACAGTTTAGAAGTGAGTCCATCCGTCTTTTCCTCCTCCGTATCTTCATCCTTGTCTCCGTCCCATTCTTCTTCACTCTGGCCAACTTCGTCCAAGTCATCATCAGTCGAGAGGTAGGTGAGTCTCGACTGGGCGATGAGCCTGTATAATCTGTGTTTCATCTCTTCATCTACTTCCTCATCTTCATCCGTTCTTCCTTCATCCACATCGATCTCCATCCTCCACCGACTCTCATCTTCTTCATTTCTGCCCTGTCTCCCTCGTCTCTTTTCCTCCCTCCGTCCATCATCACCAGCATCTCTCGCTTCTCCATCACCTTCTTCTAGCTGTTGATGAACTAACGCGACCTCCCGCTCCATCTGATTGGCTCCAGGAGCTGTGATGCCACTCTCAAGGTGAAAAGGTTCAGGGGTCGTGCCTCCGGAGGTCAAAGTGTCAGGGGTCGTAGTATCAGATGGATTTTGGGAATGGTTGTCTTTCTCGCTATAATCCTGTGAATTTAAGAAATAATACATTATAGATAGAGATAAATAGATTTAAGGATAACTTTCTGTGGTCAGTGAAGCAGGATTTCCTCCCTATTATTTTGCATTAGAGCATCTTACATTTTACATTTATGTGAGGAAATGTTGCAGTTTGATCCAGCTTGAATGTGTTTTTTTTATTTCCATGTAATTCAGGTGAATACAAGAGCAATAAATAAGAAAGACAATTTTAGAGAGGTGTTGATAAAACGTAATGGTTATTTCTGAGACTGTCATTTGTGGTGCTGTTGAACTGTATTATTATTATATTGTCATACTGAAAGGTGTTTCTAACATTTTGTACACCCCCATTAATACCAGTGATGACAGACAAGACAGCAGATGTTTTTAAAATTAGTTTGTCAAGAACATACAGTACTATCACATGATTATTTTCATTTTTGATTAATCTTCTAATCTCATATATTTCAGTTTTTTTGATTATTCAATTTATCCTTTCATCTGCAAAATGTCAAAAAAAAAAAAAAAAAACTATTTCTAGTTTTGAGACCCTAAAGTGACACTTTCAAACGTTTGGTCCAATCAACTCTCTAAAACCCCTGAATGTTAAATTTAAAACCCTATAAAAAGCACATCTTCACATCTGGGAAGCTCTCACCACAGAATATTAAGTAGTAGTAATCAGCTGTAATGACCATTTGATTATCCAATGTTGATTTTTTTTTTTTTTTTTTATTTAAATATAAATTTTTATCATATTTTGATATACTTCTGCATTCATATTTAAACAGCTCTAGTGCTGCTACTTTCTATACTGAAGGCAACTGTAACTCAGAGTTTAAATTCATAACATTTAAAGAAATTTTAATTTTGATTAATTGACAGTTTAATGTGTTTATGTACATCTTATCTGACTACATCATTATTTTAAATGAATTATTTTCTGCAATGAATCAAAGATCTTCCCATCTCACTTCATGTAATACGTTTCTACTGTAATTTTTATTTCTTACCATAGAAGAAGACAGCCATTTTTTACTCCTCCTTTTCCTCCGTGGTCTCCTGACCTTTCCCATATCTGGCTCAGCAGCCTCCTTGCTCTCCTCCTCCTCTCCAGCTCCTCCCACGTTACAGTTCACATCGATGATGCTAGTCCTGCAGGAGGATGAAGGTTGCTTGATCTCCGTGGGCACCGTCTTCTTATAAACAGCCAGCCCGGATTCATTTGACTTCCAGTTCCCCTCAGAGTCTGAAAACAGATTGTCTGTGGTGTCTGTCAGCGGGGAGGAGGTACCGTCGTGGGCGTCAGGTTTGGGTTTGGTTTCGTTGTCAGAGCTCATGCCTTCATAGGCGGACACCACTTCAGACTCCTTCTCCAAGGCACTGAAGACCAGGCTCTTCCTCCTGGTCAGCAGGCTAGGACGAGACAGCTGGGCGCTCTGCAGGGCGATCCAGTTCCCGTCTGGGCTCTTCAGCACTGAGTACACACCCCCGCATGTCAACACACACAGACGCAGACACACAGATATCATGCAGACAAGCAGAGGCCATACGCCAAGCAAGCATAACGCACAAAGTAAAACCACACATGCAGCAACAGAAATAAACAAAAACAAACACAGTGGAGAAGCATTAGCTGACACTGATGAGAAATTTAACAAATTTATCAGATTACTCTGATAATCAATAATGCACAAATGTAACCAAACAAAAAATGACAACTGGCGGGTTTAAAAAGTTAAAAAGCAACATCTTACCAGCGTTGTCCAGCCGTTCTACACTCTTCCAGGCTGACCCGCCTCCATCTTTCTTCAAAGAAGAGTCCTGTATTAGACCTGGAGGGTCATTGTCTAACAGTGACAAGCCAGTGTGTGACCTCTGAGAGGAGACAGATGCCAAATAAAAATGATTTATTGTTGTCTCACAGTCACACTGGATGTCTGCAGTAAGGTAAAGAGCATGTTGACCACATTTAACCAGCAGAGGTCAGCACATGTTAAGATTTAAACCCATTAAAACCCCTGTACACAACACATCACATCCTTTCTTCTCACAACCCCATGATGTAAAATTACTCAGTAAACTACAAGTTAAAGGTCCTTCATTTCATTTTTTGGAAGTATTATCAGCAAAATGTACAGTACTTATTCTGCAGAGAAATGGCCCCTGTGACTGATACAAAAGCTTATATCTGACATTATTAGGTTGTTAATACTGATGCATTAAGATTAAGATTTGCAGATGGCAGCTGATGCAACAGGGCGTGATGCGGGTGGACCGTTCTCTTGGATTAAACCAGAGATATTCAGAACTAAGGATGATAAAGTGATAGCAGAAGATGAACTATTGACACAAAGGTACATAAAAAGCACATCAAAAAGGTAAAAGTATGCCTTAAAGTGATAAATGAGAGTGAGAGGATATACCCAGATTTGTCTTACACTACATGGATGAGCTCCCTCTTGTCTCATGCAACCACATTGATGTTTCTGCACTTGTCGGGAAAATGCAACAAATAAATAAATGACATCTGTTGTATGAAAAGAACCTTTGAAACTAGAGGTCAACCGATAATCACTCCACCTCTACTTGAAACTCAAGCAAATGCCTGCAAGAGCATGAGGACTGCTGTCCTTGATGACCGGTTGACTGCTATAGAGAGGACGCATGGCCCTGCTACCACAGACCACGGTGGCATTAAGGCTGATGGACAGATGTCTGTCTGTGAAACCACTGTCAGTGATCTGGAACAGCCTCCAGCAGCTACTGCTCCGTTGTATCAGACCTAAGGACAGAAACAGTCTCCTGCAAGGAGCATTGTGGTGAGGGAAGGACGTTGCCTGAGGTCGGTGTCTGCCAACTCCACCATTCAACTTAAACCTTGCATGGCTACTGCAAAACGAATTGGCACAGCTGGCAATACACAATTTAACGAAGTAGCAGAAATGTATGATCCCCAGCTTGGGCCAACCAGAACCTCTGTCTGGTGCTACCACCAGATATGTTGACCTAGAGGGGCAACGGGTATATCGCTTGGTCCAGCTCTCAGAAAAACCCTGCGCCTAGTGATGATGTGGCAGAGATCAGCGAGCAGTAGATCCCCTGAAGTGTGCAGTGCTGTAAATTAAACAAGACGTTTGGTGGTTGACACACTTCTGGAAGACTGTGGCATCCTTTGTCTTCAAGAGACTTGGCTCACCAAACAAGGCCTGGATGAACTGAACACACTACAGAAGGATTTTCATGGTGCTGGGGAGTCCACTGATGATGTGAGGCACTTCTAAGACACCTGGTGTACAACTGAACGTGTCACTTGGATGAGTGAGAGATCAGCATCAGAGGCTTTACCCAGCCCTAGGAAGAGCTGCTCTCACTAAGAAAACACCAATGACATAGCTTACATATGAATGTTTTTTAATTGAACATGGTTTTATCTTATATGTTTTTTATTATTATTGCTATGGACCCTCCTGTGAGTCTAATTTAAAGTATGAATTGAACTGAATGTGTAGGCAGCATTTTACAGTAGCTGCCTGAGGTGGGTTTAGTATTATAAACATTGCATACAGTTGGTTAGTTGTCGAGAGGGGTTGTGAGGTGATTCATGGAGCAGGAAAGAAGAGAAAAATAAAATTCTGCTACACAAATTTGTACTTTCAATACTGGATCATTTTACCTCATTGGGACTCTAACAGTAATTTAAATCTTACTATATAAGAAAAGTGTAGAGCAGATTTTTTTGTTAACTACAGTTTTTTTTTAATTTTGTAAAGGGTCTCAAGCCAAAAAGGTTGGCAACCACTGGTTTAAACATTAATAATAAATACCAGTACAGTACTTGAGTAAATGTACTTTTTACTACTGTTTCTTCTATATAGACCCTGTAAATTTATTGCACAGTAAAACCTAAGTGTGTGTGACTTTTTTTACCCAGGGATCTGGTTGGTGTTTAAGGGAGCTGGAGGCTTGATCATAGTCGTACTGATGATGACGATGAAGGTCAGTGCTGTGTTCAAGAGGCCAATCCTGGTCATAATCTGTCCTGATCTCAGTCAGAGTCTTCCTCCTACTAATAATCTACGAGAAACAGAAACAATGAAAAAGATAATTAGTACTGCAGATGGCTTTGTACAAACACAAAACACAAGAATCAGCTGGTTCTAATGGTTTTGTTTTATGTGCAGGAGGTATAAATTTAGCAGCAAAATAGTTGACTTACATTTAGTTTTACACAATGGCTTTTTACTAAGTCTGTCAATCAATTCAAATATTTAACAGCACTTAAGTGCATGATTGTCCATGATTAAGTGCAAATTTATTGCACTTTTTTTATCTGTTCAAAATGTACCTTAAAAGGAGATTTGTCAAGAATTTAATACTCTTATCACCATGGGAGTGGACAAATATGCTACTTTATGCAAATGCATGCATATATTTATTGTTGGAATCATCAACACAAAACAATGACAAATATTGTCCAGAAACCCTCACAGGTTCTGCATTTAGCATAAAAAATATGCTCAAATCATAACATGGCAAACTGCAGCCCAACAGGCAACAACAGCTGTCAGTGTGTCAGTGTGCTGACTTGACTATGACTTGCCCCAAACTGCATGTGATTATCATAAAGTGGGCAGGTCTGTAAAGGGGAGACTGGTGGGTACCCAGAGAACCCATTTACATTCACATATATTAAAATCAGAGGTCGAGGGACCCCTTTGAAAATAACCATGCCAGTTTTTCGTTAGTTTTGACTGTGATTTAGCCTTCACGTCAAACTAGTATGACATGGTTGGTACCAATGGATTCCTTAGGTTTTCTGTTGTTATATGATGATTCGTATTAAAAGTGAACCCGCTACAACCACCAAAATATCAAATAGTGGCCAGGTTGTAAAAATGTGGTAAAGAAATTAGTGGCTTTAAAATTAATTTGACAGCTCTACTTCTCACAACCAGAAAACCGTCTTCATCAAACATAATAAAACATCTGTTACTATACAAAGTGAGTGTTTGCAGTTCAGAAATATATATAAAAAAATGTTTTCTTTCTTACTTTTTGCACAATAGTTTTGGACAGTTCCTCAATGAGCTCTCCTCTGTGCTCCCGCAGATAATGAGCCTCATTCTGCTTCTCCTGGTAAACAAACACAAATAAGAAATTTAATCAGCCACACACACACACACACACACACACACACACACACACACACACACACACAAATACACACTTTAAGCTGATTAGTCTTCTAACATACTCTATGCTCTAAATATACATATTTGCTTTTAAGAGCTTATTAAGGTTGTGGACAGCCAGCAGGAGACATTCATTACGCCTCTGTAGCCCCTTTGGAAACTATTATGTGATTATGAACCAATACTCTGAGATTAAATGCAATCGTGGTTGCATCCCTTGTAGTTACTTAGCATCTCTGTGTAGTAATTTACTGTCTCTTTGTGGTGGTTTGTGTCTCTTTGTAATAATAGAGTGCTTCAGGAATGAGTCCTAAACCCAGAAATGAGTTAGCATTTTTGCACTTCCATTTCCCTTGTCTCAAATTCTGTGTGGTTTTTGAGTATTTTTTTGGTTATATGCCTAAATAAGGTCTGTGGATCAAGCTTAAGACAATTTAATGAATTTTACATGTCTTAAAAAAACCACTACCGTATTTTTCGCACTATAAGGTGCACTTAAAATCGCCCAGGTGTTTAACTCAGACACTGATGAAGGATTTGTGAAAGAGGAATGAACTGAAAAGTGATGTATTATAGTATTGTTTTGTATTTCATGTGTTACAACTGAAAAAATGTTGAGTTATTGAAGTTATTGAGTTATTAAATGAATTGAATAAAATTTGACTTATCTGACCGTTTTGTTTCGCTTAATCTTCTTCATCTTCATCTTCATCTTCAACCGCTTATCCGGGGTCGGGTCGCGGGGGCAACAGATCCAGCAGGGGACCCCAAACTTCCCTTTCCCGGGCCACATTAACCAGCTCTGACTGGGGGATCCCGAGGCGTTCCCAGGCCAGTGTGGAGATATAATCTCTCCATCTAGTCCTGGGTCGTCCCCGGGGTCTCCTCCCAGCTGGTCGTGCCTGGAACACCTCCCTAGGGAGGCGCCCAGGAGGCATCCTTACCAGATGCCCGAACCACCTCAACTGGCTCCTTTCAACGCAAAGAAGCAGCGGCTCTACTCCCGAGTCCCTCACGGATGACCGAGCTTCTCACCTTATCTCTAAGGGAGAGGCCAGCCACCCTCCTGAGAAAACCCATTTCGGCCGCTTGTACTCGCGATCTAGTTCTTTCGGTCATGACCCAGCCCTCATGACCATAGGTGAGAGTAGGCACGAAGATTGACCGGTAGATAGAGAGCTTTGCCTTCCGGCTCAACTCTCTCTTCGTCACAACGGTGCGGTACAGCGACTGCAATACCGCCCCCGCTGCTCCGATTCTCCGGCCAATCTCACGTTCCATTGTTCCCTCACTCGTGAACAAGACCCCGAGGTACTTGAACTCCTTCACTTGGGGTAAAGACTCATTCCCTACCTGGAGTAGACAATCCATCGGTTTCCTGCTGAGAACCATGGCCTCCGATTTAGAGGTGCTGATCCTCATCCCAACTGCTTCACACTTGGCTGCGAACCGATCCAGTGAGCGCTGGAGGTCACAGACTGATGATGCCAGCAGAACCACATCATCTGCAAAAAGCAGCGATGAGATCCTCAGCAGACCAATCTGCAAACCCTCCTCCCCCCGACTACGCCTCGATATCCTGTCCATGAATATCACGAACAGGATTGGGGACAAGGCGCAACCCTGGCAAAGGCCAACGCCCACCGGAAACGAGTCCGACTTACTGCCGAGAACCCGGACGCAGCTCTCGCTTTGGGAGTACAGGGATTGGATGGCCCTGAGAAGTGACCCCCTCACCCCATACTCCCGCAGCACCTCCCACAGTATACCCCGGGGGACCCGATCGTACGCCTTCTCCAAGTCTACAAAACACATGTAGACTGGATGGGCATACTCCCAGGCCCCCTCAAGGATCCTTGTGAGAGTGAAGAGCTGGTCCGTTGTTCCACGGCCAGGACGAAATCCGCATTGTTCCTCTTCAATCTGAGGTTCGACTATCGGCTGGACCCTCCTATCCAGCACCCTAGAGTAGACTTTACCAGGGAGGCTGAGTAGTGTGATACCCCTGTAATTGGCACACACTCTCTGGTCCCCCTTTTTGAACAGGGGAACCACCACCCCGGTCTGCCACTCTTTAGGCACTGTCCCCGACTTCCACACAATGTTGAAGAGGCGTGTCATCCACGACAGCCCCTCCACACCCAGAGCCTTCAGCATTTCTGGGCGAATCTCGTCAATCCCCGGGGCCTTGCCACTGCGGAGCTGTTTAACTACCTCAGTGACCTCCCCTAGGGAAATTGACGACGATCCCCCATCAGCTTCCAGCTCTGCCTCTACAAGAGAGGGCGTATCAGTCGGGTTCAGGAGTTCCTCAAAGTGTTCCTTCCACCGCCTGGTTACCTCCTCAGTTGAGGTCAACAGTGTCCCATCCTTACTGTACACAGCTTGGATGGTTCCCCATTTCCCCCTCCTGAGGTGCCGGACAGTTTTCCAGAAGCACCTTGGTGCCGACCGAAAGTCCTTCTCCATCGCTGCTCCGAACTCCTCCCACACCCGCTGCTTTGCCTCCTTTACGGCAGCGGCTGCCGCCCCACGGGCCCGTCGGTACCTTGCAACTGCCTCCGGAGTCCTCCGCGATAACATATCCCGGAAGGACTCCTTCTTCAGTCGGACAGCTTCCCTGACCACCGGTGTCCACCACGGTGTTCGAGGGTTACCGCCCCTTGAGGCACCTAAGACCCGCAGGCCACAGCTCACCGCCGCAGCTTCAGCAATGGAAGCTTTGAACATCGCCCACTCAGGTTCAATGCCCCCAGCCTCCACAGGAATGCTAGAAAAGCTCCACCGGAGGTGTGAGTTGAAGATCTCTCGGATAGGGGCCTCCTCCAGACTTTCCCAGTTCACCCGCACTACACGTTTGGGTTTACCAGGTCTATCCAGAGTCTTCCCCCACCCTCTGATCCAACTCACCACCAGATGGTGATCAGTTGACAGCTCTGCCCCTCTCTTCACCCGAGTGTCCAAAACATGCGGCCTCAGATCAGATGATACGATCACAAAATCGATCATCGATCTTCGGCCAAGGGTGCTCTGGTACCAAGTACACTTATGAGCATCCTTATGTTCGAACATGGTATTTGTTATGGATAATCCATGACTAGCACAGAAATCCAATAACAAATGACCGCTCCGGTTCAGATCAGGTAGGCCATTCCTCCCAATCACGCCTCTCCAGGTACCTCCATCGTTGCCCACGTGTGCGTTGAAGTCCCCCAGCAGAACAATGGAGTCCCCTACTGGGGCCCCATACAGGACTCCATTCAGGGTCTCCAAGAAGGTCGAATACTCTGAACTGCTGTTCGGTGCATATGCACAGACAACAGTCAGAGTTTTCCCCCCACAACCCGAAGGCGCAGGGAGGCGACCCTCTCGTTCACCGGGGTAAACCCCAACGTAGCAGCACTCAACCGGGGATTTGTGAGTATCCCCACACCCGCTTGGCGCCTCACACCCTGGGCAACTCCAGAGAAGAATAGAGTCCAACCCCTATCCAGGAGAACGGTTCCAGAGCCGAGGCTGTGCGTAGAGGTAAGCCCCACCAGATCTAACTGATTGTTTCGCTTAATGCGCCTTATAATCCGGTGCGCCTTATGGTGCGAAAAATACAGTAAATTGCATGGCTTAATTGCATTTATGCTTCAAAAATCACAAAAGTGATGTTCATTTGTGAAGATTATATTGGTGAGCAAAACATGTAGGAATCATAAACGTCTGTTTGCCATAGAGCTTATTTTCTGCCATAATCCAAAAGCCAATGGAAAAATCCCATTGGCTTTTTGTCAGGGGAAACAAGGGTGATGCTAACTTCCTGGGTGGCCTGCAAAACATGTCATCCCTGGAGCAGTCTATTGGTTGTCTCTTGTTGTCTCAGGTGCTTCTGTTGAGTAAAAAACTGCAGCTAAACATTTCCTTCACACTGGAGATGAAGCGAGGTGGTCATACGTCATACTACACAGCAGATGCACGCTGACAATCCTATATTCACATCCTTTATGCTCTGATATTCTACTAAATACTTGAGCACACCTTATATCTTAGATGCATTACTCTGCTCCTCTGATTTCAATTTTAATGAAATACACAACAGTAACACAATCAGGACATCCCTACTTTTAATTGAGCTCTGTGACCTACATCTAAGGAGACGAGGTAAACTGTCAACAAAATCAATGATTTGTAGAAAGTTTGTCATATCAATGGAGTCTTGTGAAAGAGGAAATTGCTTTCAGATTGCTAAACTAATGGCACTTTAAATTGAATTACATTATTACGTACTTCATCAGCAGAGTTTGTTATTAACAGTGATCTTAAATTGTGAAGAACAAAGGAAATTCACGTTCAATATGGCCCATGCATTTTTGTTGACCTTGCATTTGTCTTACACTGTAGTATTAAACTGTCATTTTGATTGCAGCATAATCCTGATGGTTCTCCATAATCTGATTTTAAACTTAAAGCAGAGAAGTCAGATTAAGAAAGGACTGCAGAGGACACTTATCAAAGTATGTGGATTGTAGACTAATAAACAATAACATACTGGGTCATTGTAGTGCATGATTGTGAATAAATGTCAAAGAAAACAAATTAAACAGCAGTTTTTAGAACACAAAGTTCAAGACAGTTTGTGTGTGTGAGCAATCCAACAATACATGACGATTATAACCTGACTGGTAGTGTCAAACTCAGCCTTGGAGATGGCCTCGTCTATGGCCTCCTCTGCCACCCGCAAGGCCACAGTGATCGTCTCTGCCATGCTGTGCTCTGAACACAGAGAAACAATAATCACTTACCCGAATGATCCTTAAAATACTAAAATCAAAGCAAAAACACAGCAGGGAGTGAGTGCATCATTTTAAGCTGCATTCTGTTTTCAAACTGTTATTAATCTGTTTTCACTGCCTCATTTGTGTAACAGAGGCACTACAAACAGAGACGTGACCACTGCAGCTTTTCAATCATGTTTGCAGTCACTTATCGTGTTAGTGCAGTGAACTGCGAGGGGGAGGAGAAGTGAGGACAGTGCGATACGACAAACAAGAGAGCAGAACAGACATTTCTCCACTGTTTCATCTGCTGTAAAGCATTAGTTTCGTGGCAGCTGGGAACAAATATGAATTTAGGGATTCGTGAGAGGATTACAATGAATGACCCCAAAAATAACCTTGAAGTGGATAATGTGGCCACAGAGGGGCAGCTGTGTCGACTTTCTTATGGAGTCTGAATTAAGCACTCGCTCTTATGATGCAGCTGCCCCGAGGCCATGAAGATGACAGCGTCACCGCAATGATTTAATGTAAACTGACATGGAAATGGTCTTATGACGACTCCTGAGTTTTTACCTTTCTTTGACCTCAGTCTCGAGGCCCTGTCTTGTAGAGGGGGTCTCTAGTTTTAACAGACTCTTTTTGGGGGGATACTCTAATTCACTTTTTTCTTGCAGAGTCACACGAGACGTCTGTACGACTCTAATATCTGCCCATTCAATATGAGGATGGATCCAACAGCTGGTTAGCTGAGTACAAAAAGCCTGGCTCTGTTCAACAAAAACGTCACAGTTTTGCTTTAATATATCAGTTGATATTGTGATTACATGATGCATATTCTTAAAGGTTCTCCATATGATATCCAGAGCATTAACATAGCAGCAAACAGCTGCACTCTCCCTCTGTGGGTGTTGTAAATCAGACTTTCTCTGTGCTTTTTTTACATAATCGAGCCTTGTTCGTGCATGAGAGCCTGCTCCAGGAGCTAGCTATCGACCGCTGCCCACTGCTCTCACACAGCGGTTACAGTTGAACGCCGTCAGGACCTATGGCGTCGTCACCGAAACATAGCACCCACCCTGCACTTCCCCTCAGCAACACTGTTAACAGCACTGTTACTGTCGTTTTCACTGAACTGCTGTTAGCATCGTAAGCTGTGAGCCGCTGGCTCACGTCGCCATGTTGAGAGCCACGCAGAGACAAAAGAAAATCTCCCAATCTTACATTTAGCACCTTTAAATAAATTAGCACTTAGTCACCATCGACCCATACACGATTAACACACAGGTAAATAGCTTAGCTTAGATATTAGCTGACTTCAGTACACAAATAGCCCACACCTATTACTACTAGAACCACTTCCAGAGCTACAACTACTGCATTTACAAGTACAGTGTATAAAACTGCTACTAGTGTACTACTCTTGCACACCAACATCTAATATTAGTAACACTACAACTGTGATTTCTTCTCTTCCTACAGTATTATTACTACTAGGTACCTAAGGCACTCAAGCACTACAACAGTACCTCTTATGTGTGATACACTATGTAAAATGCACAAAACCTACACTGGCTATTCAGATTTGATGTATGTACTTGGGAGATGAGGAAAAATACCTTTAATCAGGATTAACTTGTAGCATTATTTTCTTTCTTCTGCTATTCAGTGCACAATTAATTAGAAATGTTGCACATAAACATGTTTACTAGAGGTATGTAGACGTATATACAGTATAGTGTTATAACTGAAGTTCTTCTGGTTTCGTGTTTGTTACCAGAATATGTTTTCACACATAAGTCAAAAACGGTTTAAACTGTACTAATCCAAGTATGAATTTAAAAAATGCTTCTCATAAGTGTACAGTATAAACAAGGATCAGTGAAGTTAGAAAACGTATCTGCACCTTGAGTTTGTCTGTAGAAGGTTGAGTCGCTGCCACAGAAGCTGCCCTCATTGCAGATACTTTCTTCATAGGCGCTGCTCTCTGCACACGCACACAAACACACACACACACACACACACACACACACACACACACACACACACACACACACACACACACACACACTTTGTTAGCGATGTCAAAGGTAACACAATTATAACATGTTAACACTACTTCGTATTACTGCAACTAATTTCTTTAACACATTAACACAGCTTGTGATTTTTAGGTTGTAGTGGGCTCAGTTTCTATGCTAGAGTAATGCTCCAAACCTGTGCTAAATTTTGGATACGAAAAACTGTAATGGCCATTTTCAAAGGGGTCCCTTGACCTCTGACCTCCAGATATGTGAATGTACATGGGTTCTCTGGGTACCCACAAGTCTCCCCTTTACAGACATGCCCACTTTATGATAATCACATGCAGTTTGGGGCAAGTCATAGTCAAGTCAGCACACTGACACACATCATTTCCAATAATAAATATATGCATACCTTTGTATAAAGCAGCAGTGTATTAAATATTTGACAAATCTCCCTTTATGGTCCATTTTGAGCAGATTAAAAAATGTGATTAATTCATCAGAAAATATTGAATATATTTAAAATATTTAATTCATCAGAATTAAATATTTTAATGGATTGACGGCTCTAGTTTTCTTTTGGTCATTTGGTCTGTCCAAAATGTCATCACTTCATCATTTTATCTTATTAGACATTCCTGTGAAATTGTGACAGCTACCATATGAATGCTTGGGTTATGGCCAAAAACACGTTTTGTTAAGTCACAGTGAACTTGACCTTTGACAATCAAAATCTAATCTAATCAGTTCATCCTTGAGTTCAAGTGGAGGTTTATGCCAAAAGAGAGATTTCCTCCTGGCGTTCCTGAGATAGTTGTTCTCTTTTAATGTGTGTAATTGATGAAGCATACAGTGTCAATTTAGTGCATCAACTATTAACATTATATAGTCAGAATATAACAGATAATGTCATAGCATTGGTGATAACTGCTTTGCATTTACTATTCATACAGACATCTGAAATGAATTATCCCTAATTAGATTTTTTTTTCCTCAGGAGAGTATTGTGTGTTATATTTGTTTTTCCTCAATCAAGGCAATATATCTATTATTAAGTTAAACTTGCTGGAAATACATGAGATGTGATTCTCCATCATCTTCACTCTGCTAAAAAGAAGTTAGCAGATATATGTGATCTCCCTGTGAAACAGAAATCAAACAGGGTCGATTAGTCATTTTTGGACATTACGTGCTGGAAAGACGATTACCCACGGACAGAAATATTTAAATTAGTTCTTCAAGAAGCTAATCTTCCAAAACATAAATCAAATGTTATTGCCTGTACGTCTCTGATTATTAGATGACTGATCCTTCTTAAGTAGAAGGATGAAACACCACCCACCTACACTCTCTGGATAAGAGATTGGTTTGCTTCACGCACACAACAAGAAACTTCACAGATGCTCAGCTTTAATATCTGTCAGCAATAATATGCTAACTAACGTCACAATTCTTCCTAACATACAACAATCAAGTGCAAATCGTGAGCACCTGGATGCTCCACAGCACTACTGGCAACTGTGCACAGATGAAACCAAAACTGAGTTGTTTGGAAGGATCACACTACGCTACTTGTGGAGAAACAGAGGCACAGCACACCAACATCAAAACCTCATCCCTACTGTGAAATATGGTGGAGGGGCATCATGGTTTGGGGCTACTTTGCTGCCTCAGGGCCTGGACGGATTGTTGCCATCGACGGAAAAATGAATTCCCAATTTTATCAAGACAATTTGCAGGAAAACGCCAACTGAAGCTCAACAGAGGATGGGTGATGCAACAGGACAATGACGCAGAGCATAGAAGTAAATCAACAACAGACTGACTTCAGCAGAAGAAAACAGGCCTTCTGGAGCGGCCCAGTCAGAGTCCTGACCTCAACCTGATTGAGATACTGTAGCATGACCTCAAGAGAGAGATTCACACCAGACATCCCAAGAATACTGCTGAACTGAAACAGTTTTGTAAAGACGAATGGTCCAAAAATCCTCCTGACCGTTGTGCAGGTCTGATCTGCAACTACAGGAAATGTTTGGTTGAGGTTATTGCTGCCAAAGGAGGGTCAACAGTTATTAAATCCAAAGGTTCACATACTTTTTCCACCCTGCACTGTGAATGTTTACATGTTGTGTTAAAAAAAAACATAAAAACATATCATTTTTTGTGCGGTATTAGTTTAAGCAGACTGTTTATTGTTGTGACTTAGATGAAGATCAGAACACATTTTATGACCAATTTATTCAGAAATCCAAGTAATCCCAAAGGGTTCACATATTATTTCTTACAACCGTATGCTGTAAATATATTTGAAAACCAAATACACAGGATCGCTGCCATTAATATATAAAGGTTTGATATTTACATGACTTGATTTTAGAAAGTGAGTTCAGTCACACTTCAGATAGTTTCTGCTTCCAACTCTGAGCCCTGAGCTCGCTTTCACGCCATCTAAACATTCATGCAACAATGCAGCCATTTGTGGTTATATAAGTGCATTAGAGCGGCCTTGCGTGTGGTATTACCAGCCGACCTGATCTGTGGTGCTGGTTCAAAGGTACAGTAGAGTACAATGGGTCACTTCCAATCAATTCAAGGGGCAAAGAGAGGACTTAGACCAAGTGATGTGAACTGAAGATTATTTTTTAAAAAATACAGAGAGCACTCTGCTCTTTCATTGATAAAAAACCCTACAGGCAAACATGATTTCACTGATTTCAGATATTCTATAAATTAAGACATGACAGTGTATTTTAGGGGCTGCAGCATGGACTTTGGTTCTGTGACCCTTGGTATATATGTATGCGTGTGTGCAGACGTCTGTTTTATAACATCTAATATGTCCGGACAGATTTGGCCGCAGCACAGGGACATAAAACAGACTCATGACCAATGAGCAGCTAAGGTCACAGTAACCCTAAAGGCACCATGAGACTCCCAGGGAGGTGAGCTGACAGCTCCATACTTATGTCACTGTATTTTTTTGTTTATACACAGAAACCTAACACTAATGTGTTGGGTATCATGAATAAGCCATTCTTGACACAGCATGAAATTTAAATTCTTACCAAAGATCCTCAAGAAAACTAAAAATTGGTAAATCAAACTGTAGTAGAAGCAACTCCAAACATTATTCTTTCACTGTTTAACACATTTTACAAACATAAATGTAACCTCACAGAGATCATCACGAGCATGACAACATGCAATGTTAAAGGCCACAAAACACGCTCTAAATGGTCAGTCTTTGTAATATAAAACAATCAGAGTGTCAGCAGCAGTACAGCAGTGTTGGTGGCACAGTGTGTGTTACAGACATTAATGCTCCCAGGACAATTAAACCCACTGACTCTGATGATCTTCTGACTTTTCCTCTACCAACGCCATGAGGTTCACATTTGTGGTTTCGAGCAAAATATTTCAAAATCTGTTGGATGGACTGTCATGAAAGGGGGAAATGTTTCACTACGAAACAAATCTCACACATGATGATGCCTCTAACCACAGCTACTAGTTCCCAAATGTCAGCTCTATTCATTCTGATGCTATTCATGTAGCTCACATTGTTTCTTATGTAAATAACACCAGCAGAGCTTTCCATGAGTCGCACTATGCAGATGCAAATTTGGCAGTTGAATAAACACTGCTGGATTTCCAGTGCGGGCAAGTCATAAACAAATTAAAATGTATGACAGTGTGTGTCTGTGAGTATGAAAACATTAAAGTAGAAGGAGATGCTGAGCGGCGGCCTGATGCCAGCCCACATCAGTCCTCCTCCCACTGGGGTCACAGCGCTGCATCATCTGCAGCCAGCGACCTCTCCTCCACAAAACACTCATAATTCTCTGAAATCCTTTGTCTGTTCAATCAGATCAGAGACTGAAGTAATGGCCCAGAGATGCACTCATCTGCCTGTATCGCTTGTGTTGGGCGGGACTGGCCATCTGGCATACTGGGCACTTCCCCGGTGGGCCAGCATGCCTTTTGGGCCAACGCAACTGTCTTTTTTTTTTCCTCAATCTAACCAGCCCATAAAGCAAATAGATCGGCCTGTTGTTTTTCTCTGATTTGACTCAGAGCTGATGATGATTGAGATCTGTCTGTATTAGTCCCACCTCTACGTTCTCTATAGGCTCTGCTGCTGAGAGGTTGTGTCCCTGCCAGTGCTCAAAGTGGGCTGGTACTACTCAACATTTTACTCCTTGGCGTACTGTGACTTTTTCTTGCGTAACGGAGCTTCTTACAAGCTGCCAGTACTCTCTCCTGCCCTCTCATATCAGCTTCTATGGGAGCGCAGCTCCAGTGTATTTGTGCAGCACCTCATAAGCCATATGAACATAACAAAATGTGGAGAGCATGGCACAGGGTAGGAGGGGTGAGAATGAAAGTACTGTAATTTATGACAATGAAAAAATTAGAGAAACTCCTCACCACAACATTTTACATTTAAGATAAGATAAGATGAACCTTTATTAATCCCCGGAGGGAAATTCGGGAGCAAATATAATTAATGAAACATTTAAAAGTTTTCTGAATTTGCACTTTTAGTGCAAACATTTCTATAAGCATTAAATGTTCAGGCGAATGCTGTGATATGCGTAAATAATAAAATTATTATTTAACGAGGTCCCAAAATATATTGCATAGTTTTAAGCCAAAAGTCTAGGCCTGATGATTTTTAATTACAAGTTCTAATCAGTCAGTAGGCATGGTTTAAAATATTAATAGCTATTTACAGACTTTGTGGGCTTAAACACACTAGAAGCCTATTTCTCCTTTAAAATAATTCACTACATGTTTACAGTCAGACAGGAAATTCATTAAAATATGCAGTTATTAGACCAGTGTACGTGATGGAAGAGTGGCTTTAGACTATCCCCGAGGAACCAAGCACTAGGACTCCCTTAGCTGGTTCTCACTGGCTGGCTACTCCATATCCTTGTAGAAAGCCCTGTTCATCACAGTGGGGAATACTGTACAATTTTGCACCGTTGCATGTTGAAGGTATTTATCATGTTTCCTCTCTAACTTTACTTTATTCCTTCCTGCTCATTACACAGCTTTAGTGATTGTAGGGAGTGGCACTGCTGATATACGAATGTGAGGATGGGTGGCGTCTGTGGGCCAGTCTGGACCAAAATGCCACGGCTGATTTTTTATTTTTTTTTTTTTTCCTGGCTACACGCTGCACATTGAGCTGTGTAGAAACACACTACTCTCAGATAATGTCCCTATCATAACAATCAATCACATCTACTGTGTGTTTTTCATTAATCAAGATAATACAGCCTATATTCTCACTGTCACCAGTAAAATATAAACAGGTTTAAAATGAAAGCTCTGGGAAAATAAACCTAGTAAGCAAGTCTTGAGGAAATTATTATATTCAATCAATTGATTTAAATATTTAATAGCGATTGTTCGTAGTTAATCGCACATTAATCGCACATTTTTCATCTGTTCAAAATGTACCTTAAAGGGAGGTTTGTCAAGTATTTAATACTCTTAACAACATGAGTGGGCAAATATGCTGCTTTATACAAATATATGTATATATTTACGATTGGAAATCAATTAACAACAACACAAAATAATGACACTGATTGTCCAGAAACCCTCACAGTAATCTGCTGAAGTTACTGTATGTGAGACGAAAGCCAAGGAAGAGCGTAAACCTGTTCTACACTGCTTACAGATATGAAATTCACAGAAATATATCATTTTCACTTCTGACTACTTTCTATATATCTCTTAATGTCTGTACTCATATACACGAATCTGGGAAGTACTGAAAGTAAACGAGTCACCATTATGGTGGTGGCATTTCCCTACAATACGCACACGTTTGAATGCAACTGGTCCTTGGAAGTGAACATTTTCTATGTTTACCTTTACTTTCTATGCAACATTACTTTTGACAACGATGTCCAAGAATTTGGGAAGAACCTGAGCGGCTCTCAGCTGCCTTACGTTCGCCTGACATGGTGAAACAAGTAACATCAGTTAACATTAGTAGACACTTTAAAGGGGTTGCGGTGGTCCCACAGAATAAATTAACTTAACCAACTATTGTGAAACTGAACATTAGTTGCTCTAACTAGGGCAAACTAATGCCCTAAACGTTAACCAAAATGTTAACATTCGGTCAGCAGAAATATACTCTCAATAGTCTCTCGACAGTAATCTGTTTACAGCTCTCAATATGGGATTAACCTTGTAAATAGATTCAGTCATACTCAGAGCCCTTTCACAAGTCATTTCTTCCCAAAATGTGTCAATAAGACATGCTAAGTCATATCAAAGTTAACAAAAACAGCTTTTATCCAGAACACTAATAAAGTGAGTGGTTTACCAGTAAGCTCTGGAAGCACACTGTGCTCCACCAGGTGCTTCTTGTAAAGAGTCTTCAGCACTTTGGCGCTGCCGAACCTCTTGAAGCGAGTCTTCAAATTAGCGTAAAACCACTCCAGTGACTGTGCCTTCAACAACCTGAGAGAGACACATAAACAGACCTGCAGTTTAAAACATAATCAATATGCACCTCTGATCCTTTGGCAACATTTTTGATAAATCTGCACGTCAACACAGCACACTGAATGAATTAAACTGACATTAACAAGTGTTAAATGCTCCAAACTGTTTTATTTGTTATATTATATACTGATGATACAGTCCTGCATATTAAACCGCTGTAACTGTCCAGTTCACTTTCAACTGTCATTTGTAATGTGAAAACCAGACAGAAAACTGTGCAGGAATATTACCTTAGAGATGTTGTCGAGTTAGTTTATGGATTATAGTAGCAATGAGACAGAATAAAGGAGATGCGGCATAAATAAGTGTAAACTAAAATTTTTGCTTTTAGACTATAGTAACTACAATTACTGCCTTATGGTTGTTTACCTCTGCCAGCCAGTCAGGTTAGAGTTTACATCCATGTCTGTCCAAAATGTCATCACTTCATTTATCCTGCTAGATATTTGTGTACAATCATTGTCATTATTAGCATTATTAGCAATTCATTAATTATGGCCCAAAACATGTTTTGTGAGATCACAGTAACCTTTGACCTTTAATCACCAAGATCTAATCAGTTCATCCTTGAGTTCAAGTGGATGTTTGTGCCAAATTTGAAGAAACTCCCTCATGGGAACTCCTAAATATTACATTACACAGTATACTGATAATGTACAACGGCGACACTAAATATTAATTACATTTCTAAATAATTTGTGTCAGTTCTGAGGGATCTGGAAAACACCACTCTTGAATCCATTGTTTGTTGTAATTTTCAAAGCTTTGTTTATGCACCTTTTGTCCACAGTTTTGTAGGGTGACAGACATTCATACAGACAGTCTCTTAAAGTTGTTTGTATTTATTGTTTTAATGTTAATGTTTTTATTCTGCCCTGTTGACCAGGTGTCCTCAATAAGTCTTTTAACTGTTTAAACAAAAGAAAAATGAATGTTTCCACCAAAACATATTTGGCAAAAGTATTTAGTGACACTGGACACAAATCAGGTTTGCAAAAGCAAATACAGAGTATACAGTATGGCATCACAGTGATGTTTACAAGACAACAAGGTACCGTGGAGGCTCTACACTAGTGCTGGGCAGTTATACACTGATAACACTGAGTAACGGTGTGTTTAGAGGGAGTGAAAAACTGTTGCATTTACACAAATAAGTGTGCAAACTAAGCAGAACCAAACTACAGGAAACAATAAACACTATTTCATTTTCACGTTGTTTGGAGTAAATCTGGAAATCACTGCTGAACCAATGAAGGTGTATCAGTAAAATGCATTAAAAGGCTCAGTGGTCAGATGATTGTTTGATGTATGTCTCAGTGTTTAAGATTAAAATGAACTGGGATGTAATGTGAATGATGAATGTTTAGGAATGACAGCTGTAGGGTGTTGCAGAGATATTCATGTCAGCATGTTCAATGAGTTACCATCTGTTCAGTGTGCAGCTGAGTTGCAGTGTGAAGGGAGCTGAGTGAGCGTGTGGACAGGAAGTGTGTTGACTGGAGAGACAGGAAGTCTCCAAGTGTGAACCATCGTTAGGTAACTCCTACAGTCTGCCGCCGTGTCGCGTCAGACAGACGAGTGGAGAAAAGTGGAGTCAGTGGGGTTTAACTACCAGCTCTCCTGTCAAATCTATCCAATTAAAAAAAAAAGACGACGCCTTCATCATTAAGAGGACAGCTGAAACTGAATTAACCAATATTATGGCATTTTCTCTGAGACGTTATTATTCAACTCTAGACATTTCCAAGGACGTAATTATTTGTTTTTAAGAACTAAATCATGAATTTTAAGAGTTTTGAGGTTCAGTGGTCTTGGGTGAATTTGCAACTTTTAATTGCCCAATTTAGGTGTTACTGTGATGACTGTCAGGGTTTAATCTCATTCTTGCTGGGACATCTGCAGCCACCCATAATCCAGAACTAAAAGGACTGACAGTATGCAATATTTATAATGCACAGTACTGTATAATGCATACAGTATATTGTAGTTTTTAAAAGGATCAATGACGATATTCTACATTTTCCTTATTGTTAACAAATCCCATGAAACCGACAACAAATTTAACTCACTAACAAGTACTGTCTAAATAGCCAAACCCACATTTAGCTTATTTATGAGCTATAAAACTCCATTGTTGTCCAAAAACTATTAAAATACATCAATGAGCCCCCCCCCCATAAATTAAACAATATTCTTGCTAAATGAATTTTTTCAGCAAATTTTCCAAAATCAAAACTCACTAACCAGAGCTAGTACCACAGGGTTTGTAAAATACCACAGACCCACAGAGCTCGAGGACATCACATCTCTCCACTCTCTCCAAATCCATTAAAACAGTGGTCACTGGACAATCAAACATGCTGTCATATTTTTTAATTTTGCTTTAATCTATGCTTGTGAGCTTTTGTCTGTACTTATGTGCTTTTAATTGTGCTTTTGTACTCTTGTATGTTTTCTCTTAATGCCGTCTTAATGTTTGTCCCATATAAGATAAAATAAACATGAGAAACTAACAAAAATTACCAAATGTAGATTAAACTGCAGATGGTAAAATTCCAGAGAAATACAAAATTTAGTCCTGTTGGAGCATCATTTGCTGAAAACTACCGAGCCCAACAGTTAAAACACACATTTATGGCCGGATAGGGAGGGGGAGGTATTAATCGACGGATTTACTCTTGTTGTCCTCATTTCGACGGATACGTTGGTAATTATATGTTTCTCCTCTCCGATGTTTCAGATGAACTGGGTGATCGACAGCTGACAATTTCTTTACCTTTACTAAACCAAAAATTCAACTTTATTCTAAATCTCTCTCACTCTATTTTTCAAAACTGTGTGCCTTTCCATATAAATATCCCCTCTCCAAAAATGACAACTTTTCGTGACCAAAAAGAATCTTAATCACTACACATTTTCCAATTCATCCAATAGGTTTTGTTGCTCTGAGTAAACTAGAGATTTTTCTGAATCCATAAATCAAACATAACACATGTGGGTTGTATCACACACCAATACCGAAATACAGCAAACCTAAGGCTGAAATCTTCTATCCTGATATAGGTAATTTTATATCTCAATAACAATAGATATCACATTATAGCACATTTTCTCCTAAATCAACTACAGTCTATAAGAAATAACCACATGATTAACCATTGTATATACTCCTGTGTGAATTAAAAACTTGACAAACTAAAATTAATGAGTATTTTCAAATTTTATTAATAACGTTACTAAAAAAATTGAATATAACTGTTTCAAGTGAAATTATAGAGTAAATTGAATACATATTTCCAGCTATACACTGACTAGGTTTACATGCATGCACACAAATACAGAGTAATCCGTTTAAGTTTGATTTAACTGAGGCTGATCAGATTTTGAGAAATTTCTATTAGTAAGTGCTGTGTTAATATCAATTTAGACAACGCAAGTGTATATACCTCGATATATAATTTAATCACGATACAATTCCATTGAAAGATGATTAATTATAATATTGAATTATCGTCCAGCAAAACATTTTAAATCTCAACCTCTGACTGGTGCATCAACGTCTTTCTGTAACGTGAAACAGAGAAGTTGGATTTAATAAATGAAACACTAACAAAAAGACTCTTCTAATAAAAAAAGAAAATTGCCTTTGTACATACAGGTTTTGTTGCTTCACATCTTTCAGCACCGTAGCCTAGTGCGTTTCTCTCTCTCCATCATGTTGTGTTAAACTGAATATTTCACTGTGGAAGACTTTATCCTGTTCTGTATCTTAGTGACTATTTTTGTGAGTAAAAACTGCTAAATCCATCTCTCCAGCAGCAAATTAAGACTTTAATAACCTTTGACGTCACTGTCAGCCTCTCATCCTTAACGAACGTAACACTATTACTATTACTTATTACTATTACTACGATTATTAGCACCACCACCCCCGCCCTTACCTGCTCTTCTGGCAGGCAGAGCAGAGCCAGGCTTTGTCGCGCTTGTTGTAGACCCGGCAGGCCTTGCAGACATTGTAGTGGCAGTCGTGACACTGGCGCTTGGGGTTGAGCAGGAAGGTGAAGGGCGAGCAGCAGCGGATGCAGCAGTGCTGGTTGAAGCAACTCTGCCGTGACAGCAGGAGGCATCGACTGCCCTCCTCGTCCAGCTCCTGCTTCAGTTCACTGTGGGGAGGAGGAGGAGGAGGAGGAGGAGGAGAGAGGGAGAGAGAGAGAGAGAGAGAGAGAGAGAGAGAGAGAGAGAGAGAGAGAGAGAGAGAGAGAGAGAGAGAGGTGGTTGGTTGGATGGTTAGAGGGAGGACGATAGTGACACCAGTTATGTGTGACACAGAGAAGAGCTATACAAAACTATGGAAAAAACAATGGTATAGTTCCACTCTGTGGATTTATAGGATGATTATCACAGTGAGGACAGCTAGTCACACTGATCCTCTCATTATTGGAAATGGAGCAGAAATCAAAGTACTTTCACAGAGTCGGCCATTAATCATTTTATAAACATCATTTAAAAACGTAAAACGTTTAAAATGCTGCAATATCTCCCTTTATGTACATTCTAATGCCGTCAGAGCGCTTATGAAAACTGAATTCTCACTCATAAATTTCTTGATTGAATATTTAAACAGAGCATTTATTTATTTCACATTGATATAAATGTTGCCTGCTATGCTCATGTAAAGGTTAAAACAGGAGGACATGCTGAATAATACATCACCGTGGTCTCCTCGACTGCAGCAGCAGCTTTTCTGCCTTTATGTAGAGTATCATACAGTGTAAGGCTTCACAATTATAGACAAAATGACAATTAATTTGATCAATATTGAGACACAGCAAACACAGCACTGCTTTCACTTCCATGTTGTGCTACATTCCTGCTATTGTACAAACCTTTGCATCAAAATAAGCCTTAAAATAAGGTTCTTCTCTTGAATTCAGTGCATTTTTATACAACAGAGATAAGTAATATAAAGTATATACTCGTCTCCTCTGAACTGCAGCCACAATATTCATTCTGCCCCAAGAGTGAAGCCAAAACATCTATATCACCACCTGGTGGCTAGCTGTTAGTTTAGGAAGCGCTTCATTTGATATGCAGCAGTGTTTTCTAAGTGGACCATGCATTTTAAATGGCAATATTGCAATCGATCATTTAATTGTGGGAAGCAAAAATCATGATCGTGATTAATATTTGATGAATTCTGCAGCCCCAACATACAGCATATATTATTACTGGAGAAAATAGTCCACAGAGTCAATTTGGTTGCTGATCTGGAGCATTTGAGGATGTCACATATGACTGTTTGCCCAGTTGTTATGCAATTATAGTTGCTCAAATTTCCTTTTTCATGTTTTTGATCATGTTAAGGACTTCTCTTCCATCGTCAGAAATGTTGGTGTGTGTGTGTGTGTGTTTCATGTTTTTCCCAAATGTCAGAAAATGGTAGGTAAAGTGCTTCAGCAAATACTATAATATTACAAGATCCCTACACTTACTTGTACACTGTGGTATTGCTACTTGTATTTAAAAGGTACAGTGTGTAGGATTCGGGGGCATCTAGCGGTGTGGTTGCAGACCAACCTCCGCTCACCCCTCCCGTTTCAAGACTGTGACGACTTGAGCCGCTGAGCGCAAAACTGTGGTAATGCCGTTCACCTCGCTCAGAGCTTATACATACACCATAATAATACTACTTCAGGAGCAACAGAACTCATTCGTGAGCTAGTGGAAACACAACAAGTCTTATATTCAGGTAATTATACACAAACAAAAACATAGTTATATTAGATTACTGCAAATAGATAACCCGAAATATTACATACTATTCCTTTAATTCCTTTGGGGGCCTTCAGCGTAGCTCAGTCCGTAAGGACGTGAGTTAGGACGCGGAGGTCTCCGGTTCAAATCCCCCATGGACCAAGACCAACTGGTTGCTGGAGATGTACCAGTTTACCTCTTGGGCTACTGTAGAAATACCCCTGAGCAAGGCAGCAAACCCCCAACTGCTCTGGACTCTTGTGAAGAGCAGCCCCCTCACTCTGTAGATCTCTCCATTGACATGTAATTATGTACTGTGTGAACAACAGAGTGTAAAAACTGAATTTCCCAACTGTGGGACTAATAAACGAAAATCTTTCTTTCTTTCTGTTCTTTCTTTAAGTAAATCATCTGAGTACTTCTTCCACCACAAGATTTAAAAGTAGACTAATGATAAAGGTTACAAATATAATCAATTTTTGGTATTTTTTGTATATTTTTTTTTCTACCGATCAATTGAAAAGAATCAAGTAGGTTGAGCAAAACGTTGTTCTTAAATCTCATGAAACCACAGGTTAAAGTCATATTACTGGTGTCGCTGCATGCTGCGTGACATTACAGCAGGAAAACAAGACGGATCGAGGCAGAAGAGACACAAATGGAAACTCGTGTATGTAGCCGAAGACGGAAAGCATCAGAAAAAATCCATTATTTTCACATCAGGACTGCAGGAGCATCAGCCATTACTGAATCATTTATAGATGTATGATTACTGCAGGAGACTGATGGAGTCTGACAACACGAGGACAAAGGCAGAGAAACAAGAGCCTCTGTTACTTTAAAAGTCAATTCAATTTCAGATTTAAACGCTAGAATTCAAAATGGAAAAGCTTTTTGTAAATATATTTTATAAGTTTCAAATTTTTTATCCCACGAGAAAAAAAAATAGAAAACATGTTTATTTGACTTCAGTTTCATTCACTAAACCTCCAACTACAAAGAAACACTATTCATCAAATACACTGACACTGAAATCCTCATTCCCATCCCACCTACCGGGTTACAGGTTACAGAAAACATTACGGCGAAGGAGGAAAAAACATAAGATAATCAAATAATTGCATAAATTACTCAAACAAAAAAGGGAATAAATATAATAAAATAAAGATGGAGGGAGGAGAGGGGAAATGCTCATTCCTGTAATGGGACTTTTATGGGTTCCAGCCTACTCTTTATTCTTCTAGAGAGTCGTAAAAATCTAGAAACAGTGTGAGCCAGGGCCCCACATTTGGGCCATCTTGGGGGAATAACTATCACATATTTTTGACAAGGTATACACCTCTAGTGCTAAAAAAAACAGTAATAGCACTGCAGTGGTGGTAGCTTTCTGTGTGTTAGAGAAGAGGAAGCTGAATCGTTGGTGCTGCACTGGATGGAAGACCAAATCTTAAAATTGTTTTGATTTGATACTAAGCACAGATGAATTAACCATCCAGTGAATACGCAGCCCAAGTTGTAGACTGCTGGTGTTTGATATGCATTATCATGTTCATCTGAACTTCAATGTTGAGGGATCACTGATGCCAAAAATACCACTAAGTTCACTATACACTGTATGTTTCAAATGTTTATCTTAGGCTAGTGTTACAAAATGCATGACCATACACAGAAAGCTATGTATTTTCTAACTCTACGGATGTACACCTTGCCAAAAATCAATGTGAACATTATTCCCCTCAGTCACGGACTAAAGGGCTTCAATACCCTGACAAAGGTCAGAAAGGACCATTTGAGTGTTTAATTTTTTCTAGCTTTAAGAAATCTAATTACATCTTTGACGCAGTGAGAAAAGGATGGATGAGCGTGTTGCTTCCGTTTTAAAAGGATCAAACATCTTGCAAGCAGTGTGGTGAAAGCTGTTACTGCGTTGGCTTTATTTGGTAAGAAACCTTTGATGTTAAACCAATGTGTGCACACACTGAGTCAGGGTCAACCTGGGTTACAAACATCTCACTGTAACATTTAACAGACTTATCCAGAAGGTGTAAAGTTTGGGACAAAGCCAGAATATGTGCATTAATTCTACTGGCTGACCTCTGCATCATAAGAGATCAATGTTCGGATAAATCTTTGCCAGACTAGCATTAGCAAAATGAACTCGGTGTACCACAGTCATTTTCAGTACCGATTAACCTGCTGATTTTTTTCCTCAATCAATCAAATGAATTGTCTATAAAATGTCAGAAAGTCATGAAAAGTAATCCTCATAATTTCCTAAAGCATAGATCGACATCTTCAAATGAATTTTGTCCAAAAAGAGATCTAAAACCCCAAAATACTGTAAGAGAAGCAAGAAACCAGCAAAAATATGATACGAGAGACTACTGTGGGATTATTTGCTTCAAATTAAAAACTCAGTTTAATAATAATGTATCGATTAAATCAACTAATCGATTAGTCAACAAAATCCTATGAGTGTTAGTCCGTAAGAAGCCTTATAAGATGTGACTTAGAAGTCCTTTGTAAAAGCCACATTTCTTGAACACTGACACAAACCTTTAGGTCACATTTTCTTCAACTATAAATATTTAACAGTGTCCCTGAAATGCCCGTCTGACAAAGAGACGGCTGCCGTCTCACTACAGCAGCACACTCCATTACTGCAGCTCACTGGATGGTATAAATAACTCACACAGTCACAGCAAATTACTCACACAGCAAGATGCAAGATAGTAGAGTCACCACACAAATGTACGTGAACACAACAGTATCCCTCAGCCATGTAAACACACCTCACCACGACAAAACTGCAGCTAAGAAGAAACATCATTCATCATCTGAATACTTCAGAGAAATGAAACATGCAGTTCTACTAAGGATGAGAACGGTTCAGTTAAAAAAACAAACCGTTCAGTTCGCTAGTCACGGTTTGGCTCGTGTATGTACCATTCGGTTCATCTGAAATAGGTTATGAGGCCGATTGTGTATTTTTTCGTTGCGTTTATTGTTACACTAGAAATCAAGATGGAAAGAAGCTCAGACTCGGCGGACAGGGGTATGGGGTATAACACATTCGCAGTGTAACTGAAACTGAGGTTGTGCGTTAAGACTGGCTCAATTTCGGAAAGGGCGGACCAGATTTTACTGCATGTCTCTCAACCATCACCACTATGTTTACATTACCACAGCTATTAACTCTCCACCGCACGTCACTGGCTAACAGCGAATGGTAAACATGTAAATAAATGACTTTAGTTCCTGCTAGTCAGCAGTGGTTGTTTTCAGGGAGTTTATTGTGAAGGGAGGGCCAGTAGCAGTGAAGCAGTGATGCGCTGTTATTGACAAGGGCCTGAACTACAGAGCCTCTGTGTTGTTAATATATTATCCTCATAAAGTTTATGAGCAACGTAACCCTCAGCTACACAAGCTGAAACTAAAGCTGGCAGTAGACTCTGTAGTCTGACTGTTTAGGTTAGTTTGTCATGGATCTTAGTAGTAAACTGATCAGCTGGCTGAGACAAAGCAGCTCCTCCTCTCTACCAGCAGGACCTGTAGTGGTTCACATCAGCAGAGGGAGGAGGACAGGAGGACAGAGGACAGGAGGACAGGAGGACAGGGAGTGACCCCAAACCATGAATTTTATGAACCGTCCCAACCCTAAGTTCTATATACATGTAGAGTGGCTCTTTGTACAGTATCTGTATATGTAGAGCGGCTCTTTGTACAGTATCTGTATATGTAGAGCGGCTCTTTGTACAGTACCTGTATATGTAGAGCGGCTCTTTGTACAGTACCTGTATATGTAGAGCAGCTCTCTGTACAGTACCTGTATATGTAGAGCGGCTCTTTGTACAGTACCTGTATATGTAGAGCGGCTCTTTGTACAGTATCTGTATATGTAGAGCGGCTCTTTGTACAGTACCTGTATATGTAGAGCAGCTCTCTGTACAGTACCTGTATATGTAGAGCAGCTCTCTGTACAGTACCTGTATATGTAGAGCAGCTCTCTGTACAGTATCTGTATATGTAGAGCAGCTCTCTGTACAGTACCTGTATATGTAGAGCGGCTCTTTGTACAGTATCTGTATATGTAGAGCGGCTCTCTGTACAGTACCTGTATATGTAGAGCGGCTCTTTGTACAGTATCTGTATATGTAGAGCGGCTCTTTGTACAGTATCTGTATATGTAGAGCGGCTCTTTGTACAGTACCTGTATATGTAGAGCGGCTCTTTGTACAGTATCTGTATATGTAAAGCGGCTCTCTGTACAGTATCTGTATATGTAAAGCGGCTCTCTGTACAGTATCTGTATATGTAAAGCAGCTCTTTGTACAGTATCTGTATATGTAGAGCGGCTCTCTGTACAGTATCTGTATATGTAGAGCGGCTCTTTGTACAGTACCTGTATATGTAGAGCGGCTCTTTGTACAGTATCTGTGGTACTGCTCTGTCCTAACTCAACCTTGTCTAAAGCAGCTTTCTAGCTTCAGACATAAAATGAGAACAAGGAGAGACTTGAGCTCGGTCAGCTGCAATAATCGTCACAAAAAGTCTGTTTCTTGGCGATAAGATGATGTGACGTCTACTAATGTGTGCTCACATTTGTGTAAATTTGTTCATTTTTCTTGTGTTCTTGTGATCTTAACAGGGATCTGTGTTTTCCTATAAGAAGACAGTCATGTTTATTATACATAATGTAAGAAACTACCTGCTGTGCTGCCTTTGAACAGTAGAAACAGGGAAGCTGTAGGCTTAATGTGCACAGGTTACCGTCGTGATACTGTATAACAACTGGTGACTATAGTTATTTGAGTCTAAACAATAACTTTGTTTAAATAAAAGAAATCACTTGCAGAGGATCAGTAAGGTGGAATTACATTGTTTATTTCAATGATTAGTGGCTGAAATTAATTTTGGCCAGACATCCACCCTTTGTATTTTGTTTTGTTGATCAGTTGAATCCTATTACAAATACATCTTTAATCCAATTAGGTGTTTTCTCCAAGTATTTGAAGGATTCATTTGAATACTGCACCAGAAATATGATTGATTAACAGATTCACTAACTAGTTTTAAAAAGTAGTACATTTGATGATGGGATTGTGTAAAATCTAAGATAAATGATATATCAAAAATATGAATATTAATAAAATGCAGAACCAATTATTTTTTATATAATTTGGTTTTCACTAAAATTATTATTTCATCAGTGTTATTGATTGGAGTGGTGACAGTGATACCACTATGACAATAAACAGGCTTTTGCAAAGGAAATCCATTAATTGCCAACTATTAACTATTAAATGCACACTATTTTGATAATCTATTAATCGGTTTGAGTAATTTTTGATAAAAACAAAAATAATAAAAATTCTCTGATTCCAGGTTTTTAAATGTGAATAATTTTCTGTTTTTTTACTCATCTATGACAGTAAACTGAATGTATGAGCTGTGGACAAAACAAGATATTTAATTGAAAAAAGAGTCTACACATTGATCGACAATGACAATAATCGTTAGTTGCAGCCTCACTGTATTCAACATTGGTCATTTTGAACTCCTTAGAGTACTCGGTATATTAACTGATGAGTAAAATCTAGATAAACTCCTGCAAAGGATTCATCAGTCATTTTCTGTATTTCACTGATGCTTTAACCTTCCTGTAACACTGATCACAGCTTCACTTCGACAGACTTCCTCTCTCACTCAGCTAGGATTATCATCCACACTGAGGCTCTGCGTGTGTTTGTGCTGTGTATGCTGTGCGTGGGCGGACGACGCTGCAGAGAAACACGCCAACAATCCCCAAATCATCAGGTGCAGTGGCAGCGAACCGGCTCTAGTGGCTTTTTCCTGAGAACTTGTTATTCTGCTGAAAGACTTCACAAGATAAACACAGTCTGACGTAACCGAACATAGTCAAACTATTTCCTACTCACAACACTGCCAGTATGCTGCTGAATCGTGTCCATATTTCTTGAGTCTAAAAAATTGTTTTCAGGAATATCTTAAAGCTTATAAATCAATTACCAGTTTATTAGGTACACCTCGCTGAAACGAATGCAGTCTATTGCAACGATAAATCCTACCTTCATGAAGGTTATAATCATGTTCAGATTTCGTATATAGTTATAGTACACTACATACAGTATATTGTCTATCTCGACATACATACATATATTGTCACATACTAACTATAAAGCATCACTTATCTCGAGAACTGCTACTCTGATCTACTTCACACTTGCCAGGTGTATTGCTCAGGATCCCATGAAGTGCCTTGTTGAATTTGGTGTAATTTTAATTAAGTTTGAGTAAACAACTAGCGAGGGCGGGTCCAGCATGGCGTCTGCAGCGGGCAGACCAAGGCTCTTTGACGGTAGTTCATTTGCTTGCTGCTGGATGCTGGATGTACTGATGTTACAACCAAACTCTTCTTCACTTCCCTGGAGTCAACGAGCCATGAGAGTTTCTCAACACAGCTGCAAACAGCACTTCAGTCACGGAAGCCGCAAAACCGGGACCCACCTAGTACACTACTTACACTAGTAAGACACACAACAGTGAAATAAGAACACTGAAGGAGGTAGAAAATAAAAGAAAACAATTAAAAAAAATACAAAAATAGGCAAAAAAGATTGAGTGAAGAAATGCTAAAAGTATGTTTCTCCTCTATGTTTGTTTGTGAGTTAAGTAGCATTTCAAAATAAAGTTTTCTTGTCTTTCTTTCCGATTATGATAAAGAAACATAGTCTAATTTGTATTGCATATACACGTACATGTATTCAGTCCGCTCTCATTGATAAAAACAGGCTGACAAAATACAAACACACCTCACAATACAGTTCAGCAGCACCACAAGTTACATCCTCCAAAATGACCACAAAGTTGAATCAACACTTCTCTGAAAGTCTAAAAAAAATGATTATAACCTTCATGAAAGAAGGATTTATTGCAGTTTCGTTGCATTAGACAGCATTAGTTTTAACTAATAACTGTAACTAATAAACTGGTAACTGTGAGTATCTCAGTCGGTTTATCAGAAATTGGATACAACATGTGTACAAGTGAAATCTATTTACTTGCATATCCATTCCTATAAGTGCAACTACAAGCATTACCTTGAAGTACTTGAACTGTACTTGACACTGTAAATACAAATTATAATAAGTAAGTACACACACTAAGTAGGTGTGATTCATACTGTTGTTAGTTAAAATAACCCACATAAAATCATTGTTTCATGTTTACTGCGGCATTAAAAACACTCCCCCTGTTGGCTGGTGGTGAATCTCATCCTAAACTATTTCTACCTTTCTTTGTAGAGAAAGCTGTTATCTACTGTAGTTATACTGTTGCAACAACCTAGAGAACAAGGCAGGGCAGAAGATTTTATCTAGCATAATATCAGTTACAACTCGGTGTGGGATATTTCAATAATCTTCCACAGACACCTTTACAAGATTGATGCAACATCAGCCCAGACAAGCTCTGAATCAACAGTGACGGTTTCTCTCTGCATGAGAAGATGGTGTTGTGTATGGTCTTGTGCAACCGCAACCACAAAAAAAGTACAACTGAACACGGCATTCAACACTGATCCGTATTCCTGTCTCATCTTAAACTCCCATCTATCACTCATCTCTGTTTGACTTTCAGAGAGACTGCAGGTTTTCATCTCAGGGGGTGTCGGAGAAAGAAATTGAAAAGCAGGATGCATGAAGTCAGAGCCCACTTAACGACTAGAGGAAGCAGCGCACAACCAGCATGACATGAGGGATTTACTTCTTAGACATCTGAAAATGCTACGTGACCCAGTCAGTGTACTTTTGCTGAAGAGAGGATGTGGTGTAAATGCTGTTGACATCATTTAGCAGGTGAAAATATAAAATAGGCCATCTTGGCCTCTTCACAAATTAGTATTAATGTGTATAAAAATGCCCTCGTTTGAATCAAATATCAGCACAAGTCTAGTCACATCTGTTAGCTCTAAGTAAGCACCTTAATTACTCAATTTACACAAGCGTTGGAGAGTAAAATACTGCACTTAGAACAATGAGGTACTTTAACTTAACTACTACAAGTACAGTTCAAGATCCATCCATCCATCGTCAACCGCTTATCCCGTTAGGGGTCGCGGGGAGGCTGGAGCCGATCCCAGCTGGCATAGGGCGAAGGCAGGGTTCACCCTGGACAGGTCGCCAGTCCATCGCAGGGCACATAGAGACGGACAACATAGAGACAGACAACCATTCACGCTCACATCCACACCTACGGGCAATTTAGAGTAATCAATTAACCTAAACAGCATGTCTTTGGAGGTGGGAGGAAGCCGGAGTACCCGGAGAAAACCCATGCTTACACGGAGAGAACATGCAAACTCCACATAGAAGAGCCGCAAGCCGGAATCAAACCTGCGACCCTCTTGCTGTGAGGCGACAGCGCTAACCACTACACCACCGTGCAGCACAGTTCAAGATTTCACTTAAAAAATAAAATAAAAAAAAAAAACAGAATATAACAGAGCTCATAAAATGCAAACTATATTAAAGCAGTGCTTCCCAACCGTTTCGGCTTGAGGTCCTTAAAAATAAGCAGTTTCTGTTCGAGGTCTCTTGGGTCACAATTCAGATGTCTGAGTTGTTAGCTGTTCCACCAAAGAGACAATTTCCCTCTAAACTTCTCAAGATGGTTTCACTGAAATAATTATGCAAGGCCCAAAGAGCTAAAATTATCCAAAATGCATCTCAATTTCATCTTGTGACCTTAAGGATGCACCACTGGACAAATGTACCTCACAGTGCCTAAAGTGGATAATTAGCTCGACCTCGAGGGCAAATGAAACTTCTTCATTTCATTGCATTTCTTTCCTCCTGAAACATTCACAAAGCAGATTTTAAATCCTGTATGTTTGCGTTCATGTTCACGAGCTCGCAGTCTTCTTCATTTCTGCCTCTGATGGCATATTGCTGCAATTTGTGGCTCCTTACTGCCCCCTGTAGGTCAGTGTGAGGCCACTGACTGGCTGTGCATCACATCACACACATGCGCATGTACTGTAGGTGCGTCCTCGTGCACGAGATAAACACAACGACCCACTCATAGACAGCTCTATAGGGCTACTAGAGGTCTGACAGTCAACAGAACGACAACTATAATTATTTAATCATAGAGTTTATCAGCACTGTTGAGAGGATCTGCAACTACAACAAATGTCACCTTATATGACCTTGCACTCTACACAACTGTCACGTAGGGCAGGATTGAGTAAAATAGCACATTAAGGCATTCCTCTGAAATCTTAAGGAAATTACAGCAATTAAGTTTGTCTTGTTTTGTCTTGTCTGTGGTCCAATTTGTTATCGTTTGATTGGGTTCCCTGAAGGCTGAAAGTATGCAGAGGAATAATGTTAAGTGAGGGAATAAAGCACGAGGAGCGAGTCATGAGCAAATGACATAACCATGTTATTCTTTACCTCTGACAAGCTGACATATCTATACCCACTATTATGTATCTCTCTTCCCCTCTCCCTCTCTCACGCTGATATAAACCAGAGGCTCAGTTCAAACCCGCCAATCTGCATATTATTGTCTTTGTGTTCACACATGTTGTGTTTGGGCTCTGAAGGTTTTGAAGAAAGATATCTGAGAACAACAGGAAAGGGCGATGACTTCCTGTCCAGTGCAGAAAGGCAGGATGGGAAACACCCACAGAGGTTTAAAAATGCCTCAAATACACACCGAGCCCCACACAATGTGAATGTATACTGCTTTTACAATATATTATGATGAAATGCTGCCATTTTATTCTGTAATTTTCATTTACTTCTTGACTCACAAATACAAAGTTAGTCTAAAACTTCCTGTGATAATAGATAAACTGTCTGTAATAGATATTTTTATAATAGGAATGTGTGTGAGAGGGATTGCTCGTAGTGATTAACTTACAGTGAATTATCTATTATCAACCTAATAGCTTTACAGCGAGTTTCAGCTCACTGTTTAGCTGTCCTCTCCGAAAGTTCACTGTTTCAAAGCTCTAAAAACCAACAGTACACTACCTGCTTAGCACCAGTCAGCAGACAGACAGATAGAGACAAGCTGGTGAACTTGGTGGAGCATTTAGCAGCTAAAGAAGCAGAGAAGCAGAGCTAAAGATGTAGATATTTCCCTCAGGATTTGACCAAAAGTGGGACTACAAGAGAATAAATTTCTAGCTCTTAAGCTGCTAAATGCTCCACAGTTGCCATGTTTGCATGTGCCAAATTTCTCCAATCCAATCTGAACCTTGGCTGATAGGAAATTTCAAATCCACCGTTTACATGGACACTAAATAAAATGATTTGATCATGACGTGCGCATACGTACGCCGAGCATTTAGTCAAAATAAATCCTTTGAGCATGCGCAGAGTTGTCTAATTTTCCAGAAACAGTAGTAGAAGAAGAAGTTGTACTTCCGCCTGTGTTGTAAACTAACATTGTCTGTCACGCGTCACGCTGACGTAGCACACATACGCAGTGGAAACAATTTTACCCCAACCAGGAAGATATGATCCGAATGGGTGTGTACATGGTCGCCGATGGTAACAACGATCGGCATAAACCACCTCTCTTACTCTGAATAACATTTCTTTACGATTGGGCCGAATCAGATCAGAATCTTCCGACTGACCTGTTTACATGAAGCATTTCAGTGTGATTTGGCCTTTATTCCGATTATTTGTCCATGTAAATGCAGCTTATGTTAACCAGTCTGTATTTGGTGCTGAGCAGGTAATGCACGGTGGGTTTTTAGAGCTTTTTCTCTTCTGCTGCTGCCTGCTGTGGCTGAAAACAATGCCGAGAGACATTAAAGTTGAGGTCTGTAAAACCAAGAGACTGAAATTGTCTATAGAGCCGAGGGGAGGAGAGAGTCGGTGATATTTCTCTGTAGGGTTATAACTACAAGCAACTCCTCTCACATCACAAATACTCACTTTAATCCATTGTTCAATTGAAATCATGATTAGAGCAGCTTCAAACAAAATCAACTGTCTGTTAGAGTGTTGATTATATAGAAAGTTTAGTAAAGTAACAGTTTCTATGAGGAGCAGTGAAATGTGACTATGTAATGTACATTTACTCCAGTATTTTACTTAAGAAGAAGAAGAAGAAGATCAACCTTTATTAGTCCCACAGTGGGGAAATTCAATTTACACTCTGTTTAACTTATACATGGTACATGCACACAAACACACACACACATGCAGTAATGGAGAGATGAGGGGAGGGGGCTGCTCCAGACAAGCACCCCGAGCAGTTGGGGGTTTGGTGCCTTGCTCAGAGGCACCTCGGCAGTGCCCAAGAGGTAAACTGGCACCTCTCCAGCTACCAGTTCACACTCAGTTTTTGGTCCATGTCGGGACTTGAACCGGTGACCCTCCGGTTCCCAAGCCAACTCCCTACAGACTGAGCTACTGCCGTGTGATTTTTAATCCAAAAAAAAAAAAATCCCATTACAATCCTGTAATGGGCTCTTCTGCATTATCAGTACTTTTACTTTTGGTACTTTAAGTATATTTTGATGGTAATACTACAACAACTTTTGTACTTTTAATTAAAGGAACAGTGTAAAGGATCTGGTGGTGTTTAGCGGTGAGGTTGCAGATTACAACTTCTCCCGCGTGCCAAGGGTGTAGGATTGCTACGACAGCCGATGTGAAAATGTAAACGGTATACTCTCTAGAGTATGTTGTAGAGTAGTGTGCATAAAGTGCGTGAGTATGTGGGATGTGAGAGGTGAAGCAACGGTGAAACAGAGCGGTGGCGATGGGAGCGAGTGACATTATCGACTCCGACCGAAACAGAAAAGTTAACAATGTTTGGCTTGCTCGTTCGGGGCTACTATTGACACACGGTGATTCAACATGGCTGACACAGCTTGTTAAAAGTCACCACGCAGGTCAGTACTAACCTGAGGCGCTGCTCCTCCTTCTTGCGTAGCCTCATGTCCCTCTGCACCACCTGCAGCACATGCTCCGCCTCGTTGTCCGTCAGCCCCGACAGATCTAACTTCCTGCCCATCGCTGACGCACCTCTAGCTGTCACTCAACCTCTCTGACCAATCAATCAGCTCGTAATCATCTAAAGAAGAGAAAATATACGTCAAGGGGAAAAAAACACAAATCAAAACAGGAAATGATAATAAAATGGGTTACTGGTAAACAAGTGCACAGTATAATGTTAATAATCAGTGATGAAAAGTAACTAAGTACATTTACTCAATATCTTCAGTTAAGTTAAACGTTGAGGTACCTTTCTGCTACTTTCTACTTCTACTCCAACACAAGTCACAGGGAAATACTGTACTTTTTACTCTACTTACTACATGCATTTAATATTATTAAGGATTTAAATAAGATTTGCATTGCATTTACTGTGTACACTGGTCAGTTTATTAGGTACACCGAGCTAAAACTAACACAATCTAATACAACAGTCCTGCAATAACCCACAAATTAATAAATAAATGAATACAGTACAAACAATTTGCATTATTAAACACCACTCACCAATCTAGAGCTTCTCAAAACAAGCATTTCGCTACCTTTGTAGGCAGCACAGGTGTATTTTGTGGAGTAATTAAACATTAAATGGTAATGTTTTTATAAATGAAAAGCTTTAAACATCTACTATATGAATTAAACTGAACACCTCTGTTACATGAACACTAACTGTAATAGGCCCATATGCATTCAGCCTGGCTTGCAGCTCATAAACACATATCCTACACCCCCTGATTGATATTATAGAGCACAGAACTGAGTCCATAAGCACTTTAAACGCATTTTGACGTCCTGCAAGCCACTTACACAAGTAAATCAGGGGTATTAACACCGAGCAGGATTTGGGGTTTTATGCATTAGCATTCCTGAGGAGGAAATCTCTTTCTGTCAGGCATAAAGTTGAGGAAAACATTCATGTGGTTGAAGCCAACATGACAGCAGGTCAGGGTGTCCCTGTGGACGTGGACCTCAGCTGTCTAAGATTCATCACATTACCAACACAAGCAATGTAGTATAACTTAATATCACATAATATTTTTATGCATTATATTTTATGAACTGCGTTACTGGGATGTTAAACATTAACTGGAGTAAATACCAGAATTAAAGGCGACTTTCCTCATGAGTGGTCACAATTTATAGGCAAATATTCTCCTGATAATAATGATTTTGTTGCAGCCTGCTGACAACAAACAGTATCTCATAAAAGGACAAAATTCAATAAAACTCACCGATTTCTGAGTCTGTTGTCCTGGCTGAGTGAAACTGGCCACCTTCACCACCACACAATGGACACTTAACTCTTCCTGTGTGAGCTGTCGCTAAAAATATTAAAATACAAAGTCGTATAAGGCGTTTTCCGGACGCTCTTTTGATAAAAATGTCCCTTGTGTCCCCGCTGCAGGTCTGATCCGGGCAGCCTGTCCCGGTTTCTGAGAGAAAACCAGGACAAAGTCTGATCCGGGGTCTCGCCTACTTCCAGTGTTTCTCTGCTGGGAAAGAGGAATTAGCGACATGGACGCGATGAAAGTTTAAGTAAACAAGTGAGAGAAAAAGATTAGCCGAGACACCATAAACATGAATACAGAAGCGGAGGATTTATCTGAGATTTCAAACGGAAACATATGCTGAATTTCGTGGACACGTTTTGCTGCGCGACAATAAGACCAATTTAAGACCGACATGTTGATTTCTAGCTGTCACTGTATCACAATAACTTCTATTAACAACTATTTTTAGAAAAAAGTGTAACACAAGCAGACTCACAGGTCCAGTAGTTGAGGAAAAAAGTCACGTTTCATGAAACAGGATAATTGCTGCAGAGCCGCAGACTGAGGCGGTAGAGGTGTGCGAGGATCCTGGATTCTGATTGGATGATGAGGAGCAGGTGTGCAGGTGGGTGAGGAGAGAGAGACACACTGAGGCTGACGAGTGGACAGGTGGAGAATTACAGTCTGGTTTGACAGGAGGGATGTTAGCAATTTAAATATGGTGGAATTATCAAAAAAAACACAACACTATTTTTATTGTCAGATAGATGTACATACTGGTCCATCGGGCCCGTTATAGATCTGCACACCTGTATCAATACAAGGCAGCGGCGGCAAGGCAGCAGCAGGCCGATGACCTGCGGTATGGAACCTGGGGTGAAGACTGGAGAATTAAAAAAGACATAAATAAATATGTATATTTAAATATAGATAATACATAAATAAATAATAAAAGCAACAAATACATGAATAAATAATAAATAAATAAAAACTGTAAAAATAGATACATACATTTGAAAATTAATAAAAAAAATAAATACATAAATAAAATGGGGAATTAAATACAAAAATACAACAAAAATACATCAAAAAGCAAATTAAAACAAAAATATCCATTTATGTCACATTTGATCAATTCATGAATGGCTACATTTATTTCTAATCTTATTTTTGTTACATTTAATGACATTTAATTATTTGAGTAATTCATTTATTGATTGATTTTTGATTATGGTAGGATCCGTCCTCTATAGTTTGGAGCGATTTCACAGTTGTAAATGATGGTTGAGGGTAGTTGCTTTGTTATTTTCACTAAAAAGGTTTTAAAACACTCCTCGTTCAACAAATAAATGTTTGCACTTTGTTTATTAAAAGAAAAACATTTGTCATGGTTGTTGCATATTCTATTTACAATAATAATAATAAAAGCATACAATTTTGTTTGCCTTTAAAGAATGTCCTGAGTTTTAACATGCTTGTCATTAAATAATCAACAGTGGAAAGCAACATGAAAGTGCATAACCTGCTTTTAATTATAAAACGTATCGGTATCAACATCCACAATTCTGGCCCTGTATTACTTGGTATTGGGTTGAAACCATATTTTAATAAACAAATGTTGATGTTATATTATGTGCTGTCATATATGGTTGTTGGTGTTTCCTTGATAGTCATTAATGTTCTTTGTGCAAAGCAAATATGGGCAATAAAGGTGTCATTCAGACAAATTCAGCATTGTCACATTAGGTGTGTTTTGCTTTATGGACTTTGTTTGTCTCAAGTTTAAATTGTGGGACATTAGTCACGTTACCATCAGCAGTTCATTCATGTCCTGCGTTGATAACCACAAGTCACATTTTCACTGTAAAATATACGTACTATATAAAAACAATAGTAACAACAGTAATATGTAAAACATAGTGGTTTTAAGCTCAAACATGTTGTATTTTACTAAAACTAACTAAGTGGTTTTGTTGCGTAAAACAAAGCGTGTTTTTGTTTAATTCACAACATTAAGCCCGTATTTACTGTGAGTGTAAAGACACCGAAGGGTCTGACGAAGCATCAGTATGAGAGTTTGGATGAGATGATGGGTGACACATACAGGAACAACTGACCATTCACCAAGTCCTGTTACTGTTACTGAGCCTCAGTGTCAAACTTTCCTTTCTCTCATGGCACATAACAGTGGCAGAATTACTTCAAACTGGACAAAAGTATGCTTCTCTTTTCAATCCAGCGACCATCGATTTTGTTGGCTAAAATGACAAGTATAGCAGGTTTTTCAGCTGTTAATCAAGCTAATACAAGCTCAAGTGTTGGATACAGGAGTCAATGCAGCGTCCTATGAATATAACGGTGCCTTGAAATGGGGTCATGTTTACCAGTTGGGCCCATATGAACAGCCCCGTCATGGCATATTCACAACCCTATAATTGGGAAGTTTGTTGATGTTTCCATAAGTGAATGTAATGTTATTTCAGTCATATATTGTTTTCCTTTGTAATTTTATAATATGTGTGAGTAAAATGTTGATCTTCTCAACGACCTCATCTCTCTCCTCTGTCATTATACCTTTACATGTCCTGCATCGTGTTACCCACTAGCTAGCTTGCTAAATTGTTAGCCTCTGTGTCTTCTAGACTCAGACAGTAACGTCAATATTGCCATTGCTTAGCAGCGGCGTTCTTTTGATTTTTACTGGATCAATTTAGAGATATTCCAAAGAAAAAGTCTCATATTTTTACCTTGAAACAGCCAGGCTATATTTCTGAATACTATGTATGTTGCAAGTAGTCTTGTTAACACCTTATTTTGAAATGAAAGATACATATTCAGGCATGTATCTTCCGCTAACTTTACCAAGTCCATCATTGCCTGTCAGTTTGATCTAGCCATTTGAATGCATTTATCGTCAGCTAGTTTATAAATGATAAGAGAATCTGGAGACAACAAGATCTCTTTCTTGAGATAATGACATAATTAACTTGTGATGTCGAGATGACGGCATAAAAAAAAAATTGAACCATGTCCGGCTTTTAAGTTTTAATAGTGTAACCAGATTTAGTGGATGACTTGTTTAAAACTAGATAGCAGCAACTAAGAACCTGAAAAATGAATTTACCTTCCAGGAGTTAAGAGCATACTACTTTTCCCTTTTGAAGCCCCCAAATGAGTTTTGTTAATCAGAAAATCAAGCGTGACGTTTCTGTGACCTCAAGCACATCATGTAATTATGTAACGTAATATCTCTACAAACCTGCTGCTGGCATATTTTCATTGATATGATCAGCAAATGTCCAAGGAGGGACTGCAGGACAAGGAAGCAGATATATCAGTGAAACATACCAGACGTTAGTATTTTGGTCAAATTAGTCTTGTGATTAAACAAATCATTTAAAATTGCGTGTGGATGGGTTATCTTCCGTCTGTACACACCCTCTTAACTGCTTTCCCTTTCTCCACATGAAAGTGGTTGGTTGGCAGTGAGTATATAAAGAGTAAGAGCTGTATCAAACTCTTCACTTCATCAGTCATGGACAAAAGGGTGCTGCTGGTCCTGTTGAGTCTGCAGGTTTTCCTGCTCATCACAGCCTTCACTTCTACTGATGCAGCCTCTCTGGCACTGACAGATCCTCAACCTCCTGGTCTGGTAAGAAAACCCACTGACTATAAAAAGCTTCTCGTATTGTCATAAGGTCCTTGATTGTGTCCTCTCGCACTTAGGTCTAAATGATGCAGAGAGAAATCGACAGAATGCTGTCAGATTACAGCCTGCAAATTACAATGTACATATCTCATAGATACAGGTTTAATGCAATCAATCTTTCAGAGGTTGTAGCAGGCTCAGTGGGCTTTACAGCTAAGGTGAAGATACTGGTATCATATGAAACTAGAAAACCTAAAGAATCCATTGGTACCGACATGCTAAATAATGCTACAAAGTTACTGGTATGCTAATTTTTGGCAAAGAAAAACTAGCATGGTGATATTCAAAGGAGTCTCTTGACCTCTGACCTCTAGATATGTGAATGTAAATGGGTTCTCTGGGTACCAACGAGTCTCCCCTTCACAGACATGCCCACTTTATGATAATCACAAGTCAGCACACTGACACACTGACAGCTGTTGTTACCTGTTGGGCTGCAGTTTGACATTTGAGCATATTTTTTATGCTAAATGCAGTACCTGTGAGGGTTTGTGGACAATATTTGTCATTGCTTTGTGTTGTTAACTGATTTGCAATAATAAATATATACATGCATTTGCATAAGGCAGCATATTTACCCACTACCATGTTGATGAGAGTATTATATACTTGACAAATCTCCCTTTAAGGTACATTTGCAACAGATAAAAACATGTGATTAATTTGCAATTAATCGCATGATTGTCCATGATTAATTAAATATTTTAATCGATCGACAGCCCTAGTTTAAATGTAACTAATTTAATTATTTTTAAGGTCCCATATTGTGCTAATTTTCAGGTTCATACACCATATTCAGGATGTAATGTTCAAAAATCCTTTATTTTCCTCATACTGTCGACATAAATACTGTATGCCTGTACTTGCATTACTGCATTTTAGCACATTTCAGTGGAATTGCATTGCTTGGGTTTATGTTTTTTGGATGGATCATGGATCAATCATCACATTGTTGTTCCAGTATTTTATTTTCTATCATTTTAAAACCATATACATAAAGCTATAAATATACACAGTTGTTCCCTAGATTAGCCTTGGGTTTTGCTCCAGTACAAGTACTGTGTATTAATGAACATTTTTACAAGGTAATACACATATATACATATATATGTGTATATATGAGCTCTTTTATAACTGTGTGACTGAAAACATTTTTTTTTTTTTTTTTATATATATATATATATATATATATAGTCTATATTGAGCAAAGCTTATATACCCCCTTGTACTTACATTATGTCCCGTAGGTAGGCTACCCTGTAAGTATATTATTGATAACCCATGTAGCGTACTAACAATGCAGACTGAAATCTAAAGCTTTATTCAAAGATTTTGTTTCATTTGAATTTGCATTTTGGAGTTGATCAATTCGTTGGGAGATGACAACCGTAATCTGTTATAGGTGGAGAAAAGAAATAACCACAAAAGGGAGATCTCTGGAAACACACGTGAAAGATATGGTCACTTCAGGAGGAGATCAGGATGGGGAATAGCAGCTTTAAAGGTAAGACCAAACTTGTTTAGAGTTTATTAAAACAGAGTTTATTCCTTACCAGTTTACATTTCAATACCAGAATCCACATCCCAATAAAGTTGCTGTGAGATTTCAAACATTTTAATTAGCTCATTTTTGAAAATAGTTCTGAAAACTGCTGGGTTGATATTTGTTTATTCAGAAATCTAATTCTTTGAATTGATCTGCAGCTGTAAAACTGATCAATTGTCTGTTTCAGACCCATTTGGATCCTGAAACTACTCCTACTACTCCTCCTCCTACTCCTCCTCCTACTCCCCCCAGGTAAGAGATTATTCCTCATGTGACTACACATTTACCCAACATGCTTGATTGAAAACATAATGTGCTATCAAACAGTGGGCTTTACAATAAATAAGTAAATATTTATAGCTTGTGTTTGATGATGAAAACGTAACATAACTTGGTTCAGAAAGCAGGAAGGTAAAAAAAAAAAACCTTTCTCTCGTCAGGTTTTGTTGTAAATATGAATGTTTTAAATAAACAGTTTGTAGGTATCTGTAATTATATTTGTGTTTATTTTGATTATGAATGTGAGGCTCTCCAGTAAATATTTAGCAGGTTGCTGGTTGCTAGCTAACGTTAGCGGTTAGCCCTCAGTTGGAAACTTAATGCTAAAATTTGATACAATGTTGCTGATCTGTCCGATTTAAATTTGAATGAACGTTAGCTAACGTTAGCTGTCACTTACGCTTGTTTTATGTTATTTAATCAAGACGTCCATGCTGCATTAGCTTCAGTCTTAATATCGTATTAGGTTTAGTCTTATTATGTACATATGTGGCCATTAAGGGCACAAATGTCAGTTGAAGCCATTTAGTGTAGGCTAACTTTTCTTTCTTTTCTTTGTCTGTCACTCTCTGTCTCCAGACCAAAGGTGGTCCGATGGATGGATGGATGGAGGGGTAGGTGGAGGGGTTGGTGTGGTAATAGTTACCTTGATCAGTGATTGATATTAAGCTTACTGAGCTACTTCCCAGGAAATGAATTCTGGTGATCATAATATACACATTACTCTGACTGTATCTGTGATAGCACTGATACTGAATAGTGTTTAAGCACAAATACCATTGCTGCCACTAGTGAGAATCACTCACTGTTGTAGTGAATAAAGTGCTCATATTGTTTTACAGTACGTGTTCTACTACAAGTGTTATGTATATCACAATAAAATATATTACTGATTTTCCCAGCTGGTCTCTGAGTGGTGACAATGATTACAAACTGAAACTTATGAAAGATTTACATTTTAACTTAAACAGCTCATCCTCTTTTTTTGCATGGTCGATCTATGTACACAGAAAGCAAAGCAAAGGCCAAACAGTCAAATTTATAAAATGGCAAACAAAAGATAAGGATAAATTTGGTAAAGACTGGTAAACCAGTACTGAATACAATGTGAACATAACACAGGATAAAGGCCTAACTTAAAGATCTAAATTTAGGCTTTGGTGGACGTAAGAAAGATGCTGCAGTGTCTACAGTTTCAGTGTTGGAATCAATGACAATAAATGCCTCATGGATGATAATATACAGAGGTGATACTATTTGTGTTTAAAGGTCCAGTGTGTAGGATCTGGTGGTATCTAGTGGTGAAGCTATGTGCCATGCATGTTGGAGAGCTACAGTGGCTGATGCATAAACCTGAATGGCTCTCTAGAGCCGGTTGGTGTAAGAGTATCATACTGTAGGTCATTTGGGGTAGAACCAATGTGTTGAGTGTGAGTGTACCTGAGAAGTGAGTGGTGAAGTAAGAGAGAGAGAGTGCAACAGCAACGGGAGCCAGTAGCAGTATCGACTTCAGACCAAGCAGGAAAAGTTGGCTTGGTCTGTTCTGGGCTACTGTAGACACACGGTGGTGCAACATGGTGGACTCTGTGAAGACGACCTGCTCCTGTGTAGATGTAAAAGGCAACTAAAAATCTTATTATCAGGTGATTGTACACTAAAGAAAACACCTTATTAATATTATATTCTATTTCTGTTAGTAGATTCAAATCGTTACTCAAATCGTTAATCGTTACTTTAATGATAAATACAAAGTGTTCTGTATCATCTCAGTGATGAAGCTAAAATTTGTGCTCTATCAACTGCATTCATTTGTAATTAGTTTAATGCACTTCAAGCACCACCCTTTATGCCCCAAAGCTCAGAACATGTTGAATATGAATATATGTTGTCAGGTTTAGATAACCACAATGCACAGTGAAGGGTTTGGGTAAAAATGTGGTTTTGGTTAACATGCTAATTAGTTTGCTAATTAATATGCTAATTTAGTCTGTTAGATAAAAAGATTGTACAGTGAATATGAAGCTACAACCAGGACAGGGTTAGCGTAACGTAAAGCCTGGAAACAAGGGTAAACAACTACCCAGGTTCTGTGTGAAGGTATTAAAAGTCACCTCTGAGTAATGCATCCAGGCAGTAAATGAGGCAGCACAAACCCCATAAATCCAAACAATGTTGTTTTAAGATTAAACAAACAAATAAGACAGGCAAGCTGTTTCCCCATTTCCAGTCTTTATGTTAAACTAAGCTAACCAGCTGCTGGCTGTAACCTGACATTTACTGTACAGATGTGAGAGTAGTATCTGTCCTCTAAACAACCGTTGGAAAGAAAGCGAATAAGCATATTTCCCAAAATGACAAATATTTCCTTTATATTTTGAAAAGAGATTGTTGCCCAAACAAAATTTTACATTAAGAAACATATATATTTAACAATTATTAAACAATTCAAACAATCGGAGTCATTGAAAAGCACATGGAACAACATTTTCAGTGTGTTACAGAAAATTAATTTCCTGGGTCTCTGATTCTTCAGTCCTACCACTTTTATTATAACTCATTTAGAAACAAACAACTCGAAAAACGTGTGGGCCAAGACACATTTATGTCCACTTACATAAAAAAGTCATAAAGCTACATTCACCATGAACACAATTAAGTACTGCACTTTAATCATAAATACTGCTGCTTCAGAGTCATAACAGAGAAAACAAATGAGCCAAACCATCACAGAAATATAACAGAAGAGGAGAGGTTATACTGTGTCTATTACATTAACTATCAAAGACAATATGGGAATTATATTATTATTATATTTATGCTCACATTCACACCTACGGGCAATTTAGAGTCATCAATTAACCTAAACTGCATGTCTTTGGACTGTGGGAGGAAGCTGGAGTACCCGGAGAAAACCCACGCTAACACAGGGAGAACGTGCAAACTCCACACAGAAGAGCCCCAAGCCGGATTCGAACCCGCGACCCTCTTACGGCGAGACGAGAGTGCTAACCAGTACAATAGATACAACAGTAGATGTTCAAAGTTACCACTATGTATATATTCATATATAATATATATATATATATATATATATATATATATATATATATATATATATATATATATATATATATATATATATATATATATATATATATATATATATATATATATATATATATATATATATATATATATATATATATATATATATATATATATATATATATATATATATATATACATATATATATGTATATATATATATATATATATATACATACATACATACATACACACTAGAGGCCAAATACAAATGACAGTGTAACCCAATAAGTTAAAATAATAAAATACAAAATAAAATACATTTTAAATAAATAAAAAATGAAAACAAATCTACAAACTTAACTTAGCAGCCCCCAGTGTTAACTGTGTACTTGGTGGAAAACAGGTATAATAGCAGGAGCCCTTTAAAATAACTTACTTCCATCAGCAATTATACAACATAATCCACTGAGGTTCAGATATTACTCTATAACTGCACAAATAAAGTTGGACAGGAGTTTTTGCACATATTGCGTACAAACTGTCAGTGTGTGTGTTTGAGCAAGAGAGAAAAAGAGATGGCAGTTTGATTAATCTTGTATTTACATCTTTAAAGTAGGTAAGTTCCTGTTCTGCTTCTTCATTATTGTTCTGTTCATTCCCCCAACATGTGGCTCGCTGCTCTGTTCCAACAGCTACTACTAATCTAACAAGCGTCCAGTTATCAAATATTTACCAAATGTTACACTCAAAACAACAACCCGATATTAAAATTTCGTGATACACTGTTTTGAACGTTATCAGCAGATTCAATGAGCTTTATCAGCGGTTATCAGCACCCTTCTAATGCTTCAGATGGGCCAAACTGAACCTGAAACATAATGCTATGAATTAAAACAAAACAACTTTAGGTTTCAACAACAAAACTACTTGGTTAGGTTTAGTAAAAGATCATGGTTGGGGATAACATATGTACACTTGTTACATAATTTGTAAAATTTGCTTTTAATGAAGTACGTACAGTGTAAGTAAAGAACTGTTAAAAAAAATGAGAGTTTGGTGTTGATTCTTGTATTTGTATCAGTGATCAGCCAAGTGAATAGATGATAACAATCTTCTGAACCTACTAGTAGGTGTAGCAGGCCCATCACCTATGGCGATAACCACTGATAACACCTATCGGCAGATAACACTCCAAGTGAGTGCATGACCTCAGAATTAGTCTATCTCACATTTTTGTCAACAAAATATATGTTATATTAAGTTATTCACAAGAAACTAACTAACTAAGTAATGTCTAATAACTCTGACAAGTTATTAACATTCTGTGCTGGTTCATTTTAAGTTTTATGCATTAATGGAGAAGATCAATATCACAGTCATATCTGCCCGTTAAATATGAAGCTGGAGGCAGCAGCGAGTTAGTTTAGTTTAGGATAAAGACAGGAAACAGCTCGCCTGGCTCTGTCCAAAGGTACAAAATAATCTACCTGCTGGCTGCAGCTTTCTGTTCACAGACATGAGAGTGGTACTGATCCTCTGATCTAACTCTCACAAGAAAATCAATACAATTAGCTGTCAATGTCAAACTCTTTAAATATGAAGCTAGAGCCAGGACATTTAGCATAAGCAGGGGGAAAGCTAGCCTGGCTCTGTCCAAAATTTTTTTAAAAAAATCTACGTTTCAGCACCTCACAAATGAACGTATCATATCTCATTTATTTCACACGTACATAATAAAAACATAAAAACAGTTTCTGCATTCATATGCCAAATCTGTGGGCAACAGATGGTATTGGAGGCGTTCTGGTTTCTGAGTAGTGTTGACCAATAATAATTCAGCAGGCTTTAGTTGGATGCAGGTAAACCATCAGTGTGCAGAGCAAAAAAAGGCAGAAAGCATTATTATCTGACGATGATTTAGCTTTTTATTGGTTTAAAATTATGTAGTAATCTGACTACTTGTGAAACAGTCTGGTCATACATGCTGCCTTTAAACTCCGCCTCCAGTCTTGCATCTCAATTTGCTAATCAGACTGTAAACAATGAGCAGAACATAGAAAAGGAAGCCTTGGCCCAGATATCCGATGGCTACACCAGAACCCCAGAGAAATAGCCCCTTGCCCCCAGAGAAAGCCGATGGGTTCCCAGGTTGACACGCACATAAACTGAAGTGTAACTAGAAAAGCACTCAGAGAGCGCAGACCTCCGTCAAGCACCATAGTTTCCCCCTGGCGGTTTCTTCTGGATCTATCTCCTCAAGTATTAAAGCTAGATCAAATTCGTTGACATACTTCAGATGCTGAATTGTCTCAGCTACGCGATGCCGCTTGTAGAAATCTCTACCTCTAATATTAAATGCACAGTAGGCCAAAATGTAAGAGTACCCCCATTTGTTTTATATAAATTGCTATAAAATCCGCCATCTGGATCAGATCTGGATCAGCCTTTGGGATTTGATAGAAGTACACATTGTAAATCCCTGAGTCAAATTTCATGAACTTTGGGCAACAATTACCAGAGATATTGACAAACAATTTTTTGGGTCCCATTTACCCCAATGTTAACGAAAATTTCAAAGTGATCCAGAATCCAGGATTTCTTCCGGATCACCCTCAAAATTAAATCAGTTCTTCCTTTTCACATTTTCAACACACCCTGAAAATTTCATCAAAATCCGTCCATAAGTTTTTGAGTTATCTTGAACACAGACAAACAAACAGATACACGCCGGCAAAAACATAACCTCCTTGGCGGAGGTAATTATTGAGCTTTAGAAGTGCTGGTAAAGCAAATAAGCATATTTTCTCACCTAAAGGTGCATTTCTTTGCTGTATCCTTTAAACTTTCTACAAATTTCCACCTGTCAATGTTTAATCTCAAAACTGATCATCAACACTTGTAATCAGCAAGCATCTCACGAATGATGACTTGCATCTTGCGGATAGTATTGCAACACAGTCGATACCCGGTTATAACCTTCCTCTTCACCCACATTGGCTCCAGTGAGCATATAAATGTGAGCTTTGTGTGGCTGCAGTTCATCAGTCATGGACAAAAGGGTGCTGCTGGTCCTGTTGTGTCTGCAGGTTTTCCTGCTGGTCACAACTTTCACTTCTCCCGATGCAGTTGCTCTGGTGACAGATAATCATCAACAACCATCTACTGATCTGGTAAGAAAATGTGCTGCTGGTCATTGATGGCATGGAGTTTTCCCAAAGGTTGACTGATTTGCATGATGTTTTCTTGTTGGACTCTTTAGGTATAAATGTTAAACATTGTTGAGTAAGAGAAAACAAAACTATAGTTCTGCTTGGATATGCAGTAATTTCTATCCACGAAGATTTCAAATTAAAAATGTACAATGGAACAGTTGAAGGTGGTTTTCTTTGTAAAATAATGCATTTTGACATAATAATTTAGGCAAATTTTGTTACACCCGTAGGTAAAGAGAGGGACAGAAACAAGAGGATCAAGAAAGAGGAAAAGGCGCAACGGTTCAGGATGTTACGGAAATCGTGGAGCATGTGGCATCCTGGTAAAACTTAACTTGTTTCATTTAGTGTGTATTTTCCCTCCATCTCACAGTAACAATAAATTTCCCAAAAAGTTTGAAAAACCTAAATCATCTTGTTAATTGCGGAACTGATCTAGATGTAAATGCCTGGAAATAGAAGCTGAAATACTGATCTCTTGTCTCATATTCATCTTTTGGTGTCAAACCCAAATGTTTTCAATGTACAACAATGAAGGTATTGGCCTTCCACTAGTTTTAGAGGGTCAATAATTTGGGATGATTTGTACGTTCAATATGTATAGTGTGATTATCACTGAAGAGTTAAATGTAAAAATGTTCTTGTATTTTGTGTTTCTGGCAGGTTTACTGTTAAACTGACAAAATGACAACTGACATTTATGGCCATGTTTGTGCATGTGGGGTAATGGTAACTTTGCTAAACAAAGATAAAACGAATGGATAGAAAGTCTGCAAAAAATAACCACAGTGAACCTCCAGATGGCTAGTATTTGCAATAGCTTCCTCTTGCGTAAATTATAGTTTACCAGTTCTTTATTTCTCTCTGTCTCTAGGACCAGTAGTGTCTCGTGGTAAACTGGTACACTATACGGGCACCATGTTTCCAGTTAACTACCAGCTGGGAGACCTGAGTGCTCCACTCCAATCTACCAAAGAACAGATCTCATTGTCAGACATCATTTTCTGCAAAAAGGTTGCATGTCATCAATTTTCAATGTGATTTTCAATGACAAAAAGCAATGAAAATTGTTGTATTTTTCAGCCAAGTCTACCAATACATTTGTATTGTAGCTTTTGTGAACGAGCACTGATTTATGTTTATGGTTCAGAGTTTGTGTGAATTTGCTTCTGTTTATGTGGATGTAAAAATACATTAATATGCATTATATTTAGTACAAAGTGTGGAGTCATTATTTCATTATTTTGAAACAGTATTCATCACTTCTAAAAGAGAAATATTTGCTTTGAGCTGTTTGTTATCAGAGAAAGAAGCAGATCATGACATTTGGAGATTGCCAGATTGAAGGAATAGTTTGACACCTTGGGAACTATGCTTATTCACATACACTTACAGTATGAAGCTGACCTAACAGCACTCCTTAAGCTCACCTATACTTTTTTGTTGGCAAAGTTAGTGCATATATGCAGCTTTTCTTAAACACAGGAAAACCTCCTAAAAGGTGAACGACTCCTCTCCCATTATCAATAGATAAGTTTGTCTTGGTTTCTTTTAGTGGGCGCTATAAATGGACAGGGCATAACGCAAATTAGACTATAAATCAAAAATAGTTTGTTCAATCATTACAAAACTCCAAGGATATGTTTCATAACAACGTTGAAACACGAGTGTAAAACTATTTTGAAATTACTCAAAAGGGAATGCCATCAGTTCAAAACATGCAAGGGCCTGGTGCAAACTGGCCATAAATCAATGACAGTTTGTCTAAATATCACCACACTTGTTATCAATGTTATCAATTGAGCTGCTTCATTCTATTGAGCGGAAAAAGGCTTGAACCTGTGAACTGCCGCTTATGGCTGTAATTTACACTTTATATCTCCTTTAAAAAACGGTGTGACAATAACAGTCCACTGTCACTGCTGTAACATCTTGGAGTTTCTGCTGGTTACTAGACAAATGCTCAGAGATAAGAAATAGTCTCCTTTGGTGTCATGACAATTTTTCAAACAAGATATAATGTGAGATATACAGCAAAGTGTTAATTAGTGAATGTTAGAGGGGATTAGAGGAGTTGGATTTTGTTACCTTTGGACAGGCTACCTGTTTCCTCTCGTTTTTTGTGTTTACTCTGAGCTAACCTTTTACTCATACTGTATTTATCGTATTTAAAAGAGTGGTTTCAATCTTCTCATCTATCTGAATATTTAGGACTTTAGAGATACCGTGTGCTTACAGTTGTGCTTTTTATGATCTGATATTACAAACTGCACAATGTGACCACAAGATGGAGCCAGTGAGCCTTGATTATTTACAGCAGTTGTTCACTGTGTGCTTTGCTGCAAAGTAATGTGGTTGAAATAAACACTGACATGGAGTGCATCATCATTTCCATCATCACACTGTACTGTACATGCTGTTATATGTAAGAATGTCTTTCTGACAAACATCAGTGCGCAGAAGAAGCTTTTCTATAAAGGTATATTATTCATTTAAGTTAAAGTTGATTAAATTTCCAACAGAGGAGAAGAAGAAGAAGAAGATCAACCTTTATTAGTCCCACAATGGGGAAATTCAATTTACACTCTGTTTAACTTATACATGGTACATGCACACAAACACACACACATGCAGTAATGGAGAGATGTCAGAGTGAGGGGGCTGCTCCTGACAAGCGCCCCGAGCAGTTGGGGGTTTGGTGCCTTGCTCAGGGGCACCTCGGCAGTGCCCAAGAGGTAAACTGGCACCTCTCCAGCTACCAGTTCACACTCAGTTTTTGGTCCATGTCGGGACTTGAACCGGTGACCCTCCGGTTCCCAAGCCAACTCCCTACAGACTGAGCTACTGCCGTCCCCAAACATACAAAATTTCCAACAGAGACACAGTTCCTCACATTCAGACTGGAAGATGCCCAGTATGAGCACACTAAGATACTGTCAGATCCTAAGAAGCACTAAAGCAACAACTTTAACCCTTTAACAGCGTGTTTCCAGTTCATGAAAGTTAATGTTAACCTTTTTGGTCATCTAAACATGTCGTATTCAGCATTCAGTTGTACTTAGTCTACTTTCTCGAGTTACTTCAGGTAATAAAAAACTACATGACGATGGCCAAATCCCAAGATGGCGACAGGCTATAATGATGAACTCGAGGCTTCAAAACAGCTGTCCACAAACCAATGGATGACATCGCAGTGACTACGTCCACTTATACAATCTATAACCAGAGAGTCACTCTCGCTCTGTGGGTTATAATCCAAACTTCTCCATGCTTTGCTGTCATAGCTGGGACACAGACTGGCTCACAGCTGCTGCTGCACTCATACGGCCATTATAGCCGTTCACACTGTCGGTCAGGATGTTGCAGAAACATAGCACCCACCCTATGGTTTATCCTCCCAGGTAGCATCTTTAGCTTAGTCATCGCCATGTTGTTAGTTATGTTGAGAGCCATGTTCAGGCAACAGAAACACTCCCAATCTCACATTTAGCACCTTTAAGTATCAAAAGTATTAAAAAATCCTTCTCTTTTCACTTACATTGTGCAATATAGTCACTGAGCATTCAGTTACTCAAATAAAAGGGTAGCTATGCCATTTTGAGTGATTATACACTAAAGACAACATACTTATTAATATTATATTCTATGTCTGGCCATAGATCCTCCTTTTTTTCAGTTCTTTACACTGATAATAAACAAAATTATCATTCATACAATGATCACTTAGACATGTAGAATAATACAAACTACTTCCAAGTAATGTGCCCTTTGACTTCTCTTTAGCATGTGATTGTCCAAAACATGAATATTTATGTGACCAAGAAGGAACCAAAAGTATTTCATAGTGAAAAGGAGAATCCAGTGTTTATCTTTTCTGTTACTGGGCAGCAGCCGCTGAGGGAACACAGAGCAGGAGAAGGAAGCATTTACCATATTTTAAAAAAAAAAAGAAACAAGTCCCTGCTGCCAAATCTTGATGGATTAAAACTGAAAGGCAATCTTCCACATTCCTCATGGTTTTAGCTGCAATTAAGTTAATGAGTGTGGGTGTAAAGTGAAGTATCCTGCCGCAGAGTTCCCCAGGTCCATGCTTTTTAATAGCAGGTAATACAGAGATGATTATAATATTGCATATTTAAGATGCAATATGTATTCTAGCACATGTACAAGCCTGCAGACCTGTGTTGTTTTTTCACTGTTAAAATAAACATCTATATTATTAAAGTTTGCTAAAGTGCAGGTTAAACTTTAATTTTCTTTAAAATATATCTTTTGGATTTGTTCACTTGTATTTATGGTGTAATAACTTGCTGTTAATGTATCAGCTTTTGTCCCAGTGGAAACATGTTCATTCCTGTTTGAAACACAAACATGGGCTCCTCAATGAACACCTCATGAAAATAATTTGGTTGTGACTTTGTTTCCGTCTCATGTCACTTGACTTCTTTCTCTCCGTGAGTCATCCTGCTCAGACGTGTGTTTATACAGAGTGAAGCAACAAGACTCAGCTGGATTGATTCCCGACTCTGGCAGGAGAGACAAAGCAGTGAATGACGGTAAGACTGATTTTTAGACTGATTATTGGGTATACTTACACTGCAGATTTGAGTCAAATCCTAAAGATATTATATGGTGATATTTATACATCAATTTAGCTTTGATTAAATCAGATTTTTGAGACACTTGTCTAGCAAATGAGAGGAAAATAACTGCATATGAGTATTCACAAGAAGTATTTTCTATGTCAGAATGGGTTCTGCTATCTATTTTTGTTGGAAAAAAATAATATTTCTTTAACTTTCAATGGCTCAGTGTTCCTATGGGTGTAAGCATATACTGTACAGTACCTAGGGGCATAATTCCACCTTTCCAAAATCCAGTTTTAAAAATGTTAATATACAATATTTTAATATCTGCGTTATTAACATGCAGCTCAAAGCAATAAACTTGCAGTGGTACAGGGAGTGACCTGATTATCTCTGATAAAGGTATATGGTATCTGGTATCTATAAAGTAAATTTATGATGATTTTAGGGTCAGTGCATTACTACTACAGATGTATACCCTATATATCATTTCTCTAGTGGTGAAAGAAGTACTCAACTCTTTTACTTAATGCTGCAGGAGGCAGAATTTTTTGTCATCTTTGGGCGAGAGGGCGAGAGAGAGAGAGAGAGAGAGAGAGAGAGAGAGAGAGAGAGAGAGAGAGAGAGAGAGAGAGAGAGAGAGGACTTTCCTATTAGCTGTTCATGTGAACTCTGATCAAATGGTCAAACTAGGCAGCACTGATTAAATATGAATCAGTATTCTGTTACTGTAATGCCTATTTGTCACCTCAGATGTTATTAGAAACATCTTGTAGTTACTGTTTAGGTGTAAAATGAGAAGGTTTGCTCCAGCTGGTGGGGGTTGTATTAATTCGAGAGCATGGATGTTATTTGAATTTTATTTAGTCCATCTACCCCAGTGTTACAACTCCCCCCAGTAGTGGGTTAGGGTGTAAGTGGATACAGCGTTGGAGGCGGGGCCTCATTCATTCCTATGAATTATTTCTCAGTGGTGCATGAAGACAAAATGGCTCGACTGCCGGCTGGAAAAATACCCAGATCTTCGGCATCCATTGGGGCTGTGGAGCAGGAACAGTGGCGTCCGCTCGGTCACGAGGTCGCTGTCATCACGGCTTGCTAACTCTGCCTCCCAGCCCTAAATCCAGCCTCAGTCTGGGTCTTGATCTCATGAACGGAGGAACTAACTCTGAAATCGGCTATTTGTGCATTTTACAACTTTTAGGACATAATGATTTAAATAAGAGCCTTTCAAGAGTTCACACTGGGAATCCGATTCCTCTAAAAAAAAAAAAAAATATTAGCTGCTGAGTTATAGACGTCTCTTTCCCAATGTAAGTCAATAAGAAAAAGGGCCGACACTTTTCCTAGGGGCTTAGGTTGTAACAACACAACCTAAGCAAACCACCACTGAGTTAGTGATGCTCAACCAAAAAGTGTTACTACCATCCCTGTTCTCCCCTATTTCCCACCACTGATTTTATCTTTCTGTGTATGATACCCTACTACCATAATAATCCAATACGTTTTTATTTCACCTCTGAAAACAAAGCTACGCTCTTGTTTATAGCCACAGACTCGACTACAGTTGGACTTTTCATGCTAGAACTAAAGGAAACAGTCACACTTAGACCCACTGGGACATTGTTTTCATGTTTCCACTGCATGCTGGCTCTCTTTTCTCTTGTAGACGTTGATAGCGCTCGTTTTGGTCACCGTCGAGCACAGAACTGCCCTAAAGCTGTTGTTTAGTAACTTCCCACCCACTTGTGCTGCGCGGGTACAGCAAACGAACCGCGTGCAGCAAACGAACCGCGTGCTCAGAGCAGTAACGGTTATCCTGCAGTTGATCGAGCTTTGAGCTTCCATGGCGGAGAAAGACGGTGAATAACACGGTGAGTATCCATCACACACCGTCTGCTTACTCACCTTTTATCTATCACTTTAAGCTACGATGTTAAAACAGTTTTTAAACGGTTTGATGCGCTTCTCCGTACTACGGAAGCCGAGGACAACCGCAATTGTTTTAAACGACGGCCCTTGTCGGATTCCGTATTAGTTCATCAAAAGTATACCAGAATACATTGTACAAGAGTATAAGTATACAGAAGAATTAAATAGAAATACCCCAACATTTAAAATTAAAGACCAAAGCTTGAGTAAATATACTTAATTACTTTCCAGCACTGCATTATTGTGCAGTCAAATATTTTACTCACAGTAATTTAAAAAGTACTTCAATAATTAATGATTCTGTATGGGAGACATGCTTGTTACTAATAGAGTGGAAGAAGTAGCCTTATCAGACTTTACAATACTGTACCACAGTGTAGAAATACTGTTACAAAAAGTTATGTATTCAAATGTTCAAAAGTACAAAAGTCTTAGCATCAGAATATATTTAAAGCACCAAATGTAAAGGAGAATGGCCCATTTATGTATACTGAAATTAATGCTGTCAATCAATTTAAATATGAATGAATGTATGTATAATAAAAAATGAATGTATAATTAATAATTACCCATATAGTTATTAGACCGCTGCTTTGTATATCACACCATTGCTGTGGCTGCAGTTCTGACGTCAGACTCGAGCAGACTGTTTTTGTCTCAAATTATTGTTTTCTTATGCAAGTAGCCGTGTAATAAGTGGGATAACGTACAGCTAGCGGGTCATTATTGTGAAATAAACCCCTTCAGAGTGATGGCTTCGGGTTGGGGTCCACAGCATCACCCTGTCAGGGGTTTAGTTCACAATAACGACTGGCTATCCCTTAATCGCAATTAATCTGTATTTTTTCCTCATCTAAATTAAGCGTAAGTTTGTAACGTTATTCAGCCTCCTTCCGACAACCTAACATGGTATGCTATGAATTCGTGAGGTTTGCTAGTTTCATATGATGCTCTTATTCTCACAGTATAATTTTTGATGCATTCATGTGTTCATCACTTTATTGCTGCAGCTGGTAAGGGTGGAGCTGATTATAACAACTTTATATACTGCGGGGTAGATTGGGAATCTCCCCTTGGGGATGAATAAAGTTTTACCTTAAAATATAATATTACATTATAGTTAATTTGTTTGATGTATTTTGTGTTATTAATTTGAGTCTTTAAGGTAACTAGTAATTTAAGTTATGAATAAATATGGTGGGGTGAAAAGTACAATATTTGCCTTTGAAATGTAGTGAAGTAGAAGTATAAAGTAGAAGAAAACTGAAATACTCAAATAAAGTGCAAGTATCTTAAATTTGTACATAAGTATTAAGTAGATGTATTCTGTTACTTTCTACTACTGGAAACAGACATTACAAAACTCTTCGGCTCAGTAGGGGATCTCTGGGGGAATTTGATAGTTTATACAATCCACACTTGCTGAAAAGATGCATCCTCTTCTGTCCTTTGCTCTTATTTATCTCAGTGAAGTAACAACAGGGTGGAACAGTTCGGGTCAGGACATCATGTCTAGATGTCAACAATGATATTATCACAGCACAATAATTATCCTACAATCATACAGTTGTTTGCAGAACTTAAGTTTCTTCTTTAGATGTTGTTGTTTTTTTTTCCCAAACTAGCAGACACTGACCAAATCTATTTCAGCTGTAAAACAAAGACAGCTCATTTCTGAAAGCTTGATGAGAGCATTAAATCCAGACACTGGTCCTACAGTTGATTTATGTGTTATTATCATGACTTTTGTCAATAAATCTGTTTTCCCTTTTGATTGAAGATATTTCATCTGTCTGCCAATCAACTCTCAGTAACTGAATTTTAAAGCAGGAAACATGTTCAGTACTAGCTGACATGACAGACATGTCAGACAGACAGACTAGTCAGACAGACGCAACAGTCTGACTATTCCCCACTAGTCAGACTAGTGGGGACTAGTCAGACTGTTGCGTTACAAACTGATGAAGCCACTTGGATGAGGGGCGAAATGTCTTCAGAGACAAATCTAAGTCCAGTTGCCTTTGATTCAGTTGCTGCCAGAATGAATATGACCTGGATGAATGAGAACATTCACAGACGTCTAACGGCCATTTACCATTTTCCATGAATTGACTACATATACTTACTTACATTCCACCTCTCTGTGTATGAACATTAATTGTTGCACAAGTCGAGCAGTGAATATTTAAAATTTCAAAATGTCCTACCTCACAGCGTCATCTGATCAGCATGGACGTCTCAGAGGAGGACGACTACTACTACCATGAAAACATCAGTTTCAACTTCAGCTACGATGACTACCCGTCCCTCTGTGAGAAGGGCGATGTCCGTTCCTTCGCAGCCATCTTCCTTCCCATCATGTACACTGCGTGTCTGCTGGTGGGACTGGCAGGAAATGGCTTAGTCATGGCGGTCTACGCCTACCACAAACGCCTCAAGACCATGACAGACACCTTCCTGACCCACCTGGCTGTGGCTGACCTGCTCCTGCTCTTCACGCTGCCATTTTGGGCTGCTGATGCAGCGAAGGGCTGGGAGCTGGGTGAAGTCGTCTGCAAGGTCGTGTCTGCCTGCTACACGGTCAACTTCACCTGCTGCATGCTGCTGCTGGCCTGCATCAGCCTGGATCGTTACTTGGCATTAGCCAGGGCGCAAGGTAAAGACCAAAGTTGGTGGCTACAGAGGATATTCACCAGGAGACACTGCTGGAAGATGTGTTTGGTGGTTTGGGCGACAGCTTTCGTCCTTGGTCTTCCTGATTTAATACTCTCAGAAGTGAGATGGGCGTCTAATAGGAGCATCTGTCTGGCTATCTACCCTCCATCCATGGCTCGAGGGGGGAAAGCTGCTCTGGAGATAGCAGAGGTGCTGCTGGGATTCCTGCTTCCTCTCCTGGTTATGGTGATCTGTTACTGCAGCGTGGGCCGGGCCCTGAAGGGCCTCCCTGTGGAGAGCAGAGGCAAGAAGTGGAAAGCTCTACGTGTCCTCCTGACAGTAGTTGGGGTGTTTGTGGTAACTCAGCTGCCTTATAACGCGCTGAAGGTCTACCGGGCGATGGACACCGTCTACATCATAGTGACCCACTGTGGGATGAGTAAAGTGTTGGATCAGGCAGCTCAGGTGACAGAGAGCTTGGCTCTCGTTCACTGCTGCCTCAACCCCATCCTCTACGCCTTCGGGGGGACGTCCTTCAGGCAGCACATGATGAAAGTGGCCAAGAAGTTCGGCGAGAGGAGAAGAAAGAGGAGGAAGAGGAGGGAAAATCCTGCAGAGGAGGAAGACATGGAGATGTCATTTAACTCCCACAGTGCATCCCAAGAGACAAACACATTCTCAATATGAGTCAGCAGCAAAAGTATATGTGGAAATCATTAAGATGTAGAAAAACTCCACTTTTCCCTACACATCAAAATGGGCTTAAGCAAAAGTATTCCTGTTTTCTTTATTTTCTTTTGAAACAATATTTTATTTCACTATTTTTTTTTTTACAGTTGGCGTGATAATGAACACTGACTTAAACTACAGAAAACATTTTACAGAATCAAAAACGCTCTTTGCAGCACAGCTCAACAAGCTTAAAGGGAAAGTTTGGGTGTTTTGAAGTCGGGTTGTATGAGGTACTTACCACGCTACCATAGTCAGTGTATTAACTACAGTACATGACAGTCGGCACACCCTCAGTTTTAAACATACAGGAGTACCGACACTGGAGCAAAGCAATGTACTGCTGTGAATGGCAGAAAAACAGACTTTAGCCACCTAAAAGAAAGACTCACTGAAAAAAAGAAACATCAATAGCAGTTTAAGTGCACGTTATATTAAGAATATATGTACAGTATACTGTATATAAAAATGAATTAAATGGCACTGAATCATGCTGTCAGACAGTACTTTCCTTCTCCTTTCTGTTGGGAAACTGAACCGACAGTGAAACTTATTTATGCTCTCTACAAAGCTAGCAAGCTCAGATAACAAAATCAGTATATATACATTTTACTTTCTTTACGGAAATAATATAGTGTGCGCTTAAACCAGTATTGATTCTGAGCCTTACTTTTAGGTGGTTAAAATATGTATTGCTTTGCTCTGGTGTGGAAACTCCCGTCTGTTTCTCCAAACTGGAGGAGCGCCGACCATCATCTACTGTAGGTAAAACAGCTACTATACCTCATACAACCCCACCTCATAAGACCTGAACTATCCCTTTAAATTTGTTTTTGTTCTTTTGCTCATCCAGATCTATGAGGCAACAGACATTCCTCCAGGATTTAACACTTATAGTATCACTTCCAGCTGCCCACAGAGTACAAAGCACCAATAAGATAAATACTTGAACTTGATTTTGAAATAAGACTCCATAGTCTAACAATATCATAGCGGTCAGTGCTGAAAAAATTGAGAATCGAACGGAATCATGATTTTAAAATCTAAAGTCAAATTGAAATGTGGATTTGGAGAATCCTGGTGCTGTATTCATTACACACTATACAGCTACACATGGGATAGAAGAAGAAAAAAAAAAAATTTATTTGTGAAACTATAAATGAGCTGGAGCTTTGCTCTTTTAGAAAACAGCTTTGTAACTTCAACTCGTTGGAAATAATGTTTGCTTTAATTGTAATCAGCTTCAGTAAAAACTCCCAATTCACTTGATGTTACACATCTGCACAGCCGACAAACCTGATGTTGCACACATGCCTGCACCACTGACATTTTTCCACTTTGTACTTTCTAATCGTGTATTTCATTTTCAGCTAAAGTTCTTGAAAATTAAAATGTCTCATATATCAGCTTGTTTACACTGGTGGTGTTGTTTGCAGCATCTTGTATGAAATCTAGATCCTGTGGGATTTAACTCCCTTTCATGTGGGAAAGCCACAGATTATTTCCTGAATTCCTCGTAACATCTGAAGCTCTTTCTCACATTACCCCACAGTTTATCTCTGCAGCCAAGTCTGCACAACACAAAAACATGCAAATCTTATTTTGTAATTACAGATGTTATTCTTTAAGACAGGTTTAATTGAGCAAGACGACTTGGAGATGCATAGAGAGGGAGGGTTGCACACATTCAGATATTTAGTCAGACGCTCGTATTAGCACATTCTGTACCCATTTAGATAACAGAGTCCATGTTATTTTGCTTGTCCTTTCAAACCGATTACAACATCCCCCAGTTCTGTTTTATCAGACCTTTGGCATATCCACTCATACCTACTCAGCTTGTTTGGGACCATAGTCACCAGGGGATATTAGTATATTAACCTGTCTGTGGTCTACAGAACTATGGCAAAATATTTTTATTGTTTTCCATAATCTGAGATAGTGGGAGATCCTGAACAGAAGAGACCCCAGAATACAACCTTGGGGAACTCCACATCATTTTTGTAAACTCAGATGTGCGATTATAAATAGTCATCAAATTGGTGAGGATGTTTCTTCATTTGCTTGTGCTGTGTCTATTTGCATGTGTTTTCTTTAAGGCTTTCAAAATGAATGCAATAATAAAGTTAACGCTCAAATATTACACAATACATCTTTTTTAGGTTGTAGTGGGTTCAGTTTTAAAGTGAAGATACTGGCATCATGGAACTGGAAAACCTGAGGAACCCATTGGTACCAACCATGTCATACTAGCTTGTCAGGAAGGAGGCTTAATAACGCTCCAAACTTGTGCTAAATTTTGGCGAGGAAAAACTGGCATGGCCATTTTCAAAGGGGTCCCTTTACCTCTGACTTAAAGATATGTGAATGAAAATGGGTTCTATGGGTACCCTACACTATTTGTTATTGTTTTGTGTTAATTGATTTCCAATAATATATACGTACATACATTTACATAAAGAAGCATATTTATCCACCCTCATGCTGATGAGAGAATTAGAAACTTGACAAAATATTTTTTTATTTTGAACAGATTAAAAATGTGTGATTAATTTGCATCACGATTAACTCTGGACAATCATGCAATTAATCACGATTAAATATTTTAATCGTTGACACCCCTAATTTTCTTAATTCAGAGTGTGTTGTTGTGTGTTATGGTCTCAGGGGCCACCAGTTCAGCACAGTGCCAGAAAGTCCATCCCAATCCTCCAGTCGGTCTAGCTCTAAGTTGTGTTTGACTGTGTCGAATGAAACACTGAAATCTAATAATACTGAAACTTTTCCACTATGTGTTTAAGAGGATGTGAGAGGAGGACAAGACCTTAACAAGAGCAGTCACTGTGGTGTGCTGCGGTTGAAATCCTGACTGGAAACCATCAAAACAATTGTTTAGGACTTATAGTGTTAAACTGGTGAAAAACAGCCTTTTCAATGGCTTCATTTAAAAGCTACCTGTAATTTTTCACTATCATTACATATTGTTCATCATTCATTGTGGACATGATCTGTTTAAGTGGCTGAAGAAGTGCAGTTTTCAGGGTCTGTGGGAAACAGCCTCAGAGTAAAGAGGTGTTGACTATTTGCCTGTAGGTAAAATATCAAGGCAGCAGCGGGAGGATTTCATGTGTTGCAAAAGGTTTTACAGCTGATAAGATCAAATCCTGTTGTGCTAAATTGTTTTAAATGATAAATGGACTCGCATTTATATAGCACTTTTTTAGTCTTCCAACCACTCAAAGCACACATGCCGGCATTCACTCGTTCACACACATATTCATACACTGATGGCAGAGGCTGACATGCAAGGCGCCAACTTTTCCCATCAGGATCTAATCTAAATACTCAATTCAAACCGTGTACCTGATGTGGATGAACTGACAGCTTGTCTGATTTTGCAATAAAGACCGATGCAAACTCACTGCATGACTTAGTGGATAAAAGTTCAGGAGTCACTGGTCCCTGTTTCCATAAACACAGCACTACATAGTATAAACAGTCTGCATTTCTTTTTTGTTCCTGTTGGACATACAGTATGTATGCTGTGGTATGTCATTAATCTCTCAGACAAAATGTAAACATATTGTGTTTTCACTGACTATTACAAATTCATACATTCGTCACAGATAAGACTAGAAAAACACATTTTCATTGTAATGTGTTTTCTTACTTGTCTTCCTGTATCCCAGCTGGTACAAATCAAATGATGCTGCAGGTCATGCTCTGGCACGTGTGCTTCCTCATGTGGAAACCATTTGACTGAGGTTCGCAGTCTGTAAACTGAGCAAAACATTTCACTCAACTAAAAAAGAAGAAAAAAAGTGATTAAACCTGGGACTCAAACTGTTAGTGTGATTAACAAAGCCTTCTGTATGGTTTAAGTGGGATAAGACAATCCCAAATAAGTCTTACATGACTGAAGTTGAGCACATGTTGAAATGATTTGTGATGGTTTTCCTTCCCTCATTTTATCTTTTCAAATTGTTCTTTGTCAAAAAATAAGTTTGTAAATCAAGATTAAATCCATTTATTGAAAAACTTTCAAAAATGTGCAAATAAACAACAAAATGTCACACAAATATGACTTCTTGTAATCAAAGAAAACTATAAATATACAAAAATGCCACTTAGAGCTCTTATAGTCTGATATTTCATATCAGAAATATGGCTAATTCACTTCTTATTGATGGCAATTGAGGCAGTCAAAAAGCTTCACTTTCAACAAACTAGAACCAAGTATGTTTTTTCTTAAGTTAAATACAAAATATTTGTTATTCAGATATATAACTAATTATATAAAACAGTTAAAAAAACAAAAATTTAGAGGCCTAAAATGGCAGTGTCACATTAATTTAGAAAATAAATCTTTCTGGCATTTTTATGAGAACAAGGTCACAAACAGTAACCTAAACATCCACTCGTTAAATACAATATGCCCTTTCATCAAATATAGCAATCTAATTGAGTAAGTTTTTACACAATATGCTTTTGAAAAAAGTTAGTTACATACCCTGAATTAGGTCATCAACCCTGTATCAAATGTTAAAAAAGCCAATACTGAATTGTTACTGTGAATATCAACTGAAGGAAAACACTCTCACAATCCTAGCTGATCATAAACAAAACGTAAAACCATCGTCAAGTCTCAGGATTTCCACTGGATGTGGAAAAATACAAAAAAAAAAAATGCACATACAAAAGTGCAGTAGGAGGCTGAATAATTTGTCCGGCTTACTTCAACTGGGCAACTAATTTCTCTGAATGATATTTACCCAGTAAACCACTAAATTGGACAAATAATGACTTGTGGCTTCATAAATATCTCATGGTAAATAAATGATGTTGGCTGAGGGCAAATGACAAGTGGCGTAAACTGTGAAAATGGGAAAAGGCATCTTAGAAGCGTCTTTAGAGAAAGAGGCAAAACATGCCTCCTTAGATTGTATAAGCATACAGCAGAGGCGCCGTGAGTCATCAGTAATTGAGGATCTGCACATCAAATAGGTCACACACTCCCTCGTTGTCGTCCAGGTTGAAGCTGTAGTCCATTCCTGCGTGAGGACAGAGGAGCATCAGTAGCACAACATACTATAAAACATGAAGACAAAAGACAGAAAGATTACTTATAGATTTTTAACAATATTATACTAGCAGCATAACTATGTAATAGCAACATTGGGTGGTAAATCATATTGGTCCAGACCAAAATATCTCAAACTGTATAAATTTAATTGTCATTAAATTTGATTCAGATATCTATGGTGCTGAGAGGAGGTCCCACTAACTTTTCCACCAGTGCAACAATCAAAACTTGACTATAAATTATATTCTCATCAGCCTCAAATGTACTTATTTAGTGCTAATTTAGGATGCTAACACACTAAACTAAGATGTTGAACTATGTAAACATTACAACAGCTAAACATCAGCTTGTTAACATTGTCATTTTGAGCATGTTAGCACGGTGACGTTAGCATTTAGCTCAAAGCACCACTTTGTGGAATCTCACAGAGCTGCAAGCATGGCTGTAGACTTAGTTTTGCTGATTATCTTTTTAAACAGAGTGCTGCAGGAGTGAGTCCTAAAATCTGGAAATGATTTAGCATTTTAGCAGCCAGTTTCCATGTCTGGAAGTCAGAGGGTTTTTTTTTGTTTTTTTTAAGTTAGATGCCTTCCAACCTGTGATTTTTGAAGCTTTTATGTCTTAAAAAAGGTGGCTGCTAACAAGAGGCTAAACTATCCTCATCCACCTTTACAGCCTGTTTGTTCATTTATAGCTTGACGTTTGCTTTTTTTCTTCTAGAAAATCATAGAAGTGGCGTTAATTTGTGTTGATTATCTTGCTGAACAAAACATTCTCAAAGTATCATAAAAGTGTGTTTGCCACAGAGCTTATTTTCTGCAATAATCCAAAATTTAATGAAAAAATCCCATTGGCTTTTTGTCAAGGGAGCCAGTGCAATGCTAACTTCCTGGTTGGCTTACATAGAATGTCATCCCTGCAACGCTCTATTGCAAATATCTGTTCACACAATTTTTCATTTATAAAGTTAGTCAAGTTTTCAGATGCTTACCATCAGTGGACATTAGCTCATCAATTAGGTCAACAGCTGCTACAAGAGAATTAAAAACAACATATTTCCATTTCACAGTATAGTGAACATTCACTGTTAAAGACACTGTACCATTAATTCATAACCACCAAAGCTGGATAAAAGTAGTATAATAAATATAGCAGTATATTATTCAGCTTTTTTCTCTCATCAGTCTACATCCAAAGCTTGGGCTCAAAACTCTGAATAAAAGCAAGCTTAGATCTGGAGGCCTTTACAGGACCTTAACTGAAACGAATGTGCAGCAAACATTAAATTGCCCAAGAGCTTCACGGCTGGATGTAATTACAGAGAAACAGTGTAGCTGTGTTCACATGCCTGTGCCTTACCCTCTCTGTCATCCTTCATGTGGTCTTCGGCAGCGTTGAGCTTCAGCAGGCTGCTCACGTCCAGTACAGACTGGAACTCTGGGCCCGCCAGGTCAATCTCCTGCTGCCGCTCCAACACTGCTGCAGACTGACTGTGACACTCTGCAGGGAGCATCAGAGGAGCAACAACGGTACTTAGTTATACAGCAAATCCCCTTGTGGAAAATTAAACCTGAAACATTACAGGGTTTAGTTATCTGGACCTAGAACTATAAGAAACTATACTATAATAAACCATGAGTGGATTTAACATCAAGTCCACAAGGGTGCTGGGCAGCATTATGAGACAGGACTTGAGAGCTCAGATGTTTCCATTGAGATTGATTGAACTTCCTGATCCTTTGACTCATTTCAAATCATTTTTCTGAGGGGTTCCCAGCGATATACAGGAAACTAATGCATGATATATACAGGTCTGCTGCAAGCTTTGCCCGGCTACTTTTGCAGAATATAAAAAATCCAAGTTATTCAGCCTCTCCATATTCAGTATGACAATACCAAATCTCATTTCATTGATAAACTTATACAATGAAAATAACATAAAGCAAATATATTCAAAATAAATATGGTGCATATTATTATTATTTTACACCTTCACATCCATATCACTATAGATAATTGGTAATTAACCAAGAGTTAGATGAGAAGACTGAGTCCCCACTAGTCAGACTGTAGCGTTCAAACTGATGAAGCCACTTGGATAAGGGGCGAAACGTCTTCAGAGACAAATCTAAGTCCAGTTGCCTTCGATTCAGTTGTTTGTCAGAATGAATATGACCTGGATGAATGTCCAGTAGATATAAATCAAGCAGCTGGTTAGCTTAACCTGGCTTAAAACAGTCCCACACACCCCTGTAAATCAAGGGTAAAACATAACCCAGGCTATCAGCTGGATAAGTCATTATGTCAACATACGTTTGCTTTGTCGGTGTTTTCAATATTGTGCCATACAACAGTAAAAAATTTAAATTAGAACTGTGTGTATTTTGTTGCCGTTATTTAATTCCTCATTTTTTTTCTGGAAAAAAAGGTCTGAGTTTCACATTGATGATGACTCATTAGCATGTAGTCAGTAGCAGTTTTATCTGTACGTACACATCCTGACTCTTCATTTTCTTAGAGACCTAGATCTGGATAAGAAGTGGTTTGCCTTTTCACACATTTATTATTCATCATGTCACTAGCCATGACATGATGTGGAGACAGATCTGTCTTTCCGTCTGGCTTGCAGAAACAAAGCATTGTGGTGTGTCATGTGATATACACACATGATGTCTCTTCAACAGCATATCAGCTCTTCTTCTTCACCACTCCAAAACAGTAGCCTTCACTGTGCTGTCGCCCTGGGTGTATCATGGCTGCCACTGGCAACTACTATTTTAGAGCAGCAAAGAAGGACTGATTGCAGGTAGTTTCTCATGTGACAACAGCAAACGACAGTGAGGTGCTGGTGGAGAGTGTAACAGCAGCAGAGTGAGGAAAACGTCAACCAAGTGGCAATATTTCAGCAATACGTACAGTATGTAAGGCTTCCATTTCTAGGGATGGCATTAAGCTAGTAGGGTGTGTTAATATTGCACCCTGCTACACAAATTAGCAGGCTGTCTACTGAGGAGACAGCTAAAAGAATACAGAATAGGTATTTATTCATAGCTTCATTTATTTATGTTCGTTGTAAATGACAAACTGAGCAAATAAAAGAAAGTTCTATTGTTTTCATTATCTGTATGTATTTGTTTATATTTTACAAGTGTTTAACCTGAGCTGTAATCATAGTAATCACATCAATAATAATAGTAATTATAGACAATTAAGATCACATGGTATTATAGATACAAACAGTGACTTTTTTAAAACATGTCCTTTCTTTTCTTTCCTTGCATGTCAGGACAAGCTGACATCTGATATTTCTGGTCAGCTGATAGACAGCAAACCATTTAATGTAATAAATCAACCAAATTCACATGATTCGTTTCATAAGGCAAGTGTTTTCTTACGGTTTGTCTTCAGGATTTGATTTCCTGATAACGCAACTTAGCAATGCAAAACTTTTTAGTTCTTGGAGCATCTTAAAATGCAACACAGAGATTTGAAAAAGTGTCTCTGTCAGTATAGTATCCTGAATTTCCCTCTGGGGATTAATAAAGGTTCATCTTATCTTATCTTATTTAGTCTACCATCAACATTTTACTCCTAGTATAATACAATGTAGATCAACAGCAAGGAGATCCTCTGATAACAGTAGAGTTACACCCAGCATGGACAGCAGCATCTGACATTTAGAGTATTGGGTGTTGAAAGTTCAAGCTAACAGTTTAAAATGAGTAATCATTTTGCGCAATCAGCATTTGTTGGCTGTTGTTTCTTGTTAATGCTGTCAGATCGAAATGAACCTCCCACTCATTTCTAGGTGGAACAAGGGCAGACATATACTTGCAGGGCTGTTGTATTAAACTGCTGCATTAATTTTGGCTTGGTGGCAACTGAGTTTGATGTTTAGTGGGCTTATTTCAGTGGGCGATATCACTGGTGTCACTTGGTACATGTCCAGGACAGTTCACTGTGGACATCCAACACTATTTATGATAGGCTACAAAGCAAAAGTGAAAACTGATGAAACAAGGGAGGAACCTAATCTAATGTCCTCTGTCTCATAGGGTGGAGGATGTTATTTTAGACAGATCATGACTGAAGATCTGAGAAAAGAAAATGAAAATGCCCCAGTGTGACAGAACTTGGGTTATTGTAAAGCTAGCTGATCGGTCTAGGCCACTGTTTATTCAGTGTGTAAGGGACTCAATGTTTTAAGACATTGTCAAGCATAATGTGTGGACGGAAAAGGTATAAATCGACCAATACTTATATATTTTTATAAGCTACTGAAGCTGTGGCTGGCTTTATTTATGTCATTCTTTCTGTTATTAAGCTTGTACGGTATGTAAAATCTCTGCTCAAAATATAAAAATTTGTCTGTTGATTTTTGTTCACTGCAGAGAATCCATCTAAAGTCAGTAATAATAGCATGAGCTGGTTTTCTAGAAGAACTTTATAAGCATTAAACACCTCAAAGTTAGTTACTAACCCATCTGCACATCAGGCGGGGTGGATGATGGCATCAACACTTCATCGTGTTCTGGCAGCACCATCTGGTGGTCTGAGCAGAGAGAGTCCTGGCTGCAGTAGGAGGAGGTGGTGGTGGAGGTGGAGCACACGGACGAGGAGAGAGGGAACCTGTGCTGGCTCTCTGGGATGCTAGGTGGAGTTAGCAATGGGCAGATGTCGTCAGTGGGCGGCACAGGGAAGACCACAGGTATCGTGGAGTCTGAATCCCTGTTGATGAGCATGACCTGGATGGGAGCCGAGTGGCTGCGGAGGTTCACCTGGTACTTCTTCTGACCACTCTGGCCCTACGGTACAGCAGTACGCAGAGAAGTTAATCAGCATTACAGCAGCTAGAATCAATCACTTTATATACATAATGGTTTGCTTGCAGTGAGGCAACCCACAGAAAATTATGAAACCATGTTGCAGTGTCTCTCTACAGAGCATTAAAGCATCTGTCAGCTCATTTTGTGGTTTTATGGATGCAACTTTACTGTTTTGGTTCATTCTCACCGCTCTCATCGCACAGTTTTCAGCCACAGCAAGCAGCTGTTTCCAGCAAAAAAAATCTAGTATAGTGGACCATTTAGCAGCTTAAGAGTCAGATATTTCCCCCAGGAGTTGGAGACCAAAAAGCTAAAGGAGAGCAAATATTGGATTTAAATTCATCAGGTGGCCAAAATGACTTCAAATGAAAGCTAAAAGTATATCAGCTTGAGGTTTAAATAGTGATGATATGTCAGTGTTATATTCACAACTTGTTTCTTTACATTTTACTTCTTCCCCCAAGTGGCTGCAGGTGTAATTGCCTCACAGACATGGAGAGTAGTCATTTACGCCAGGTTTCTACCGAGACGTTTCTGGTAATTTCGGGCCCGGGACTACTTTTCAAGGAAATTAAAGGTTCCTTCCTTTATGAATCTAAGCTAAAGTGCATCACCTGTCGAGGGTCAGCTGAGGCCCATGGGGCCCCTACTTAGGATTTCTTAATTATGATGACACTATATTGATAAATATTACAGGGTTCCTACACATTTTCCATTTACAAATTCAATACTTTTCACTCAGTTTAGCAGACTACCTGGTAGATTTTTCAGCCCATATTTGGCTTTGTGTCTTGTGATGGATGCTGTGATGCTGTGACAAGATTTTACACAAAGTCTGCTTCCATCTTTCTTTTCCCATTTGGAACTGTTAACCAACCAGGCTATTGTATTTAGGATTTTCAAGCCAGCTGCTAAGAAACCTAGCATTTACCCACTGTGGTTGATCAGTCCACAGCCCTACACAGAAACTTGGACAATGTTCCACTGTGACACATCTTCCACCTGGGTCAAAGCTGTCTTGAAGGCTGTGACCAGGACCGGTACATGCACTACTGTCCTTCTAGGTGAAAAACAATTGTGCCGCCCCTGTTAGCAACAGGGATTGAAATCCATCCAGGGACTTTGAAATGGTGAGGACTTTTATGTGAGCAGTCGTATGATGCAAGTCAATAAATTTTGGGCAACAATTTGAACACTAATTTAGTTTTAGTAGAATAAAGACAATCTGATAATGCTGAAGGCCTTCAAGACATGATGACGCCTCAGTTTGTATAAGCACATCACCACTGCACTGAATCAAAACAAGACCGGCCAGCTGGAACACTAGTCATTTTCATCACGTTCATGACGGAACTGATGAGCCAATCAGATTTCAACAAAAGGATCAGTGCAAATTGGGAGGGACCGCTCTTATCCTCCCTCAATATTGAAAGTATTATATTGCCCCAGTGTGACAGGTGGCGTTCCCCCTGTGCTGTCTGCCTGCAGTTACTGCTATGTTACTTTTTATTATCATATTAACATCATTGTTATTTTGCTCATAATGAAAAGTTGGCCCATATTATGCCACCAAAGTGTCACCCTAGGCTGTTGCCTTTTCCATACTCTCTTCTTTTTTCATACTTGTTCAGACCTGGTAAACACTAAAATCAAATTCCATACTTTCTCATACTACGTAGGAAGCCTGTATTAAAGTAAATACACTCAGGTGTACAGAATAAGCAGCCAAATGTGCTGAGAAGCCTGTCCTTTATTAGCAAGATTGCTTTCCACTTCCAGTTAGACTTCATGTCTCAAGAAGCAAATATCGCATTAGCCTGCCTTTTTAACAGGCTACCTGTGGTTTACCACAGAAAACAAGGAACGCATATTGTGAATTATTGTCTTTCTGGTGTTATTGACGTTGACATAGTGCAGAACAAAATCTCATGTATCCCAATCAATAAAGACAGCTTGTAAAAAGTGTCCAACCGTTTCAGGTAGCGGTACTTCTAGCTGGGTCCCAGCAGGAGCCACTACAGCGAGTAGAGTGCCCCCGCTGAAGGCATTGCAGATGTCTTCATGTGTGACAAATTTATAAGTGGAGGGGTGTTAAGGAAACACGAGCTGGATTACTTATGGGAGGAAAATGGAGACAATAAACTGGAAAAACAAGACTGTGGGCATTGTGCAAGTCAGGATTAGCCTGACTGTGATTTCACAAGAGACTGACAATAGCAATTATATTTATAATCCTTTCTTTATAGCGTTTTCTTATTAAGAAAACAACACTCAGAGGGATCAAGTAGGCTTTTTTTCCTCGGAAATTAATAAATGGGGTCTTAAGAGGACTAGAGTTACAAACTGTAGAAAGAGACAAAAAAACCATCAAGATCAACGTTACATCAAACTTTAAGCCTCAGTAGGCCATGTTTTCGACACTTAAAGCTGCAGTAGATAGAAATGGAGCAAAATATGATTTTAAAAAGTTATTTTTACAAAACGGTCACTATATCCTGACAGTAGTGCATGAGACAGGTAATCTGAAAAAAATCATGTGCCTCTATGTCCTCCTGTGCCGCTAATGGCATGAATGGTGGTGTATCCACCTTTAAACTGCCTAAATTAGAGAGTTATGCAAAGAAACACTAAATTGACCTGAATTGGACTAAACTTTAAATTTGGTAAAAGCAAAACATCTGCATTCAACGCCAGATGGCGTAAAAGGATATGTGCTGGTGATGGGATCGTGGTTAAGGTGTTTGATGTTCTCCTCTAGCCATGCCTTCTGGTTGTCCAGCTCTTTCTCTTGGGCCTCCAGCTCTGAGATTTGGGCCTTCAAAACCTTCACCTGCTCCAGCACCTCCTGAGTTTGGCTGCCTGAGTTCTCTCCACTAGACACAGTGAGGATCAGAGAAGCAAGCATGAGGCAAGAGCACAACTCGTATACTAGCAATGGCAACTTAATATTAGATTTACCTGCTAAAAGCGTAAAAATGTTTGAACTCAATGCTTTAAGATGAGGAAACAAGGAAGCAACTTTCCATGTGCAGTAGCACAGGAAGTCCTCTAAAATTCTCACACTGACAAGATCACAGATACCGAGGCAATTGCTTATCAGTAGGACAGTAAATATTTCACTGATTCTAAAATACGAAAATAGCTTTGTCAAACCTCCACTGGATTATGTTCTTGTTTTTCTTCTCGATCAACCCGACTCCTTCAAGTACGTTGGTGATGTCGTATATCCTCCTCTTCTGCTTCACTGCCAAGCTGTCTGCAGCCTGTTCATTCAGTAAGACATTTCCATAAAGGGTCTAACTGAGCTGCAGCTTAATATGAGCCAGCGTTGACAATATGCATCACTTTTACCAGGCTTTTACAGGGAACCCAGAATTTCTGTGTGAAACATTTCTTGAGTGACTCAAACAAAGCCAACAAATGATGACGGATTTGTAAAATTAAGATGCACAAACAGAAAATAAAACCCCTTGACAGAAGAGGACGGTTACAATGGCAGAGGAGGAAGGAGGAGGGAAAGGGTCTAAGGAGCCTGCTGTGTAAACATTACCCAGCTTTGGCGCGCAAGAAGGGAGGGAAAAACTACTTATCAGTGGGATGAAAAGAAGGTGGATTTGTGGAAGACACTTCAGGTGGGTCTGGCAAAGATTCATCCACATGTCTAAACACTAAGGGTAGCTCATGGTGCAGCAAAGTCCATCACTACTTTGATGTTTGAGGGGAGAGGATTTAAAATGTCATCATTCACTGTTAAGATTTTAGCTGATAGCAGACATAAGAAACATAAGAACAAATACTATAATGCACCACCAGTGATTTTTTTTTGTGTGATCTAAAAATTCAAAGTTGCACCATTAGTAAATAAGTATGTATCCAAATTTCAAGATATTTGACCAATCATAACAAGTGTTGTGGCTTTTTTCCTTTCCTGAAACACTGGTATCAGATCGGTACTTGGTACTTGGTTTAACTAAAAATAATATATTTTGTATCGATAAACTAAATTCCCAAACTAACTAAAATGTAGTGAAAATTAAAATATTTGCTTTCTGAGATACAGGTGAGTATAAGTAGAAAGTAGCATAAAATGTAAATACTCAAGCAAAGTACCTCAAAAGTGTACTTAAGTACAGTACTTGAGTAAATATACTTAGTTAGATTCCACTACTGGTGCAACCTTGTGGTTCCCCACAAAAATGTCCTTTAGGGACCTCCGCAAGTAATTATAAGTTGTTTTTTTTAACTGAAGTCGGAATTAACATTCAATTTCACTCTGATTAGGCTAATTCTACTTGTCAAAAGATGATCAATAATACATCTAGTCATAATCAACATAGGCTTGTGTTATATAACTTCATCTTAAATGATACTGCCTCACGACTTAAAGTTTGTTTTGTTGGTCTACTTTATAGGGAGGGAGAGGGGATCCCTAGCCTCACTTTTAATGTCGTTTAAAGTGTAAATTTGGTTAACATTCATTAACAAACTGACTGCCAGCAGGTATCCACACACACTCGGTGTTAGTCGGTGTTATTAAAGCCAGGAACGAGGAGCTAATGGCGGCTAGCTAGTCCACCTGTGAAGCAAATCAATGCACCTGCCTGGCCCCGTCTGTGACTGACAGCCCTTTGTTCCCAAGCTGACACTAACGAACACCGACTAATTTCCCCACAAGATCCCAGAAACAACGACACTGAGCGCCTGCCCTCGCGTTTCACTGACCACTTTCAAGTCCAGGACGCCATCCTTCGCCTCTTGAAGCAGACTGACAAACTTCATGGTGAGGAGCCCCAAACTTTTCTCGTGGCGACTCGGTGTCGTGGGTACAGTTTCCGTCGTCTCAAACTCCATCTTCTTTCTATAAGACAGGGTAACATTAAGTCTGTGTTCAACTGGCGTTACAAATAATGGACATTTTCTCTCCAACGTTACGTCTCTGTTACCTCGACGGGACGGCTGCAGTACCTGCGGGGGTTTTAAATCAACGGATGTTACGTTAGGTTACAGTTGCCACGGCAACTCATGTCCCGCTCGCGCCCCACCCCTGTCAGTGACGCCCCTCATCAGCCGGGATGTGACCCCGCCCCCTCCTTTCAACCGGACAGACATGATCAGGAACTCATTATCAATTTGTATGGAAGACAAACGTCGACATTAAAAAGTAAAGCCAGTAAAATGAAACTACTCTTGGAAAAATCTAATTATACTCCGTCAAAATTAAGAGAAACAAAGTCTCACCATTTTGATTAAGGTCAAAATAGTAAGATTTATTGATTATCTTGTACATACAATACAAAGTATCTCATTATTTCTGACACTACTTGGTCAAAATTAAGAGATACCAAGTCCTATAATTTTGAGTTAAAGTCACAATAGTGTGTTTAAGTATCTCATTATTTTGACAGATGTCAAAATTTTAATGTTTTAAGTTAGTATCCCATCCTTTTGATCTGACTTAAAGTACATTTTAAAATATATTTTAGTTTATTTTATAGTTAACAATTAGTCACACAGTATATCTCCTCTAAATGGAGGACCACAAGAGTCACAGAAATAGTAATTAAGCATTTAATAGATTAATAACTAATTGTACAATAAAAATACCAATTCATTAATTTTACAACTGTATTCATTAATATATCGATAAATTGACTAAATTACAAAGTAATGAATTATTTGACATTCTAACAGGCAATACACATAAAAAGAATTTACAAATTAAATATTTATACAATTCCACTTAATTATTAATAAATTAGATGCTTTATTACTATTTCTGTGAGTTTGTGGTCCTCAATACTCTGCTTGTTTGACTGTTGAAGATACTGTAAGATTCTTTGTTGACATTTCAATACTTTAAATAAAATTTAAACTGAGGTAAATCTGTCCATTCTCTGTGCTCACAATTTAAATGTCTTCATAAACAACAAAAATAAACACTTCATACACATTTTTGGCTGACATGCTATATGAAAAATGTTTTATTAATTATTATTATTAATTAATTCACATCAAGATGTTCCCATCTTGAGGTTAACATAAGTTAATGTATAATAAAAAAATACAGAAAAGACAAAAACATGCTCAAGAGAGCATTTATTATATAAATCAGGACGAACTAAGATACAATAATTTAAAAATATAAAAAAAACTATTAAATCATTCATGTAACAATTTATATGTTGCTGTAGCTGTAAAGAAATCATATATTATTTATCAAAAGTCTTTTAATACACTTGTGAGACGTTTCATTTTGTCTTCCATGATTCTCTTGTTGGTTTCTGTCTCCTCCAGGAGCTGACGCATCTCCTCCTCCACTTCAAACACCTAAAGACACACATACAGTATTCAGCTTTATTGTTCAGAAGTACGGTAAAACTGTTTTAGAGACTTTAGGAGTCTTGGTGGGTGAAATGCAAAGATTCAAACTGGACATGATCAACTTGTTGAAACCACAGAGGCCAGTTTTACTCATGACACTGTCACATCTGCATCACAAGTTTGTCCTACTTCCCTACATTCATCATTTTCTAATTCCTTGGTTTATTTTTTTCTTAAATTCATAAAGGACAACTGAAAAGCAACAGTCTGCTATGTCCAAAATAAAGTTGTCCTCGAACAAAGTTGTTTTATTAACTAATTGATTAGTTGATTTCATCGACAGAGCTGTAAAACTAAGTTTCTCCACAAAGAATCACAAAACAGCACCACTTATAATCTTGTGTTTACCACAGACGTGTTCAGAAGTTTCTTAGAAATATCATTCAGCGTGAAAAAAGCATATCGGCCGATGAAGGCAACCTGTTGCGTCGCCTCATGTTGCCTTTGTTTTGGCTGACAAGCTGGCCTGCCAGCCAGTTAGGGCATGCATCCTTCGCCTGCATGAGATGAAATAACTCTCCACAACAGCAGGTGGCAGTAGCCTGTATTTGTTGTTCAAAAAGGGAAACCGAAAGACTGAGGACTGTAGATATACAAGCTATTGTTATGTTACGTTCAATCACCACTTAGCTTCATTCCAGATGGTCGTGTCATTGTAAAAATATCTGTGTAGCGGAATGATCAGATGAGATGCAGATTTGAGAAGAACCTCCAACACAGGCAGACTAGAGCTGACAGTGCAGGACACACAAAAAAGACGAGGCTAGCGGATGCTCACTGATGGCCGACCGTTTGCTTGCTGTGTCAGGGCCTTAAGACCAAAACGATGATTAGTCGACTAATCAACCAAGAGGAAGCAGCCCTAGTCTAAAATGTAACATTTTCCCTTTATTCATAATTAATTTGTAAGCGATAGAGGCCTGTAACCATTTAGAAAGACTTTCAAAACTCTTCTTTTCAGCATGGTGAAGCAGGTAAAACACTAAAAAAAAATCACACTGCTGTACAATATCAAACAGTAAAACTATTAGTATTAGAACACTCTACTGTATCTACCACACACTCCATAATCCTTATCCATGGATCCCACACTGGCACAAAGCATCTGTTCTTCTTCTTACCTTCCAACTTAGAGGAAAACTATCCTTCTGTGTATATTTTACCTTCTGATTGGCTTGTTCAATCTGTTTCTGCTTCTCATTCGCCAGTCGAAGCAGCTCAGCTTGATGGGCAGCCTGGCCAGACTCTAGCTGTCGACGAAAGGCATCATCCACGCAGCGTAACTTCTCTACTGCAGCTCTGCAAGACAGACAGCAACAAATAATACATAATGTCACACAAGGCACTTGGAGGATGTTGTCCTCATTGCCTTGGGTACAATAAGCATTTTATAGGGGGGGACCCCAAGAGAGAAGCACTGATGTAAACATAAACTAATATTTTATTTAACATGACGCCACTCACCAGCTTCTGTCTCAAGTGCACTAATACACCCTGATCGTGATTTCACACCAGACTTCATATGTGATATGTTATTACAGTTATGAGTCTTCAGAGTTCTCTAGCTTTTGGGTTTGGGAAAGAAATGGATATTTAACTAATAGTCTTTTCTGCTCCAAAAATGTCAGTGAGAAATACTGCATCTTCCTTTAAGGCTTTGGATGAAAAGCATTTTATCAGCTTTCTTGACGTAGGAAATGACTTCAGTCTTCTCCAGGATTAGAGCTGTCCTTACCTGTCTCCAGCACGTGGACAATGATTGGACAAATGTGTGCATATTCTAGTAGATATGGAAATACAGGATGAAGAACACCAAGTTTTTTCTTCTTGTGTCTGATTTTATGCAGGTTAATCGCTCCATCTACAAAACTTTGCCAACTCTGTAAAAACAAGCTATTTTAAACACATTTTTAGTTCAGTTCCCCGTCAGAAAGGGCTGTCTGACAGCAAGATAAAGCAGCGATGATATTCTAAATATAGCATACATTTAAAGGGCCAATGTGTAAAAGGGGGTTCTGTTGGCAGGAATGAAATATAATATTAATAAGTATGTTTTCTTTAGTGTATAGTAAGAATTGTTGTGTTTTTGTTAGCTTAGAATAAGCCCTTCATATCTACGTAGGGACTGGGTCTGCCATATTGCACAACTATGTTTCTACAGCAGCCAGAATGGACAAAACAAACACTGGCTCTACAGAGAGCATTTCGTGTTTTTAAGTGGCAGCCTGAATTTGGTGGTGCAAATGCACCTGAAGGCCACGGCAAATTTTTCTACATACTCAGAGAGGGAGGAGTGAGGACTACTAGCCTCGCCAGAAAAGAAACTGTGGTTGTGCAACAGAAAAACAGGGTGTGCCACATGAGTGGACTGGGACTAGGGTTGGAAATTAGCTTTTTTGTCAACCTGCAGCTGTGGCTGGTGGATTCCAAAATTTACCAGTCACTTGTTTTTTTTTTTGTTTGTTGCTGAGTCAAGCAAATCCAGCAGCCACATACATATTTTACCAGCTTTTGGCTGGTGGCTGGTGTTAATTTCCAACCCTGATTGGGACTGAAATTCAGCCTGGGACTTTTAGATGGAGTGGCCCTTTACGTGAGCATCCAGAGGGCACGAGCAGAAATTTTTTTTTAACTAGGGCTGTCAAAGTTAACACGATAATGCTTTAACACAAATTTGTTTTAATGTCACTAATTTCCATAAATCATTAATGCAACCAGTCTTTCAGAGGTTCTAGTGGGCTCAGGTTTAAATCTAGAGTCAAGATACTGGTATAAAACATGAAACTACAAATCCTAAAGAAGATATGTGAATGAAAATGGGTTCTGTTCTAATTGATTTCCAATAATAAATGTATACATACATTTCCATCTATGAAGCATATTTGCCCACTCTACGTTGATAAGAGTATCAAATACTTGTCAAATCTCTCTTTAAGCAACAGTTACAACAGAAAATGTGCAATTAATTTGGGATTAATCACAATTAATCATGGACAAGCATGCTGTTAATCATGAATCATTGATTAGCAGCCCCAGTTTTAACACCAATTCAGCCACACCAGCTGTCACCTTAGCATATACAGCATATATGAAACGTCGTGGCTGGTCAGAAATTCACAAGACTAAAACTCCAATGTCTGAGTGCAAGTGAATGTAGCAAGAGCTGCCACTCCATTTTCTACTGGCCTTGGCAGATTTCTGTGAAGCCTCCTGGTCCTGGCAGAACGCTAACTGCTGCTAAATGTGTGTGTAGGGTAGCTAACATCCACTAATAGAAATATAGAATGGCTGCAGATGGATGGTTTGTGATTTGTTTAGTAATAATAACTTGTTTTAGTAAAGCTATGACTAAAAATTCATTCAGTGTCAGATTATTGGGTGTGACACAGGCACAGCCTGGCACACCTGTGGCCGTGCCATTGAAGACAACACTGGTCCTTTAATTGAAAACAAGCAAATACAGCTACAACACCCGTCACATTTGGTTATAAGGGCTAAAAAGAATTTTAAAGAAACATCTTATCTCTCATGTGAAGTATCGTACTTGTGTGCTTCTGTTGCTTTATCTCTTTCTTCCAGCAGCAGGCGTTCCTTGGAGTCAAAGTTCTCCTTCATGCGCTTCACTTGGTTCTCCAGCAGAGTGAGCAGGTCTGCCTTCTCCTGCCACCTCTTACTGGAATCACTGGTAGAGAAAAACAGGTATGGACAAACGGAGAAAAAAAACACACAACAAGATGTGAAGAAACTGATTTGATCAGGAAGACGTTAGGGGAGCTATCTGAGGCAATGAGCGTTAGAGATCTGTACTCTAAACCACTGGTTGCTAACCTGGGGGTCCTGACACACACTAGAGGTCGCCAAAGCTTCACAGGGGGGTCGTGAGGCCTTCTTGATTTTAAGGAGTGTAAGACAACTTAAATTAAATACATGAATATAAAATAATAATAATAATAAAGAAGAAAACGTAATAAATTAAATTGTTATTTGTTATGTTTGACACTGAACTAAGTATGTTTCCTTAGGAGTTGCTCCTCCTGAGGAAGCAAATATCATTAAGTATTTACTAAAAATAAAAAGAAAACATAATAAAGACAGAATTGTGTATAGCATCTCTGGTTCAATATTCAAAGGAAATCATTGAAACTGCTCATTTTACATTTGTTCTGTACTCAGTCAGGGGCTGTCAGTTTACTCAATGATAGAAAAGGGTCCCAAGAGAAATAATGCTGGGAACTACTGCTCTAAACAGTATGATAACATCACTTACTCCTGTTAAGTAATACTTCCAAATATTTTTTTCTTCTTGTATGTCTGTGTGTGTTTGTGACGGGATGCTTGCCTGTAAACTCGTTTGATGTCCTCCAGCTCTGCCTCCTTGTCCTCCAGCTGCTGTTTCAGCTCCTCCTTGCGCAGACTCAGGTGCTCCAGCTGCTCCCTCAGCTCAGCCTGCCGAGCCGTTTCCTCCTCCTGCTGCTGCTGGAACCTCTTCTGGGCCTGGACCGCCTCCTCACGTAGCCTACGGATCTGATCGTCGCGCTCCTGCAGGGCCTGGACAGCAGGAAGGCAGAGGAGAAGGAGAAATGGCTTCAGTGTAAACACACATAAACTACTCACATACAATGCTTGTGGTAAAATGCACAAATATGGATGCTTAAGTAGTGGCAGGTTCTGTTGTGATGGACTTTTATGTTGTTTGCTTTTAGAACAATACACTGATTTCAATAATCAAAGTATCCCACTACCTCTTTGAGTTTGCGGATGGTTTCTGTCTGGTCATCAATGATTTTGGTTTTGATTTTTAGGGCGTCGTTGTCTCTCTCGTTCTGTTTCTTCTGAGTCTCCAGCTCCGTGCCCAGCACCTCTATCCTGGCCTCCAGGCGTCCACGATCCTGAGCCAAGGACGCCCCTTGTAAAGAGAAATACAGAAAATTGTAAACTGGATCTTGTCTCTGATGATAGCATTATAATATTAAACTTTACTCCTACACAAAGCCTTTTTCTGTTTGTTTTTCTATAAAAAGGTCCGAGTGTGATTCTCTCAAATAACCACTAGATGACAGGCTTTACTTGATACAGATAAAATAAAACAGCTCATACAGCAGAGGTGTCAAGCTCATTTTAGTTCATGGACCACATACTGTACAGCCCGGGTTGATGTGAAGTGGGCCAGTACTGGTAAAACCATTCAGAAATAACCTATGAATGACAACAATTAATGAACAGTCCATTTACAAAACAGACGATGAAGAGCCTGAGATGTCTCGCTGATCTTCTCCACTCAGCTGTCTTTGCAAGTTCTTGTATTTTTTTGCCATAATGAGTCTGATAGTGGTGCCGAATATTATATTCCTTGATCACTGAAAGGTGCTGTGAACACACCAAGTACACTGGCTTCTCATTTATCTCTGTGAATAAATAGGAACGGGGCCATTTATGTCAGCAAACCCAACACCCTGTGTTCATTTTTCTCCTTTTTGACAACAATATTTTCCACCGGCTGCTCCTGCACGCTTGACGGTGTTGTATCACGTAGACGGTAAGTGTTACTAGGACACTGCCACCCCCAGTGGAAAAATAAAAATAGTACTGCATTTCATTGAAAAATTGGAATTAATGACTTCTTTGAAATTTTCATACTTTGCAAAGTTATCCAGTGGGCTGGATTGAACCATTGTGCAGGCCGACTCTGGCCCCCAGGCCGTATGTTTCACCCCTGTCAAACAGTATTAAATCAAACTGAGAATGTCTCCTTCATACTGACTCTAAAGTAAGTGACTCACTCTGCCGATGGACTCAACAACTAAAACTGGCTGTCAAAGTCTGCCATACACTTAAAGACTCATTCAAAGTGGACAACATGAGCCCTCCTGGATGTCTCCCACCTTGCTGAGCCAGCTCCTGGCCCCAGATCCTCCTCTCTGCTCTGAGGCCGTCGATCACCGATTCCTGAGCTGTGAGCTGAGACAACAGTCGTGCCTTGTCTTTCTTGAGCAGCTCGAGCTGCAGGCCGAGACGCCGGTCCTGCTCCACCTCTGCTTCCAAGGAATGCAGACGGCTCTGGCAGAGTGACAGACATATAGAGAGAAAGGGAGTATTAATGATCAATGACCATCTGTCATTGGCTGACAGATGGGAAGGCAGCTGGACCATTCAGTATTCATGATGCCTCCTAAAGGCTCAGGCTGAAAAATTTTGAGAAGGCAATGACTGATGCCCAGAACTGGTCATCTCTATTGTATCTCATATACAGTGTTGGGTAGTAGCGGTGCTAGTTTGCTGTTTTCAAAATCAAATGGCTCTTCAGCAGCTTAGCTCTTTTTTTGATCAAGTTGTGAGGTAGCGTTCACACAAGCTATGTTTTACCAAGCATTTCTGAAGCTCTAACACAGCAGAGCTCTGTGCTGCGGTCTGAAATAAAACTGCAAAAAATAAATTCATTTTTATATAGCGTCAAATCCTAACATAAGTTATCTCAAGACGGTTTTTATAGAGAGCAGGTATAGACCATATTGTTTAATTTAGAGACACATACAGCCTGGAAAGTGCTCTGTTTAATTATATTAATATACTGCAGCCAGTGTAGTGTACTGTACATTAGTGCAAGGCAGGTGGATATTGCTGTGGTAGTAAGTTAGGCACTAAGTTAGGCCCATATACAGTATATACTGTATATATTTACATTATATATGTTTATTAATAGCATTGACTTGAATATTGGTTTGATGTAAAAAAAAAAAAACAAAAAAACAAAAAGTAAATTAAATAACTGATTTAGTTAAACTACTTTTGCCTTGTTGCTGTGGCTCAGTCTGGGGAGGAAGTCTCAATGTAGTGAAGCTTCATTTAACATAGCGTAACTGGTTGCTTAGCTCACTACACTTTCAGAGTAGTGTGCCCAATACTGGTTACATATAATGTGATTTTTCTAACCTGATCTGACAGTTTATCCCTAATAATTTAGTCAGAGCTCTCATTTACTTTATTGTTGTACCTTCAGATCAGTGACAGCGTCTCTCTTGGCCTTGATGAGATCAGTGATTCGGTTCTTCTGTTCTTTGACCATGGCGGTGAGCTCTTGCACCAGGCAGCCCGATTTCTTCTCCCTCTGCTGGGACTGGACGAGGTTTGCCTTGAGCCCTGACAGCTCTGCAGTCATCTGATCACAAGTCTCCCTTACCTACAGAAGCAGAGCGAGGATGTGGAAGCGAATGTGAATCAGAGCTGAACAGTGACGCTCTTAGGGTGAGCATTACCTGACTACAATTTTATCAATCAATGTCACATTCTGACAGAAAAGGCTTCACAGTTGCAGATTTGAAGAAACCAATTTTTAAAGGTTCCCATGACAGAGCATTTGGTGACAATCTGTATCTGATTCAGACTTTTCCAGAGGTCAAAGTTTCAAAGCTTAACGCAGAAAACTACACAGGCAGTAGCAATCAAGACTAGATTACATTTTGTGCAGAATGAATGAATAAAATCTGTGACCATAACAAGAAGATTGATTCAAATCCAATTCTTTTGTACAGCTTTCTTCCTGTGGCAATCACAGGCTACTTGTACGGAGTCAGATGACCCTAATTCAATTTCAGCTTTCAGCATGAGGGTGAAAAAAAAATCCATCTAGATTGGGGTCAACTCTAGTTCAATCATTTCACTTTTTACTGGACACAGTAATAATTTATCAGCTGGACTGTACAGAGAACGGAGAGTCAAATTCAGGACAACACTGCAGTGATTACAGGCCATCTGTATGGCGTGTGTCCATCATTTAGCAGACCTCAGAGAAGCGGGCAGCCTCGATGGTTAGCGCCATGCGGAATTCGTCCTCCAGAGCAGCGTACTGTTTCCTGCCCTCTGCCAGTTTCTCCTGCAGCTCTGCCTCCCTGTGGCTGTGTCTCTGTTCCACTGATGCAACTTCTTTGGCCACAGCCTCTCGAAAATCTGCCCCACCAGGCTGCAACCGCAAATCCAGCTGTTTTCTGTAAAATAACGCACATAAGGATGGTACATTGACCTGTCCTAAAGGCTGCCGAGGCCTCAACACAAACAGGAGAGCCTGCAAATGGTAATTTGTGGCTTGTTACATGAAATTCCAACAGTATATTTAAAATAAGTTTTAAAAGATTTTAAATCTGAGTTTAAATGATAAATATGCCTGACGTCACAGAATTTTGCAACAATTAGAGGTACTAATTATCACATTCAATATTAAATCCCCTGAAAACTTTGATCAAGTCTTAAAGGATATGTTCACTTTTTCCAAGTCTTTCTTAGAACAGTAGTCGTCCTGTATTCATGTATTCAAACATTTATCTGAGACTAATATGAGCAGAAAATAACCAGACAGACTTTCTGGTATAAAATTCCCTTTGTCCTTCCCTGGACAGCATTTTCTTGTTGAGCTGCAGTAGAGGAATAGTAACAAAAAGAGGGAATGTCATACTAAAAAGGCTCTATCTTTGGAAGATAATATCCACTTGATTTGTCTAACTCAGACTGTTGTATCCTCTTATTAACTTCAGTTAAACTTTTGGATACATTTGTATTCTTTTATTGAAAGCATTAGGAAGATATATTCTAAAGATGAGTATGAGCAGGAGGAATGATTACAGCAAAAACAGTTTTAATGTTCATATAGGCACCTGAACATATCCCCCCAAGTGTTTCTCTATAACACTGGCTACACTGAAACACTGAAAACCTCAGGTATTGTGCTTCATCAGCAAACTATTTTGGCACAAAGTGTTGCATCCATGCACTCGTAGGAAGAAGTCATTTGAGAAAATAGATTTTCAGTCTTTAAAAAGGGTATCAAGTTGAAATAAAGCAACACTTCTTCCAGTGATCCAGGATAAAAGCCCAGGTGTACCTGTGCTCTTGTTCCCTGGATGCCAGCAGCTCATGCAGCTGCTGCAGTTTGTCTTTGTGCTGACGCACTGAGGCTCTCTGGATGTCCGACTCTCTCTTCAGAGCTGCTGCCTTGTTCTCCAGCTCCTGGTGCCGCTTCATCTGAGGAAGGTCAGCACACGTTTTATATTGTTTTTTATCACGTACTGTCAGAGCTGAATGAACCTCATCTGCTGAATCTAATCCTAATCCTGTACAGATTGTAAAACCCCCTGAGACAAAATTGTGATTTTGGGCTATACAAAGTAAATAAATTGAATTGAACTGAAATTGAATTGAATCCATTCAGCTGCCTGCATTTATTTACTGAGCTACTATGCTGGTTTAATCAAAAATGACAAAAAGTGACAAATGAAGTTAACCCTCTAAGACCTGATTTACAGTCTTTCAGAGGCTGTGGCAGGTTCAGTTTTAGACTAGAGTAAAGATGATGTGAAACTAGAAACTCTAAGGAATCCCTTGGTACCAACCATGTCATGCTAGCTTGTCTGGAAGGAGGCTAGGCTAAATAACGCTCCAAATTTAGGCTAAATTTTGGTGAGGAAAAAGTGACATGGCCATTTTCAAAGGGGTCCCTTGACCTCTGACATCAAGATATATGAATGAAAATGGGTTCTCTGGGTACCCACGAGTCTCCCCTTTACAGACATGCCCACTTTATGATAATCACATGCAGTTTGGGGCAAAAACCATGCAGTTTTTTGAATGCAGTATAAATGTGCATACATTTTCACCTATTCTAAAATGTTTTAGTTGAATATTTCTGCAGACTGGGGCTGCTTACAGTCACATAAATTGGGTATCACTGTAAAGCTGAGACTCTTGTGGATCCAATGAGCCCAACTGTATTCATGTGTGATGACGTTAGTCCCCCTAGTAGACATGTCATATAGTGAGAATTTTTTTAAACTTGACCTAACTGAATAAAATGACCTGTGGTGACCTCTAGGATAATCACAGCCTTATGAACCTTTACAACCACAAACTAGAGACCCAGAGCATTCAGAGGATGGATGGCTTTCCTAGGTAGACTGACAATAAGGGGGTTTCTGAGTAGTTTCTAGAACAGAAGTGCTTGCCATCCAATCACCAAAAAATGCAATTCTTGTAGAAATCTCCAAATGTCAAAAGTTTTTGATACCAAATCACAGCATGGCTTTTTCAGTGGTGTTCCTCAAGGTCTTGGGATCTTAATGTGGTATTTTGAAGAGATTGACCTTATTTATTATTATTAATTTGCAAGTGGTAAACAAAAAAAAGGTTAAATTTAACACCAAAGCTGTAACAAATGGTATCAACTCCAAAAAATGCTGCAACAAATTATGAGACATAATTGAACATGGGGATGGTCATCATGTACTTTCATGATAATGTTCTTATACACTTTTACAATTTATTTTAAATAATCAATTCATTAATTCATTCATGTTGATTTCTGATTAGAACAGCTTGACAGTGCTCAGATGATGTACACCACTTCTATGTTACACCTACTGTTGACCTGCTATCTCCCCCTAAAGACCCCCTGTACCCCCCTAAAAAAGACAAAAAATGTGTCTATTGTCGGTCTCAGAGGGTTAACATCTTCAGTGATAGGTAACAGAAACAGCAGGATATTTGTGTATGACTTGAAATAAACTTGCTCTGACTCCCTGACTGAATGTACACTATTTTTTTCTTTCTTATCAAAACGGTGATACAAGAGTTCTCGGGTAAAGCAACTACTGCACCTCCTCAGCCTGCTGGCAAGCCCTGAGTGCCTCTCCATGGGAGATGCTTTCCTCCAGTCTGCGCAGTGCAGTCTTGTGTTGTTCCTCACTGCTGCGGGCCTGTTCCAGCTGCTGGGTTAGGGACTGACACCTCCCCTCCAACTCCTCAACACGAGTCTGCAGTTCAGAGCGCCCCGATCGCTCCTTCAGCAACAATTCTTTCAGCCTGTAATGGGGAAAAAAAAATGATGAGAACAGCAGGAGTAACACCCTGAATTTTTACTGTGTATGGAAACCGATATTGGCAACCACTACCAATTGTGTGATGCCCTTGATTGTCCCCCCTGAAATCTGACATTGTCAAGTCTTATCTTAAGGGAAAGAAAATGGAAATATAGAGGAAATGGGAATACAAAAACAACTCAAAGAACAAGTATGGAGAATTCAAGAAACATAGCACAACCTGCGAAAACTGTACAACCACTTACAGCTGCTCCCTCTTTAAATTAGCCATGATGAGTCATTTCACTGTAATCTATCTCCTGATGAGCGAGGGAGTCAACAGTAGCAGCCATGTTCAGTGTCATTACAAAGTGACAGTTAAGATTGATTCATGCAATACAGCGGACATATGCTCGTCAACAGGCTTCTAATTACAACCATAATGCAGATTTATCCCAGCAGGGTGCGATGCAAGCAAAAACAGTGCACAAAACGGTTACACCTTACTCTACCTATGCAGCGTCACAGTCAAATGGTCTCACATATCGGAATGTACAGTGCATAGATTAATGATCTTTATACTAAATGGTTTTATTATCGCAGGCGTACTTCAAGGATTTGGAGTAATGGAGCCAAAACGTGTGTTTGATTCCATGAGAGGCTACAGGATAATGACAGTGACGATTTTTTAATGGTGGGATGGATACTCATTGTTCAACAATGAGACAAACAGTGCACCCCGGTCTCAGGAGAGCCAATACAAAAGATGAAGAGGGCTGAAATAGATGAGAATTCATTAGGCAGTTGACAACTCACATCCACAGAGGACAAGTTCAATTATCCCTGTTCATCAAGATATCTGCTTTAGAGCTCGGCACCAATTCATGTGGAGGTTTGTGTGCAAACGTGTGAATCTGTGCATCCAGCCAGTTTTCCTCTAACCTGTCGGTGGTGTGCAGGGCCATGCTCTGCAGGTCTTTTTCCTCGCTGACTTTTGTCTGCAGGCACTTTAGATCCTCTGTTAGTTTCCTCGCAGCCTGCTCAGCCTTCCAACGCCTCTCCCTTTCCTGGTCACGCTCCTCCACAATAGTCTGACAAAAAAACACAAACACTAAGGGATGAACAATCAAAAAACATTGCTTGTTTTTAAAGGGTTTTGTAAAAAATATCAGTAAGTTCCTGTAAATAATATTGATAAGAATAAAGGAGAACTCCACCGATTATACACAACAGTCTGTTTACACGTCTTGGAGAGTACTACAACGCGCATTTAAAATAGGACTGTCAATCGATTAAAATATTTTATTGCACATTAATCTCACATTATTTATCTGTTCAAAATCTACCTTAAAGGGAAATTTGTCAAAAATTTAATACTCATCAATATGAGTGGGCAGACATGCTGCTTTATGCAAATGTATGTACATATTGATTACTGGAAATCAATTAATAACACAATATAATAACAAATATTGTGCAGAAACCCTCACAGGTACTGCATTTAGCATAAAAAACATGCTCAGATCATAACATGGCAAACTGCAGCCCAACAGGCAACAACAGCTGTCAGTGTGTCAGTTTGCTGACTTGACTATGACTTGATCCAAACTGCATGTGATTATCATAAAGTCTGTAAAGGGGAGACTGGTGGGTACCCAGAAAACCCATTTTCATTCACATATCTGGAGGTGTTATTTAGCCCCCTTCACAACAAGCTAGAATGACATGGTTGGTACCAATGGGTTCTTTAGTTTTCTAGTTTCATATGATGCCAGTAACTCCCTACTTAGCCTGCTACAACCTAAAAATTGCAAGTTGTATTAAAGAAATTAGTAGCGTTAAAACAAATTTGCCTTAACGCATTATTATATAGCATTAACTTTGATAGGCTTAGTATCTAAATATGTGTTCATATCATATTTTATTTTGTTCGTATTTGTTGTGTGAGATGCACATTCACCTTACAATGTATGGATGTGGCTATATAAATACATCTGACTTGTCTACTGCGAGACAGTTTGGTTATAGACTTGAGTTTTCTCAGGAAGGGCAAAAAGTCAAATAAAAAATATTTATGTTATTTTGTTATTATCTTTGTTCTGTGGGTTTTACTATTCCATTCCTGTAAGTGAATGCTGCGGTGTAACAGTTTTGTGTGAAATAAAAATAAACACAAACACGAGTATGGTTTCACAGAGATGAGTCCAAACACCCTGAGGCTGTCTACTCTCCTCTTGTACGTATGTAATATATAACCTTTTCCATATTACATTCATTCAGTAAAAATATAAGCTGCTGTTCAGACTTCAGGTGACCTATCCATGTCATACCCTGTAGGTTTCCTCCTCAGTGCATTTGCTTTTCACATGGCCTGAGGACTTAGCAGCTCCCACAGGTCCTCTCCTTATTGGCCCTGCTGAGGCTGTGCCCACTGAGCCGCCAGCCTTCCTCCTGGGGCCCTCAGCACACTTTGAACTCCTCTGTTTATGAGTCTCCTGATCGCTGCACATAAAACAAATCACAGGTATTGAACCAGCTGTACAGTTGATTATAAACAGCCTTCAAGTCAAAGTCTGGCTGAATAAAAGTCAAAACAGACAACTTTTATAGACAGGTAAACTTTGAACAACTTTGAATTGAATTTGGAGCAAATACTTTAAAACCACCTTGCCTTTGATGAGGACAGTAGGGAGCTTACTTAAGTTAAATTACTGAATCCTGAACACGTGTCATCAGTGGCTGATGAAGCAAGATGAGGGGGTAGACCACAGAATCACGGTCGTTAATCATGAGACTGAGATGACAGCCATAATTTCTAACAAAGAGGAGGAAAATTTGCCACATTGCTTGGAGAAAAAAAAAAAATTAGTCCCATCCAGCTGAGAGGTAAAAAGGATTTCTTTCATCATCAAGATACCTGATGATATTAGGTTGATGCATGCTGACCAGAAGGGAAATGTTCATTGCGGCATGTTGTGTTTGATTATCATGAATACAGACTGTGTCAGTTACTCAGGCTGGTCCCAATTATTTGATTATTTGGTTATTCTTTTGTTTCGGTTAGGTATTCGGTTTTCAATTTTGGATTTGGATAATCTTTTTTTCCCCAAGAATATCATCTAATCATCTTGGGATTACAAACATGCACAAAACACTCCAAGTCTTTTTGAAAATGCCTCTTATTCAAGAGCAAATAAAAATTCAAGCAATACTGTTGAATAACAGAATGCCTTGAATTCTTTAATTAAACCTAAAGACACGTGCTACAGCGTTATATAATGGAGACAAACCAAGCCAGAGCCCTCAATGCCATCGTTGATGTCAGAGCAAAACACATGCAAGGCTCCGGCCAAAAGGACTGAGAGGAAGCCGCCACAGGCTGCAGTATGCAAAGGTTTACAGCTGCCGGAGAGGCAGTGTGCAGAGACAGCAGGCTCAAAACGCAGCTGTTTAGGGAGAGAGGGCCCAGCAGCCTCAAACACAGATAGGAATGAGGAGAGGACATGCTGAGCATGGACAAAAGTGTGTGTGTGTGTGCGTGCGCCGTTTATGTGAAGTGTAAAAACAGCACTTGTGGACTCATCATGACACAATTTTGTTAAAAAACGTGTGGGGGAAGCCTGTGAGTGTATGACAAAGAAATTGTGTTGCTCTAATGAGTCCATGCTGCCAACTAATTGAGAGATTAGATCACTCTGCCGGGTACGGCGGTCCCCCACGTACAGCAGGTTGAGTCCCAGAAGCTTCGATTATTTGCTGTTGATGGCTAAGTCTGTGAATGTTCTCATTCATCCAGGTCATATTCATTCCGGCAACAATTATGCTAGTCCCCTAGTGGGGACTAGTCAGACTGTAGCGTTCGAACTGATGAAGCCACTTGGATAAGGGGCGAAATGTCTTCAGAGACAAATCTAAGTCCAGTTGCCTTCAATTCAATTGTTGCCAAACTGTTGATGGCTATCGAAGCTTCGGAGGAAAAAAATGGTATTCGGGACAGCTCCATCAAATCACACCATCATAAACACTTCTTCATAAACACGTCAGTAAAGTGTGTATGACTGTGATTCTTTAGTCAAAGGTACGTTCACTCATTTTGTTTTAGAGTCCGGTAGAGCTTAAAACGGGTTTTACAGTGATTAACAGTGAGTTTAGAAGAATTTTGGGCTTTGTGTGGGTTGAGATAGCTACTAGAACAAAATCAGGGAAAACACACGTAAACTTGACAGCAAAACAAATTACTTTCATTACAGAGTAGTGAACCTGACAGCTGAAACAGCTTGCAAATGTGCAGAGACATGTAGGTACAGAATCACCTGTCTGATCTCCGGGCCTTGGTCTCCTTGGAGGTCGTCCTTGATATGCTGCTACGATGTTTGGGGATCCTGCTGCGCCTCCTGTTTTCCTTCCCACTGTCACCCTCGCTCTCTGACGTGCGGTCTGTGTCCCTCTTGGCTTTCCGTACTGTTGCCACAGAATAGGTAGAGCTTCTGGGGTTGTCTCCCGCAGGGGCCTGGGTGAACACCGCAGAAATATTCACAATATGTGAAATATATGTGAATATGTGAAAAAATCTGGCTGTTTCTATAAAAACAAAATAAAGGATATATTTGATGGACATAGCAGTAACATGAATTGGAACATTGTAAATCTAATTTAAGTATAAGGACTTCACACTTTTAACGAGGTGGTCTATTAGCAATCGAACAGCACTGTAATTTATATTTATATAACCATAATAAAACCAAATCACATTTTCTCCATTTTTTAGGGTGATGGCATCATAAAATATGACGACAGACATTCAAAGCATCATTCGAAAACCTCAAAAGAAGGACACTATTTTGAGAGATCAATATCCACATTAATGTGTGATGGTATAAACAGAATTAAGACATTGACATCTGACAAAATCTACTGATCATGTGAGCAAAAGTCATTTTATTGGTTTGTTTGTATTGGCATCTGAAATTCGCAGAGATCAAGACAGCTGCAGTTCATTTGCACAAGTTATTCACATTTGGTCTGAAAAGACCTTAAAGGTAAAGAAATAACACCTGTGGTATCCAAGCTGGAAATTGCCTGGATACCATGACAACTTATATAGAACTGACAAATTAAGCAGATCCAATAGGCTCCTTTAGGGAAGAAGAACTGGAAATAGTAAAATACTCCATTTTCTAATATTTTGAGATTTATAACCTATTTATATATAGGGATACACCGATACTAGATCATCTATCGGGCCAATACCGACTCATTGGATATCGATGGTGACGATGGGTCTGATCTGTGTTCATATACTATATACACATTATTAACTGGCATTGTAATTCCTGTTTAAGTTTTGACTATTATGTTGGTGCATTAAAAATGTTTACATTTGAATTGTAATTCCTGTTAATTTTGAAGATTTTTTAACCAAGTTGCTGGTGTATATTCACGAAATGTATCTCTCCGTTTTTACTTGTTTTACAAAGTTAGGAAAGCAATGTGTAAGTCAAGCCTGATGTTGTCTTCACTTCATTATTTAACCAATTTGTGCCTGCAGCTGAAGTGAGGTCTTTATCGTACCGTATCTAGTATTTGGGCACATGGGACTACTGTTTATGCAACAGACTTCATTATATTTAGAAAAAACAGCTGTCCCACGCACCCAAATACTACATATAGTATGATTAAAAAAAAAGGATGCATCTCAGAAACTACAAGGAGCACAATCAAGTATTTGATATCTATGAAGTCATAACAAGTTTAATATCAAAGATATGCACACATGCAGCGTGCAAAACGTATTTCATATAGAAAACAATTAACAAATCACAATGTTAGCATTTTCTTCATTTTTCAAAAATCCTGCTTTTGGCCATTTATAAATATTTGATTTTTCATGTGACCCAAAAAGTTGTACTGTTAGATATTTGCCCAAAGTATGTATCCAAATTTCAAGACTTTCGACCAATCAGAGCAAGTGTTGTGGCATTTTTCCTTATACTAAATATAGTCTTTAGGCACAAATGGATTACGGTACTCGGTATTGGCTGATTCCCAAAGTCCAGATATCACTATCGGCTGAATTGGTGCATACCGAGTACCGATCAGATACCACTGTTTAATTAATAAACTGTATACTTCACTGTGTATGTGTAAGGCCACATCAAGCTTAACTTAAATCTTGCTTTCCTAACTTTGAAAAATAAAATATAACTGTAAATACATAGATATAAAGTTATTAAGTTTATTTATTATTAAAATAATAAATCCTGCACCAGCAACTTGGAAAGAAATCTTCAAAATTAACTGGAGTTACAGTTCAGGTGTGAATCTTTTAATGCAGCAATAAATTGGTCAGGAATTGAAGACGAATTAAAATTCCAGTATATAATATATAATATACAAAAATAAAAGTGAATTGAACAGAGCAGTCCCACCAAAATGCCACCGAAATCCGATCCAGCCATTTGGGTCAGTATCGGCCTGATATCTGGTCCAGTATCAGTGAAACTCTAGTTTTTATCTAAATATAATCCATCAACATGTTTATCTCTTCACCTGCTCTTTCAAATACGTCTTCATAATTGCCTTAATGGCTTTCAGTAGTGTTAAATAAGTACCTTCTGGATGAGCTGGGACACCTGGTGCTCCAGTTTCCTGATGCGTTGTTCATTAACTGGTTCTCCTGGATGGGCCACAGTAGAGCGAACGTGTGCAACTGGATCTGTGACTGCTTCAGAGGCGATCCGCTGACGAAACTGGGTCAACACCTCATCGATGCGGGGTGTGGCGAGTGCAACGTCTTCTCTCACCTGCAATGGAAACTTAAATTAGCTCTTTTTTCACTTTACTGTGTGACTCTGGAGCTGGTTATGCTAAAGAGAAAAACAGATGGATTTTGCCATCTGTTGCATTGAATGAATAAACAACTTATTGGTAAGAGCGCAGACTCCCTAACTTTCACTATTCGGGTATAAATCCACTAATATACCAGCAATTCAGTGACCACTGGGATTCTGCTATTTACAAGAATTAGTTGGGCTTCAGGGTGACACAGTGGTTCAATAACCAGCACCATCACAGCAAAGTGGTCCTAATAAATTAAGTCTCCCAAAGGCTTTCAGTGATACAACACTGTTGTTGTTTTTGGGAAAATGAGAGGACAGGCTCTGCAGTGGAAAAATCACACTTTTCCCTGCATGCACGTATACATTTTCCAAATACAAATATACAGATGTGGGAAAAAAAAAGTCAAATTTGAATTCTGGATTAAATTATTTTAGATACAAAATGCCACATCCATCAACAAAGCAAACTTCTTTAGTTACTTATCTGCGGTCATCTCAATGCAAAAAGTTATTTGAATATTTTTGCATAAGTAAGCAAGTGTTAAAAAGTATTACTGTATTGTTATGAAGTAAAGCTTTTCTCTCATTCCTCTCATGACCCATTTTATTGTGCCACATATGAACATTGTAAAGGAATTGTGTGTTCTTCTGTGACTGTGTGGTGACACTTACTGTATATACTACCATGTTGGCCAGGTATGTCCTGTAACATTTATCTCAAGAGACTTCCTGGTTCTCAGCAGGAACCCGATGGATTGCCTACTCCATGTACACTATGAGTACCCCACCTTGGGGTCTTGTTTGCAAGTAAGGGGACGATGGAGCATGAGATTGGCTACAGAATCAGAGAAGCGGGGGCAGTATTGCATTCACTGTACTGCACCGTTGTGGCAAAGAGAGAGCTGAGCCAGAAGGCAAAGCTGTCGATCTACTAGTCAGTCTTCGTTCCTACTCTCACCTATGATTATGAGGGCTGGGTCATGACCGAAAGAACTAGATCATGGGTACAAGCAGCCAAAATGGGTTTTCTCAGGGGGGTGGCTGGCGTCTCCCTTAAAGATAAGGTGAGAAGCTCAGTCATCTGTGAAGGACTCGGAGTAGAGCCGCTGCTCCTGCTGCTGTTGAAAGGAGCCAGTTGAGGTGGTTCGGGCATCTGGTAAGGATGCCCCCTGGGTGCCTCCCTAGGGAGGCATTCCAGGTACGACCAGCTGGGAGGAGGCTCCGGGGAACACCCAGGACTAGGTGGAGACATTATATATCCATTCTGACGTGGGAACGCCTCGGGATCCCCCAGTTATCGCTGGTTAATGTGGCCCAGTAACAGGGAAGTTTGGGGTCTCCTGCTGGAGCTATTGCCCCTGTGACCTGACCCTGGATAAGTGGTTGACTATGAAGTGAGGTGAAGTGAGACCTCCTGGCTAAATACATGTTGAATTAAGAAACAATTTAACTTGAATATGGTCATTATAATAAATTATTTCACAGCTTTGTTGAATACTCAGTTCTGATCAGTCAACTATGACATTATACCTTCTGTTATTTACAGCAGACTGCTGCTATGGAAACAGTTCTGATCTCCATACACAGCAAGAGGACTATTTTTTTAGCAGAAGCAATAAATAATTTTAAATCAATAAAAGTATTTTTTAATCAATAATTTGTGTTAAATTATTGATTTCTTAAGGAAGTTGCTGTGTAATAAGTGGGATAATGTACAGGCTCGCTGTACATTATGCCCTACATATAATGGCATATAATATAATATAATATGAGGTTACTAATGGAGATATAGTGTCCAAAATTACCGCTTCATTGTGACTAGTATCTGAGGACAACAGGAGGTCCACATAGTCCTCCAGACCAGGGATATCACAGGGACTCCCCAGACCAAGATGTGATGGATTTCCCAGACGGTCCAGACCATCCAGAGCAGAGATCTGTGGCAACGACTGCATAACAATCTCCCTGTAACCTGCAGCAAGACAGACACATACATTAGAAAAACCTGACCAGGCTAGTGCTGTGACACCATCCACAACCATTATTCAGTATTGTAACATTAGTGGTATACGGCTTGGCTAAAACATCAGGTGTTATGTTGTATAAAATCAAATAATCTATATCTGAATGAATAACCTCTCCTCTACGTGTGCCATCCTCATATATGCACTATTGATGCGGCTCACTTAATGAGACCTGAACACTATAAGTGTACCTCCACATATTGACAGCAAAGGTTGTAAGAATGCTTTAAGTGTGCCCTCGTGGATTTAAACATGTGCCTTCAACAGCTACTGCTGTGAATTAATCATGAAGTGGAAGGCATGAATAATAGGTGCACAGCATAACTTAAGGACAACACAGGAAACATTTCAACATTCATATAACTGCAGTCAATCCAATTATGATGAGATAAATATACATATACCCGTCATTACTATCAGTAGCTGTCAATTTGACTACCACTGTGCTTTAATTACAGACAATATACCGATAATACAAGGGAGAGTTACAACATAAGTCAGTTATTCTGCAAAATCTAACAATTATCCTCTTGATTCGTAAGGGATTCATCAAATACAACAGAGAGAGACGATATATATATATATATATATATATATATATATATATATATATATATATATATATATATATATATATATATATATATATATATATATAAAATTTTTTTTAATTGATCTCATGAAATCTTCCAATATTTTTGAGACCATTTTCTTTCTTACTTTTAGTTTTTGTGTAATGAGTCTAGAATATATTAAATTTTCACAATGTTAAATAACTGATGAAGAATATTGAACTTTTTCATGATATTCTAAATTTTTGAGCTTCATCTGTATATAGCACATACTGATGTCTATTATTAAGCTTTTTAAATGTGCAACCTGTAAAATCTCTCCTACATGCTCAGTTTTCAGTTGGTTGGTTACTCTATATATCCTGCCTTCATGATGTTATAGTGTTCAAACTGTTTTAGAGTGTTGACTCTGGAGGCTGTGGTTTGTGGTGCAGTAGAATAGAGAGGTGTTTTCAATGTTTACTCTGTCCTTATTGATAGAAATGTGGTGGATAGATTAGCATAATATAAACCTGACAAAAGGACCATAAAGCTGAAAGAGATATTGCTACTGATGGACAGTAATCCGACACACCAAAGTTGTTTTGAGTGATTTGATGAAAAAAAAAAATCGCACAAAGTAAAGTAACAGTGTTATATTGTGTATAATATATTGTGTATGATTTATTTTTGAAATTTGCAAGTTTCTGAGAATTAAAAAGGCAGCTAGACTATGCCTGCCAACTTTATTCACGCAACAGGCAGCATTTTTATTTTGATATGACCTGAACTTTGACCACTGAAAATTGAGAAATACTAATAATGTTTTAGTAAAAAGTGTTTATTGTGCAAGGTTAGCATTAATAAATGTTTCCTTTTGTCTTGGGTTTGCCTTTGAGTGTTTACATTATTGCAATCAGTTGTTACTTAAGCACACTTGACTTCATGCTATAATTTGCCACACCGCCTTTATTAGCACACAACGGACTGGAGGAGATCCTGAAATTAGCATCCCTACATATTGAGAAGAGAATTGATTCTGAATCAAATCGTGACCCCAAGGATGGAAATCAAATCATGAAATATTGAAAGATTCACACAAATAATTATTAGGTATGTTTTTACCCAGAGTTGTTAATCTTAAACTATCATATTACATACTTTTGGCAGATGTTTTTGTTCAGAATTAAATGTCTTCAAAATTGGAAATACATCCCTTCAAAAAAATTATTATTATTATTTAGAAATGGGGGTGAGTAAATACATGAAATGGAAAGGAAACTTATTCTTTGAGGATCCAAAATGGCAAATTCTCTCAAAATTGAATAAATGGATCAAATTTATAATCCCAGCGTGAGCAGACTTTGTATGACTTCATTACACTCCTTTTCACTTCTTGATGGAAATAGTAGAAATATAAGCTCCCCTGGTTCTTATGTTTTGAGTAGGGTGTGGGATGGCCATGTGCAAGAAAGTTAAACACAAAAATTGCTGACATTGAAGAAGTACACACACAGTAGGTATGTTAGCAGTATATACACGTGAGGTGAATATAGGGTGAACATTGATGTGTATTTGTGTTATTGTCTTAAAACTGTACTGTATACGAGAAAGGAGGTACACATAGGTAGATACTCCTTGAAGTGGAGGTGGAGGACTGATTGTTTTCTTAAGTTACAGCCTACAGGTACAGCAGGTTGTGCACTCTGTGATATTGCCTCTTCTAAATTAAAAAGAAAGAAAGAAATTAAGAAAGAAAGGTAAGTGCTAGAGTGTTGAGGTGCAGTCTAAAAAGGTGGGTTTTCAGCCTGCATTAGAAAATGATACCGGATCCATTTAATAGCTAGACGTACTAACTGGAGTGCATATAGTCTGTATGAATGCATAAACACATCCAATTTCATCAAGAATCATCCACCAGAAATTATTTAACGTCTTCTAATTGAACCATCTTCTGATTGTTGTTTTCCATATCAGCTAACATGTGGATCTTTTCTGTTATGCAGCAACATTTCTGTCCCCATAAATTACTTCTTCATATTTTCTTTAAAATATGTCAGATATTTATAATAAATGGTATACTGTGTATATACGTATGTTTATTGGGATGAACTTTAGCATTTTTTTTAGCATTTTTATCGTTGATAGTGTCGCTGAAGTCATTTTCCACCCTGTTAGTTACTATGTCTTGCCATCAAAAATTACAAAAAAACAAAACTACAACTCTATTAAGACAATTTTTTAAAATGACATTTTAGGAGTAAAGTAGGGTGAGCATAAACTTTCCCTCTCCTTTTGATACTGATATAGTATTTCTGTGAAAGGTCAGTATTCACAGGTAGTATAATAATCCTTTTCATGTCTTACCTGGTGACCTACACAGAGCGTTATCTCTACCATCCTGGCTCAAAATGACCTCTCTTAAACTCTGCAATCCCAGCAGGCACTGCAGGAGGTGATCGATGTTGTCCAGGTGGTTGCTATGGAGACTGAGGTGCTGCAGCTTGTATCCAGTGCCATGAAGATACAACAAGCCTAATGATGAGAACATTAAGTCAGCATTGATACACCAGTCCCTTGTTGGTGGTTTTATTTGCGTGTAGAAAAAGAAAAGTTTGTTCAGTTGGTGTTCAACTAACCAGTGAGGTTGTTTATCTGATTGTAGGACAAGTTCAATCTTGTTAGGTTCACAAGGCCATTCAGTCCTGATGTAAAGGGAGAGGACATTAACAACTGAGTGATTTTACAGCTCAGAGTCAGTAATGAAGAATTATTACTTGGAGAACGCCCACAAAGCTGAAACATTTATCGTCAGAGTAAAACAGTGACAAATGACTCACCTTCAACCTTGGTGATTAAGTTACAGGATAAATTTAAAGTCCTCAGGGAAGTGAGGGAACTTAGACCCTCAATCTTAGAAATACAATTGGAGGAAAGGTCTAAGTGTCGCAGATGCCACGCTGAGGTCAGGCCCTCGATCCCAGGGATGTGATTGCAGTGCAGATTGAGTGATGTTACAGTTGGACTCAGGGGGACATCTAGCAAACTAGGTAGAGAGCAACAAGGTGAAACAACAGATGCACCATGGAGGAAAAAAAAATGTTTCATGCTCAGACGAATTTGCTGAAATGATATATCAAAATTGTGGCTGATTAACTTTCTGCTGACCAACTAATAGTTTCAGCTCGAAAACCTTGTGTTTAAAAGTCCTAAGGCAGCAGTTCCCAACATTTTGGGATTGTGACTCCCTAACACAAAGCAAGATCTATTTGTAATCCCTCATCCCAACCAGGGTTAGAAATTAGCACCAGCCACTAGCCAAATGCTGGTAAAATATGCAAGAAGCTGCTAGATTTGCTTTATTCACCAGACAAGTGGCAGCTAGATTTTGGAATCCGCCAGCCACAAAAGGTAATTTCCAACCCTACCCAACTCGTCATACCTTGACGCTTTGTCAGACCCCTTGGCATCACTTTTTGGTCGCAGTAAACATGTGCTTAATGTTGTGAATTAAACAGAAACACTTGCTTAAGTTCAGGCAATAAAACCACTTAGTTGGGTTTAGGTCTACTAAGTCTGTACAGTGAAAATGACACTGAACATTGTGAGCAGAGGACACAATCAAATAGCTGATTGTAACATGAAAGTGAAACTGAACACACCAATATTCTTTCATCTGCTACATGTGTAAGGTTGACAGTATGTCCTAAACTAAGTAGTCTTGGAAAGTTTCCTGCAAATGTAAACTAAACACTACAGCTAAAAAAGCAAAACTTACTATAGCCAGGTTTTGGAAATCAGTTAACAGACCAAGCCTACAGATCTGACTCGAGGGTCTATTATTATTACTCTCTTATGCTTGAAAAACTTAATAACATTTAAGGGAAAATTCTCTACCTTTGAGAAAATATGGAGAATCTTTTATCAAGTTTCTAGTTTCTGTAGAAGCCTCTGTGCATTGAATATTTTCTGATATCATAATTAATGTGTATTATTTTAGTTTTATTGATGTATTTGTTTTTACAGAGGTTGTTTTTTTCTTTTAATCTCTTTTGTACTTAGTAATGTATGCATTGCCCTGCCAAAACATAGTATAATTAGACAGTGCCTTGATGTGAATGTCCTTAAGTGCACCTTACTTGTTTGTTTGTTGAAATACTGGACAGTTATGCTGAAAACTCCATAAATACACTTGTTTAAAAAAAAAAACTGAACACACAGGACACCAACAGCGGTCTCCTGAATGAAAGCCCCGTGTTGTTTGACTCGTCTACCTCCCCTCCTGCCCATCCTCTGTCTCTTTCACACTTTAAACAACATCACCACAGCACTTTCCCAGAGCATTTAACATTGACATGGATCATGGGTTTACACTGTAGTTCATGGAAAGCCCATTCAGTCTCACAACAAAACAAAAGGGTGCCTTTCGCGTCGGCATCGAACCCTGACGGCTGTGACAAAGCAACGGTACTTGATGCCCTGCGAATGAGCTGCCTCGTCACAGTTTGGGACCTTAATGTGGACATGAACTGTGAGCAGTCAAAGAGTGATTTCTCTATCTCAGGTTGTGTTTTCAAAGGTCCCAAAGAGGTAAAAGTATTAGAGCCAAAACAATTAATCTATCGACAGAATTAGCGTCGGTGAGAAATATTCAAAGGTGATCGAGGCTTTGTGGCACAGCACAGCAGGCTGATGTATTCTTCTGCCGGTCTCCATCTCCCTTTCAGTTGCCGGGACAGTGTCGCTGCCACACTACTGTGACACAGACACACTGGGCATACACAGACACATCTACATACAGAGATAATTCATCTGAGAAAAACTAAAAGTAATTCATGTTGAATATGAATAATGTCGGATTATTCCTATTCCATGGGCTATTTTAGGATTTATTTTACACTGACACTCAAGCGATATGTGAGCTCAATCGCAAGCTGGATGCAATTTTGGATCAAAATCGCAGGCTGGCTGAGATTTCTGAACTCTGTCACAAGATGGATACCAAGCTGGAGAAGTTGTCAGCTCGGCTCGGCTGAATTTAGCCATCAAATTTGGATAGATTTGGAACTTAGCCACCAGGAGACTCAGAGAGACTTAAGGCAGATGGAAAATTACAGTGTCAGCCTGACCCGAAACAAGTGTTATCTTCATTGGCTCCCTGAGACAACCATCCTTCCCAAGGCAGGTTAAGATAAGATAAGATAAGATATTCCTTTATTAGTCCCACAGTGGGGAAATTTACAGGTTATCATTTTAATTTTATATAATTTTATAATTTTAAGGTTATCTCTCCATTCTCCTGGATGTTATGCCGACAAGATGCTCCGTCCCCTATTCCCGCTCCTGTCCTCCCCCTGTTATGTGTCACTGTCTTTTTATGTTTCTTGGACGGGATTTAATTGAAAGATAATTTCCCTCCGGGGACTAATAAAGGTTTATCTTATCTTATTTTCTTTAATATTACATACTTATATTAAAAACAACCACCCAAGCATTCAAATACTCATATGGAGGTCAATAATCACGGCAATGGTTAAAGCTGCAAAGCACAGGGATCAGCCCTAAACAGAATAATAACTGGCAACCATTTTGATCACTAATAATGTTAAGCAAAGCTGCCAATCATTCTGATGCCAGCTTCTCAGTAGTGATTATTTGCTGCTGGTCTTTGTGTCTGTATGTTTCTATAGTAAACTTAATATTTTGTGGTTTTGGACGGTTAGTCATTCAAAACAAGCAATTATTAAGACATAATTTTAGGTTCTCGGGAATTGGGACAAGAACCCATCAATGTTGGAATGGGACAAAGTATGGTTACTCAATTAAACTTATGTTTTGGGATGCTAACAGTCAGTATTTTGCTTGCATACTTCATTTTTATACTAGTTTAAGCCTTTACTTATTTTACATACAAACATATCATGGTCATATACTAAAAGGTGATGCATTGCTATTGTTTAAAGTATATAAAACATAACGTTAAAATTAGCTCAGTCAATTAGGTTAAAATGCTGTCGACACATTACTGTAATAATAATCTAATAATATACCTAACATATAACAGTATGACAGATAGGATAGGAGCCATTCTGCTGCATGATGAGTAACTGACTTTCAGCATTTAAGTAAATGTTGCTGATAATACTTCTGCACTTTTACAATTTACTTAAAAGGAATGCTTTCAATGTTTAATACAACTAAGGACATACGTTTTTAGTCAATTATCGAACAAAGCTAACAGGAGACAGAAAGAAAATAGCTGTTATAGCTGATTAATAACGTTAATAGCTGTGATTAGTTTACTTTACCTTGTTATATTCTTGTCGATCAGACTCAGCTCCTTGTCTCCCATAACGACACGCAGCCAGCGTTAACTGTCCGTTATTTAGCCCTTTGTACTGTGGACTGTGTAACCGTGAAACATCTAGTCTGCAAAATAATGAACCTGCTGTCATATTAGGCCCAATGTGCAGAAAACTCGCCAACACATCTCGAAGCTCTTTCGCTAGCTAAGTTAACCTAGCAGCCTAGCAAAAGTTTACTAGCGATCGAGTTCAGGAGGCAAACTATTGATAAAGCACAGTTACAAAAGCTGGAACAGCCAAAAAGTGTAGTGTTGTATTTTCTAACAGACAAAACGAGTTTGTTAAAACATTTGTTGTTGTTTTTAGCCTTTCTTCTGTCGAGTTGAAATAGCCGCTTCTGGCAAAGCACTTCCTGTTTGCATGACGTAGATACGGTAACATCCGGGAAGTCTGCAAAGCCTATTGAAAGAGGCAGATCACGTGTTATGAACGCGTCATATCATTGGAGTACAACATTAGCACGTTATAGCCCATACCATAGACATACACACAGACCTTCAACCGACCACTGCTTTTTAGATTAGTTTGATAAATTTTGGTGAGGAAAAACTGGCATGGAGATAATCTATTAAGGCACATGAATGAATGTTCTATGGGTACCCACCAGTCTCACCTACAGACTTGCCCACTCTATGATAATCACATGCAGTTTGGAGCAGAAACCATGCAGTTTTTATTTTCACTAGGCCTGAACAATGATTTAAAAGTTTTAATCGTAATTAATGTCATGATTTCCCCGATTAAAGTGCCATAACATTTGTTGTGCAAACACTTTCACCATCAGCATTTTTATACCGTAGCAGTTACATTAAATATTTAGTGTAAATCTCAATTTAAACATGAAAGCAAATTATAAGTCACCGCCATAGCATTCACGCACATACATGTACACGTCCACAAGAGATGAGATGAGATGATTAACTGTAAAGGATGATATTAATTAGGATTTGTATGATATTTAATTTTACTCTGTAAACTTCCAGAAACTCCTGCAGCACCTGAATGCATCTCCAGACTAAAGAGAAACACACTGTGACCGCCTTATTAATTATTGATACTTGCTATTTGCAGCAAACTCATTCTCAGTATTGCCATTATGATTATTTGTTTCCACCTGCTTACAGCATGTTATTTCCATGGCTTTTTGGCTGATGGACACTCAGGACCTCTCCAAACTCTAAAGAAAAGAGGCCTCTTATGTCTGATAGTTCTCACCAATACTAACAATACTGTTAATATTGTGTCTGTCTGTCTGTCAGCAGGATTATTACAGAGAGCTCTCAGTTCATGGCTGGACTGCCTCACTGTATTTACCAAAGAGGCATTATTATGCACTGTTATCCTAATGTGTATGGAGGACCACAAAAGTCTAAATAAATATGCCATTAAATGTACCAAAAATTATATTGACAATACCTGTAGGCATTAATTAATTGATCAAATGTGACATACATTGATATTTCTGTTTTAATTTGCTTTATTTATTTATTTATTTATTTATTTACATTTGTATTAATTCTCCAATCCATCTAATCTTCTATTAATTTCCCCATTCATCTAATCACTTTGATCAGCTTTTACATTTTTTTATTTTTGCATTTATTTTAAATGTATTTATTCATTATTTATTCGTCCCCTCTTCTGGGGGGTCTTCCAGGATTAGGCCTGTCCTGCCCTGGGTTAACCACTCAGGTGGGTCCCATCCCTCAGTAGCTGGTTCATCTGTGCTGCTAGGCGTTCATGGAGAGCAGTTAGCTTCTTCAGCCAGTATGCATGGATCATATCGGGGCCCAGTGCTATCCAGCTCTTCATCTTTGACACTCTTTCTTGGATGTCTGCCATTGAGACGGATACTGGGAGGTTGCCATGGTCAGCTCTTAGGTCTACTAACCATTGGTGTTGTGTGATGCCTCCCTTTCCCATACGTCCTTCCAGTACTTTTCTGTCTCAGATCTTGGTGGGTCTGACCAGTTGTTGTTTCCCTACCACTGAGAATACACCTTGGCAGGTTCAGTGGAGAACATCTTGTTTATTCTGCTGGCCTCTACCTCCTTGGTGTATCTCTTCAGCCGGGTGGCCAGAGCTGTTAATCACTGTTTGGCAGTTTCAAGTGCCTCAGGTATGGAGAGTTTGTTGTACTTCCTGGGTGCCCCTTTATTCACCATGTTCCCTTTATGCAGCTCTGCTAGCTTGCTAACTTCTTTCCATGTTGCCCTTATCTTAGTCTCCAAGTAACCATTGGTCCCACATTCATTGCAAGTATCCCCTCTCTCTGGAATTGCTTGTATAGTAACATTCCAACAGCTCTGTATTTTCCGCCCTCGTCCAGGTATGTCTTGATCCCACAGCCCATTTCTCATCAGGGGGCCCTGGTTCCCTAGCACCTGACTCAGACCTTGCTGACCCAGGCGACATCCGAGCTGGTATGACTCATTACCGTGTTAATTCATGTCCTGAGGTAGGCCTGCTAGCATTAAGGATCTTGCCTAAGAACCCTCACTGGAGGGTGATGTTGTCCTGGCCGGGATTCAAACCCCGGTCTCCAAGTCAGTGTCACAAACCACTGTATTGGCCAAAGCTACATAGGAGTAATGGACACAATATGCTTATTTTATAAGTGCAAATGGTCCATCTGTAGATTTGATTTATATAGCAAATTATTTTATGGACCCCCTGACAGAGTGCCACCAACCCCTGGCGGTCCCCCAACCCCACTTTGAGAATCACTGGTATACAGTATGTTTAATAAAACCAATCTCCAAACCTGAATTTCATTTTACTGGCATTTGACCTCTACATTAAACTCTTGGAAGTGTCATGCACACAAACAAATATGTGACACATTGTATTCAGTAAGTAGTGTGACTGGAAATAAGTGGAGAAAAATAGTGCAAAGAGTTAGAGGAACCATAGCTGATGACTGAAGGTTTTGCTATTTGTGAATTATTCATAGAGGAATATGTTAAATATATAGTAAATGGCTCATTTTTTGTGTTTATCTTGTTTATTGTTTTCATAATAAAGGAATACATACATAAACACAAGAGTTGGTGATTACACAAAGGACATTGCAGTTATCCTGACAAAGGTTTTTGACATATGACTTACAGTCTGTGAAACAAAGCCTGCTGCTAGTTGTGCATCCTTGCTCAAGTATAGTTAATCACAGATGTATTATAAAGATCCCGACCCCTATTATACTCCTAATTCCTCCAGCAGCTACAGGCCGGTGATTGATTCAGTTCATCACGCACTGAACATTGTCCATATTAGAGGAGCTGCATGACTGATCATTGTTCTCACTGGCCGCCAGCCAGCAATGATGGAACCAATTACACCTGCAGCCCAGCCGATGGCCCTCCTTAACCTGTGAAAATGATGATCTGGTGCTAATGAAGTGAGTGAATTTGAAATGCCATCTGCTGCTGCCGCACCACCACTTATCGCTCATAAGTTTTCAAGGGCACTGTATTCAAAAAAATGTGATGAATATTCTCATAGGCGATTACAGAATAGGACTAACGTTTAGGAATGCTATAATTAAACATGAGTGGAGGATTTGTACATTTACATCATTGTGTGCCTTTATTTTCACCTCACTTCTTCCATTTGTTCTGAAAGTGGACTGAAGGTGGAGAGAAAAGTTACTCAGAAGTAAAAGCTGAGTTTCAGTCTGGCAGTGAATTTGCAATGCTATTTCTGTTATTATGAAGACCCGACAGCTAGAGGCACTGTAGTGTTGTATTAGGCACAGTAACAATGACAATGCTAACATACAGATGCTAAGACGGTATAATGTTTACCAGGTTTACCATCTTAGTTTAGCGTGTCAGCGTTTGCTAGAACAGCCATTTAGATTGTTGTCAGGCTATTAAATAATAGTATTATCAGACAGTCGCTATAAGCCCCATAGCTGTGGGTCAAAAGGGGCCCACTAAGTAGGTTTTATCATCAATTCACATGGTAGATCACTGGAAGAAGGTATAAAAGGACATGAATGTGACCTTTAGTGACTGTAGTAATCATGACAGGAACAGAAGTCAGACGTCAGGTTTTGCAGTATAGATGTTGTGAAACTCCATAAGGCCTGGAGGTTGGGGATGATGGATGATGCATGGATGACACAATACACAGTTTTCACCCAGAGGACCGGAGCTCACATCCTGTGTAAGACCCAAAACATGGAGTTGTGTTTGTAGTTATTTTAACCCAAAACACAATGTTTTTCCCTGAACCAAACTATTTTTTGCCTTGACCTAAAGAAGTTGTTTTATTTGTGTTCAAAACGTAAAATTTAATTGAAGTTTATAACCTTAACATAACTTAAACAACATTAACTTACTTTAAAACGCTGATTTTAAGTTTCACTTTCACTTTTACAATGTAGCAGGCGTAGTAGGCCCCTAATGACCCACATCTATGGTGCTTATAGCAACTGATAACGCCTGTTTAATGACCTAATAACAGTTGAATACGGTTGCTAGTACTACACACAAAATACAGCTGAAGCTGATGGCAATGTCATAAACTTTTGGTCATAAATGAAAGCATTGGGCAAATTAAACGTATTAATATATTAATATTATCATCACAATTAATTCTGAGAGACAAAATACTGTATCTACATCCTTTACGTAACAGGACCAGTGTAGCATTTTAATGAATTAATCAAATAGTATATAATATTCATAACCATATATTCATTAGTGTATGATCAAGAAGTGTTGTGTTTTCATTAGATTTGAATGAGCAGCCTTCATATTTACACAAGCAGGTCCTCTTCCCGGAGACCACCATGCTGCTCCGCTATGTTTCTACGGTTGCCCAGAACGGACAAAGCAAACTTTTCCTGCCTGAACTGGAGATGAGAACGCTACTCGCTCCCCTAGCACTCTCTCTCTCGCTTCACCACTCACTTCCCACATACACACAACACTGGCTCCACTGCAGCTTTCTTTCATCTGAGCAAAATTTCATGCATCCATAATGTATTTGTTGAGATATTTCAGTCTAGACAGACAGACCCACAGCCATGTTGCTAAAAATGTTTGGAGGCTGGAGGGAAAAGTGAACTTTAAGTTTAGTCAGGTAGATGCTGCTCCTCATGTCATACAAGGTTAATAACATAAAAGATCGTTGAAGTTGTTTATCAGTCAGTGAAAATAAACTGAGCTGAAAACCCCCACAGAAACATAGAGTAGGTTTTTTTTTTAACCACTGATTGTACGTGAAAATGAAAGCCACAACACTTAAAGGCTTTTTTTTTGGGAGGAACGGGTTTATTTCAAAAACGGCTATCATCCATAGCTGTACAACAGATGCAATGAATACAAATGATCCATAATAATAGCCACATTTTAAACATGCTGATAGTAAAAAATAGTCATCTTTCTTTAACCATAAACAGAATGTAAACAAAATGCATCTCATCATGTATAACGAACGATAAACATGATGATGCATACAACACTGTGTGGAGACACTGTGAATAAATTACACATAATGTGCACATTTCAGCAAAATGTCCGAATAAAACAAGTGTTCCTCTTACATTCATATTTAGCTCTCTGCCAGCGTCGCGGCTCATCACAGTTTTCAACGCACAGAAACAGAACAAACATTACAACAAAAGAAGGTGTTTCATGGTTTCATCTTGTATGTTTATGCATCTTGTATGTTTATGCACAATACAGACCATAAAATATCACCTTATTTTCTCAGAAAGGCAATCAGCTTGAAGGGAAATACTCTGCAGTTGATCTTGCAGTAAGTCTGGAGAATATTCATAACCAGCTTTTAGATGACGTACACATGAGGAGTGTCATGTTTTAATGAGGTAAACAAGCAAAAAAAAACAAAACAAAAACAAAGTCTGAAAATTCTTCCTTTGCTGTCAGTCACTCCCGTCATTACTTTCCTTTAATTTCAAATACACCTTCTTGATCAAGAAGGTTTAGCTGGCATCTGTTCTCCCAGCTTCTAATTGTAGGCTCCTTTCTCCCCCAACTCAAAAAAACCTGAAAAAATGAAAATTCATTATTGCCTTTCAAAGCTAAAAACCTACATGATGAGCTACTTTATCTAAAAGATTTCCCTGTGAGGTGAAAACAAAGCAGGCTGTGAGTAACATTAAAATAAACTAATACTTCTGATATTACCTACTGAGTTATCCACCTGAGGACAAACAGTTCATCATTTTAACGACCCATCATGTTCAGAGCGGCTGAAAAAGATTTCCGCTATCGGGCACTCAAGGACAGCATGGAGGAAATGTCAGCCACGAGGCAAATTAAATCTCAAAGCTATTTGTTCATACTAAAAAAATCAGGGGATTTAAATGTCGTGTGATGGAAAGTGCAGATGAGACGGAGTCGTATCTGTGCGGCTGCTCAGTCAGTCATCAGTGATAACTGCACAGAAGCTGCCTCTTCCTCACGCTGCAAGACGGAGGGTTTGACAGGCCATTTAGCAGACGGGATCAACAGCGTTTCACTCGGCTCAAAAGTGGAAAAATAAGCTGAAGATTTTTTGAGTCGCTGTTGCTGCTGGAAAGTGGCACTGTGCTCAATACACTGTTGCTCTGACATCTCTCCATTGACATGTATATGTACTGTGTGAACAACAGAGTGTAAAACTGAATTTCCCCACTGTGGGACTAATAAAGGAATATCTTTCTTTCTTTCTTTTCTTTCTTTTAAATGTCTATTCTCAAAAGGAAATGCTGGTTTGTTTCCATATAAATGAAGAATTATCCCCTTTTAAGCAGAGATTAAATACTGACCTTACTCAGTTGTCAATGTCCGATAAGTGGTTCTCTATCTGCATTTAAAAGAGATAAACACAGAGACATCAGTGAGATAAATATCCATTCTTATAAATGGTCCTTCTTCAAATCATTTTTTAAAATTAAATTTAAGTTTGCTGCCTTTGACAGACACTTCTGTCTTTAGGAGGCTCAGTCTTGAAGCTAGAGTGATGCTGGTACCAAATAAAACTAGACAGGAATCCATTGTTACTAACCCTGGTATGCTAGCATGTTGGGAAGGAGGCTAAATAACGCTCCGAAGTTTGACTAAAATTTGGCAAAGAAAAACTGACATGGAAATGTTCAAATGGGTCCCTTGACCTCTACCTCAAGATGTGTGAATAAAAATGATTTCTATGGGTACTCACAAGTCTCCATTTTACAGACATCACCGCTTTATGATAATCACATAGTTTTTTTTTTAATGCAGTACAAATGTGTTATTTTCTCCTATTCTAAAATGTTGTATTTGAATATTTCTGCACACAGGTTTCCCTCAACAGTGTTGAATTACATAATTTGGGTATCACTGTAGTCGAGACTCTTTCTAGATCCAATGAGCCCAAATGTGTGCATGTGTGATGATGTTAGTCCCATAGCAGCCATTTGATTGTAGTGAGACCATTTTTTGTCAAAAGTTTTTGATACCTGATCTCAAAACATTTGGAGGGTTTATTATTGTTGATTTTTGTTTTGTTTTTGTATTGATTATAATTGTTATTATTATTGATAATTTTTTCGCAATTTTTGAGTGGTAAAAAATTATTAAATTTAGCACCAAATCTGTGTAACAAATGGGATCAACCCCAAAATTGCTCTAAAAACTTCTGAGACATAATAATACATAGGAGTGGATAACATACTCATAATGTTCTAAACCCTTTTACACTTTTGCAATTTATTTTAATTAATTATTTTAATTTTTTTAATTAATAAGAAGAACTCCACAGTGCTGAGCTGCATCTCAAATTCACCCTCAGCTTCCCAGCTTTCACATGATGTACACCACTTCTATATGTCATCTATTGCTGACCTGCTATCTCCCCCTAAATACTCGCTGTACCCCCTAAAGAAGCCCAAAACGGGTTTATGTGTGCCTCTTAGGGTTAAAATACCACATGGATGGCCTTTTCATAAGGTACCAATCACAAATTACCAGAATAAACGAATGTAGAACTGCTTTTAAAGTTACTAAAAAACAAAGAGTTATTATACTACTGGAACATATTGATTAGTTATCATAATTTTCCACAATAAATGAGGACACAAAAAGGTATGAATAGATAAAGATATACTGTAAGATAAGATAAGATAAGATGAACCTTTATTAATCCCCGGAGGGAAATTTGGGATAGATATATAGATATAGATACAAACAAAGAGAAAACGTTAAGGAAAAGACAGTTCATTATTCTCTCATACATGAGCTACATTTCTTCATCAGAAAGTATTCAATCACTGATTAACAGTTGATGCCTCAGATTTTTTTCATTGAAGAGCAATAAAATAATTCTTTTGGCTCCTTATTGAGACAGTAAACGTCTACTTGACGTACTCACCATGTCGCTGGTGCCTTCATCTTCAAAGTCGTCTTCGCCTCCGTCCGTCATCTCCCCCGCCTCCACCTCGGCTGTCCCCACCGCCTCCTCTCCACCGGACAGGTCCGCTGTGTCACCATGGAGACATTCACACATCTCGTCTTGTTTCCTCTGCATGTCTGTGAAAAGAGAGACTGGCAGTTAACATCAGAGCATAATAGATTTATTGAACTGACATTTTACTAATGGAATAATCTCTCACACAAGCCGCTCTCTAAAGCTTTAATATTTTCTGTATCACTTTGCACTGTGTGTCTTTCATTCCCCATGTATATATGCAGCAGACGCGTCCTCCCATCTGTCGAATCTTACCGCCGTCAGAGCGATGTTGCCTCTCAATCCTATCCAGCCTTCCCAGCAGTGAGTCAATCTTGGTCTTGATCTGTGACAGCTCCTTCTTGATTGTTAGGAGCTGGTCTGTCTTCACTGTGAGCATACATAAATAAAGTTTAAAAAGCATAATTAATGTGATGTTTGACAAAGAGACAGACACGGTTACAACAGCCACTGCACTGCTCAGACACGTCTCAAAGGGCGAGTTTGTTGCCAGAAATGTGGCTGAGGCCCAATTAGAGAATGGGCGTACGAATGGAAGCCAAAGTTTATGATATATTTTGCTTGTGTTGCTTTATGTGGAGAATACAGATTAGTATATGTGAGAGTACAAGCAGTGAAAAGGAAACTGTTTGCGCTTTCATCCAATCATGATAATCTGAATCTTATTTTCACAGTTTTGGCCATCATTCCTATCAGTAATAATAACACCATACTAAAGGAATGTTGGACATTTTTTGAAATGCGCTTATTCACTTTCTAGCTGAGACATCTGGAAGTTGCTGGTAGGTTGATTTTGTAACCTACAGCCAGGCTAGCTGATTCCCCGTCTCCAGTCTTTAAACTAAGCTAAGCTAACCAGCTGCAGCCTTATATTTAACAGACACACACAAGAATGTCATAAATCTCATATAACTCTCTACAAGAAAGCAAATAAGCATATTTCTCAAAATGTCAAACTATTGATAGATTATTTTTGGACACTTAGGAACAGGGCAGCAAGATTTACACACAAGCTGACCAAGCTGATTTGGCAAATGTGTTAGCAGCATAGCCTGTATATAAGAAGTGGATGTAGTGACATCTTTCATTGGTTTGTGGACTACAGTTTTGGAGCTTTGAGTTTGGCATCCCGCCATGTTGGTTTTTTGCAACCAGAAGTGACATGAGAGGTGGAGCTAAGTGCAACCGAACGCTGAATAAGACATTTTTAGGCAACCAAAATGTTACAATTAACTTTATTGAACTGAAAACACACTGTGAAAGGGTTAAAGTTGTACGACAAAAGCACAGACAATGCCGTGGTAGAGACCTGTCAATCACAAGGTAGACATGCCCTAAATCATACCCTGCTTTATGGACTATTTGACTCTAAATGGGACCATAATTTACTAAATGAGCATCATGCTGTATTGAAGAAGACCTGAAACTAGCAATTGAGACCATAAACTCATGTTTACAATGTTTACTGAGGTAATAAATCAAGTGAGAAGTTGGCTCATTTTCTCATAGACTTCTATACAATCAGACTTCTTTTTGAAACCAGAGGAGTTGTTTTAAACAAAGAGATTAATACAACCATTTTAGGTAGCTCACTTGCAGGTTTACCTCCAAATAAAGTGGTTAAAATAATCTCGCAAATGTTGGCTTATTTACAACCTGTGTAGAGCTGAAACAATTAGTCAATTAATCTATTAATTCATCAATAGTCAGTGAATGTAATTAAGTCCTATTTCAAAAGAAAATGCAGAAAAAATAAATTGTTTCAGTTTCTTAAATGTGAAGATTTGTTGCTTTTCTTTGTCATCAGTGACTGCAAACAAAACTTTTTCAGGGGGTTAGTTGGAAAACTGTGATGGGTATTTTTCATTATTTTCTGAAAGTTTACAGACTAAATGATTCAGCAATTAATTGAGAAAATTGTTAGTAAATTAATCTAAAATAAATAATAATTAATTGAAGCTCTAAACCTGTCTGATCATAATGTCTAACTTCTTGGCTTTCGTACCCGGCTGCCATGTTTCCAGAGCTCATCAATCACTTTGGTGAGTACATTCTTATCACAGCTGATATAAATAATGGACAAAACAACAAAAATAAGCCCCAAGATGTAATAAACTGGGATTTTCCTTTAAACAAAGCAGGAAAAAGTGAGTTAGAGGAACAAAAATGGACAAAGAGAACATACGTTTAGGGACTGTGATGGAAGAGCCGACATTGAGCGCTCGGGAGGAGGAAGAGGAGGAGGAGGAAGAACAGGCCCTGACTGCAAAGGAGGATTTGGCTCTGCGTGTGGACGGGACGACTAGCCGCGAGCGTTTGATGGGGATCACAGCACGGGTCGGGGGCACTACACGACCGTGGTATTCAAAGAGTCTGAAGACACATGAGAAATATAATTGCAGCAATCTTAGCAACAATAGAAAGGTATTACAGTGCAGAAAAATACATTTTTTTAAAGCAGGGAAAGGTATTTATGTACTTATTATGGGCACTGAGTGTGTCATCAAGCTGGTATTTTTGTTTTCAGGAATCACTCCTGCGGTCTCTAGATGTTGTTATTCGAACAACACTTACAAATCACCTAATAGACATGCTGCAAAAGATGTCTGAATGATAGAGGTACAATACTAAACAGTGCCACAGCCATTCAATAAAATCCTGTTCCTTGTTGCCTACAACACATCAAATTGCCAAAATAGCAATAATGACTCAAAGTTGAAGGATTCAACTCTCATCAGAGATATTGCAAAATAGAGGAAGTAAACAATCCAATGAAAATGTCAGAAGGAAGATACATTCTCTGCCTTGCCAGCGTAAATGACCAGCCGGGGGACTATCTGACATTCAGTACTCGCCTATGCGGATAAAAGCATCATTAGTAAATCCAACAGAGAGGAATAAAAGCCTCCCCAATATGACATTCATTATGCCTATGATAATGTAGTTACTTTGCCTCAGATGGAAATGAGGCTATTCTGTTCAAAACTCATCTTTATCCAAATAGCTGTCTCTGATATGGGAAGAAAGGAGGATGAACACTGAAGGGCAAACTACCAGGAGGAGAGGGACATGAAAAAAACAATGTGGGGAGTTAAAAAGGACAAATTACAGTCAGACTGTGCTGCTGTTTCCCGCCAGATAATCTTTTTTTTTGTACGTACCTGCTGTAGAAATCATCTCTGTAGTAGTCATAGTCAAACTCGTAGCCACTGTGAAGATAAAACAGACAATTTTAAATTTTTCTCTGACAGTGTTAAATGCATACGTTTTGTGTGTGTGTGTGTGTGTGTGTGTGTATGTGTGTGTGTGTGTGTGTGTGTGTGTGTGTGTGTGTGTTGTGTGTGTGTGTTTGAGCTACGGTAACTGTCATTATCTGTCACCAGCAAAGAGTATAGAAGCAAAGAAGTGAAACTCTGGTGCTTTTTCGACAATGGCCGATAGGTGGCGCGGTGATAGCACGGCCGCCATTTTGGACCGAAAACGACCTTCAGTCCTTTAACGTGGATGTAAAAAGAGACATCTGTAAATCAGAGGATAATCTTTTTCAAGGTAAATCAACTCCCCAGTACAAACATTTAAACAGCCCTCATTTAATCATTATGTCCTAAAAGTTGTAACATTCTCTAACAGCCAAATCCAGAGTTATTTGGGAAGCGGCTGGGTAAATAACCTTAATATATAAATAATTAAGTAAACAGTTTTAATTGTATGCATATCTATAATACTTTTATTGTTCAACACAGGCCATTTTGGTAGAGACATTTAATTATGACCGTAGAATATAAATAATTTAATTTACTTTTGTGTGGCACTTTGTAGGGGGACGTTTAACTGGTGTCATCATGGTAGTCAACTGGTTTACAGTCCAAAATGGCGGAGGCATAGCTCTGCTGCTGGGCGCTGCTGTTGCAGTGGAACATGAAATTGACCTTCACTTCTCAGCAATATATATTGTTTGTCACCATCTGTCAATCATACCCACATAAAGCGAAGCTGACAGAAGCAAAGGGGCGATATATTACAAAATTAATGGAATAAATGCAACTGGCAGAGGTAAAAAGCTAACATTAGCTTATAAACAAACTCCACCACGATCGCATGAATGTGAGTTCACACAACGAGGCTGTAAAGGCGATGTGTTGCATGATGACGTTTAGCAGTCTCATTTAGCCACTTGTTAGCAACTGCTTTTAAGGCATGGAAAGGCCTCAAACTTCACCAGACAGATATTTACTGACATATTTTACCTCATAAAACAAAACGTACCATTAGGACTCATTCGTGTAACACTCTAGGCTACAGCAAGCAGCTGATTAGCTTAGCTTAGCATATAGACTGCAAACCGGAAAACTGCCAGTCTGGCTCTGTTTGTAATGTTGACAATTTGCCGACCAGCACCTCTAAAGATCACTAATTACCATTAACTGATGTTGTTTGTTTAAGAATTTAGGAGTAAAAACAACAGTTTGCCATGTTATGATGGGTTTACAATAGCTCCTGACTGAGAACAGAATAGCCTTTATGCTAAGCTAACTGCCATCATTTTTAGATGTCAGTTATTGCACCAATTTATTAGATGAGATATAATGTGTAAATTAGTGAGCTTTAGAGGTGCTGGTAAGCATTACAATCAGACAGTGCCAGGCTAGCTGTCTTTGTGCTAAGCTAAGCTAACTAGCTGCTGACGGTAGCTACATATTTACTGTATAGATATGAGAGTGGCATTTTTTTTTAAAGATGAGTTATTATAATCCTGAAAATATCAAACTATTGCTTTAAATGTAAAGAAACCAACAGCTGATTAGCTTAGCTTAGCATACAGACTGAAAACAGGGGAAACAGCTAGCCTGGCTCTGTGACTGTAGAAAGTAACTTCTTTGTATAACTGCTTATAAGGCCTTAACATATAATTTTTACAATTTAGTTTTTGTACAGATTAACATAATGTTACCATACTAATTAATGAACTTTAGAGATGTTGGTAGGTGGATGTTGTTAAAGAGCCAGGCCAGCTGTTTTCTCCTGTTTCCAGTCTTTATGCTAAGCTAACCATGTCCAGGCTCCAGCTTCATATCATACAGACATGAGATTAATATCAATCATGTCATCTAACTCTCAAGTAAGTGAATGGCTAATTCCCCCAAATTCCTTTAAAGGCTGTAATGAACAGCTATTGTGTATTTGTTTGGGTCTGTTAAGATGTCAGCCATGTCACTTCTTGTGCTCTGGTTTTTCTTTGCTTCCAACAAAACACAACAATGTCGACAAAGAGCGAATGTGTAATAACAGATGCTGATAGCACAGTTAGGGAATTGGCTATTTCTCCAGAAGGACCCGACCAGACAGCAGAATAAGCACGGTAGGAAAACTAAGTCAGAAAAGCAATATCCGACTGCTGCAGTAAAATAAGACACAAGGGTTTAACACAGACCTGTAGAGGGACGAGAGAGGCCTCTTGGAGCCCATCTTAGGCCTGTATGGTTTTGGCTCTCCTGCCATGTTGATATCTGCATATAAAATGAAAATCAGTGTCATGATGTGATACAGTAGCAGCGTATAATAATCAGAAAACATCCTGAATATACATTAATAAAAAAGGCTGCAGCTACAATGAAATTCTGTCTAAAATAAGGGTGTTGAATGAATCTCTGGATATGGGGGGCCCCTTCCTCTTTTCTCCCCCTTATCACTACTTACCCCCCCCACCCACCCTTCTCAAAAATAATTAAAATTTTTTTTTCCCTCATTTCTCCTTCACTTTTTCTCTTCCCCCAATTTTTCCCCACTCCTTTTTATATTTATATTATCTTTTAATCACAAAACCCAAAAAACCCTTTTTACCCCCCCCCCAAAAATGAATTTAACACAATTTTAATTTTAACTCCCTCAACAAAAAAATTTTATTTATTTATTAATATTGTATAAAATAACAAAAAAAAAAATAAAGTTAAAATCCGACCCCAGGTGGACTCCAACCCCAAATCCAAAGCAAGGGGTCAGGGCAAAAACAAAATCCTTTTTTTCAAAAAAAAGGTCTTTACACAAAAAAAAAATCAACAAGGCAAAAAAAATTAAATCAGCGGGCTAAAGGCAAAGTCAAAAAATACAAGCTGTGGTCAAAACACTAGGAATCGGAAACACGAGAAATTGCGGACGCCACAACAGAGACGAACGGCACAGGAGGAAAAGGGAGGACACATTATAACAGGGGGAGGTGGAAACAACACAGGGAACACAACGGCAGGGGAGACCGACGCAGGGACAGGAAAACGACGGGGGGGGCCAACGGGGCAGGAGACAACAGGGCAGGGAGGAAGTGAACTGCAACGAGAGGAGAGGTAGAATGCAAACAAAACAGGAAGTGCGCCAAAAAAAGCATGCAACCGGAAACAAAATAACATTAACCCACAACCCCCCTAGACGGCCCTACGCCCAGGACGCCAGCCCAAAAACCTAGTTAGGACCAATTTTTCAAACCCACACCCCCCTCCGACCCTTCCCAGCCACATCACCCCCCCCCCCACTCCAGCGGCGCTTACTTAAGCCGGGCTCCTCAATACCCGGGGGACCGAGGGACCAGGGCGCGACGCGGCACCACCCAGAAGAGACCCACATTTTGCACTCACACGACACGAAAAACTTCACACGGGGGCCGACAACCAAGCAAGTTCTTACACAGGGGGCAGACTCGGCGGACACCAACCACCCCGGGGAGGGGGAGCGGGTGCCGCCCACAGCCACCTCTAAACGTGCCGTTTCCCAACCTCACCCCTCCAACGCACTCAGCAGCGGCCGAGGGAACGGAAGACCCCCCAGTCGGGGAACAGGGGGGTTGGAGCCGATGCACACGGAGGGGAGAGACCTGAAAAACACGGCAACGATTGGCGATTCCACCCACAACAAAGACCAGGAGACCGGGTTCTTCCACGGCACCAACCCGTCCCACCTCCCTCCATTTCTCCGGGTGAGCCCGGACAGACACAGACCCCCAAAAGAGCAAACTCCTTCCAGACCCGGAATCCCCCTCCGACCCACCCCGGAAGCCATGGACGGACATTAACACCCCTCCCGTTCTTTCCGGAGTTTGGAGAGCAATAAATGAACCATTTAGAAACGCCACCACTAGACGGGGACCCAGGGAACCCAGCACAAGTCCAGGGAGACGGCCCAGAGGACGGAAGGGGCTGCAGCAGCCGGCAGGGGCGATGAGAAGGTTACACGGGCACACACCGACAGCTAGACAACCCAATTCTCTCTCCATCCCCCACCAAACCTCTCTTTCCACGAACGGGTGCGACGGCCCGGGGCCGATCGGTGTGCCCAGGGACACCCGACGGAGAGACAGACAAAAGTCTTTATTGACACCCCTCGGGTGTAACCTTGACGGCCCTCCTACTTCCCTCTCGATTCCCCACTCACGCTCCCACCACGCGGGATGATGGGGAGGGACCCAGGGAGTGTCCACCAGTCAAACAGTCTGGGGGCGCGGGTCCCATTCTTTATCCCGGCCGGAAGGGAAAAGTCAAAACGTAAAAACAGGGCCCACCTAGCTTGCCTGGAGTAGCTTTTGCGGAGCGGAACGGGGTCTTATGGTCCCACCCAAGAAACAATTCCCCCCCCCCCCCCACCCAATCCCCCACTCCTCCAGCGCATATGTGCTGTCAGAAGTTCCCTGTTTCCGAATCACCTCTCGCCCCCTGGGTAGGCACGGGGTGAACATTCCTCCTAACACCCACCACATCCACCCCACCTCCCCACAGGGCGGAGGGGCGACAACCCCGCTGGGCGACGCACCAGCCCAACACGGACTCAGCGCGCGGGCCGCAAAGAACAACCAACCGCAATTCAACCCCAGCCCACCACCGCGGGGGGGAGGCCGCCCCCGGAAGAGCCTGCCGGCCCATGCCCCCCCCCCCCCCCCCCCCCCCCCCCCCCCAAACCCCCCCCCCCCCCCCCCCCCCCCCCACCCCCCCCCCCCCCCCCCCCCCCACCCCCCAAAAACCCCCCCCCCCAAAAAAAAAAAAAACACAACCCCCCCCCCCCCCCAAAAAAAAACCCCCCCCCAAAAAAAAAAAACCCCCCCCCCAAACTACGCCCTCCACACGACAAAGATTCAAACCGCTTTAACTATAACTCATTTAAAATTCTCCCAGATAATACTATCAAAATTGGGATAACACACGTAACCACGTAAACTGGGCTGTCAAAGTTAACTCGATAAAGAGTTAATGAAAATTTATTATCGTTAATCAGTTTTACTTCTTGAAAGGGGAAAAGCTATCCCCCCTCAGCTGCCCCCCCCCCCCTCCCCACATCGCGTACAACCTCACTGAATCTCTAGTCAACATAGTTAACTCTTCCCAAGGTGGAACCAGACTTAGTTTTAACAAACGAGATTAGATACTGGTATCATTTGAAACTACAAAACCTAAAGGATCCATTAGTACCACCAACTGACAGAGTGTAATATAAACACATTGTAAATTTGACCTAAAACATGAGAACAGAAATTGTAGATGTGATGATACAGTGTGTGAAACACGTTTTGTTTGAATGTAAGCATAAAGATTTACAGGAAAAAATACTTGCCTATTGTACAGTTCAAACACTGCATCCATGTCTAAATGCCGTTTGTTATTACAGCCTAAAAAAGTGCCTTCTGGAAGAAGCTTTGGTCTCTGTTTAATTCATGTTGCGCCTCATTCCTCCAGGGTACCATGCCAGTATTATATCATCATTGTAGAGCTGCAATGATTAGTCTGGGAGTCAATAAAGTCATTTATCAAGCAAAACGTCTCATCATTCTTTGGTTCAAGCTCATATGTCAGCATTTGCTGCTTATCTCTATTTTAAATGATTCAGTTTGTGGACATGACATTTGAAGACGTCATCTTGGGCTTTGGGAAATATTAGTCAACTTTTTTTCTTTAACCATTTTCTGACATTTTATAGACCAAACAACTAATTGATTAATCAAAATATAATCAACAGATTAATGAACAATAAAAATATAGTCCTTCCACTGGGAACTTGTGATGAGCATTTTCACAATTTTCTGACATGTTACAGACAAAATGATTAATAAATAAATTTAGAAAATCAGAGCTAGATGATTAGATAATGAAAATAACTTAACTGTAGCCATATATTTCTGTATAGTGCATATTGTTTGGACTCCATACAATGCAATCTCGGTCAATAAAATCTGAATCTTATCTTTTCAGACAGTAATAATCTTGTTTGTAGCTCAACCACTACACATTTCATTTCACAGTCAACAGACTACATAAATGCATGAGGAACACATATTTCTCCATTTTTAAATGAAAACAACTCATAAGTTACATGTTTTTGTGTTTTTTTTTTGACAAATAAAACCACCAAGAGCAACTTTCAGTACCCAAACTTTGGGAGATGAGGGACTCCACTAATTAGAGGATCTACTTTTGCGGAGAAAAACAGTGCAAGGTGAGATTAGAGGAAGAGTTATTTCTGACAAACGCTGGAGGCCTGAGTCGCTCTAAATCACTTCTCAGATACGGACACAAGAGACAGACTTCATTCTCACTGTCGACTAAATTTCACCTCTTGGCAACCTCACACATTCGTCCTCCCATCTCAGAGAAATGGATTTCATGTGGGCATTACTTCACTCAAGGCTGAATCTTTGCATTGAAGCCCTGCAGTCAATGTTGTAGGAAGGTGCCACAAGGTGAGACGTTCACTTTTAGAGCTAGAGGCACATATATTATATGAAACTAGAAACCACTGATAACAACCATGTCATGCTAGCTTGTTGGGAAGGAGACTAAATAATGCTACAAATTTAGGCAAAAAATGGCAAAGGAAAACTGGCATGGCCATTTTCACAGGGCTCCTTCAACATGTGTGAATGAAAATGGTTTCTATGGGTACCCACAAGTGTCCCCTTTACAGACCTGCCCACTTTACGATAATAAAACCATGCCGTTTTTGGATGTAGTACAAATTTGTTATTTTCACCTATACTGGTCCTTAGACAGTCTTGGATTTACATTATTTGGGGAGCACTGTAAAGTTGAGCCCAGCTGTATTTATGTGTGATGACGTTAGTCCCCATACTAAGAAGAAGAAGATATTCCTTTATTAGTCCCGCTAGGGGAAATTCAATTTTTTCACTCTGTTAACTTATACACACACATGCACAAACAGGTCCATATACATGCAACAATTGGAGAGATGTCAGAGTGAGGGGGCTGCTCCTGACAAGCGCCCCGAGCAGTTGGGGGTTTGGTGCCTTGCTCAGGGGCACCTCGGCAGTGCCCAAGAGGTAAACTGGCACCTCTCCAGCTACCAGTTCACACTCAGTTTTTGGCCCATGTCGGGACTTGAACCGGTGACCCTCCGGTCACAAATATTTCAGTGTAATAAGGCCATTTTAAGACTTGACCTCACTGTAGAAAATGACCTGTGGTGACCTCTAGGATCATCACAACCACATGAAAAGACCTTGAGCATTCAGAGGATGGATCACTTTTCTAAGTAGATTTACAATAAAAGGGGTTTTTGAGCAGTTTCCAGAACAGAAGTGCCCAAATGCCCATTGCTAAAATGTCAAAAGTTTTTAAAACCAAATCACAGCATGGCTTTTCCAATGGTGTTCTTCAAGGTCTTGGTGTCTAAATGTGGTATTTTAGAGGGATTATTGATCATTATTATCAATTCTCAAGTAGTAAAAAAGGTTAAATTTATCACCAGATCTGAGTAAAAATTTATATCAACCCAAAAATTGCTGCAACAACTTATGATACATAATAGAGCATAGGAATGGACATCATGTATTAATAGCATAATGATCGCTTATACACTTTCACAATTTATTTTAATTAATTAGGTGATGTTTATTTCTGATTTCTGATGAGAACAACTTCACACAGCGCTGAGCTGAATCTCAAATTAATCTCCAGGTTACCAGCTTTCAGATGATGTACTGTAGTGGCAGAAATCACAAAACTATCTGTCACTGGTTCTTTTACTTAAGAGGTTCCTCATGAGAAGTCACAAAACAGGAGTCTGTAAATACTATATAACCAAAGGATTTATCCTCAGGAAACCCTGGTCTACAGTGTCCAAAACCCCAGCAGAGCAAAGTCTAAAGATGAACACAAACAGGGTATATTCATACAGTAAGGACCAATGATTGTGTATGTGTCTTTGTATTACAGATAAGGACAGTTAACTATGGCCGAAACCAGCCAGCCAGTCTCAGACAGCTGCTAAGGCATGCAGGATCGAGGTCAAATAGTTATTCTTGTGGTTGTTTTGAGAATTAGAGTTATTTAGCAGAATGAGTCGTGAATACAATACATGTTTCGCATGAGCGTATTATTATTAGCACAGAAGGCCACATCAGAGTAGAATATATCTCCACATTTAGTGTACATATTGTAACTGAGCTTCTGCTCAGTGACTGTCCACTGAGCCTAGCATATGCACCTGAGTAGCCTTAGTCATAGTAAATACACAGACAATTAATTTTACCATTACATTACACCACTTCTATGTGACATCGACTGTTGACCTACTATCTCCCCCCAAAGAACCCCTGTACCCCCCTAAAAAAGCCAAAAACTGGTCTATTGGGGGTCTCAGAGAGTGAACTGCATCAGCAACACCATTATTGTGAATTTCTACAGTACAAAATCTAAAATAATTAAAACACAACATGTTCAATATCAAATCATGGGAACAAACAATTCTTATTATTGGAAATGGTGATTAATGGATGAAAGGTTTTAAGTTTCCATCATTGTGAACTCGAAGCACTTTGTACTCCAATAAAAGACATGAATACATTGTGATGCACAAAAGAGTCTATGAAGCACAAAAACATTATAGAAGTAAACTTATTTATACTGTACTGGACCTGACTGTTGTTTCCATTATGTATTTTGTCCATCATTAAATCTAATGTCCATCATAAATAAACATCCATAAATCCACTGAGAAATCATAAAAAGACGCTCCTCACTGGAAACTGCACAATTGTGCCATAGATTGCATATAGGAAGTGGACATAGTCACCCACTGGTTTGTGGACCACCGTTTTGAAGCCTTGAGTTTGTCAGTCTGGCCGTCGCCATCTTGGTTTTTTGCAACCAGAGACACAAGAGGGTGGCTAAGTAAGTACAGTTAAACACTGAATAAGATACCTTTAAGAGACCAAAAAGGTTATAATTAACTTTCATGAACTTAACACACATTGTAAAAAGGTTAAATTTGTAAAACAAAAACACAGACAACTTCCAGACCAGACAATGCCGTCGTAGTGACCTGTCAATCACAAGGCAGCCTCACCGTAAAGCAGACACTGCTTAAATCTCAGTGGTCTACCCCCAGGTCTGGTAAGTGAAACCAGTGCTGAAGTGCCTTCAACTTGCATTCTTTCTAATGTCCAGCAGGGGGCGACTCCTCTGGTTACAAAAAGAAGTCTATGAGAAAATGAGCCTACTTCTCACTTGATTTATTACCTCAGTAAACATTGTAAACACGAGTTTATGGACTCATTTGCTAGTTTCAAGTCTTCTTCAATACAACATGATGTTCATTTAGTAAATTATGGCCCCGTTTAGAGTCAAATAGAGCATAAAGCAGGATGCTTTAGGGCGGAGCTACCTTGTGATTGACAGGTTGTTACCACAGTGCTGTCCAGTCTGGGAATTGTCTTATAACTTTAACCCTTTCACAGTGTGTTTTCAGTTCATGAAAGTTAATTGTAACACCCTGGTCACCTAAATATGCCTTATTCAGCGTTACGTTGTACTTCACTCCACACCAAAAACCAAGATGGCGATGGCCAAAATGCCGAACATGAGGCTCTAAAATGATGGTCCACAAACCAGTGGGTGACATCATGGTGACTACGTCCACTTCTAACGTACAGTCTATGGTAAATCTATTATTTCATTAACTCTTTACAATTAACAATTATACTATGCATTTTTCTTATCGTTAGTTACCTTTAAATTTTAAACAAATCTATAAATTCATTTGCAGATTGCAGATTTGATGAAACAGCAACTTTGGTTTTATACTGTTTTTGACCCAGACAAAACTTTATTAATGAACTTATCTCTAGCTGAGTCTACAGATGAACTTGTGTTGAAAGTAATTGTTAATAGAGGCCGTGAAGCTGGCAGAGGTTTGTGCTGTCTAAGCACCTGTCAGGCTCTGTGTGATGAGACTAACCAGGTGAATTAAGGTAGAAAGCATTGATTCATTTAGTAATTTAACTTCAGTGCACTGAAGCTTTCAAAGGAACACAGACAAAGATGAGCAGACAGGCTGGGAACCTTTTATCGGTTTAAGGGCCTTGAGACAACTGGGACATTATGCAAACAAGGATTGCAAGTCAATGTTAGGACAGATTTCGTAACATCGTTTTCACTTAGTAAAAATACGAGAAACAATGAAATCCCTTTCAGATGCATTAGCAGTCCACTGTGACTCGTCGCCACATGGCTCTAGTCATGACTGACAGCCCTTTCTAGCTGCCGAGAGCCCTACTGAGCTAAAGCAGGCTGGTGTCACTGCATTTAGTCTGTCGGCTTGTCAGCGCTGCTTCTGCTCAAATTCGGCTCAATCAGCCTTGGGAACTGCTCAAGGTTATACACAAAATACAAACAAATATCAAACACCCCCTCCTCACGCACACACACACACACACACACACACACACACACACACAGTCAAAGCAGGGCCGATCCTTGTCTGATGGGATGAGTCACCCTTGACAGCTTCAAAAAGTTGCACAGATAAAACATCAGCTTTGCATCAATTGCCTTGGGGATCATGCAGCAGCAAATCATGACGGGAGCTGAAGTCAAGTCATTTCAACGAAAGCGTCACTTCCCCACTGGTGAAAATGATAACACTGCAATGTTAATGCACAAAGCTTATGGATTAAATAACGCTAAGATATCTCAGACTACAGTATACAAGATCTCTGTTTTCTTCTGTCACACCTTTTCTCTCTGGCTCACACACACACACACACACACACACACACACACACACACACACACACACACACACACACACACACACACACACACACACACACTCCAGCGGCTGCACCTGGATCCTCCTACACACTGTCGACTAACTAGGATGCTATGTTTAGAGATTTTCCCTTCCTCTCTTTTACTCTTTATTCCCTCCTCGTCCTCCCTAATGGTCTAATGTGTCGGGATGTGTCGGTAGCTCTCCGGTGCACAGGGACGGCTGTGCCATTATCATTAGGCTCCAGAAAGACGTGAGGAATGGTTCACATCATAAAGTGTGCTGTCCTCTCTCTGGTCCCCTGCTGGGGTCATTAAAGAGAGAGCGAAGCACTAAAAAGCACTCTCAAATGAACATCGCCAACCCTCACACCCCTGACAGACACACACTGAGCCTCTGATTAATTACAGTCATTATATTAATCATATACAAAAGGGAACAAATGTGTGAGTGTGTGACTGACTTGTTTGTACGTGCATCCATAAAAAGGTTGAGGCTTGGAGGAAATAGAGGCTGTGTTGCTAAGCAATAGCCAGTTAGGACTTGATTGATACTGTACACTGTGTGCAGCATCCCATTGAGGGGGAATATAAAAGTTGGTTCATGCTGAAGCCATTATGAGCGAGTTGGTCGCAGCAGAAAAACACAGACAAATGCAAAAACTACAACAGCGAAAAGTACTCAGACACTGAACTGGTCATCCTCTCGACTTGTGAGAGGCTGTTCTGGTTCGACGCTGGTAAAATGTTGGATAAACTGCTGTCAGATAATGTTGTAAAGCTGGCAAAAATGGAGAGGTACTCCACTGGGACAAATCCTAAGAGTGGGGATTATGTATGTGAATAAGAAGCACAATCATAGACTGTATATGGTATAAGAAGTGGACGCAGTCACCATGATGTCACCCACTGGTTTGAGGACAGACGTTTCGAAGCCTTGAGTTTGGCTTTTTGGTCGTCGCCATCTTGTTTCTTTGCAACCAGAAGTGATACAAGAGGGTGGAGCTAAGTACAACCAAACGCTGAATAAGATATTTTTAGGTGACCAAAATGTTACAGTAAACTTTCAAGAGCTGAAAACACACTGTGAAAAGGTTAAAGTTGTAAGACGAAAATATGGACAACTCCCGTATAGCTCACAAGGTAGCCATGTCCTAATGCATAACCTCCTTTAAGGTCTATTTGACTCTAAATGGGACCATAATTTACTAAATGAACATCATGCTGTATTGAAGAAGACTTTAAACTAGTGACTGAGACCATAAAGTCATATTTACAATGTTTACTGAGGTAATAAATCAAGTGAGAGTCACAAAGAGTTATTTTCTCATTGACTTCTATTTATCTTCATCTACTTCTAGTCGCCCCCTGCTGGATATTAGAAAGAATGCAAGTTTAAGGCACTTCAGCCTTGGCCTCACTTCTGTCTCAGACCCAGCGGTTGCCCACTGAGCAGAATACAATAATTCATTATCAAAATAATTATCATATATGGGCATCAGTGGAAAGATGCATATTGTGTAACTGTTTTACTAAATTTTCTCATCCAAATGAATATCCTGTGGTTACTGGTGTTCAAGCAAGTGCAGTTTAATGGTACAGACCCAATAAAGGATTCTGTTTGAAATGTATATGGACTACTGGGGAACGAAAACATGGCAGTTCTGTCAATAATGCAACTCCTGAAACTGTTTTCAGCAGCCTTGGATCACAATGACTGAAAAATGATACAGCAGTTACCAACAAGCTTCCGTCTTAGCACACTATGACTCTCTCTCTATATAAAACAAGGTAATTACCAAATGCAAGTATATTAAATGGCTATTACTGAAAAAATGCAGACCACAGACACTACAACCGCCAAACACAATATTGACATATCAGCTTATAAAAGCTTGTTATGTGAGCACTTGCCTAAGCATCCAGCAGACATGGAGCAACACTATTATCCATTCAAAGTCATGTCTGCGTCCATCTGATGAAGGTAAGTCCAGCATTCATTCTCTTTTAGCTCTGTTTTGGTCTCCACCACCTATCTGACTTTTTAACTTCCAAATGCTCCAAAATGTTCACTAAATTTTGGTGCTTTGGTGTAATTAATTATCATTCATTATCATTCATTTCTACAGGTGTTTAACCAACTGTTATACAAATATTGGTTTAGTGCTGGTTTAAGGGTGATAAGGATTCTGATTTTAAAGTAAACTTTAGGGTTTTTCATGCAATTAAAAATTTATTTCTACAGAACTTTTCAACAGGAGGGTTATAAAGTGTTTCACATTTCCAAAAGTGATGATAAAAAGCATTTCAATAAATATTTAAATCTAAGACAAATACAAAAACAAAGAATAAGAACAAATTTGAGCAACGAAGCATCAATACAAATCTTTTGAGAATAAACAGGTCTTTAGATGAGATTTACAGAGTTTGTACTCACTATATCATACTACAATATCAGGAAAATATAATAGAATATACTGTAAGCCATATTTTTCTCCAACGTACAACCAATGCCTGAAATGGGCCGGTCCTCACCAGTACTGGGTACTTCTGTTTGTTGTCCATGAGTACCCTCACTTTATTTTGTACCACTACCTGCTGTCTAGGTACACCTGCGTCTCTGTGTAACACATAGCTAGCTTAATGCTCAGAAAACAGTGATGAAAATGCCTTTGGTATTCCTTTCAATTGGCCAGTTTAATCTGTAGACCATACTTAGACCCAGATATCATATTTTTGGTTGGTTTCATTATAACATATGCAATATTATATATGTGTAAGAGTTTATTTGTATCAATAGCTGCATAAAATGTTTTATCAACCAAATGTACCTTTATGTAGAAACTGTGGAAGTGTATGTTGTATATTGGCCAAATGTATGTAATGAAACACATACAAAAATACATTTGAAGTTGGATATATTATCAAGGTATGCATATAAACATAAATATATCCAAGACACATGCAATGATCATGTCATTCAACTGCTGAATTAGGGTACAGGCACCTTTTTTGGTCTCATTCAGCCACAACTAGGGCTGTCAAAGTTAATGCAATTAACTAATTTCTTTAACGCATTAACACAATCAGTCTTCCAGAGGTTGTAGCAGTGTTGCCAACTTAGCACTTTGTTGCTATATTTAGCGAGTTTTCAGACCCCTCTAGCGACTTTTTTTCAAAAAAGTGACTAGCGAGAAATCTAGCAACATTTTCTGGTGTTACTGGAGACTTTTGGAGACTGATGTGAAAGCACGTATCGTTCTTCCTCTTCCCAACGAGCAGCGGGAGCTGCCATGGACCCCTCCTCCGCCCCAAAGCACTCACGGTCGGCCGCCACTCGCTTATCAAGCGGCCGGTCTGGCCCAGGGCCTTGTCGTGCAGCGGTCCCTCCTAGCTGCAGACAGAGCAGGAGAAGTTCATCCCTCCGTATCCAGACATCACACAAAACCACTGCTGGCTGGATGTAAATGTCAAATTTTCTTTGTCTTGTCTTCTTTGTCTAAACCACTGCACTAAAATCTGTGCTGCGTTTAGCTCCCACAGCCTGAGCCCTGGGCCAGACCGGCCGCTTGACGAGCAGTTTGACCCTCATAATGATCATTTCATGTCATTATAAATGTCACTTCTATTTATTTTAGACAGAGAAAGGTCAAGAAATGTGTGCTCATTTGTAATTAATAGTAATAATGCACAAATTGATGAAAGCGGGATTTAAAAATACTTCTTGACTTTTTTCATGTCTGTGACATTTTCTACAGCTGTTTAGTCTTTGAAACTGTAGTAATGTTGCTGATATGATGTCAATATACAGTGAAAGGATCACTTGTTTGTTGTTGTCTGTTGCTGCCGTGAACTACGTGGCTTGCGTGAAAAATAGGAGAGACCTCGAATCTCTAGCAGAGAAGAGAGACAGCTGCGTCTCACGTGGGCAGTGTGGACGCTCTAACCCGTTAACATGGACACCGAAATGAAAAACAACGGGTAACACAGCTGCCACAACACAAAAATACAGAGAGGGGTGGGAAGTGCACTGCAGTGCAGACACAAAATGTAGATTGGAGAGACAGACCATGGACAGACCGTTGTTGTTCAATAAATGTTTCTGAAGTTGAAAAATTTTTATCATTATTAAGGTTTTATATTTCATCAGATGAAAAAAAAATTAAAATTAAATTAAAAAAATTAAAATTAAAATCGGCCTCACATATCGGCGATCGGCATGTCCACTTTATGATGATCACATGCAGTTTGGATCAAATCATAGTGAAGTCAGCACACTGACACACTGACAGCTGTTGTTGCCTGTTGGGCTGCAGTTTGCCATGTTATGATTTGTCATTGTTTTGTGTTGTTTATTGATTTCCACTAATAAACATATATTGTACATATGTTTTCATAAACATCCTTTACGGTACATTTTGAACAGATAAAAAAATGAGTGAATAATTTATGATTAATCATGGATGATCATGTGATTATTCATAATTCAAGCCATGTCAATTCTATTTGAATAGCCCAAAATCACAAATCACAGTTTTACCTCAGGGGGCTTTCCAGTCTGTACAAGATGTAACACCCTGTGTCCTTTACAATGTGACCCTCTCATATTTTAATCTACTGACAGCCCTCTTCACACATCCAGAGGTTTTATTCTTGCACAGTCTCAATTATACACACACTGAGGTGAAAGGGGTGTTTTCACACCGCCTCCCCTCATCTGTGTACACGATGAAAGCATCAATCATCGGCTTTACCAGACCTCATTTTAATTGAGCGTCTCCTACGGCAAAGATGTGGCAGAGTTCAGTAACAGTTTTATCCATCCACACTGGATCCTTCAAGAATACAATCATCACCACCTCAGGGCTCCTCTGACTCAGTTTGGCTTCATTCATATTAATGAAGCTGTGCTAAATTACCTTAGTGTCTATTTTAGTTAGATATACTGTTGATGCCTCAGCTCAGCGTGCCCTTGAGGTCTTTGTCTCTGGAGGTGTGGACGAGTCATTACAGCAGGACCAGTGCAGACAAAACTTTGAATTAGTCCACTGGGATGAGCTTAGTTAAAAAGGAAAACACAGCTAAATAAGTCCACAGCTCATGTGCTGTGCCTATTTAGCCAAGCACAAGCTAAATTATAGTGTATTAGCAATTTTTCCTCTTGGCTAAGATTATTCACATGGGTAACAATATATTTCAAGAGACTTTACAAAGCAACTTTTAACTCTGGGAATAGGGAGAGTTGGGATTTAAGTGGTTGTCCCCAGTGCTCTCTGTCCAATTACGACAGAAGAGCGACGTGGTAATAAAGTCTGAGAAGAGTAATGAGAGAATACATTGCTTCCCTACACTAATACCTTAGCACAATCTTTGGCAGGCAAAGCATCACTCCTGGCACAGAACAATCTCCATCTCTGCTGTTACACGTGTCCTCAGAGCAGGTGAGCAGTATTTGATTAAGAGATCATCCAGGCACCTGTGTGAATACAAATGTGCGACTAAGAGACATCCTGCATGACAGCAATCGCAGATTCAATCTACGCTGTGTTCTCGTACCCCGTAAATCTGACAGGGAGGAGTTGAATAATCTCTGATCTCGGCTCAAGGGCACAGGCAGCTTTGGCTTTTTATTACATTTGAGAGAGTGTTTCCTCGAGCAGGGAGGGGGAGTGACAGTGTGAGGAAGCATACACTGTCTGGGTATACACTACACAGTATACACATGTGTGCGTATGCATATGTACTCTATACTGCATGATCAAACCACTTGCCATATACACAGGGAAAAAGACTATTACCTTGCAAGCTGCCGTGATATCTCTGACGTCTATTAAAATGACTGTCAACTCTCAGTGAGCTACATGCACCGATCCAGAGTTCATTACGTCCCGACTGATTCCACCAATCAGGCTTTAACAGTTTTTGTTATGGCTGGAGGGCGACACGTGGATTAACTCCTGTCCTTCCTTAATGAATTCCTTGTACTTTGCTCTTTTGCCCTCTTAACGAAAATGGTTACTTGGCAGCGCATAAATTTGGCAGCCGGTCCCCGAGCAGCTGAGGGTCTAATAAAATTATTTTCATTAGACTTGCCGAGCTGCGGTCCATTAAGGAGAGCTTGATGTGGGGTTGCTAAATTTTCAGGTTGCTCAATATATCACATTGGGAATACGGTCATTAGCAGGTGTTCTTCAGACCAGCAGAAGGTAAAATGTTTCTGCAGCTCATCTCTCAACACTAGTATGTGTTGATCTTTGCATTAAATCATAATGAGCACATCGCCATAGCATGAGGTAAATGCAATTTAGTCTTTCATCTCTCTTGAGCTGTTAAAACACTTTTTCCTCCTTTTGTCATTTTCTTTCTTATGATGTAACTACGTGGCTCTGAAGTGCAACGCTTTGAAATATTTTAACCCCCAGAGCGGGTCCATCACTTGCACCTCACTACACACTCGTGAATCTGTGCAAGCAGCTGGAAAGCAAACCAGCAGCTGCCACCTGCTTAAGACTACTCGTACATCTGCTCTAAAACTTGGCCTCTGTATTCAGGAGTCAACTGCTGAAATACTGAGCAGCAAACAAGATTAGACTTCAGCTCAATTAAATGATTAAGTGATTATGCTTTTAGCTGAGCAACAGAACATTAAGACACATAAGTCAGGTAGGGGACAGAAAAAGAAGAAAAAACATGTTCCTGCTACCCACAATATAGACTTTTTTCCTTGCTATTACAGACAAGTTTGTGGCTTTTTATAAGATTATTTAAATGAAACAAGTGTGAAAAATCAGTCTTTGGTTGAACTGGTTGCAACACTGCTACAATTTAAGGGATCACGAGCCATTAACAGGTCTCTGATTTAAAGGTGCAGTGTGTAACATCTGGCGGCATCTGCTGGTGAAGTTGTAGATTGCAACCTCTCCTGTGGAGATGTATCTATATGTAGATATACATGGCTCCCTCTAAGGTAACAAAACACAATAATTATTTTCAGGTGATTATACCACTAAGGAAAATATACTTAATATATGTCCATTTCTGTCAACAGATCCCCATAACTGTTTCACTCTAGTCCTTTGAGTCATCTTTTTAAGTAAATATGTCAAATATTCTCAGATATCAGCTTCTCAATTGTGAAAATGAGTTCATTAGTTTGTCTTATGTGATAGAAAATTGGACTTTGGAAAGTTGGTCTGACAAAACATGCAGTCACCAGTTGCAGTAATTGGGCACTTGGAAATCTCAATGGATGCTTTCCCTGTTTTCTCACATTCATTTTATTTACCAAATGATGAATTACTTAATTAATTAACTGGAGAAATAATTGTCAAGACTAATCGGTCTTTTTTCCCAAAAGACATTCTGTCATGTCGCAAAAGCACAGGAGTAATTATTTAGCCTGGGTGCATTAAAAGCCTTCTGAATGACACAATGCGCAAAGCAAAATCATGCAGTAAGAACGCCATTCTTTCTTTTCATGTGTTATTTATTCGCCATGTAGTCTGTACTGACTGCAATGTAAATGTATCAGCGTAAATATGCTACACTCACGTAGATATTGTACTTTGTTTACATCCTTATTTTAAGGCCAACCATAACGTTTTTCCGAAACCTAACTAAGAGGATTTGTTGCCCCCTGCTGGTGCTGCACCTTCGTGCACGCTGTGATATTCACACATTGGTGAGGAAAAACATGACTGACACGCTATCCTCTGGTGGACAGGTGGGTCTAGCATGATATATTGGTTTGAAATAATACAATGAATGACAGCTGAAATCAAAACTCAGTTTAGCTGCTTCAGTTACAGCGTCTGATAATGTTCATGCTACCTCACTGTCACGCTGTCACAGTTTACTGGGGCACATTTTGAACAAAGCCTTTGTTAATGTTAGTAGTAAGAAGTCTGGTGTGAAAAAGGCCTGTTGATCATGAAAATAATTGTTAGTTGCTGTCCTGACTTTATATATTTAAATAGGCAAAATATTAAAAGGTTAAATGAAAAACACACTGGCTGTATATGAATCAATAAATATTAATGTTAATATATGAAATATGAATTATTCATATACCCGCAGATCTGCTTACAATGCAAAATACCACCATCGGCTCCTTATATACACAAGTGCACACCACACCTGGAGCTGCCACGTGAGCCAACCACTGAACAGCTCCAGCACTTTGCCCAAAGGCACTTCACTGAACACTGAACATCACAACACCACCACTCTCATGTTTTAGTTTACAGTCACCAGATAGACCAAAATAAATGTTACACCCTTTAGGCAACAATGTCCCGTCTGTGATCAAATCACTGAGAACTATTTCACATAATTGCTGTGAAAAGCACAAAAACTGGATGAAAATGATTAATGTTGTCTGAATTGATAGCATATTGGCCTTACGAGCCTCGGCATGTAGATGGTTATCCAGTACGATTGGCATCAGTACCCATGCATGATAAAAGGTTCAATATTTTACAGAGCATTTTAAGATTACTTCTCTGGAAATTTCAAATGTGAATGCAAATGCTACTGAGGCATACTGTGCAACAGCAAGACACTGCAAATGTATTCTGATAATTAACAATTATGGACAAGTTTCTCAAGAAATTATCACTCTTTGGAAGAGATGGGCGAAGTACTCTGAGCTTTTTAAGTAAAAGATAAAAAATAAAGTAAAAATACTGTTGCAAGTTAATATTCTGTATTCAGTCTCACTCAAATAAAAATACACAAGGACCAGCAGCAAATTTGACCTAAAGTAAGAAAAGTAAGAGTATTCTTCATGCAAAACAGCTCCACTCAATGTGTTACCATTGATTTTTGAATTTTATTCCTGCTAAAGGCTGTACTGTATCGCCTACTTAGTTCATAAATTAATCATATCAAACATATGATTAAGTTATTTTCTTACTATTTCTTTATTTACTAGCTGTCGGATAAATGTAGTGGAGCAAAAAGAACAATATTTACCTCTAAACTGTAGTGGAGTAGAAGTATAAAGTAGCATAAAATGGAAATACTCAAGTAAAATGCAAGTATCTCAAATTTGTAAGCCGGGTACAGTGTTTCAGTCAATGTAGGCTTCTTAGTTATGTTCAACCAAGCTGTGAACCTTGAAAAAAGGTAATTTTAGGTATTGGCCCATTTTAGCTTAAACAAAATTGGGCCATGATACAGCTAAAATGGGCCACATACACCTTTACACGGAAATTACACAGAAACTGAAAGGTGCAAAACAGGTTAATATGTATCCGAGCTAAATGGAAATACTAGAGTAAAATACAAGTATCTGAAATTTGTAAGTAGGCTACAGTGCTTTAGTAAATGTAGGCTACTTATTTATACTCCACCACTGCTCTTAGGTGTACAAAAAATGCTGAATTTCAAAGTAAAGTAAGTGATGCTGATCATAAACGCCTGAAATAATAACAACGCTCTTTAGACAGACTGACGGACTACATGAATATGTAGCAGCATAAACTTCAGCGACATAATAAAGTCCTTCTTCGTGGGTTACTGACGCCTCATACTCACATCTGTGGTTGCGACGCCTGCCTTTGTACATGGTCATGACACAGCGGGAAAACACGGCTGATGTCTCTGCTGTGGTCGAGCTGCCTTTCGCCTCCTGTTCCGTCGCTAACAGCAGCCAGACTGCCGGAGAAGCTCCAGCTCCTCCAGACCGGAGCCGAGCCGCTCCAGACCGTACCATTAGTCACACTAGTCCAGGGGGAGCTCTCGCCTCAGAAAGACTCCTCTCTGCTCCAGGTACACCAGCTCAACTAATAATCCCGGTCCTGCCTCTGTGTCGCACAGACTAGACAGGGAGGAAATTATAAGAAGTTTAATTATGATCATTTAAATGAGTCACTCTCTCCCCTTAAATGCCAAATGTGTGTGACCGGAGAGAAAATGTCTAAAAAAAAATGAAGAAAATATCTTGAAACTACTCTATGGCCATAGCTAGTATACAGGGCCGTAGCCAGGATTTTAGCCCACAAGTCTCCCCAACAAATCGCCCACCACCCCCCTCAGAAAAAACACAACATGGTGCCTTCTAATAGGGCCATGTTTACTTTAAGACATAGGAAGTCATGTACATGACATGCTTGGCCTTCAAGTGGTTCAGCTGTGCAAACCAACGGCAATATTAACATTACTGTTGGAGTCTAGATGTCACAGAGGCTAACAATTTAACAAGCTAGCAAGTGGCTAACATGAAGGAAACGCAAAGAGAGACAGAGGAGAAAGATGAGATCGTTGGGAATATCAACCTTTTTCCTCAGTCATATTATAAAATTACCATCAAAAACAATATTTGATTAAAATTACAACATTCATTCATTCATTCATCGTCAACCGCTTATCCCGTTAGGGGTCGCGGGGAGGCTGGAGCTGATCCCAGCTGGCATAGGGCGAAGGCGGGCTTCACCCTGGACAGGTCGCCAGTCCATCGCAGGGCACATAGAGACAGACAACATAGAGACAGACAACCATTCACGCGCACATCCACACCTACGGGCAATTTAGAGTGATCAATTAACCTAAATTGCATGTTTTTGGACTGTGGGAGGAAGCCGGAGTACCCGGAGAAAACCCACGCTTACACGGGGAGAACATGCAAACTCCACACAGAAGAGCCCCAAGCTGGAATCGAACCTGCAACCCTCTTGCTGTGAGGCGAGAGTGCTAACCACTACACCACTGTGCAGCCTAAAATAACAACATATTGTACAATATTAACTTATCATACACCGATAAATTAACTTCCATGGGCTCCACCGTTTGTCATGTCAACAAACACGTCACAAGTCGTGAACTCAGAGCTTTCAAAAACTTTCCCCTAACGAGGTCGTGAATACGAAATGAGGAGGGCGTTCATATGGGCCCAATTCGAAAACACGGTCAACGCGACATTTGAAGGAACCATTAGACACCAAAAAGTAGGTCTTGGAATTTTTTTCTATCGACCTTTTCAAACCTCAGAATGGGCCCCTGTGTATTTCCTTTTCCAATGATTTTTAATGCAGCTGACGGGAAGTAAACTCGGACCAAAGCTGTTGCCATAGCAACAGAATGACAAAGAGATCATCATTAATAGATTAATAATTGCACATAATTTGAAAAAATATCACAATTTAGCTTGGATACATATCTACCTATAAACCTGTTTTGCACCATTCAGTTTCTGTGCAACTTCTGTGTAAAAGCGTGTGTGTGTGTGTGTGTGTGTGTGTCCCATTTTAGATGAAAATTGTGGCCTAATTTTGCTGGTTAAGCTAAAAGTGCCTAAAATTACAGTTTATTTTTTGAAAGAGCCTGTCAAATTACTCATGAACACTTCGTTTTGATTATAAGTTTACTTATAAATGCTTTATCATCTTTATTAGTGATGAGTGACATTTGCTATGTGATGCTCACTCGCCATACCATTTCTCTGACATACTGCATACACACTGTGTTGCCTAGTAGCAACCTCAAACCAATCAAAACTGTTGTCACATGTCGCAGCAACTAATAATTCAACTTCAGCAACTTCAATTATTGATTAATCTACTGATTATTTTCTCAATTCATAGTTTGGTCTCTAAAATGTCAACAAGTAGTGAAAAGTGTTAATCACAAAGATGTCTTGTTTCATTCAACAAACGGCCCAAAACCATTCATTCATTCATTATTCATAATCCGTAACTGCTTATCCTATTCAGGGTGGCTGGAGCTGATCCCAGCTGGCTCTGGGCGAAGGAGGGGTTCACCCTGGACTGGTCGCCAGACTATCACAGGGCTGACACATAGAGACAGACAACCACTTGTGCTCACAGTCACACCTATGGGCAATTTAGAGTCAACAATAAAATTAACCTGCATGGGAGGAAGCCGGAGAACCCGGAGAAAACCCACGGCAACACAGAGAGAACATGCAAACTCCACACAGAAGGGCCCCAAGCCGGATTCAAACCTGCGACTCTCTTGCTGAGAGGCGACAGTGCTAACCACTACACCATATGTAGTCCAAAACCAAAAGGTATTAATTTACTTCTATCAAAGACTAGAAGAAACATATAATAATTGATCTGATTGTCAACTGACTATTCAAAATAGACTAATCTATTTTTTTCTAGTTTTGAATCGTAAAATGTCAACTCCTATTAGGTGAATAAATGTTGCTAAAATACACAGAACATGACTTCAGTGTCATTAATGGCAGCTGTGATCTGGTTGTTGTCTAAAAGTTGTATTATTACCTTAATACATTACAAAACACATGATACAGTACATGTACATGTATTTTTCTGTATGTTAATATCATCATATAACATTACAGACTAATTTACAATGATTTTACTGATTTTGTTTACCACTTGGGGGCAACATTAAAATATTATCACCTTATAAAGTTGTGCAAACAGTTGGTTATTTAAACACATACACAACAAACACAGACCAACATGTTTTGAATATTATTATAATGATATCAATATTCAAACTCCTTTCAGCTCTGTCTGACACTCCACCGACTCCTGAGGGAAATAATATCCGTCTCTTTAGCTGCTAAATGCTCCGCTGTGTTCACCAGCTAGTCGTTAACTTGGTGCTGTGCAGGAGAATGATGCTATGAGAGCCGAGTCATAATGACATAATTACAACTACAATGAGTCATTTGGACCCATTGTTAATGTGAAAATACTGGTAAGTGCAACAACAAAGGTGTGAATACTGAGTGAGATTTTAATGGATTCACTTCAAAAAACATGCAAAGACAGAGTAAAGTGAATGAATAAACACATTTTTAAAAAGAGGGATTTTGTGGTGGGCTGCATGCCTCTCAGCAAGAGGGTCGCAGGTTTGAATCCAGCTTAGGGCTCTTCTGTGTGGAGTTTGCATGTTCTCCCCTTGTTTGCGTGAGTTTTCTCCGGGTTCTCCGGCTTCCTCCCACAGTCCAAAGACATGCAGGTTAATCGATGGCTAAATTGCCAGTAGGTGTGAATGTGAGTGTGAATGGTGGTCTGTCTCGATGTGTCAGCCCTGTGATGGACTGGCGACCTGTCCGGGGTGAACCCCACCTTCAGGGATCGGCTCCAGCCCCCCTGTGACCCCAAACAGGATAAGCAGCTGCAAAAGGATTGATTTTGTGGTGCAGGGTATAAAATAAGTATTTGCTGGAAAAAAAAAGAAAAAAGAAGGGAAATTCAGTGTGTTAAATAAGACGTCCTACACTAAAGTATGTCTGATTCATAGACTCACACACACACACACACACATTTGCAGCACATTAACAAAAAAACGTAATCAAGAGAGTCGTAAGTGAATGTCTCCTGTTTGATATTCAAGGTTTGTGTTACAAAAAATACATTTGGTACTTTTAAACATGCAAAAAAAATACATTTTGACCTCACTAGTCAAACAGACTACTTTCATTTATTGGAATAGCAAATTAGCTTCCTGTTGCCACTGCTCTCACATCTCTCTCTTTTAAAAATCTAATTTAAAGTGGACAGACTGTGGACTTTTGAGACAGACTGAAAAAGCAGAGCACCCAGGGTGGTGGTGGTGGGGTTGTGGTGGTGGTGGAGGGGAGGGGGGGCTGCCTACTGATTCCCCAGCTGTTATAGCATTTGGGCTGTGCTCTAGATGAAGCCTTGTAATTGTAATATCTAATTACACTGACAAGGGGTTTGCAGCTGTCTCGCACACAGCCTGACATCTTAATGGTCCCCCAGCGTCTTTGTTCACGCCAAGAATCTAAAAGCTCATGAAAGATGGAGGCTGAGTGCGACGGATTCAAGGACAGTCGCTGGAATCAAACGACCGACGTCCTCACTTTGACATGCTTGGAGAAACATTAAAAATGGATCCCTAATTATCTGATGCGGGGACTAAAACATGCTCTATGAACTTTCAGGGTTTATTCAAGAAGGTTATTCCAGGATGATTTTGAAACACATTTGATCACCATGAGCGGCAGCAGCAGCATAATTATTGTTTATACAAAACAGTCCATGTGTCAACAGTTTCCAAACTGCTTCACAAGAACACAACTATTAAAGATGATGTTTTTCACAGCATGAAATTACTACTCATGAATTTGAAAATGTGGTTGAATATTCTACACAGGATGCTGCATGAGTGGACTGGATACAAATGGATCGCACATGCCGAGGGACAGAATAAGACGTCCCGGTCTTGGTGGCGTTGCTCTCGCTGGTATTCTCTCAGCACCATCTAGTGTTCATGCAGATGGAAAAGTCATGAATGCATGAATAGTGGAGCCAGAGAAAAACTGCTTGGTTGACAGAAGCATAAATCAATATTTCAGAGTAAACAGGGTAGTTTTTAGATTAGAATTTAATGTTTAATATACAGAAATGATTTTTCCCATTCCTTTACTGTGTTATACGCATACTGTATATTTTTGGTTTATGTAAAAGGTCTGCTAAGTTACAAAGCCCAAAGTCCACATCAAAGGGGGTCACTCTCCCCACAGAAACACTGCTCCCCAACTACCTGAAATGTTTTTATTGAAGTTCTGCCTTCACTTCTGTGACCTGGTGATGTCACCAAGTAACATATTTGCATAAAACCTGCCTAGCGGCTAGTTTGGCACACCCTCAGACAAAGCTGTCTGTAATATAATATAATAATACATGTAAACATGTTCTATTAGAAAACCCAAAAGTATGAACCTGAAAATGAGCATAATAGATCCTCTTTAATCATACTGAATGTACAGTATGTATTGATTTTATATTATTGTTATGTATATTGTAGGGGTGTGCATTCTAAGCAAAAATACTATTCGAAAATCACTGGGCATTAGTCGATTTTTATTTGAAAATTTCACGTACAACCCTAACATTACTTACATATATTTTACATATATATATATATTTTTTACCAAAACAAATAAATGAAGCTATAGATTTTTATACTGGGGTTCTGACTACAAACACATGGGTCACTATTTTAAAATAAAGACTCCCAACAATTGTCTAATAATTCATATCATATCAATGATTTGTTTCTTTCTGTTATTTATTTTTGTTATTTTCCTTTTGTCATCATATTGTTGTGTTTGTTAGGTGTCTTTTACAATAATAATAATAATAATAATAATAATAATATCATCATCATCATCATCATCATCATCATCATCATCATAATTCAGAATATCAGCTTTATGTGACTTACAGCTCCTGGACATCATTAATAACGACCCCAGAACAATATCTTGGATTTATTCTGGTGTTCTGCAGTAAAGTTTTCGACCACAGAGAGGTGCTCAAAGTCTACCAGACAGCAAAGCTCTCACACACATTTTGAACCTGAGCTGATAGGAGAGCAGATATAATCACACCGTGCTCTGATTATAATGAATCAACCTTTAAGGGATCAATACATCTTTGTCCAAATTTCATCCACAAAAGCAGAAGGAAGAAATGCTGAGCTGGTGAAACAAGAATGAAGCCCTCCCCGCTCTGCGCTCTTCATCACTGGATGACATCTCCATCAGGATCTAAGTAGCTGCTGTCTGAGGCCAACCGGCGGTGTGATTGAATGTCACTTTTATTTTCATGAACTACTTAAAGTCATTGTGTCGGCAATCCAGTCGTGTCCGAAGGAATTAAATTGAGTGAAGCAATCGCTGAAGCTTTGGTATCTCGCTGCTATTAAATCTACTCAAGCGTGGGATGTTGTGGTAACTCAAGCTGCATGCTGTGTATTTTATAGGTTTGAATCTGACCTTGTGACCCCTACTGTCACATGTCATACCTTAATAACCCTCCCTGTGTGTGATTTAATAAAAGACAATTCATATGTTGTGTAGAGTGCACCCACCTCTTGGCAATATTGTCCCACAGCATAATCAAATATGAAATGACTGAAGGGTTAAATTTAACCAGAATAAAAGCAGAGAAGATGATTTCCAAAGCAGAGGGAGACGTTACTGGTGCTGTTATTGTAGTATACCTCTGACACTTGTGGTGCATTGCTAATATACTGACTTTATTGTGTATGTGTGTGTCCACAGATGCTCAGTGTTTACAGGGACCATGAAGTGCAGCCAGTGGAGCTGCAGTATGCCAATATGCTATGCAGAGGATTACATCACTTTAATTGCTTTATGAAGCGTTTGTTTAGGAGACACATGTTCACCTGAGATCTTCTCAGCTAGACGCTCTCTCCTCTCTCTCAGGAAACTGCGTTTTGTTAGAAAACATATAATGGTGTTGTGGCTTGTCAGTGTGTATAACAATGAGAGGAGCTCCTTTACAGTAAGTGGATGCAACGATGCAGACAGGACAAGACACACGGGACGTGGATTTGTGTTGACAGCAGGGTGAATATTTCTGTGGTGTGGCGACATAAAGCCCTGATGTTTTTAGAAATGTGTCTAATTTTACTTGTCAGTAATCAGGTCTGATGAATGAACATATGCCATCATTTATAACCCAGCAATTATTGACACTGATGTGCAGACCTCAAAATACCTGCATAAAAATGGATTAAGCATGCACTGCACAATGAAATGAAGGTGCCAATGAAAGTCTCAGCGCGTTTTCATTCCCAGGGAAATACCAACGCTATGTCACGCCCGTCGTTGTGTGATACCAATGCACAAGGCCCTCTTTAGTGTCTGTATGAGATGCACCAGGCTTTCAAGTAAGTGCAATGTAAATATCTGCATCATATTAAATGCCTAGATAAAGTGGTCGGGGAGTGTGGTGACGCAGGCTAAAGATGGGTGGATGGGTCCAACAAACACAAGGCTTTCATCCAGTAGACCGCTGTTTGTGTCCTAAGCATTAAATTTACATTATAGTTACCGTAATGGAAAACTTGTTGCATCTCATACGGGGGCATTGTGCAGCAGTATCACACGCCAACAGCTGTGTCAAAGCCTCAGTATTTGACATGCTGGGAATGAAAATGAGCTGCGTTTCTTCCTAAACCTTACTATGCGGTTTTGTTGCCTAAATCTAAGCGTTTTTGTCTGAATTCACAGCATTAACCGCATGTTTGCGCCCGTAAAGTGATGCCAAGGGGTCCCGACAAAGCGTCAGCATGTGACGAGTTGGGATGAGGACATGTTGACAGTCTACCCTATGAGGTTTAAAGAAATAAGACTTACTTACTGAGCATTAGATGAGAAGATTTATACCACTCTGTCTTATAGAGGAGATGGTTAGCTTAGCTTGGCATAAAGACTAGAAACAGGTTTTAAAAATTGGCCGACCAACACCTCTAAAGCTCACAAATTAACATGTTTGTTTATTAAGACAGTTGTGGTTTTCAGGGTAATTAGGTGCTACAACGAACTGATTTCCTGAAGTCTTCACTGTCTGCCAAGAAATATTTAAGGCACATAACCACATACAGTGTATTAATGAGGCTTTGGAGTTGCTTTTCCCCCACATTTCTTGACATGTTAGCTGTTTCCCCTTGTTTCCAGACTTTATGCTTAGCTAAGCTAATCACCTCCTGGCTCTAGTGCCATATTAAGCATACAGACATGATAAAATTGATACCACTATTGATTTTCTCATGCAACTCTTGGCAAGAGAGCAAAAAAAGTGTATATCCCCAAAATGTTGAATTATTCTTTTAAAAGAGAGTTACACTTTATTTCAATTAGGGTCTCATTTTTCTAGTTTTCTTCTAATTTTATTCCAGTTTGATTCAGAGACAGATCTGGCTCCTCCTCCTCCTCCTCATAAACCTTCAATCAGTCATATTTTCTAAACCTCAACCTAAAGTTAGCATACCTGAAATATGAGCAACAATCCCTCATTGAACAGTAGAGAAAACTCTGTAAACTGTGATGGATGTTTATAACTGTCAGTTGGGGGTATAATTTTACTACTGGCCTTATTTGTTTCCAAATAACTTTGGCTTATATTGGGATTTGTTAAAAACATGATTGTCTATCTGCTTGTATCGTGTGCCCCACTAGGTGTTATCTTACCAACGTCGGCAGGTTTCCAGGTACGTAAAATAAGAATCATTGCCAAAACCCCCAACATAAAACCCGAGCTGGCTCAGACCAGTTTAGCTTAGTTTCATTAACAGACTCATAAATTTCTACAATAATACAATAATAGTTCTTGAGTCACATAATTATACAGCAAATCTCTGTGAATACTTTTACCACTGCTATATGTAATTTCACAGCCAAAAAAATGTGTGAAACTATCTGTGCAAACACAGGGTGGAATTACAGATGTGACCCCGCAGCGCTCTTATTCATATTTAATGAGAGAGCAGGGCTTGGGGAGGACTTTTATTTTCCACGGAGGAGGCTGTGAACTAATCAATAAGCAATATAAGGAAGATTTAGTGGGATCCACTAAATCCCCACGAGGACCCAGATCTGAATGTTTCCTCCTTGTTGCTGTCTGTCTGTCTGTCTGTTGTCTGATCTTGCTGCCTTGCGTCCTCGCTGCAACTCCTAAAAATGGATTCTGCATCTTAGCGTCTTTACACCAGCTGCTTCAATTCAGAATTATTTTTATGATTTCACTGATCAAATTTAAGCTCGCCATCAAGATATATCACAGATATAAACACCACCACCATTGTCCATAAACACAATGAACCAGATGGCAGCTTGAGATCTTCAGGCAATATTGATTAAATAGAAAGAGCTGAGTTTGAAATAACATGCTTGAAGATCTCGAGGTGACTAAATCTGTATCATTGTTACAATCTTTATATGGACTTGCTTTTATAAATTATCTTTTGTTATTGGTACTGGGACTCTTGCCTTGTTTTTTATATGTACATCTTGTGTAGGTTTATTGTTTTTGCAGCACATTTTTACGTGTTTATATACAATACATGCATATTTCATTTTTATTTTGAAGATGGAACATGTGCGTTAAATATACTAATGCATGGGTAACACTTAAGTTGACAGCCTGCAAATACAGCTGACTTACAGTATATAGTATTGGTAACAATTTTTGCAGCTATTAACAGATTGGGGTACACTAATATTGTTAATAATATTTAAAAATTATGATACACTTGCAAAATATACTCTTTGGAAATGTTTCAGTTTTTTAAATATAATAAGTAATATATCGTTGCTGGGGGTGTAAAAGAAGAGTGTAACTCTTTATAGTAGCTATAGAAGCAAAGAAGCCACCATTACTACAGTGTCACCTGCATATAACACTATAATGTACGTAAAGGACTTGACTTTTTAAATTGCTTTTGCCATGAAATATGTCAGAGCAAGTTACATGACATGTTGAAAATATAGAAGTTTCATTAAATGCCATTAAAAAAAGGTTATAATCTAAAAAACATTGAACTTTTCAACCAAATTTAGTCCACTTTTAACAGATGGCTTGACGTTTTATCGGCTGGAAGCATAATCTGTGTATAAGAAGTGAAGGTAGTCAGCGTAACATCACTCATTGGTTTGCGGATTGTTGTTTTGAAGCCTTGAGTTTGGCATTTTGGCCATCGCCATCTTGTTTGTTTGTTTTTTTTAACCAGACGTGACACAAGAGGGTAGAGCTAAGTACAAGTGAGTAAAGCACTTTTCAGCGACCAAAATGGTTATAACCGAAATGAACTTCTATGAACTAGAAACACACTGTGAAAGGGTTAAAGTTGTGAGATGAAAACATGGACAACTCCCAGACTGGACAACACCATGGATGCATACCCTGTTTTATGGTCTATTTGACTCTAAATGGGACCATAATGTACTAAATGAACATCATGCTGTATTGAGGAAGACTTGAAACTAGCGATTTAGACTATAAACTATTAGAAAGAATGAAAGTTTAAGGCACTTCTGCACTGGTTTCATTTCTCAGACCTGGAGATTGCCCACTGGTGATAATCTATAAAGCATAAACTTTTCAGCAAAATGTGGATCATGTGTTACAGATGGCTGGATGTCTTTTCTGTTGCTCCAACGATAAACTTAATGTTAAGAGAAAAGAAAACGGAAACTAGACTCCACAGGCCACTGCTACATTACATAAATCTGACTAAATCCTCAGGTTCTGTTTGCCAGCTGAACGGCATGCCAACAGAGGACAGACCACGGACCACTAACAGCCAACTGTGAGATACCTACACAGGGCTGATGGTCAACTGCCAACCCGCAAATCTCTGGCTAGCTTTGTTCGCTTTTATATTATTTTTTGGAAATGTGTTCAGTTTAGCTGTCACTGCAGCAATGGCAGCATCAAACTAGCCAGTAGATGCATGCAGTGTGCATGTTTTAAAAATGATGCTGGGGATCAGTAATGCACTTTTGGGATCCATCTAACAATCAAAAGTGATACTGGAGAACAGCCTAGAACAGATTTCATGTCCTGTCATATCACAGTACACTATCACCAGGACAAAGCACCGAAAATGTGGAAGAGGGGTCTCTGAAGCATGCTTTACCACACAGTGAGTATCGTGCAGTTACCTAGTGATTGTCCAGCGATGACCCTGGCGTTCTCCCCGGCCACGGCTGCCCTGGCGTTCCTCTCGCTGGCGTACTGAACGAAGGCGTAGCCCTTGTGCACCGAGCAGCCGACGATCTTGCCGTATTTGGCAAAGATGGCCTCGATGTCGCCCTTGTTTACCACGGCCGTGTTGAGGTTGCCGATGAAGACGCGGGAGTTGAGGGAGCGCGGGTCATTCTTGTTGGTCACGTTGCTGGTCAGGGTCTTCCCAGTCATCCTAGTCCTGCAGCAATGCCTGCTGGGAGACACAGTTGCACACTGCTCAGAAAGCCAGGAAGGTTAGAGTGAGAGATTACACACACAAAGCCAAACAGACAGCAGCACTGGAATATAAAACATGGTCAGCAATGAAGCATATGCTGGAGATAATTGCAGTTTTTAACTTATTCAGAAAAATCCATCTTTGTTTTTATGAATCCATTTAAACTTCACTAGATGGTCAAAATATGCTCTAAAAACATTTAGAGACAGACTGCAAGATTTTTACCCAGCAGCTTGGTCATGGTCGTAGCAAAGGCTTGATTTATCACATCAGACTTTCTCATTTGTTCCCAAGATAAAATTAAAAACTAGATAACTGCTGTATAATTTCAGTGAATCATTTTTTGTTTTATGATGTTCAATAGACCAGTTTTTGTCTTTTTCAGCAGTAGATGTCACAAAGAAGTGGTGTACATCATCTGAACACCAGGAACCTGACGCTTAATTTGAGATGCAGCTCAGCAGTGTGTCAAGTTTTTCTAGACATTAATAAGAAATAAACATAAATTAACTTCTTATTTAAAATGAATTATATGCATATAAGGGATAGGGATAGATTATGACAGAAGTGTATGATGACCATTCTCATACTCTATTAGGTCTCATAAATTGCTGCAGCAATTTTTGGGGTGATACCATTTGTCACACAGATTTGCTGCTAAATTTGACCATTTTTTCCCACTCAAGAATTAATAAAAATGACCAATAATCCCTCCAAAGTACCACATTAAGGCACTAAGACCTCAAGGAACACCATAGAAAAAGTCATGCTGTGATTTTGTACAAAAAACTTTTGACATTTGGAGTTTTTTTGGCAGTTGAATGGTGAACACTTCTGTTCTGGAAACTGCTCAGAAACCCTTTATTGTCAATCTACCTAGGAAAGTCAGTTTTATGAGTCTGTGATTATCCTAGAGGGTCTCATTACAATCTCATTACAATGAAATGGTTACTATGGGGACTAACATCATCACACATGAATACAATTCAGCTCATTGGATTCACAAGGGTCTCAGTTTTACAGTGATACCCAAGACTGTTTAGCGACCCCAATATGCAGAAATATTCAAACACAGCATTTTAGAATAAGTGAAAATGAACACATTTTTACTGCTTTCAAAAAACTGCATGGTTTTTGCCCTAAACTGCATGTGCATCATAAAGTGGGCATGTCTGTAAAGGGGAGACTTGTAGGTACCCAGAAAACCCATTTTCATTCACATATTTTGAGGTCAGGGGTCAAGCAACCCCTTTGAAAATGGCCATGCCAGTTTATATATGATATCTGTAGCTTCACTCCAGCCCTAAAACTGAACCTGCTACAGTCTCTGAAACACGACAAAGTCAGTTGGGATCAGCATCTCAGAAGGTTAATCTATTGATTCTTTTTGTGATTAATTGATTTATTGTTCAGTGTATAAAAAACAGTCTGAGGGCGTCTTCAGATGTCATGTTTTGTCTAACAGCAGTCCAACACCCAATAATCTTCAGTTAAGTATCAAACTATAAAGCAAGGAATCGATCTGTCTGTCTTTCTGTATGTCCTTTGCATATCTAGAGAACTGCTCTTCCGATCTACATCATACTTGGTGGGTGTATTTCTCAGTACCCGGGGGAGTGCAGTGTCAAAGTTGGTACATAACAATTAATCTTACCTTTTGGTCTGTGACTTTTGTGTGTAAGCCTCAGATTCAAATTTCCTTTTTTCCTGTATTTTGCAGGTCCAGACAAATCTATCCATATACGCTACGCCCATTTGCATGTAGAGTGATTCCCGCCATTTTGAATTGTGTCCAAGTTGGGGGTTTTTTCACTGCTCCTCCTACAAATTTTGAGCAGTCATCACCAAATTTGGTACGGAGGACTAAGCTGGCAAAAGTTACTCATTTGGATTGTTGATGTTCCATACAGTTTGATAAAGCTGGCCCTCGAAGTTAGCTCAAATGCTGTGGGCAGGGCTTAAATCACAAACAAAAATGTCATATCTCTGGACCATTTTCTGCTAATTGCAACCACATTTGGTGTGAATGTGTAGATAGGATGTTTGAGTGACCATGACACCATGACTGGTGGCTATTGGCCAAATGAAACTGTTTGGCCAACAGGTGGCGCTGTAGCAGAATCACCTTATTATAAAGGAAATGATCTATGTCTGCGTGTGTGCATGTATGTCTAACTATCCTTCATATATCTTGAGTATATTCATCCAATCAGCTTCACACTTGGCGGGTGCAAGCAGCGATACTGTGAGTCTCAGCAGCACTGCATGCAGCACTGATGGCCATGTGCCCCGAACAGGCACTGCACTAGTATTATAAAACAGAGCAAAGCAGAGAGTCCATGCATCGGAGAGCCGTGTTTTTTTTTTTCTACAAAAATGACTCAAGCCTGTCAATCACTTATCAAAATAGTTGCCAATAATTTTCAACTACTATTCCTCTCCTAATCTAAAAATCCAAAGAAATGGCATTAACTGTCATCGAGGACCAAGAAAACCAGCCAATGTTCACATTTGAGAAGCTGGAACCAGTGAACTTAGGATGTCTTTTCAACAAAAAAATGATTTAATTTTGATTTAATCAATTATTCAAAAGTTATTTTTCTCAGCTAATCGATTAATTGACAGTTGGCTATCCAATTTTCTGCCTCCCTGTTCTCTACATCCCGAGCCCACATCCACATTAACATGGAGGCTGAGAGAGAAAGCTGTGAGAGGAACTCTGACATGACAGCTGTGAATCTGACAAATCGCACCATAAATGATGACTACGTTCCCATGTTTGAAAATAGCACAAGAGGTCACAGGAGTCTTCTCTCGCTGTTTCACTTCTTTTTTTTCTTTTCCCTCCATATTCAGTGCCAGTTTGTAATGTCTGAGAAAGACAAGAATAGCCTAAATGGTATTATGAAAGTCTGCTTCAATGATCGGTGCCCTACAGAGAGACTTGAGCTCCCTCTGGAGAAACAGGAGGCCCAAAAAGCAAAATGAATTATCAGCCAATCTGACCATGTTCAGTCCAGTGAGTCCACTGTAATGCCTTCAGGCTGGCATTACAATGAGCCCCTCAGGAGAACAAACCACTACTCTAAGTCCTTAAATCCTTCTGCTACCAGGCTACTAAACACTGACAGTCATTTAAAGTGACCTGTTATGAACTATAACAAAATGGTTTATTGTATTTATTACTGCTTGCTGTTACTTTGTATTGAGCCATGCATGTTGATCTGTTGTCTCTCACATTTAACTACCTGCCTGTGAGTTTTAAACTTGTGTGTATGGACGGATTGACTGGATAAGCTGCAGATGAATCACACCTTGGGATCAATAAAGGTGTCCGAATCTACTGTAAATCTGAATGTTGGTCAAGCAGCGTCAGTTGGCCATAGTCCTTTCAATATTAACTAATGTACTGTCACCGGTTAGATTGTCAAAATAAGAAAAAAAAATAACAATCTCAATCCTAGAGGAGCTTCGTTAGCATCTTAGCATTAACGGTTGTGTCCAGGTATTTAATCTTATAGTTCCCTCACACAGTGTATAATGGATATGAGCATCAGTGGGGATTTTGAAGTGGGTGGCTGACTGAAAAATAATTAAGTATAAATTACAGCACATGCAGTACCTGCGTATTCCCTGCACTATAGATGACAAGATAAATGTTACCTAAAACTAGATATATCCATATCCACAGATTACCACAGATTACGTTACATGAATCTTTAAACACCACCGCACAAAATAACCATAATCTATAGCTAGTGTATGTATGCACAAAATGTCTTCATTACCACAAAAGATTCATAACTTTATATGATAGTCTCCATTCAACCATAAAATATGCAGGTTGAGTAGGATTTTAAATGCAGGATTTTTACTTGTACAGTAACTGAGTACTTTTACATGTATGTAATGTATTGATACTTTTACTGAAGTAAAAGATATGAATACTGAATAGTATTAACGACGCACACAACGACAGCTTCATTATGGTCAAATAGAAACCACGTGAACAGAGAGAGAGAGAGAGAAACAAGATTTAGCTGGACATGAATAAATTACAACCTCCCTGCAGGTTGCACTGTTTGTTCCCATAATGCCACAGTCCTCTGGGGGGATCAGGAAGTGTCACCATGGCAATACATTCTAGGTTCCCAGTTGGTGGTAATTTTTGCGTGTGTATCTTTCAATAGCGAGACTTTTAGACCCAGATTCCCCAAAGTGTACACGCATTATTATCACAGAAGAAGAAGAAGAATATCTCTTTTTTTTTTCCCCCCGAGAAAAAAAATTTTTTTTTCTCTTTTTTTTTTTTTTTTTTTTACTTTCTTACCCACACCCCACACACACACACACATTTATTAATAAAGATATATAAAAGAGGGGCCCCCCCTCCCAACCCCCCCCCCCATTTGGGGTTTTTTTCCCTCTCCTCGGCGCCCCCCCACCGCCCCCCAGGTGAAATTCCCCCCCCCCCCCCTCCCCCTCTCCCTCCACTCTTTTTCCCTCTCGACTTTTTCCCCCGGCCCCCCCCTTCCCCCACCCAACCCCCCCAAAATTTAACTTTTCCCCCCCCCAAAACTTTAACCCCCTGTTTTTCCCCGGCGGCCCCCCTTCCAAATATTCACCACCCCCCATCCTCCTTATCTTCCGAGATAAGACAAGATCGGGCGTGTTCAGGGTGGTATCTTCAGGAGAAGCTCTTATGAGGCTGGGACAGCAGACAGCGTCTCAGTGGCTAGCTGTGTCTCCTGAACAAACAATCAATCAATAAGTTGACCTAATATGCTATCAATGTTATTCTATTTTGATAATAAATTAATTAAGTTTTTAAGTCGGCTATTTAATTAAGTTTTTAAAGCAACTTTCTGTGGTTACAGGTTCTAATTGTTGAGAGTTTTATGCTTTTTTGGTTTGCTTTATGAGATTGTGAACTGCATATTTTGGGGGATTTGGGAAAAAAACAGTGGGCAACCTCCTAGTCTGAAAAATTAATGTCGTGTGTCCATAAGGAAGCCTTGAAATTCAAAACAGACACTTCAAAAGCAGTTCATTGTTTATTTCTGGTCCAAAGCTACTTTGTTCCCTCAGGCTTTGAAGACGATTGCATAAATCCAGGTTTTTTTTTTTTTGGGAAACCTCCAGGTCTGAAATGTGAAGCCAATGCAGAAGGGCCTTAAACCTGTATTCTTCTAACAGCCAGCAGGGGGCGACTCCTCTGGTTGCAAAATGAAGTCTGATTGTATGGAAGTCTATGAGAAAATGAGTCTAATTCTCACTTGATTTATTACCTCAGTAAACATTGTAAACATGAGTTTGGGTCTCAATCTCTAGTTTCAAGTCTTCTTCAATACAGCGTGATGTTCATTTAGTAAATTATGGTCCCATTTACAGTCAAATAGACCATAAAGCAGGGGATGACTTAGGGTGATTGACAGGTTGCTACTGGTTTGGGAGGGAGGGAGCCACCCTCTCGTGTCACTTGTGGTTGCAAAAAAAATCAAAATGGCGAAGGCAGTCTACAAACCATCAGGTGACATCACAGTGACTACGTTCACTTCATATATACAGTCTATGGACAAAACCAGCAGCAACTCTTTTTTTTTTTTTTTACATTTTACTGACTTGAATTTTGTTTGCGTTTTCTCCTCCTCAAAGGTTTTCTTCTAGATTAGGGCTGCAGCTAATGATTATCTTGATTATCAGTTAATCTGATGATTATTTTCTTGATTACTTGATTTATTGCTCAGTCTATAAAATGTCAGAAAATACTGTGAAAATGGTGGTTATAATTCCCTAAGAGCCCAGGTAACATCTTAAAATGTCTTAATCTCACAGCACTCATTTCAATGTCGTGCTAAAATGATTTTAAACAAAGACAAGCAGCAACTCGTTACATTTGAAAACCAGGAAGCAGATAATGTTTGTTTGCTTGGGAAAAAAAACCTGAACAGTTAAGTGATGATCAAAACAGTTTCCAATTAATTTTGTGTTTACTAATAGTTTAATTGACAAATCCTATCATGTGTATTCTAGTTTCCTCTTGTGATCCAAAGACATGCTGCTCAGGTAAACAGCAGACTCTAATGTGTTTTAATATGTGAATGGGGCCTGAATGCAGATAAGTAAGTCTAGGGAAATGATGATGTAACGATATGTTTTTAAAAATGTATAGCTCACACATCCTGACACCCACAAACACACTAACATATACCAACATTCCCAGCAGTCGGGCACACTTCATGTCACAGTTTTCCCCATCCTATCTGTTCACATCCTTTCCTAACACACACATAATCCACTCTAAATCTCCTCTGCTGTTTAAAAAAAAATCTCCTTTTGCAGCTCACAGAATGGAGGATAATCTAATACTGGTCTCATAATGTTGCAATGTCATTCTGGGGGTTGATTAACTTAATTATCAACAGAGCAGGGGACTACAAAAGCCCAGCAGTCAATCCAGTCCAATCAAATCGCATTCGGTCTGCCTCGACCCTGAATAAACGTCACAGCTCCGGCGCCTAACCCAACACACTGAGTGACTGATGGATGTGAAGTGCAATGAATGGCCTCTTTTAAGGCAAATGTACAGAGGTGAGACCATTAGACGGTTGATTAAGCAAGCAAGAGCACATTTTTAAGCAGATTTAATATCAGAAATGTCAGTTTCCTAAAGCCATGCTGAGCTGGGATATAGAACCAAATGAAAGCATTGTATTTCTGCTCATTAAACACAAGTTGAAATGTTTGAATGAGCGGTGGGTTGGTTAAAATAACTGCAGTAGCTAGTGAGGCAGAAGGTAACAAAAGAATGTATGTATAGAAATGATGTATATTCATACTCACAAAGCTGTCGAAAGCAGGGAAATGTGTTCGACACGTACAGTAAAGCCACTGGTTTCTTACCTCTGTTTCTTTGAGTGTTGGTGTAATAAAACCACACAGACAAAAGCGACACTCAGTATGTTACCAACCAGGAACTACGCTTAAAAATTTCTCTTTAAAGCCCGCTTACACATTTCTCTGTTACATTAACACTAAATAAACTGACTTTTTAAAAATCATCTTTATCATTTATCAAGCGTTTAATACTCTTTAATACTTAAAGTGTTGTGGCTTTTGTTTGATCAGATGTGATTGGAAGCGACCAGACAACCCACCAACTGCCATCAACTGATTCAACTGTTGCTCTGCTGTGATTGGTGCTTGGAAATATGTGACATCACCTTTTGTCAACTGAGCCCCGCTCACTTCAAACTGGTGGGAAGAGCAGAAGAAGAAGAACAAGAAGAAGAAGAAGAAGAAGAGGAAGAAATACAGAAATCTCTCTCATGTGAAATAAATAAAACTGCCTACAGTAAGTGAGAAGCTATTGCAAATGGACAGTTAGCTTAGCTTAGCATAAAGACTGGAAACAGGAGGAAACAGCTAACCCGGTGCTGTCCGCTTTAGCTGTTTGATAAGACCATTGCATATATGAGGTGGACATATCAGCATGACATCACCCATTGAGACCCAGAGTTCGGCATTTTGGCTGTCGTCATCTTATTTTTTTGCAACCAGAAGTGACATTAGACAGTGGAGCTAAGAACAATTGAAAGGGTTAAAGTTGTAAGACAAACACACGGACAACTCCCAGCCGTGGTAACGACCTGCAAGTCACAAGGTAGCCTCGCCCCGAATCATACTCTGCTTCGTGGTCTATTTGACTCTAAACGGGACCATCATTTACTCATTGAAAATGCTGTATTGAAGAAGACTAAAAACTAATAATAAACTAATATTAACAATGTTTACAAGGTTACGAGGTTATAAATCAAGTTAGAAGTAGGCTCATTTTCTCATAGACTTCTATACAATCAGACTTCGTTTTGCCACTACAGAAGTCGCCCCCTGCTGTCTGTTAGAAAGAATGCAGGTTTAAGGCACTTCTGCATTGACTTCACTTCACTTTCAGACCCAAACTAAGAAAACTTACAAGATTTATGCAACGTTCTCCAAAGCCTGAGGACACAAAGTTGCCATGGACCTGAAATGAACAGTAAACTGCTTTTGAATTTCAAGGCTGATGCAAACTTGCTTATGGACACAAGACATTAGCTCGACTAATGGCTTGTAGTTTTCTACAAAGTCTGTACACTTGTCAAACTTTTATTACTATCTTACATTAACACCCCAGATGCTCCAGCAGTATTTTGTCACTTACCCTGAATTACACTTTTTTTTTTTTTTTTTTTTTTTTAAAAAAAAAGAAGGGACAAGAAAGAGTTTGACATTATTCCTCCAGCTCAATAAAAATGGAAAAAAGTGACGATTCGTTAACGATATTCATGAGTCTCTAAAATCCTCAAAGCCTTTTAAGAAGAATGTGTGGCATCACTGCTGGCAAACGCTGGTGGAAACATCCCAGGCCAGAAAACACACACTGAATTCAAATCAGCCTGACACGCAAGGCAGGAGGAAAGAGATTGGTTTGAATTCATCCTGGCACACTTAGCGCTCCAGAAATTAATGCTAAATAACATCTTCATGCTTCAGTGACGCTGTGAACACATCCCAACACATCACTGGCATGTATTTCTACGCAAAGACGTTTTGTTTGTCTGTGAAAAAGTCTTTCTTATAGCAGCAATGTGAGTGCTTGACAGTGATGTTTTTTCTTCAGGGCATCCTCCCGTGTTGCAGAGGTTCCAAGTGTAAGTATTTCATGGATCCTCTTTGGTCCTTTCACACCGACTGTCAGGGGCTTCACAGTCTGAATACTCTGGAGATAAAGAAGCGAGGAACTGGTGAAAGTAATCATTTTAGCACTTCCTCTCTCCCTGATCTCTCCTCAATGACTCACGCTCCTGTCAGAGGAGAAAAAGATGAAAACTCCTCATCCAATATGACAAATACATATGGGATGTGAAGGATGCATTCAGGCCACACTCTCTGCTGCTTCAGTGTTGCATTGCAGCATTTTATCTGTTCATTTTATGATGGCGTCGCATCTAACCTCAAGTGTCGTCAACGGAGGAAAATAAGTTGTTTTTAGATACGTCACCATCTGCCAGCAGACAGATAGACTCATCAGACACACATCTTTCGAAGTCCCAACTTTTAGTGCCTCACTGGAAAAATAATGTCTGCATAAAAGAAGTAAGGGTCTATAATAACCCAGTTATTTTTTCTTTTTGCCTCATTCTTTTGAATGGCAGCCAAATGCATTACAAGGGAGTAAATGTGGACTGAAATCTAATTATATTTTTATACAGTCTAAATTTATGAACTACACTGCGGTACAGGTACAGGTACAGGTTATTTTCCCTTTTTCTGCTGTTATGTGAGAATATGCAGGATAAAATGTGAGGATTTTTCAACATGCTGCTGTGAATAATACAAAAGAAGGGAAATAACTCAATGGCAGAGCCACTGGGAGATTTATAGCCAGAATAATGATTGTAGATGACCCGACTGCAGACAAAGAACCTTCATTATTACAAATGTAGCACTTACACAAAGGCAAATATGTGTAATCACAAAATATTAGGCTAAATTAAAATTTCATGAGGGATGGAGGGTCGAACTGCACTATGGCTAAATGGTAATTAATCACAGAACATAATTAATTAATTATGAAAATCAGCCCTAAAAGATTAATACCACTCAATCTTCTCTTCTCAGCTACAAAGTTATGTTATGTTACGTTATGTTATGTTAAGTTACTTATGTTAACTCTCAAAAATCTGTATGATGCTCTTTTTATGGCTCATTTTCACACTTTCACAATGAGTTACATTCATTATGGGATTAAATGTCATTTAGCCATAATACAGTTTTACCCTCCACATCCTCATTTTAATATTTTGTGATTAAGTGGATTGTGCATATGTGTCACTGAATTATTTTAGTACTATTTTCAGCTTTTCAGCAGCATTTTGATAAATCCTCACGTTCACCCATAACAGCAGGAGCATAATTCAGCATAGTTCATGAATTTAGACTAGTCTGACAATTTCATTTCAGTCCACATTAATTCACTTGTTATGTGTTTGGCTGTCACTGAAAAGAATGAGGCAAAAAAAAATGGCTTATTATAAAGGTTAATACCACTCCTGTGTCTGTCTGTTAAATACGACGCTACAGCCAGAAGACTTTAGCTTAGCTTAGCTTAGCTTAGCTAGTTAGCTTAGCGTTGGCTTAAAGACTGGAAGCAGGTAGGAACATAGCGGTTAGCTTGTCTCAGTCCCCATAAATAAATAAATAAATAAATAAATAAATAAAAAACTTTGTTTTTACACCATGTTTCTTTTTAAACAAAAGTGACATACAGTAAGAGAACCGGTGCTTGTAGGTGGATACTTCACCTTTGTTTGGACAGAGCTACGTTTCATAGGCTAGCTGTTTCCCATTGTTTCTGGTATGGTTAGCTAAAGCTAAACTGCTCCTGGTTCGAGCTAGAACCTGCTAGCCTACATTTGCTCTGTCCAAAGGTAAAACATCCAAGCACCTCTTAAACTCTCTAATTAGCACTTTATATCCCATTTGTTAAAAAAAAAAAAAAAAAAACTACAGTGTAGAAACAACAGTTTTAGTGTTTTTTCAGTGTTTTACAGGGACAGAGACAAGCTAACTGCTATGTTTTCCCCCTGCCTCCAGTCTGTATGCCAACCAGGAACTGAAATCAACACCAATCACCTACCAAATACAGAGTAAATGTTGCCTGAAATTCAGGTCACCTGCCACCATGGCAAAAAGGTTTTCCTTAGATTAAGACATTATTTTTTAAAAGTAATTCCTCAGTTAAAAGTGCAAAACTGGAAATTGAGAGCATATGTGTCACTAACCAGTGCTAACGGTACTAACAGAGATGATTTGATGAGCGTTTACCGGAGGAGGAACCAGGCAGTGGGTAGTGCAGGTAGTGCAGAGGGACACGGCTAGCTTACACAGCTCTGTCCACACATAAAACACTCACCAACAAGCACCTCTAAAGCTCTCAAATTAGCACTTTATGTCCCATTTGTTTAAAAAATGTAGTGTAAAAACACGTTTTGTTTTTTACAAGTACCGAGACAAGCTAACCGCTATGTTTCCCCCTGCATCTGGCCTTTATGCTATTGCTAAGCTAAGCTAAGCTAAGCTTAGCACATTCTGGCTGTAGCTTCATATTTAATGGACACATGAGTGATATTAATCTTTACAATAATCCTTTTTAATTGTTATTTTTACCTCATTCTTTTTAATGACATCCAATCACAATTACAAGGGAATAAATGTGGACAGAAATCTAATCACATTTTTATAGACGATAGTCTAAATTCATATACTATGCTGAATTATGTTTCTGCTGTTTTGGGAGAACGTGAGGATTTATCAAAATGCTGCAGTGAGTATAGTATAGTATAAAAACTGAACATATTACTAAAACAACTCAATCACAGGGCCATGTGTAATATTCTTAATCACAAAATACTAAAATGAGGGTGTGGAGAGTAAAACTCCATTATAGCTAAATTAAATTTAATCACAGAACATAGTGAATTTAACTCAGACGAACTGTGAAAATGAGCCATAAAAAGAGCATTGCACAGATTTTTGAGAGTTAACATAAACGTGGCTGTGTAATAATTTAGGCTATATTTTCTTACAGAGAGAAAAGATTGAGTGATATCAATCTCTTCTCTAAAACAGTAAATTATAATGTAGTAATTTACTGTCTTGCCAACAGTAGAGAAGTTTAATACGACTCGTCTCAATGTCTGTGTGCTAAATGAAGCTACAGAGCCAGGAGCAGTTAGGCTAACCATACTAGAGAAACAGCTAGCCAACATAGCTCTGTCCACAAACATCTAACTACAAGCACCTCTAACGTTAACTAATTAACATTTTATGTCACATTTGTTAAAAAAAAATCAGTGTAAAAACAACAAGTTTTGTTTTGCTAACCACTATTATGTCAACGCTAAGCTATGCTAAGCAAAAGCCTTCTGGCTGTAGTTTCGTAGCCTATTTAACACACAGACAGAAGTGATAAGAAAGTTTTTATTATTTTTTTTTATTATTTTATTTTTGCCTCATTCTTTTCAATGACAGCCAAACACATTACAAGGGAATAGATGTGGACTGAAATCAATTTACATTTTTATAGGTTACAGTCTAAATTCATGAACTACACTGAATTATGCTCCTGCTGTTATGGGCGAACATGTGAGGATTTATCAAAATGCTGCTGTGAATAATATATTTATAAAAAAAATAGGGCTAAAATAAGTCAATGACAGAGCCATGTATGCACAATATGCTTAATCACAAAATAGTAAAATGAGGGTATGGAGGGTCAAACTGCATTATGGCTAAATTAAATTTAATCGCAGAGCATAATGAGTTTAACTCAGACAAATCAGTTATAAAAGAGCATTGTACAGGTTTTTTTCAGAGTTAACATAAGGTGGCTGTGTAATGGCAGCTCTGTGCAGGCACCGATGTCCTTTTTAATAACACTTTCTCGCTCTTCATTTTTTCCTGCTCCCTCGCAGCCATAAATTACTCAGCTAATGCCCCAACAGCAGCAGCTATTGCTGAATCATTCAAAGACCTCAATTAGCAATTAAGGGCTTAATGAATAGAGGTCCTTGCTGGGCCATTCAGCTCCCAGCCCAGAGGAGCCCAGTGGAATCCAATCTCTCCTGCAGGACTTGTACAGTAAATACTGGCTAACTGTGCACAGCAGATAGAGAATACCCTGTTATTGCACACATATAATGAGCAACTTGCCTTGCAGTTTTGAGCCCTATTTACTGTATATACCTGGAGGACCTTAACAAGGACGGATGACTGTCGAGCACTATTCTTATTTTTTTCCCCCCGTTCCTACACCCCATTACCTTCTGCATAATACCTGTCTTGAGTGTGAATTGAAGAAGGAGACGAGGAAAATGGCAACAAAAGGAGGGAGATATAGAAGCAGAGAGGGAAATAAAAGGAGGTGAGATGGAAGGGGGGAATGAGAGAACTTCAAAAAAAAGTGGGGGTTGGGGAGAAAAATACATTTGCAATGCCAATCATCTTCAAGGAGCTTAGGCCTCGGACCAGAATATCAAAGATGGGAAATGCAGGCATACATCATGCCGTAGGTAGGTAGCTTATAAATTATTACTGTGACTCTATCTTTTTGTATTAATATTCTATCAGCCTTTCATCATTTATATATTTTTCATACCTTTAATACAGTGTAAAGCTACGCTTTACATGTGAGACCCCACAGGTATACGGTTATACCTAACTACACCATTTCTAGAGCTGCCCCCTCATAGTCAATTAATTGGTCATTTTGGTCTTAGCTGACAAATGCTTTTGTCATACTGAATGACGAAGAAACACACCACACACATTCCTGGTAAACACAAATTTAAAGGTACTAAATACAGAATTAGGAGCATTTCTATCCCAACATATGGCAAGCCACAGCTCGCAGCTAAGGGTGCTAACAACGCTGAACAGTGCAAACAATTGTGAAAGTGCTAATAGAGCTAACAGTGTTTAGCTGAGGGGAGGAACCGGAGGGTGGGTGCTACAAATCTGCAATGACGCCGTCAGTCGGGACGGCGTTATAAGCTGTAACTGCCGTATGACAGCAGCACAGAGCAGCGGCCTCATACTATATAAAACGAACTCATACTTGCATACCCTACAGATTTTCCCTTTTTTCATTGCTCTCTCCTGATTCCCTACTGGAGTCATAATTATCTCATTTTTCTCCTGATCTCTGGCAATTTTTCATACGTTTCTTTCCTTTTCCTTATCTCAACTTCTTTCTGGCACTGTAGAGTGTGTATAACCTCTACTGTTTCCACCCGGACAACAATACAGCTACTGTTAACTAATGTCGTTCCCTGAAGAAAGATGTTCGCAGTGCTACTCGGTTTGAGCAGCAACCGTCGCCTCCACATCACAACGCGCAGCGCCCAAAGTTGGGGTATGCTCAACGCAGCAGTGGTGCTTTTGTCACATTGTGTCCCAAAAAGCCTTCAGCGAGTGAGAAAAGGAGAGGAAATTAAAATATTAAGAATACTAAGACAAAATGCTGTTGCAGTGTACTTGTGATTTTGTTATTTCATTCTTTAAAGTCACCAGAATCCTGGAAACAAAGTGTTTGAGGTCTCAATGCGTGAGCTAGCCAGTGGGGCATGCTCACATGCATGACCATGCCTTAGAAGCATGCATGCCCCACCCAGCTATGTCAACAAAGCACAGAGAAGCGACTTCATCCTCTGCTCAGGTAGACATTATTCCTTCTTTACAAAACAAATAGTTGTTTGATGCTATATTAATGCTCTGGATATCGCAAAGAGAACTTTAAAGTGGTGCTTTTGTGTGATTCTTTGTGGAGGTTTCAGAGATCTGCCGATTACAAGGACTCAATGTAAGAATCATAAATTGCTTGTTAACAGCGATTCCTGCAACAGTCAGCGTCTTGTTGCTCGCACTACATAGACACAAATAAGCATAGGTCAAAACAGTGAGGCGACATGTGACTGACAGCTAAAACCACAATATCACTATATATTTGACCTGCTTGGCAGTAATGTTAGCTGACCAAATGAAGGTCTCTCTATGAATCAGTGTTGATCCTAGTGTTAACTCTAAGGGCTTCAGCCTCCCAACCGTGGTGGGAAGGAGCAGTTTTGGTTGGAGACGATAACATTACTTTCTCCGGAGCTCCATCACTTCACTCAGCAGGAGGGAACAAGACACATGAAACCAAAGGCAAGCAGTCAGCAGAGCAGCTGGTTTTGTAAATATCAATTGAATGTTCGATGGAAGTTGGAGTTTGTGTAGAAATAAATGCTGCGGCTCCTCAAGACCAACAGAGGTTTCCCGTGTCTTGTTGTTTCCTTGCTGTTGAGTGAGGTGACGGGTGTTAACTGCGGAGCGAGTATCGACCTCGGCCCTGGAGACCAAAGCTACGGTGTCTTCTGAGTCTGCAGAGCGTAATCACACGTGACCGTGCATGGGAAACCGACCTGCAATGATTCATACGGGTTAGAAGTTACATACAGTACCTTTAAATCAATTAATCGATTAGTCAACAAAATCATATGAATGTAAAGGCCCACACTAAAAGATTTTGATTTGAACACGATAATGACATATATATGATGTATATATTATATATGATGACATAAGGACATGCTATGATAAATTTATCAGTTTTGTTCCTACACACCACACACTGAAGTACCCGGCTCAGCCGATATTCTGCATCCACGGGGCCCAAAGAGCAGGCGCAGTAGCGTTCCTTTAACTCCACCTCCCAGCCTTCAATCCAGCGATATCTGCGTCTCATTCACATGAACAGAGGAAGGAAAATAACTCTGGATTCAGCTATTAGTGCATTTTACTACTTTCAGGACCTAATGATTAAAATCAGGGCTATTAAAGTGTTTGTACTGGGAAGTTGATTCCTCATGTGACAGTCATGGAAGTTGTCCATGTTTGGCCACTACGAAAATTTGCATCAAACCCTGGCGCTCTTCCTGGGTGCTTGGTTATGACAGTGATGGTTGTCCTTCTGTTTCAGTCATCTTGTTTTTCAATTAACTATCATTCTTTCCCACATGACTGCATCACTGGCTGTTCTCAGGGTTCCTCTCACACAACAGGAGATCCGATTGTAAATATTGAACATGCATTACTTTTATGATTTGTAATCGGCGTGGCCAGGATGGACTTCCAAGCCGATCGAGGGATGTGAAAAACATTCTTAGGGCAGACCTCCACCACGCAACCATGTGAATTTATGGAGGCACACTGAAGCACAGTGACTGAAGGCAGACAATCGCGCACCTAAAATGAGTTGCACCATAATCTGATTTGAGCAACATATAGCCTGCGAGCAGCGATGACAGCAGGGAGATAAAAGCACAATGTGACCTATACGGTGGGATGGGATGAAGCCATATCTCTGGAAGACATTTTATCTCGGATCTTACAATAATTGCGGGGCTGATTATCTCTGTAGTCAGGGCATTTTATTATATATCACAAAACCTGATCTTTGAGGTCAGCGTGCATCACTTGGGCAACTATTTGCACTGTCAGCTTTTGTAAACAAAAGTGATACACAGAGAAACTTATTGGGTGACTTTGAAGGCCAACAGCTCCTTAAATGCTGCTTCACTGATTCCACAGGGATATATTGTTTTAAGGGTTTTTATTTGTAACCCTGTTTCTCTTGTTACCAGCAATCCTTGCCAACTATTTAGGTTCATAAATTCTGTATTGCATCACTGTGTATCACACTGTGGATTCAGAGTGCTCTTAAAAGTTTATTTTTCACCGAATTTGGAGACTTTCCCATTCTCACACTGTGGAAAACACTCTGAAGGATTACTCCTACATCAATGTGTGTATTCGAAGGAAAGAGGGAGAAAAAGACTCCACCTGCTGTTGTAGCAGGGGAGTCCACAGCCACTCGAGGGCATATGAACATACGCCATGCTTTCACATATCTCTTGGCACGGACATATTTCTCCATTTCCTTAATTCTCCTCTTGTGTGACTGCCAAGCTTCTGCTCCACTAGGCTAAAGTAACTGGGTTACTAGAGCTGTGAGTAATTAGCTGATTTCTGCTCTATGGCACCAGAAGGCTGTAGACTAAGGTGTGTTAAGTCAAACTGAGGTAACAATTCAGGGCAGTGGGAGTGAAAGGTTAAAAGTGAAAGTGGAGGAATTCATACAATCTGCAGGTTTGATCAAATGAAGTAAATATATGCATGAAGCCGAGCTGGATATATGTAGTTTCCTCACTATGAAGGTTAAAAATAACGTCACCAAGTGATTATAATTTAATTCCAAGAACAATTTGCAATTTAAATTAAAAAATGTCTCTGGTCTACTGTTGAACATTACAAGCCGGCAGTGTTTTCAGTTCATTGTACTGTGGATTAGACACAGATTTTGTAGACACAGTGATGGTAAGTGAATACATGCTACGTCAAAACTGGTAAACACTAAATAATGCACATTTGAATGCAAATAAACATCCACTGTGTTTTCTGTCTTGATGATTCATTGGCTCCCAAGCGTCTATATTTGTTCACAAACATTTCATAATAGCTATATTTGTAAAGCTCACAGAATCTCATTTTATTATTTGTTTGTCGGAGAGGTATTCACTCAGCTCTATGGTAAATTGTGGGCCATATGTGCGCGGTTGACAAAACAACACAAATAACTGTGGTATACTTCATCTGTCCTTATAAAGGTAAACTGTATTACAGTTTTGGTTTACAAAAGATTTGACAAAAGAATAAGCCTGCTGAAATTCTATATTTTTGTTATAAGACCAAAACCATCCATCCATTCATCTTTAACCGCTTATCCCGTTAGGGGTCGCGGGGGGGCTGGAGCCGATCCCAGCTGGCATTTGGCCAAGGCGGGGTTCACCCTGGACAGGTCGCCAGTCCATCACAGGGCACATAGAGACAGACAACCATTCACGCTCACATTCACACCTACAAGCAATTTAGAGTCATCAATTAACCTAAACTGCATGTCTTTGGACTGTGGGAGAAAACCCGGAGAAAACCCATGCTAATACAGGGAAAACATGCAAACTCCACACAGAGGAACCCCAAGCTGGAGTCAAACTTGTGACCCTCTTGCTGTGAGGCGAGAGTGTTAACCACTGCACCACCATGCAGCCTCAGACCAAAACCAACAATGTTTTAATTCATCTCTTGATACTTCAGTTCCCACTAAAGATGTAAATCTTTACAGATCATGGTCGTTCAGAAAAAAATAAGAATAAATTGTTAATTTATTGGGGACTATTTTCAGCCATTGATTAATACATAATTAGTGCTCTCATGAGTATTTACAGCAGCAGCACCGTTTATGTAGGACTCAAAATATACTACAGCGCCCCGTTTCATCCAACACATTCTCATCCCAACTCGTCACCTACTGACTCTTTGTCAGACCCCTCGGCATCCCTTTTCAGTCGCAGTAAATACGTGCTTAATGTTCTGAATTAAACAAAAACACTGTCAGGTTTAGACGGAAAACAACATGGCTGGGCTTAAAATTACATTCATGTCCTGTTCATGTTCCCGTGTGAACACAAGACATGAACGAACAGCTGATTGTAACGTGAAAGTGAAACGTGACGTACGTGATGAACAGCGATCTCCTGGATGAAAGCCCTGTGTTGTTGGACCCATCCACCTCCCCTGTCACCCAACCAGCGTGTCTTTTTCACTCTTTAAACTACATCACCACAGCATTTTCCCTGAAGCGGTATCAAGTGGTGACAGCCGCGACAAAGCTTCAGTATTTGATGCCCTGGGAATGACAACGGGCAGGTTCATCACCCAGTATAACAGCGTGGTTTATTGATGTGTTGTGTGTTTTAGGACAACAATAGAAGTCTATGGTTTACAGGCTTTTCCATCTTACCAACACCCACAGTAGTACAGTATCATGGAAATTATTGATTCTTGGGCTTGGTCTTATTTTTACTTCTCTGCTCACTTGTGAAAGGGATAGTCTGAGTGTTTAAAAGTGGGGTTGTATGAAGTACTTATCATAGTCAGTGTATTACCTACAGTAGGTGACAGTCAGCACGTTGCCATTTTGGAAAAAAGACAGGAGTTACTGCACAGTATTAAAGCAATATAGTACTGTGGTTGAGGCTGGCAGCAAAATAATATTTTAGATACCTAAAAGAAAGGCTCATTTAAAAAATATCAGTTTAAGTGTACACTATATCTAAAATATTTTCACTGGTTTATCTTTCCATGAGACAACCCTTTCTGACGAGGAACTGAAACTGTTGTATCCATCTATGCTCTCGCCAGAGCCACCAGACTCCAATCAAAAATACGGTACTTTTATTTTGCAGAACACTGGAGTTGCTGGTCTACTGCTGCCTCGATCGTCAGTTGGTTTGTGTTATTGTGTGACTTTGGTGAATCTGAACTAACAAACTAAACTAGTGTTTAAATTAATTTTCAACCCAATCTCATGGGAGCATGTGTAACTAGCGTCACGATACGAGGACATTCCTTTTTTGTTAGTAATTTGTACACCTCTTTTTGCACGTCATTTTTATGCCATGCAACAAAACCACGGCCACACCACTCCATTAGGTTCAGGTAACAAACATGACAAAATGTCATGGTTGGGCTCAAAATAAGTACAGTATGTAAACTAATAAAAATATGTACAGAAACAACATAGCAGAAGTACAGAAAACACATCACAAATGTCACTTTGAAATAAGCCAACAACACATTGGGACACAAACACCGATCTCCTGGTTGGAAGTCCTATGTTTGTTGGACTCATCCACCGCCCGTCCTACCCACAATTAGCAGACTTTTTCACTTTTTATTTTATGTCACTGGTTCTGTTTGTTGCATATTTACATGGAGGCGTTTACATTAAGGTTGTCAGCTGTCAGTTAAAATATACAATCATGATTAATCTAGATTAATCGGAAATTAATCACATATTTGATATTCTTATCAGCATGGGAGTGGACAAATATGCTGCTTTATACAAATGCATGTATATATTTATTGTAGGAAATTAGTTAACAACACAAAAAACTGACAAATCTTGTTCAGAAACTGCAGCCCAACAGACTTCTACAGGAACCCATAGAACCCATTTCCATTCACATATCTTGAGGTCAGAGGTCAAGGCACCCCTTTGAATATGACCATACCAGTTTTTCCTCACCACAATTTAATGTAAGTTTGGAGTGTTATTTATCCCCAAGCTAGTACAGTAGTACCAATGGATTCCTTAGGTTTTCTATTTCCATATATCTTCAGTCTAGCTTTAAAACTAAGTACACTACAACCTAAAAATTGCTGGTTGCATTAATTTGACAAAGATATTAGTGGCATTAAAACAATTTTACGTAACGCACATTAACTTTGACAACCCTAGTTTACACTGAAGTCAGTACAGACGTACAAATGACAAGCCAAAAGAAAGAATGGTGTTCTTATTGCACACACAATGACTTGCAAATTACCGTGTCATTAATACTCCATTAGTGTGACTGGGCTGTTCATTTTTGTTGGGGATGAGTCAGGGACATTCAACTCTATGGGAAATGTGGCTATGGTGCATAGTTTGTGTCCACAGGTGTTCCCGTTATCTTGTTGAATAACAACATAAATACCTGTTGTATACCTGCATATCTATCCTCACAATATAAAACGGATTCTGGTTCTGGTTTGAAAAGCAATAAATTAAGCTTTTTCAACCAGTTCAGAATGAGCATTATCTTATCTAGGGTGAAACCTCTTTTAAATGGGGTTGGAGGGCTTGAAATAGCTCAGAATAAGACGTGTGCGGTGGAGAGGGCAGGGGTTAGTGAGTGGAGACACTTTACTTCCAGGCAGGAATCAGCTCGCTCCAACTGCCAGAGCAATAAAGTGTTGGCAGCTGTCCATGGTGCTGAAATCAACCACTTTCTCTGTGAATGGAGAATAAAAGGGAGCTGGCCGTGGTGCTGAGACACTGATGCTGCTCAGCTAATATCACGTCTGAGCATCAGGTGCACCCATGTACTGCTGTTTATCCAAACTGCTGCTTTCCACTGGCTGAAAAGACAGACTCAGTGTTGAAAAATGTGTTGAGTATGACTAATGCAGGCGTGGAGCATGAAGCACAGATCCAAGAATAGGGGATCTAATGGGGAGCAGTGGGTATTACTACATGCATAATGTAACACAGAACTGTTCTATGTGAAGTGGATATCATACATGTATGTGTGTGAGGATTTTAACACACTCTTTCACTGCAGCAACAGGCATCTTTCTTTTTGTTTGTCTGACTCCCTCATCTGTTTTTCTCTTTGGTTATCTTTCACATGCAGGGATATAAAAAGAGACAGAGAAGAAGAAGCAGCCCCCCTTTAATCTGTTCTCTGACCTATAGTCTGAAAGCTGGAAAATGTTTTTCATCCGTATTTCAAAGAAGATGGACTCTGTGGTGCGTGGCGTCGAGGCAGCCCACATCGTACACCTGCTAAGGGTCAACGATCATCCCGGCCCACGGGTGCAGAAATATAAAGACGGCCCTCGACAGGACAGAGACAGATTACTGACCGGTCCAGAAATGCCAGGCGAAACTTTATTCTTTCCTTCCTCCTGTCGTCTCTTAGTGATTCAGTGCATGCGTATATAGGCTGACTATTCCAGAGCCAGCCTCCCACCTCATCCCTAGTGAGAGATAAGTATTGTTTGCGTAGCAGCACATTTCATGCTCGGCTTCCCCCACCTGTTCCCTGACCTGCAGAGTCTGAAGTCTGGAATAGCTGTCAAATGCCTTCACCCGTGTCTTTCAAGGATGATTGAAAGGAGGTTTTGTCTTGAAAGCATTTCTTTTTAGCAGAGCACAAAAACAAACTTTCAAGGATTTTAAAGAGGTGATTCCAGCGGTCATTTAAAGGGGTAATGTCACTTCTCCGTTTTGCCCGTTAATTGCAGGAGAATTTGTGTTTTGTAATTTGTCGCCTGCAGGTTTGAGTTCTGGCTGCATGTCAAGGTCAAAGCACTAATCAAATCTATCAGCCTGATTTGCATAATGAAGTGGTGCAAAATTTGCAGGGGCCTAGAGGACCCCCCCACCCCCACCCCACACCCCACAACAGCCCTCTCCTCCCTGCCCTCCATCGACTCGTTCAGCCAGTCTAAGTTTCCAAGCTGTGGTGTCTGATGTGTTTGCCAGTTATTACTCCCAAACGCAACGAGGTTTTTGTGTGAAGCAAGAGAAACAGGGCGGAGGAGCACAGCTGTGTCTGGTTCAGTTGGCAGAAAACTGTTGTTGCTTGTTTTTTGTTTTGCACAGCAGTGATTTGCATTCATAGACTTTTTTTTTTTTTTTTTTTTTTTTTGGAAAGGCAACTTTGAGGGACAAAAATCCTGCATTCTGTGACATTTTTTAATCACTCTTCATTAGTCCTCCAAAGAAACAGGAACATAGATTTAAGATGAAAAATGTCTTTAATTGTGGCATGCTGTTTGATATTTGTTTCTACCATATTTAAATTTCTAGCAGTATTTGACAATTCAGTACAAATCCAGCTCTGTCCGAGATAATCCGTTTTGCAAAACAAAAAAAAGTTCCCATTTGCTCGTTTAGGCTGCATAAAGAAGTACAAAGAAAACACCAAAACAAACTCCAGCAAAGTGAAATTCCTCACCTATTAGAAAAGCAAAATCCTCAAGGGTGAAAATCAAAACTGTTATTTTTGCGCCCTCGGAGACGTTCAGCCTCCAATACCAGAGACACACTGCAAGACCAGAGGAAAGCACCAAAATCACACCAAAACAAGCCATGATGAGGAAGGAAAAAAGGCTGAAAATAAGCAAAATGTGGGGATTATAACAAGTGAGCTCGTAAAAGAAGCTGCTTCGGGAGGAGAAGAGGAAGAGAGAGAGGAGGAGGGAAAAAATATCAAGAGCGTCCGCAAAGCACGTTTCTCTCAGAGGATGTCGCCGGAGCAACAACACTCAGCATCCAAGATTTAAATCACTGCATGCAGAAAACATTTCTCCCCATGTCGGAACACCAAGACAAGAAAGCAAGAAAAAGAGGATAAAAATATGCTTAAGAAAATGGCAGTGGGAAATGTACTCACCGAGCGGGAGTAAAAGGGTTCAATTAAAAAGAAATTGGGCGTATAGCGGTGTCGGATTGGTGGTGTGCAGGCTGGTGTACACCGAGGCTCTGCGTCCTTTTAGCGCTCTCTATCGCTGCCGGTGGCGGAGTCATGTGACTCGGGATTGGCCCGAGTTTTTGAATCAGTCCAAGCTTTTTCTCTCTCGTAGCTACACACGGAGGCATTCAGTGCTGTAATGGATAGGAGCTCTTCTGGTAATGTCACTGATTTTTATGCCCAGTGTTACTTCAGTTTCTCAAAATAGGGTCCGGGTACTAACAGGGGTGATGAACGGTGTCCCGAGGTTTCCTATGTGTTATTAGTAAAATTAGGGTTATTTTAGCTTCATTTCCCCTGTTAACCTAAGTGAATAAATACACACAATTTGATTATTTTGATTACAAATTTTAGCCTCACACCTCTGTTTGAAGTAATATGACAGCAAGAGCTGCAACAATGAAAGCTGCAGTGAATAGAAAGGGAGAAAATAGGATTTTAAAAAGTTATTTTAATAAAATAGTCTTTATATAGCCTGACAGCTGTGCACAAGGCAAATCTGAAAAATAAAATCATGGTCCTCTGTGTCCTCCAGTGTTCCTATCCGGAGTAAAACATCCAATCAGAGCCAAGCTGGAGCCTGCTGCCTCTGAGCAGCTGTCAATCACTAGCGACCTCCAATCAAATGGTCAAACTAGGCAGCGCTGATCAAATATGAATCAATATTCTGTTACTGTAACGACTATTTCTCTTCTCAGATGTTTCCAGCAGCCATGCTGAGATCAGTTGAGGAAATGCCAAGCACCGCCCACCAGGTGGAGTCAGTACAGCCAACAGGAATGCACTCTCTGAAATGACCTGTGATTGGCCAAAGTCTCCCATCAGATTTTTAAAAGCCTGATAACAGAGTCAGAGGAGGTGCAGAAGTCTAGTTTTCTCTCTGAACACTTGAATTACAACATGCTGAAAGGTTGTTATGGGATTTTTGCCCAGTGATGCCAAACATATTCAGCCTTCTGAAGCTTTAATTGATTAGTTGTCAACTCTCAAACTATTCTGATAATCAATTTAATTGGTTTGAATATTTTTTAAGAAAAAAATAGTCAAAATTCTTTGATTACAGCTTTTTAAATGTGAATATTCAATTCACCCTGAATATCTGGTTTCTTTACTTCTCTGTCAGAGTGAACTGAATATCTTTGAGCTGTGGACAAAACAAGACGTTTGAGGACGTCAACCTGGACTTTGGGAAACACTGATTGACATTTTTCACCATTTTATAGATAATCGATTAATTGTGAAAATAATCAACAGATTAATCAGCTATGAAAATTATCGTTAGTTGCGGCCCTAATGACAGCAAACATCTCCTTCCTCCTTGTGCACTCTATCTACGATTTTCTATGTTTTAATAAGAATTTATTTGGGGATCCTTGATATGAAAAAGTCAGATTGCTTGTGTCTCTGTTTGGTCAGTGAATTGCTAAACCTGAACTGACCTGAGGGCTGGTGGCAAATAAGTTGTCTGTTTGCCAAGAAGTCACAAACGTAAAGTAAAAAGTATAAGTTTGGCAGGGAGATGATTAATAGGATAACAAAACAGAAAAACATCTTTTCTACTTCCCAAATTTATGTTTAATATATCTGACTTTCCTTTTATCTTTCTTTATATTTGAAAATGATTCAATTGTTATCTCTAATTACTGCATAGGGGCCTAATGTATAGAGGAAACTATAACTTCTAAAAATACTACTAACACCTGTTACAGCTGTTACAAATTACTGTAAAAAATAAAAAATAAATGAATCAGTTTTCTGACTTTACAAGTCTATTATTAAAGGTCATGCCCCCTGACTACAGTTGCCAGAACACGGCCCTGTGTAGTTACCTGCAGCATCACTAACACATTCCCACCTCGTCACATACAGATGCTTTGTCAGACCCCTTAGCTTATCACCCCCCCACCCACCCCCAGTCCGCCCTGTGTGTCTCTCACTCTTAATAATACGTCGCCACAGTACTTTCCCTGAGCGTTTAATATTGATGCAGATGGTTTTACATTGTAATTAATGGAAAGGCCTACGTATCTGATATATGGCGCTAACAGGTGCCTTGTGCCTCGCAATCGAACGCTGACAGCTGTGACAAAGCACCAGTATTTCACACCCTGAGAATGAGAACAGGCTGGCATCACACTCTCACTTTAAAACCAGCTTTGTCTACTTGGCGTTTCACCTCGGTATATTTGCATTTTTTCAGCGCTTTATCGGCCATTTATGTAGCTTGCATCTGGATGAATGCCTCATGCATGGGGCTACACACCCAACACCAAACAATGATGACTGAGAGAGGTTATTTTTGTATTAGTCAATACATTAGTAAATCTTGCATATTGTACAATAGAGGTTTGATTAGGTATAGGCATAAAAAAAAAACTTGGTTAAGTTAAGGGAAAGTCTGCACGGTGGTGTAGTGGTTAGCGCTGTCGCCTCACAGCAAGAGGGTCGCAGGTTCGATTCCGGCTTTCGACTCTTCTGTGTGGAGTTTGTATGTTCTCCCTGTGTAAGCATGGGTTTTCTCCAGGTACTCCAGCTTCCTCCCACAGTCCAAAGACATGCAATTTATGTTAATTGATCACTCTAAATTGCCCGTAGGTGTGGATGTGAGCGTGAATGGTTGTCTGTCTATATGTTGTCTAAAAAAATCCTTCGTTGCACAGGAAAAGTACAGCAAGTCAAAGTGATCTATAATCTGAGATGAACCTTTGCCTTTCTTTCTGAATTTCTACATCTCTTAGCGGTTAACTTAATAGTATTACAAATGACAGAAATGATAGCCAAAACTACAATGTTAGAAACAAATTACATGAATAATAAATCAGCGTTATCTTTTAAGCCTCCTCCACATTTATAGGATTAATGTGAAAATCTTGTCGGAGTTACCTCTATTGGCATTTTTCATTTTATCGCTTCTTGTAGCTCATTATGTTATTTGCATAAATTAATAAACTAATAAACTAATTATCATCATTGCTGCAGGCTGTTATTGTCCACTGAACGACTGAAAAAGGTTTCCAGATATCCTCACAACTTCAACCTCTCGGTGCTCGCTCATTAAAAACTACTTAACGGATTATTCAGCTCAGTTTATCTTGAGCCTCATAAGATTATTGATCATCACTGAGGATGTCAACGCTCGGGGCAGTTCTTAACAGAGTTTAAAGCTCAGTTAATGTCGGCCAATGAGTTCATACAGCCTACGCATGAGAAGTAATATTGATGAGCATCTTTCAAACTTCTAGACTCAACATTTCACCTCTACTACTGGGTCCATGCAATCACTTTGAATGGGTTTGTAGATGCCTGAAATAAGGTCTGTAGATAACACAAGCTTAAGAGATTTTAACATCTTGTTCTACAAAATAAATAAATGAGTCGACTAAAATGTCATCACACTGACGCATCCACCTTTACAGATGTTGGCCTTTTGATTGATTGTGATTGCATTCACACTTTAAAAATCATAAAAGTAGAGTCCATTTGTGACAATTACCTTGCTGAACAATACGTGCAAGCATCTTAAAGCTTAAAGCTGCAAGTATCTTAAAGCTTTGTCAGTGCAATCCCTTGTGGTGCAGCTGACTCTTGAGTCAGTGGTGCAGCTGACTCTTGAGTCAGTGGTGCAGCTGGTTCTCGTCGCTGTAATGGCAGCAACAAAACTTTGCTGATCCTGCTGGGAGTCGGGGCAGTCCCCCGGGATCAGACCTCCAGCTTCCCCTCCAACCTGTTCTCACTCACAACTCTTCAAATCCCTCCGTTAAGTGCCCCACAGCATCTGATACCTACACACGGAAGCATCCTTTAGCGACTGTAATCGATGAACTGGGCTTTCAAGTAACTCCAATGTAAACCCACGCATGCCGTTATTCAACGGTCAGAGCACGTAACGGTGTAATAAGAGTGTGAGAGTCTGCTCCCAGGCAGGCAGGAGGGGAGGTGGATGGGTCAAACTAGTACAGGACTTACACCGAGAAGACCGGTGTTGTGAAACTAAATAGAGGTACTTATTTTGTCAAGTAGTACTGTTATCTCTAGTCACATGAGCAGTTAGTCACATGGTAGTTACATGAGTCATCATCAAGTTAACTACATCCATTTCCTAACTCAACTAACCCTAACCTCAAAGTACCTCAATGTTGCCTAAACCTAACATCCTGTGAAAATGGAAGTTTATTTTGAATGAGCATATATTGACAGGCCGTCCGTGGTCCATCCAAAAGTAATGCAAGAGGGGTACCCGGTGTGTCGGTCTCCAATGCTGAGGGGCACGGACCAAACGGCGGTATTTGACGGGTTGGGAGTGAGAATGTGTTGGCCCTCGTCCCCACAAAGTAGTCTCCTATTTGTGGGTAGCATGAAAAATACAAGTCGTTTTCGCATTTCTGACACTTTTGATTTAATCCATTAAACAAACTATCAAAACGTACATGAATCCTGTACTGTCAACTTGATTGACAAGCCCTTGGTGCAGCTCTGTCTTCGTCCTCTCATGTTGGACTGAGGGCAGACTGGATGCCTCAGTGACTCACTATCGCCTCTCGAGGTCCAGATGGTCTAACAAGACAGGACAGACTGAGGCTAGTTGGTTAGAATGCTCATTTCAGTAGATATCTCTGCAACACAATACATAGACGTCTTTGACATACCATCAACACTGTAACCTCGTCACATTCTGTTGATAATGTTAGCTCATTCTTTGAATCATTGTTTGTTTTAAACACTAAAATTCAGGCCAGATCTGACACATAGCAGCTTTAAGGTAACTCCCGGACATAAAAGGTGCAGTGAAAACTTAAGACTCCAGCCTGGCTTGTCATCGTGTTTCATTTGATCCCTCTCTGTAAGGCTGACAGCTCCACGGTTCCTACCCGTTCTTGACAGAAACACGAGTGGTCACGCCGTCAGGGAGGAACAGAAGTGTTTGTTACTGCTGCTGGCCATATGAGCAAAGGGCCTGTATGGATCAATGGCGTCTCAAGGGGCTGATAGAAAGAAACAGACAGATGTAAGGGCAGCGCGCTCCCTACCATGCCTCTTTGTTTTCTTCTTAGAAAATGACTTCCTTGATAGATTTTGGCACAAGAGCCACATGCCTTTGTGCTCTTGTAAGTCTATGAGGTGTGACTTGGGATGGTGTTAAAGATGTTGTTGTATATTATTGTTACAGACAAATTACTTGCTGCTTGAATCACTAGAAGTTGGTTGCATTTGATGTTTGTAAGTTCAAACTTTACCTCAATGGAACCTAAGTATTAGCTAAGTGGAGATTTACGCAACTAACTAAAGTCCTTTAAATTCTTACTAATCAAATTCAATTCAAACTAATGATTGCACTATGAAAATTTAAGGACTGTCAGAATCGAAATAAGACTTATTTTCTGAGTACATACAAGGAATTTCACTGTGGTTTTATACGTCTCACTCAATATACTTACAGAGAAATAGAAAAATCAGCTATGGACAAGGACGACAAAGCTGGACAAATAAAGGTAAAGAATAGACAGGACTGCTGTCTTAGCTAGTGAAGACTTTAATACATAAATCAGTTGCTAGAAAAAAAACTAGTTTCTTCTAATCAAAAACAGGAGGTTACTGTAGCATAACTTCCCCAAAAGGACAGTTTTAGGAGGCCAAGTGATGTATTTAACCTAACTAAACCTTTGTAAATGTACATTTAATAAACAGATATTTTTATGACACGGCCATCTGGAATGAAGCTAAGTGGTGAGCGAGAGTGGCGTGAAAACGGTCGGCAAACGCTGCTGAGTTTCATGTATATTTCATAACAGTGGCTTGTATATCCACAGTCTTCGGTCTTCCAGTTTCCCTTTTTGAAGGATGAATACAGACTGCCGAGAGTTATTGGCTCTCATGCAAGCGCAGAACGTACATGCTAACTGGCCATCGGCTGTAGTCTTTGCAGTGTGATCAAATGCAACTAGTCGGCCAAGACTAAGGCAACGTGAGGCGACGCAACAGTTGCCTAGGGTTTTTAGATGTCGGCTTTGTGTGGAGAGCTACAACAAGTAGTTGTGATTACAGCTGCTTTAATGGTGCAAAGTGATTAAGTGAAACACTAGTTTGGGGTGATGGATGAACAACTGGAGCGACTCAGTCCAGCGATTTCAAAAACAAGCCAGAAAGCAAATGATGCTGAGGCTGATTTCAGCTTTGCATGGTGGTCCTCAGCCGATGTGGGAATACGTCGCCTGCTATTCCTACAGCAACACGTCAGAATAGTCAGAATATTCTGCAGCAAAAAAACAAAAACAAAATAAATGAAAAAAGTCACACTCTGCTGTCTGCTCGGTGTCACACACAAGTCTCCGAGCAGCTGCCACTCCAACAGTGTGACCAAGGATTTCTGTATCTGTTCATCTCTATCCACCTTCCTCCACCCCAGTACACATGGTGATTCTCTGGCTGGGATCCCAGCACTGCATGGATAGACCAACAGTATCTGGCATGCAGCTCGTCTCAGCTGATACTCTAGCTGACACTTCCAGCTCGGAGCCATGCAGCCGAAGGAAGCGATTGCAGACAGGGTGTGTGTTTACGCGTGTGTGTTGCAGGCCGAGTCTCTTCCTCGTAACACCTGATTTATTCCATGCCTCAGGTCGTGTGTCTGCACTCAGCTGTAATTATAGTGTGTGGAACAGGACATGTAATGCAGCGTTAATGGCAAAGGGACTGATGCTTCGCCCACAATGCCCCCTTTTCAAACACGTATAGTGCATTAGCAGCAGGGATTCACTATTCCCACACTGATTGGAGCTATTAAATACAATTTAGGATGTGTAGAAAGGGAAGTGAGAGCGGCTGGCTGAGTGGTGTATATATGTAAACTAAATAAGCTTTGTCGCAGTATAATGCTGCCAGTATTATTCAAGGTCCTCCAGAAAAAAAACACATTTTAATGGTGTCTAAGTTACCGCTCTGAGGAAATTTTGAATGTTTGCCCTCTCTTGGCACTGCCCCATTATTCAGGCATTTCTTTGCATACGCTGCCATTTCTCACAGAAATTACTACTCAAAGAAAAGTAATTTATGTGTCTGTGAGATTCATGAAAACGTCATTTGTGCTGCGTACTCAAAAATAATGATTAGACAAAAGGTCATTTACCGATACAGTTGGTGTGTGTGTGTCTTTCTTGTTTTTCTGTCCGAGGGTGAGAGCCATGTGCAGATCATGTGTTTTCTCCTGCATCTGCCGGTGTGCACACGACTGACGAAGCGTAACCTTTTAATGTGTTTACACATTGACATTTCCCGAGTACTGTTGTGTTTCTCTGTGAAACTAAAACCCTTGACATTCTTGAAGCTCACATTTCCCTGAGCTGCTTGTCCTGTCAGCTCTCACATCATGCAAAGCCGGCATCAACAACATAATTACAGCAGCTTCGCTACCTCATCTGTCCCCCTGTCAAATATGAATTTAAGTTAATGTTTTTGCTTTAAAACAAAGTGTTACTCCAACTCTCTCTGTGATGCAATTTGGACATCTCATGATCTTGCTCAGTCCACGTGGGTGGAATATTTTAATATCCTGGTCATCTTGTCTGCTCGTGACTTCATAAAATACTTATAAAGTCCTGTAGACTCTGGAAACATACAGTAGCTATGTGTTTATTTTAAGTCTTTCTAAAGAAACCTGATGCTTCACTCTCTGTGTGTGTACATCAAACGTCACCAAACTGAAATTAAACATCTGACTTTTTAAAATCAAACACCCGGCCTATGACACTGACTCTTAAATGAGCCCCGACACCTAATGACTATGTGGCCTCTAGTCCATCTGTTCATTGGCTTCCCAATATGGCCACCCATATGTTATGGGTCTCCATATCATACTGTGAATTAACCTGGCAGTGATTCACCTCATATTATTATTATTATGAACAAAAAGACCAAAAGTGGAGCTTTAACTTCTGTTGACATTAATATACTGTCTAAATGTTAGATTTTAAAGCTACACCGATCAATATTTTTATATTAAAGGGGACCTACAGTATTATACTTGTTTTCAGGTGTATATTTGGACTCCAGCTCTGGTCTAACTAGCTTTGTTTTAGGGGTGCCAAACTACAAAACTGCCAAACTCTAATGAACAGATGAATATATCTACTGTTTTCTAGACTGCACAAGGGTGTATTCAATCCTAAATACAATCTATTTACTTTATATTGTTGATGTCTGTATGACAATAATGTAGAAAGAAATAATTATCTATTAGTTTGAGCTGTTTAGGAGTAAATGTTTGTACCAGTAGTTGCACAGAGCTTACATTGGAGTGTGTTTCAAGGTGAACACAAAACGGCTTTGGCTACAGTCTTCCACTCCACTTCCACTCTTCGCTGATTGGTTGGCATGGCACTTAATCTGGTGGACCCTCAAAACGAATGCGCAAACAGAGTGGAGTCCAGGGGCTGGTTTGGAGTTGGGCCTTAGGTCGAGTTCACACCTTAAGGTCCGGTTCCTGAACCAAACCAACACAAGAATGGTGCATTGTTTCAGTTTTAAAACTGGGCTGGTATGCGATCACAAAGACAAAACGATCCAGAAATTGTAAACAAAACTCACATGGTAGAAATGTCATATGATTATTGGTCAGACAGATGGCAGAAAAAAAAGACAAAAAGGACAACAAACTGTTCCTAATTTCTAGCTGGAAATCATAAATCATGGAGCAGGTTCAGGTTCTCTTCATGTTGCAGTGCATCTGCAGCGATTATTACATATTTTATTAATGCAAGCATACCTTGGTGTTCCTATGCACCTTCTTGAGTAACAGTAATGTTATGTTACGCTCAGATATTCAGGAGGTGTCTAACTGCGCCGTGAGTCCAGGTTTGTTCCCTCTCCACTTGGCATTTTGCGAGCAAAACGCTACTCACCGGTCACCAAAACAAGAAAAGGAAACGTTCTTTTGACCAGTGAAATGACAGATAAAATGATACGCTTCCTGTGATTGGTTTGAATGGTGGTCACACCAGAAACAAACCACTCCAGAGTTCACTTGACAACAGACCGAGCTTCAGCTTCACAACAACAACACTTTCTTGTTCCTAACTCACATGAAACTGAACAAACCAATCAAACGCCAGGAGGACTTTGACTGAGGTAAATGTGAGGAAAACCAGAGGTAAAGTCAGCAAATTATTGTAATTGTTTTAAAGTCACTGATTAAAGTATAATCAACTGTGTAAACATAACTTCTCATTAACTCAAGTATATGAATTAAAATTGCTTCTAAACTTTGCATTAATGGTGCTCAGTGACTGCTGGATTTGTGAATAGGCAACTGTTTGCTAACACATTAGCAATAAAGACTTTTTAAGGTAACAACCTCTTGGTGTTGTGTACAGCTTGTTCTGCTCCCCCAAGAGGACAAATTGCCTAAAAATCCTAAAAGTACATTTTTTAAAAATCACTTCTCTTCTTCTTTAATATTTTAAAAATGATTTAACTTCATATTCTAACATTTGTTGGTATGTAAGAGCCCAAAGCAACCTGAAACATGATTTCCTTTTCTGTTTCTTTCAGTTTTACTTTAATGACCTTACAACCAGGGTCAAAAAAGTCAAAAAGTCACAGAGAAATTGAAACTTTCAGAAATATCAATGGGCTAACACAAGTCTCCTCGTTATGGCTTCTGTATGACCTTTGCTTTATCTACATAAAACACACCTTAGATTATCCTTGAAGCATGAGAGCACACTTTGTTTACAGTGACCACTGCCACTGGAGGAATGAGCCGGAAAAGTAGCCAAGTCAGCCGTCTGCCACGGCGTTCAATCCAAACGTCAGCGTTTACCTTCCCAGCTGTCTGTTTGCGAAACGACGTGTCCCTTGTGTTTCCAATTTATAAAACATGCTTACTTTCATTTGGACCCCAACGCTCTTGTCAATGTAAATCAGGTAGGACTCTCGGGCCGATCGATGCAGACGTGAGAAAGGATTCACTCTGTTCACCCCAGAGACTCATCAATGACAGGAGTCTATTACTCCAGAGAGTGAGCAGGCGTGTGGGGGAGCTGCTATGAATTGCAAATGTGAAACTACTGACTTGCCTGCAATGCAAACTCCATGATATATTATAGCACACTTGGGAATGTGTGCCTATTGCACAAAGCAAAGTCTTACTGCACGATGAGCGCTCGCTCCCTGAAAATGCCCATTCAGTAAGATTAGACTCAAAACACTGCATCTGCTCTAAAAACAGATGATGATTCGTCGTGATCCGTTCCAGTGGAAATCTGTGTTTGCACCTTTAACCTCAGCGGGAGCCCGTACTGTATCTCTAAATCCTACCGAGAATTCACTCTGCTATGTAAAGGGTAATGGGTACACAGTGTTATTTTTGTCCCCTCGCTCCTTGTCTTTCTCTAGTGTTTAAAGTTCAATTAGGGACACACTGTGCTCCGACGTGGAGTCATTAGACGTGATGCTAGCCTGCTCTGTGAAGAGCACTCTCAGACTCCTGATTAATTCAGCTGATGGAGAAGCTCGACGCTCTCGCTCATTTCCCTCCTCTTAGTTTAAGCTCAAGGGTGATTATTAAGCTTCCTGTGGGGATTCAAAAAGCTCACAAGTTGTCAAAACCTTTCAGTGCATCCTTTTGCTCAGTAATCGTTGCCAGTAAAAGTTCTGACTTGTGTTCAGTGACTTTCCTAAACAAGGAATAATTTAAGGTGCTTACTATGATGCTCGGATACCATCCATCCATCCATCCATCGTCAACCGCTTATCCCGTTAGGGGTCGCGGGGGGGCTGGAGCCGATCCCAGCTGGCATTGGGCGAAGGCAGGGTTCACCCTGGACAGGTCGCCAGTCCATCGCAGGGCACATAGAGACAGACAACATATAGACATTCACGCGCACATCCACACCTACGGGCAATTTAGAGTAATCAATTAACCTAAACAGCATGTCTTTGGATGGTGGGAGGAAGCCGGAGTACCCGGAGAAAACCCACGCTTACACGGGGAGAACATGCAAACTCCACACAGAAGAGCCGCAAGCTGGAATCGAACCTGCGACCCTCTTGCTGTGAGGCGACAGCGCTAACCACTACACCACCGTGCAGCCCCATGCTCGGATACATTTCTGTAAATACAGCAACAGCAGGTGTAAGGCTGCAGCCGCTTAGCTTAGCTTAGCGTAGCATAAAGACTGGAAACAGTGACTGTCCAAAGATATCAAAATCCACCTACCAAGTGTTTAGCTGTAAAATGAGAAAGTTTGTGGCGCCTGTTGAGATCAGCTGAGGAAATACCAAGCCCCGCCCACCAGCTGGAACAAACTTTCTCATTTTACAAGTAAATAATAAATACAAGACATTTCTGAAAACATTTGAGGTGAGAAATAGTCATTACAGAATATTGATGCATATTTGATCAGTGCTGCCTAGTTTGACCATTTGATTGGAGTTTGAGAGTGACTGACAGCTGCCTCTGTTGAATGAACAGCCAATAGGAACGCTCTCTCTTTGAAATGACCTGCGATTGGTCGAAGTCTCCCATCACAGGCTAGATTTGGTGCAGAAATCTAGTTATCTCTTGGAAATCTTACATTACAACATGCTGAAATGTTATTATAGTTTTTTTGCCCAATAATGCCAAAAATATTCTGCCTACTGCAGCTTTGATTAGTGTACTGTAGATGTGTTGGGTTGAAGATTTTGTTACGTTTGGACAGATCTAGCAGCTGTTTCCCTCTTATTCCAGTCTTTATGCTAAACTAAGCTAACTGTCTGCTTGTGGTAGTTTTATATTTACTGTACAAACATCATCTAACTGTCATTATGACAGCAAATAAGCATATTTCCCAAATGTCTAACTTTTCCTTTAAAGTTTGGGTCAGTAATGCTAAGAAACCAGCAAGAGTACTAGATTTTTAAAAATGATCTAGCCAAAAAAAAAAAAAAAAAACAGCCCAGTATTGTCAACTCCTTGAAAGTAGACCCAAAAGTCCCTGAATCCAGCGTTAAAGTTCGTAACACAGACAGTCCGTCCCTTCAGACCTCCCTCCAAAGCCACTCCCCCAAATTATCATTATGAACTTTATTAAAAAAAACATGGCTATTAGTCAGTACTCACAGTTATCAGACTAGCAGCTTGAGAAAGATTTATTTCTTTCCTCAGAGCATTTGATTTATTGGTTATTGTCAGGTTGTAAGGAGAATTTCAACTAATTTAACAAAACAGGTTTGTAAAATTTTTATCAACCCTGCCATTAAATGATGGAGCATGATAGAAATATTAAATAAGGATAAAGGTGCTGTGTTAAACCTAGATATCCACTGTGCATGCTCTGTACTTCCATAGCACTTAATTTATCTCTCTCTGCTCATGTCAGGTCATTGAGGTTCATTACCCGTCGGCAGCTGATGATGAGCTGTGAGTGCCTGGCTGGAGTTTAGTGTCATGTGCTTCCCAGCCCTCTGGTCCAGTGCTTGAATTATTGAAGAGGTTGTGCTGGAGTGACCTGACGGTGACCCGGAGCAGCGGTACAGTGCGAGAGGTGGACACAGTGTGACTGAATCTTTCTCCCTGCAGGTCGTGCGCTACAGGACATGATGACTGGAGTAGTGAGAACATATTAATAAATCATCACTTACAACTAGTAGCAGAGCAGGGTTGGCTGAGGATAGGAATGGAGAGTGATTTGCAGGCATATTTATTGCATGCACCGTACACTCAAGAGGCACACGTTTCTGTGGCTGCTTCCCATTCTGATTGTTGCTGCAGCTGATTATCAAATAGTGAAAGAGCGAAGCAATTCCCTGTGAGTGTGTATATATGACATGTACTGCAAGCATCAGGTGGGTAATTTCGCAGTATTGGGCCCACTCCTGCCTCTCCATAACAAAGACACAGCTTGTTAATTTTCAGAAAGTCGGTCTGTTCAATGCCAAGCAACACAACAACAAAAGAAAAAATATAATATATACAATTCAACCTACATAAAGACATGAGGTGGGAACGTAAAGAGAAATGCAACGCTACAGAGCTCACTCTCCTCTAAATGAGCTCTGAAGACCAGTTTATGCTTGTAAGGATAGCTGGGAGGTAATGGTAGTCCTTGCGCTAATGGGAGGGCTGTTCTGCTGAGAAGTTGTTACTGTCAAAGATGAAAAAGTAGCTGAAGCCTTCCCCCTGTCTCTACGGTACTATAAATCTCAAAACGTCACTCACCGCATCCTCCCAAAGAGATAGTTTACACCAGTGTTTCCATATGATTATACCAAATATAGCTTGGCCCGCTTTTATTGTACATATTTCTTCAATAAAAGTGACAAAAATCTGTGATATTTTAAAACAAAGCAGCAGGAACTTCCCTGTTATAAGCCCACATGGTTTTCTCATACAGCACCGACAGCTTCAGACAAGACATCTAACTTTTTTTCGTTCCCTGTTGGTGCTTCTCTCCCACATCTTGCCCATGAAAAAACGAGAGCTGGTCTTTTATACATTTCAAAAGGCAGCAGGGCTCCATCTTAAGTTGAATCTTGAAAATGATCATCTTCTTGGCTGGCAGCTGCAGCCTTCAATCTAAAGTGTGAGAGAGCAGCGAGTGTTAGCTCAGTTCACAGCTCCATGTACTTTGTCACCATTCCCTCAAGACCTGGGTTTGTCTTTTCCTATCTGACCTCAAAACTCTAAAGTAAAATGGAAAAGCTTTGATTGCAACTATAAAAAAATTCGAGAGCCATATATCTTCCGAGGTGTGTATTCATTCCTAAAATCTACCTGAAAATACACAGTCACCCTGTCTAACACACCAATTTTCCACTTCCATAGGCTATAGCTGAAAGGCATGCGCTCAACAAGCCTGTTAAACAGAAAGTGAATTCCTCCAAGCACGTTTTAACGTTAACATCTGCCAAGCATCTGTTTCATTATGTCCGCCTCTGAGCTGCAGACCGGCCAGCTCCGTTTGCTTCAGAGACAGACCAAATTAAAACCACATAAACTCCGAGATAATGATCAGTTCTGCAATTTTTCAGGGTTTCGCCCATCGCTGTGGACCCCAACTTGCAGCAGTGCATTGATTTTGAAAAAACGTAAATAATAAGCAACCAAGAAAGCATGTGAGTGAAAATAAGGCGTATAACTGGCAGCAGAGAGTACGGGAGAGCTGTCAAGGGGTTTCTCTGTAGTAGAGAATGATGAAGAGTAAAAGTTTTCATGTCATCTTTGGTGCTGCTGCAAGAAATGTTTAACATTTTAGGAAATACTATTTGCTTTCTTGCTGATTGTACAAGCTGTTCTCATACACTCTCTTATCGTAGCTATACTTACAATAAATAAAGCAGTGTAATTTGTACGAATCCTCACAAAACTCAACACCTATGTAATCCATATAATTGTGAACCAGATAAAGAGTGACAGACACTGCTTAGGGAGCGGTGGCTTTCTTGTTAAGAGAAGATCCATACCACTCTCATCTACTAAATATGAAGCTACAACCAGTTAGCTTAGCTTAGCATAAAGACAGAACAAACAACAACAACAAAACCTGCCTTCTAGCACCTCTTAAGCTCACTAATCAACATGGTATGGCTATTATTTATTTATTTTTTTTACCACTATCAAAAACCAAAGTATCGAGGTATTATGGCTACTTATTTGTATGACAGTATCTTGTCGTTTTTACATGTTACACTGTTTTTTTTGTGCTAAGCTAGGCTAACTGGTTGCTGGCTATAGTTTCATATTTACAGTAACTGACATATGATTGGTGATGAAAAGATCAATACAGCATCTTCTCATCTCAGTATCAATAAGAATGAAAATAAATGTATCTCCCAAAAGGTCAAACTATTCTAATAAAAACTATTTAGTGGTTTTGTCTTCCTTCTTGTATTTGAAATATATTTGACAAGTCCCACAATAGATTAAATAATACAGTGTTGAAGACTGTATTGGTGTTACAGTGAAAACTGTCCCACCCTGCCTCTTAGGTTGTGTTACTGCTGTTTCATTCATTCTTGTTTAGTGTTTATTTTGAAATACTCACCCTGTCTCTTGCTGGATGGATGTATAAAGAGAACTAGATACAGCATTATAGGTGACCCCTGTTCATTTCCATCAGAGTTTCTCAGTGGCACACGAGGCAAAACAAGTCCAACTTCTGAGTAATAAATTACCGAATCTTCCAGTGATCCTTTGCATCCATTGGGCCCATGGCGCAAGCACACTAGTGTTTCCTTTAACCTTTACTTTTTGGCCCCAGTGGCATCACATGGACGTTGTAATTCCACCGTTTAGTCAATTTGCTTCAAAGCCTGGTGCTCCTCCCTGGGGCTTCTTTGTTTCAGATAGCTTCACTTCCTGTGCTTGTGTGTTTCCCGCCTGTGTGATTACCTGCTTCGCCCTGATTAGTTCCACCTGTGTCCAGTCACCCTCCTCTCCATGTGTATTTAGTCTGTGTATTGCTAGTAGTAATTAGACCTCACGCTTTGTGTTTCTGACTGGGACCATTAGCCTCATGATTTCTGGATACCTCTGCGTATTCCAGACTGACCTTCTGTATAACGAACCTGAAAGTAAAAACCTTATTACATTCAAACTGCTTTGTTTGAGTCCAGTGTCTGTTGGTACTGTTGTCTAAAAACTTTCAGTGAAGAACAAAAGGCAAGACAGGATACTTTACTTACACACTTTCACCTTTATTTACTCAGGGGAGAGTTTCACTGTAAGCAATGCTTTCTTTTTCATGAACACCCAGATCACATTCACACAGGCACATATTCACACCTGGAAGCTGTCCAGTGCAACCACAGTCTGATCTGCTGGCCGCTGGAGCAGCTGGGATCGAGGGTCTTGCTCGAGGTAATGAGGGAGGGGCAAGCTCTGCTTTTCACTTATCGGGTCCTCTAACCTTTAGGCCACCACATGAGATAGATAGATGTATAAATAGATGTATAGATGTATAGATGTATAGATAGATAGATAGATAGATAGATAGATAGATAGATAGGTAAACATACATACACTCCAGTGCAGCAAACAATGGATCATAATTCAATGTGTTGTGAGCTTCAGGGACATGAGATTACAGTCTACTTTCTGCTTGTCCTGGCCATAATCTGGCAGTGAAAACACATTATTCCCTTTGCAACTCTTTTCTCTGGCTTTTTTTTTTTTTTAAATGTCCTTATACAAAAGAAACACCCAAGGCTAATACTATCTTCACATACAGTAAAGTCAACCCCACCTGGGATTATGAGACATGTGTTGTTCCAGCTGAAAGATGGCTTCACTACACAAATCTGTATTCAGCATAAACGTGTGGTGTCTATATAATATTTGGGTCAAAGAGATGAAGAGTGTCTGAACTGTGAAGTCGACTTCCATCCAACATCAAGAGCACAAGAGTAAAAGATGCAGCAAGTATAAGAAATTCATACTGACAGGAATATTCTGGGCAGCAGATGCTTCAAAGCAAGTGCGTGAGTGCTTTTCCATCCATACTACGGTCAATACCATTGAACTCCACCAGGCTCCTCATAAGCTTTTAAAATGTGCCTCAAGACAGGCTCTAAAAAGATCACATTCACCTCAAACTCCGAGGTGAAAATGTGTAGATTGTTTCCTACAGTCCACTTCAAGTTGTTTTTATTGAAAATCAATAGAGTGCTCCAGGGATGACATTTTTGTAGACCAACAAGGAATCCAATGGGATTTTTCCACTCGATTTTTATATTATTGTAGAAAATAAGTTCTGTGACAAACAAACGTTTATGTTATGTTCAGCAAGATAATCTCCATAAATGAAAACCACTTTCATGATTTGTGAAGTGTGAATGCAGTTGCCAGAGGTAAAAATCTAACAGGCTGTAAACGAACTACGCCGTGGTCGCATCAACTCAAGTCGGTGTGATGATATTTAATAGTCTCATTTAGCCACTTCCCCTCTGTGATGCGGCCCCCCCCCCCGGGGGGCCCCCCCCCTCCCCCCTCCCCCCCCGGGGACCGCCCCCCCCCCCCGCGACCCCTAACGGGATAAGCGGTTGACGATGGATGGATGGATGGATTTAGCCACTTGTAAGCAACCACCTTTTTAAGACACATTAAGGCTTCACAATTGAATGACGTATTTGTATCATAGACGTATTTATGCCATAGAACAAAACGTTAAAATCTCTTGTGTTAACCACAAACCTTATTTCAGGCTACTACTACTGCTACTATTACTCTTCCCAACTGTACTAAAGACTGTATTGGTATTACAGTGAAAAACTGTCAAAAAACGTTTCATTCTTGTTTAATGTTTCCAGTTTTATTTTAAAATACTCACCTTGTCTCTTGTTGAATACAGCATTGTAGACGGCTCTCGTTCATTCCTATAAATGTTGCTCACTCACAGAAAATGTTAAATCTAAGCTTGTGTTCAGCCCAGACCTTTATTTCAGGCTGTTAACTAAAAAAACATCCAAAATGAGGGAACCAGAAGTGCTAAAATGTTAACTTATTTCTGTTGTAGGACTCATTCCTGCACCACGTTACGCCCTCTATGAGTTTTTCAGATGTGAATTTAAAAAAATAAAAAATAAAGTAAAGTAACATTAAAATGGTTGTGGTGAGACCCGCTCCCATTCTTTTTGTAAAAAAGTAGGAAAATGTTAAATTATAAATAAACCCTGAGGCAGAGAAGCACTTTGACAGCATGACTGCCTTTGAACACAAAAAGCATTTGTATCTAAAGGCTGAAAAAAAACCCTCTACACAGAGTGTGTCATATTTCCATTACATGTTTTAAAGATGTCATTTGATATTTCACTTTACTTTGTTTTAAGTTTTAAAGGCCTGGTTTGATGTCTTTGTGCTGCTCAGGGATTATTTCCAACAGGACCTCCTGAAAAAGAGTCTTGACAGTCGTCCTCCTGAGACTTGAAACATTTCTGACTCGTCTAGCTTTTGCTTAAAATTACATTACATGTAATAAGAGCAACTTTGTGAATTTAGAAGCTGCAGTACATCTCCTTTACCAATACAAAGTCTGCCAGCAAACAAGCCCTCTGTAGTGGGCTGTAGCTCACTCAACAAACAGCACATCAAATGGGACCGTAATGCACCGCGGAGTCTGTGTTTGCTGTCTGTGGTGAATGTTCATATTTACAGATTTGATCTACTGGGATTCATGTTTAAACAGTGTAAAAATGTAGCCAATTCTCCAGCTTACGTGGTGAATATGTGAAAACTTTACTTTGAAACAGCAGCGCTCATACTGGAGCTCATTTTAAACTTTTGATGACTTCAAACGGCCTCCGTGGGCTGAATCCAAAATGTGGCGCAACAGTGTGCCGCTGGGTGTAATGAATGTACAGAGGAGCTAATTTCAGTTAGCCTCTGTTTTGTTTTGTTTTTTTCATTTTCATCCTCATTGCCATTCATAGACTGCAGGTTTGATTGGAGGTAATGATATTCCCCTGCTCTCTGGAGGACCGGGCTGGTGAGGCCTTGATGTCAGCACAAACCTCGCCTCGTGCTGACTCAAGCAGCCGAGAAAACTCCCACAGCTCTCGGGTCTCCCTCGCAACCTCCGAGGCCAAGACTTAGCAAGGAGCCGTGTTTGCAGCAAAGTCAGCTTAAATTGTTGTCCAAAGGATCCGGAGGACTGCCAGCTGAATAACAATAATGGAGTTCAGTGTGTGTTATCCCCCAATGCTGCAGGGCTGCGTCTCCTCCTTCACCACTCCCACAGGTTGTCCGTCTGTCAAATCCTTCCTTGATTTTCTATTCCACTCCCCTTGTCGGTCTCTCTCTAAGTCTCCATCTGTCCATGTGTGTTTGTTCGTCTCCTCTCTGTCCAATGTATCTTCGTGTAAATATCCAACATCAACACAGCTTTCCCCTGCTTCCTTCCCTTCTCCCTCCTCCTCCCTTCATCACGGTGTGAGTCAACGCTGACGAACGACAGGCAGGCGTCTCCAGGTTTACCCATGGGTCTGATCTCTGCTGGCAGAGCCGGCGAGCTGCGACAGATCGATGACAAAGCCTGTCAGGGCAGCTCACTGTTATTCAAGGCTAGATTGCATCTGAAAGACCAATGCGCCATGCGGTTAATGAATTAAAGAAGTGGCCAGCCAACATTGACCAGATCAGCTGACAACCATCAATATCTTCCTCTGTTATGGAGGTTTATGGGAGGAAAGAGTGATTGTTGAGAGATGTGACCGATGCCTGTGGAAGTCTGGCTCACCGTTTAATTATTTAATGGCAATCAGCTCTAGAGCTAAGAAACATAGAAAATAACTTAAAGAGAGACTTTAGAGCTTGAGGGTTCGTTCTTGACATCAAAAGTAAAAGTACAAATTCTCAGGAATTTACTGGACAACTTCTTCTTCACTGAGTTTGTTTGTCAGCAACTTTTGCTGAGCAGCAACTTTGATGGCTGGAGTGGAAAACACAAACATATTCTCATCCCAGCTCATCACATACTGACGCTTTGTCAGACCTCTTGGCACCACTTCACAGCAAACACCAGCTCAATGTTGTGAATTAAACAATTAAACAATGTGTGTGTGTGTATAAACTTACAGTATTGTCTGATTAGCGAACAAGCTAATGAGCAGTTGGCCAGCTAGCTTTTAGGGTAGAAAATCTGAAAATAAATACAAGTTTAGCAAAAAACTAAAATCAGTCTATATTTAGAAGTATCCTGTATGCTAATTTAATCTTTCACAGTCACTAGTAAGAGAGGATTGCCATTTGCCATCAGAAAATATAGTCAATCTGGCTACGGTGACAGTTGTGACAGGCTATTGTGGCTGGCTAGCATTATTTCCAGCTAACTAGAACATTAGTGGATAGACTGCCGGTTAGCCCTGCATGTAGGTTAATGCTTTTACCTCGGAAGAGCTGGGAATACCATTACACCCAAGTTGACCATGTTCCAGTCGGAAAACCAACATGGACCAGTTCTAGCCTGGTTAGTCATTGTTACACGCATTACGCTGTATCTTGGGCATACAAACAAACACCTACACATACAACACTGCGGCTGATTTAATGAACTGTTTCGAACTTAACTATATATATATATATATATATATATATATATATATATATATATATATATATATATATATATATATAGCTGAAAACAGTTTCTTTTGTCTTCTGGTCCCTCAAACATGGCAAACAAAAGCAGCAACCACTCATACAGAGTAATAAACTTAAATTCATCTGATGAAACAAACAAAATTACTCTATATGCCTTTTGGCAGAAGAAGAAGCTCTTAAAATGTCTTGGTGCAATTACTTCCCTACAACACTGCAGGCACTTTTTTCTGCTTAAAAATACAGAGGGCCAGTTTTATTAGGGGAATGTTTGTGCAGGAAAACAGATTGTAGGAACAGAGGCAGCACTGTTCGATCTCTGTGGGGTTTCTCTCCATGTTCGTGGTCTTGCTGTGACTTACCGCTGGCTAAAACACAATGAATGCTGATATGACAATAAGGTGATAACAGAGGTGCAGCCATGTGTATTGGTTCATGTGTAACAGTACTGCAGCAAAAGACCACAATTACTGTCACATAAAATTATCAACTAGAAACATCAGCTCAGTTTTACAAAAAAAATAATTCATTCATTCATTAATTAACCAGGCCATTTCTAAGAAAACTAAATAAAACTTGAGCCATATCTGTACAACTGAAAACACATCCATATGCAAAAACTTCATTAGATCACATAATTCAAAAATACACTGAGCACTTACACACTGCTGACCTTTTCAAATGACTCACTCGCTGCCTGTCACACTCCCTTTCCTCGCACAACTTTTAGTCTCCCACTCTGCTAATCATTTGCATTTCCCATCATCTCTCTGAAACAGCAAAAAAAAAAAAAAAAACATAGAGCAGAGACCAGTCCACAAAACATAATTATCATTTGTAGCATAAGTGCACAGGTCCACACAGATGTCTAGATACAAGCCCTTGTCGGTTTATGGCTTTAGTGTACCTTTTCACTGTAATGCCACACTCATATAAAAAGCATTAGGACAAGGCTAAGAAAATGAAATCCCATTCTCCATATTTCTATTTTAAACTCAGCCAGTTCCCTGGTGGAGAGCTTTTACTTGAAGGCCACAGACCTCAAACACAGCAAACCATGCTATGCTTTGGCTTCATTTCTGTACCACTGAAAAGTGTATTTCCCAGTTATTAATACATGTTGTGTCCATTAGTTTTGTCAGTCATGCCTCTATATAAAGGATGGATCCAGGATATAAATGGATGCTTTTGCAGAGGACAAACACTATGCTTGTTTACAAGGAAAAACTGTGCTGGAGCTCTTTTTTCAAACTGATGTCCCCAAAAAACAGAAGCTAAACATGGACTCTTCATGTATTATGTATACATGTAGGTCTGTAGTTATAAATGTTTTGATGTGAAGTCAGGAGAATATACAGTAGGTGCGGAACTAAAACACCAGCAGTTGTTGTTTTATTGCCTAAACCTAAAGTAGTTGATGTTTTATTGCCTAAACCTAAAGTAATTGATGTTTTATTGCCTAAACCTACAGAAGTTGTAGTTTTGTTGCCTAAACTGAAAGACATTGTAATTTTGTTGCATAAACTTAGAGAAGTTGTAGTTTTGTTACCTAAATCTAAAGTAGCTGTAGTTTTGTTGCCTAAACCTAAAGTAGTTGATGTTTTATTACCTAAACCTAAAAAAGTTGTGGTTTTGTTCCCTAAATCTAAAGTAATTGCTGTTTTGTTGCCTAAATGTAAAATAGTTGTTGTTTTGTTGCCTAAATGTAAAATAGTTGTTGTTTTGTTGCCTAAACCTAAAGAGGTTGTTGTTTTGTTGCCTAAACCTAAAGCAGTTGTTGTGTTGGTGCCTAAAACTAAAGCAGTTGTTGTGTTGTTGCCTAAACTTAAAGCAGTTGTTGTGTTGTTGCCTACATCCAAGTTGTTTATGTTGAAAAAGTTACATTTCATTCAGTTTTAGTGTGCTACAACATGTTGCTTTTAAGTTTCGCTGTCACTTTAACAACGTCGTAGGGCTGTTATGACCCACGTCTATGCTGAATATTATATATTATATATATATAAATGGGTTCTAACAGCCTTGTGAACCTACCATTAGTTTTGTAGTTTTGCCCCGATTAGCCTTAGCACATGTGTGTTGATAACAACTATTCAATAGCCTGATAAGTCACATTGATCTATCTATCTATCTATCTATCTATCTATCTATCTATCTATCTATCTATCTATCTATCTGTTGCAGACAGCAGCAGGCGGGGAAAAGGTTTTTCATGGCAGATAAGTTCATCAGTTATTTAGTAATTAACATGAAACAGGCAGCCGTGATAAAAACCAGTAGACTAAAGGCGATCCACCGAGACAAGCTGAAAGGCGCTTATCTTAATATCATAATGTTTAAAATCCACAGCAATTATTCTTCAGGGAGGCGTGAAATTGATTCCAAACATTTTCTCTTTCTCCTCCTCACACTGTTTGATCTCCGCTCCCCCGAGACGACCTTCGATGAAATTCAATTTTGAACGACGACACTGTGCAGCTTTTACAATATCTCACCTGAGATATCAAACTTTCATCTTTGATAAATTGTTTTGTATCATTTGGATTACAAAAACACTTTCACCCGTGTCAGAGAGCAGGTAGTTTGATGTTGGATAGATGACTTACTGAAATTAAGATGAATTAATTGATGTTTTGTGGGTTTTACATGCTAAAATGTTTCATCTGTAAACAGCTCTGACAACCAGACTGGGATGGAGGTTTATTTCTTGAGACAGTTGTGACAGCAGCTGCAGACAGATGCACTGACAGCATCAGTATTTGGCAGCATCAGCACCACCTGCTGGAGGCTGCATGTAAATATGAAGGTTGACGCTCCAAAATAAAGAGGAAAAATCCCTGCAATCATGTACTTAATCTTATTTCCAAAAGGATTTTTACATGGTTAAAGAGATACCTTTACTGGATTGAGGCAGACTGAAGCAACTTAAAATGTGATACTTTGGAAAGTTTTCCTTTGAAAATTTACTGTAATATTTGTATTTTCTTCAAGATAAATTGGATTGAAGGTCCTCACAGTGGTTGAAAAGGTCTCCTGATATTTTACTTCAGTATAAGAAGCAGCGTAGACACACTATGTCACTGTTACATCCCATCCGTCAGCAGCCTTTAAAACACCCATATCCATATCATTCATTAACAAAGACCTACAAACATGCATTCAAAATTTTACTTAAGTAAATGTACAAAAGTGTTAGAATTTATTTATAAATTCTATTAAATTTATTTAAAGTACCAAAAGTAAAACTAACTTATCATGTATACGCTACTTCATGATTTTGTGGTTGGTCATAGCCTAACTGTGGTAGCACTGAATCTAACATATATTCGTGTGGCTGCAGCTCAGTGGGTGGAGCTGGTCGTCCTTTAAGGTTGGCGGTTTGATGCCCGGCTCCTACTGTCTGTATGCCGATGTGCCCTTAAGCAAGGCACTGATCCCTTACAAAGCAGTTCACAGCTCCTAAATGCTTAGGAAAGGTTAAAGGCAGAGGTCAGATTTCATGAATGTAACTGTATATATATAATGAAAGATTTAACGTTTTCTAATATGTTAACAGAATATTACCGCAATTTGAAAAATACAGGAAGTTTCTGTATATGACATATATAATGTCTGCACTATACAAATTCTGCTGCAAATTCAGCAACTAACCGTAAAGATGATTTATGGTTGGTTTTTTTATTTTGTGGTATTTAGCTAAAAAAAAAAAAAAGCTAACAGCACTTAAAATGGAAATACTTAAGTAAAGTATCTAATAATTGTACTCGCGTACAGTACTTGAGTAAATGTTCTTTTCCACCACTGACCAAAAGCAAATGATACAAATATATAGTGAAGAACTGTAAACCGCCTGTGCTTCATTTTTATGCCAAACTTCACTGTAAAGTGCACACAGTACAGCTGATAATCCTGACTGAACTTGGATGAAACTTAAAGTTTGTCTTGCTTCAGACAGATTTAATTCCAGTGTGACAGAACAACTCAGCACGAGTCCAAACTTTACAGGACAGCAGCTACAATTACAGCAGAAACATACCTTCATGGGGTATTCTTGACTACATGCTGTGTTCAGGTAGTCATTACTGGGCCCGGCTGTGTTATCTGCCTTTAAAACTGTCAGAAGCAGCAGCAGCGTTTGTCTCCTTGAGGCGACTGCTGTGCGCTGAAGCTGCTGAAAAGTTGGTTATTGAAAAGCACACTGCAGTCCTTGTAGCCCATGGCTGATGTTCATTTCTAAAATCCGTTTCAGCTTTGGGAGAGGAAATGCCACGGTTCATCATTCAGGATGTCTTGAGTACAGGTGGTTCACACTGTAAAAATACATTTATTTGTCAACTAAAGACTGAATTTGTGGTTGCATTTTTGTCATAATCTGCTGGTAAACTCAGTACTAACAGGGAAAAATACTGCATGACGCATCTGTTGTTACACTGATGTGTGACATGCAAATAGTAATCCTCCTGCTCATATGCCACCGTGCATGCAGTGCAACTTCTCTTGTTTCATGCTTGTGTGTTTGAAACTACACTGTGGTGACAAACACCTGTTCACACAGTCACATTATTGGGACTGACCTCCAATCTGGGCCCAAAAATCTGGATTACCATTTATTTTATGGATAACACTCGCTTTTAATTAAAGGTCCACTGTGTAGGATCTGGTGGTATCTAGCGGTGAGGTGAGGAGATTACAGCCAACTGAAGCCTCTACGGGGGCCGAGGCAGAAACGTGAATGGCCTTATCTGGAGCCAGCTGTTGTAAGACAAGTGTACTGTGAGTTGAGTCAGTGAGTTGAGTGTTTGTACGAGGGGAGTGAGCTATTGATCAGTTAATCACAAATCAGTCACACCAGTTTTTATCTCTAATACTCTTATGATCAAGTGTGAAACAATGACAAAATATTATACAGAAATCATCACAAGTAGTGCATTTAGCATAAAAAATATGCTCAAATCATAACATAAATATGACTTGTCCCAAACTGCATGTGATTATCATAAAGTGTCTGTAAAGGGGAGACTTGTGGGTACCCATAGAACCCATTTTCATTTATATATCTTGAGGTCAAGGGACCCCTTTGAAAATGGCCCTGACAGTTTTTTGGAGTGTTATTTAACCCCCCTCGTGATGAGCTAGTATGACATGGTTGGGACCAATGGATTCCTTAGGTTTCATATGATACCAGTATTTTCTAACTTAAAAACTGAGTCTGCTACAATTTTGAAAAGATCGATTGTGTCAGTGCATTAAAAAAATGCGTGGCGTTCAAATGATATTGCGTCACAACAACTGAGAGGCAACACAACCTTTTTGAGATCCAAGCAACTACTGTAAGTCTTAGAAACATGCAGTGCAGCCATGGTTTTAACCGAGAAACCTTATTCTAGTGTTCTTCAGCTGGTTTATGTGTTTTTGTGAAGGAAGTGCCATTCCATGGTGACACTCAATTGAATGAATTGGTGTGTTTACAGTGGAATCTAGACACACACTGTCAGCAAACATGAAGACGGGGGAGACTCCCAGCGGCTGGCAGTCGGCTGGGAGGGAACTTTCTAGGTGGCTGTATCTGTAAATGGCAGTGTGTTTTTTGTGATTTGGATGTACTGACCCTTACCCTTTATTCTAGGTAAAACTAAATATTGGGTAGAAGGCCACTGGGTGCGACTGGTAGCCAGTTGGTTAAGATCATATAACTGGGGAGCCTCATTGGTTGTCAACCCACTCTCTCTCACCACAGTACCTGTCTGTATCTTTAGTACTCTGTCAAATGAAGGCTGAAAGGTACTACTTTTTTCTCAAAAACCTGTATTAAACCTGCAGTAGGCAGAATGTTTTTGGCATCACTAGGCAAAAAATCCAAAATAATCTTTCAGCATATTGTGATTGAAGTGTTGTGAGTGAAAACTAGACTTCAGCACTTCCTCATGGCTCTGTTACAGGAGACTTTGACCAATCACAGGTCATTTCAGAGAGAGCATTCCTATTGGCTGTTCACTCACCAAGCAGCTGTCAGTCACTCTCAAACTCCAATCAAATGGTCAAACTAGGCAGCGCTGATCAAATATGAATCAATATTTTGTTACTGTAATGACTATTTCTCTCCTCAAATGTTTTCAGAAACATCTTGTAGTTACTGTTTAGCTGTAAAATGAGAAGGTTTGCTCCGACTGGTGAGCGGTGCTTTCCTCAACTCAACATGGCTGCTGGGTCACAAAATGTCTTATTTTACAGCTAAACAGTAACTACAAGATGTTTCTGAAAACAATAGAGGCGAAAAATAGTCATTACAGAAACAGAATATTGATTCAGATTTGATCAGTGCTGCCTAGTTTGACTGTTTGATCAGTTTGCGAATGACTGACAGCTGTTCAGAGATGCTCTGATTGGTTGTTTTCCACTGGAGGACACATGATTTTTTTCACATTACCTGTCTCATGCACTGTCAGGATAAAGTGACCTTTTAATTGAAAAAAATTAAATCTTATGTGCTCCATTTCTGCCTACTTCAGCTTTATGCATCTGTAATCTGTAATTAGAGATCTTGGAGTGTGATGTACAATCATGCAAAACATATTCTTGGAGATCATGTGCAAATATAAAAAGTGCAGATGTGACAACAATGACTTATTTTTATAATGGTGGGACATAAAGTTGTGTCAGCTGGCTCTTTGAGGCTCAGCTATATGTTGCTTGTTTGCTGAAACATCTGGAGACTGATGTGATGAAATACTGTGTACAGAGCAGGCGCTCTCTAACTTGGTTAAAAACATTCAAAATATCTGTTAGAAGACTTAAGCAGTGGTGTTTTGCTGCTATCATCATGAGGTTTTATACTTTTATCTCTGTCTGTGATCTCAGTGTGCAGATGGTTAAACCTCTAAAAAGAAAAATCTGAGGTTTTTCAATTCTTTTTTATTTAGAACATCATAAAAACTAAACATATGAAGCATTATGAAGTTTAGAGTTACAGAAAAATGTGAAAACAACATTAAATAGGGTAACTCAGATGAAAACAAAGAATGTACAAGAGAGAAAGTCTTGCCCACAAACACAAATTCAAACTACCCCTACTCTAAAGCACATCTATACATACAACTTATTTCTACAAACATACAAGTATTTAATACACAAGTTTCACGTGGTCAATGTTTGCTTGGCCCTCTTGAATTGTCCCCCTTTTATAAAAACAGACCAAAACTAAGAAACCGTCAGATTTTCTGGGAAAATCCAATTTAAAAGCTGCAATATTTTCTGATTGATTTTATAGTTTTGTATGGACCGTAATGATATTGTGAAAGGCTGTGGTCCATGAAGTCCATAAAGATCAGGGACTACAGAGTGAGCTCCATTCTGCCAGGTGAATTATGTAGCACATGTTGATGGTGTTGTCTAAAATCTACTTGTGCTGGCTCATGATGCCCCTGAGGAAGTCTTCAAAGCGTGGGGCCGTGGTCTCCTTGGCGGGCTCGTCAGCAGCTTTCTCCTCAACAGCGGCGGGCTCATCAGCAGCAGCGGCGGGCTCATCAGCAGCGGCGGCGGGCTTTGCATGACGCAGGCGGCAGTTGTAGTCGTACTCGGGGTCGCAGTCAGGGGTCGGGCAGGATTATGCCATCCTTGTCGGGCTTTGAGGCCTCAATGCCGGATGGTCCAGCAAACTTAGCACAATTAGGGTCATATGGATGGCAGAAGGGCTTCGCTGGAGCCTTGATGTCAGCCTTGGCCCCAGAGCTGGACTTCACCGGGGTGCAGTCTTTGTCGTAGTGCACATAGCAGTCGTAGCCCTCCTTGGTCTTGCCAGGGATGCCGAGCTTGTAGCGGACCTGGTTGATTGATTGATTTGTGTTTTCGGTTCAAAACAGATGCAAAGCAGATCATAGACAGCAAGTGAAAGCATTATGCAACACCCATTTAATTTCACTACATCATTTAATTAATGAAATGAAAAGGAAGAAACAATTAATAGAACCATTCAACAAGCAAGAGTAAGCCGACACTAGATTAGTCAAAAGATTTAACTATTATATCGTAGTAGCAGGACTTCAAATTCAGACCTGGTGCTCGGGGATCTGTGGAGCTGGCTTGCGCAGGGCAGCGGCGGCTGCCAGTATGCAGTACGGGTCATAGCGAGGGTCGCAGGACAGAGGAGCAGCAGGAGGAGCGGGCTGGCCCTTGGGGGCGTACTCCAGCACGGGCTTGGTGAGGCCAGACAGCTTGGTGGCAGTAAGGGGGTTGCAGCCAGCATCAAAGAGCGGGTTGCAGTGTTGCTCTTTAGGGGCCTCCTCTGCAGCAAGAGGAGCAGGAGCAGCGACGTTGGTCACACACAGAGGGTCGACTGCTGGGTCACAGCTGGGGTACAGCAGGTGGTAGAAACCAGTGGGAGCTTTGTGGACCAGGGTGGGCATGCAGTAGGGGTCCTTGGGGTCACATTTTAGGGCGGCGTAGGAAGGGGCCGGGCCAGTGGCCGGGCGGTAGCCATAAGCTGCCCTCAGGTGATACTGCAGACACTCCACGTCTTCAGGGTTGCAGATCCTCAGCAGCTCAGACCTCTGCCCACTGCTCAGGAAGGGCTCCAGGACGGGGGCGTAGTAGTAGAAGCCTGTGGGGCTCTTCAGGGGCATGGGCAGCATGGGAGTGAGGATGGGGGCTGGCACCTTGACTGGAGCTGGAGCCGGAGCTGACTCTGGCTCCGGGGCAGCAGCGTTGGGGACGATGGGGAAGAGGCAGTAGGGGTCGAGGTAAGGGTTGCACATCCTGACGGCAGCAGACTTGATAGACTCTGGCATCACCAACGCAGCCTTTGGCTTGCTGGTGGACTCGGAGATGCACTCTGGGTCATCAGAATCGGCACAAGACTTGTAGATTTCACTGAGGTGCTTGAGGTAGTGGTTGAAATTCGGGCCCTCCTCTGACCTGTGCTTGTTCTGCAGGTAGGCCAGGTACAGACGATCCAGATCCTCAACCTGAAATGTTGGGTAAAAAATGAATGAATCTGCTCTGATTCTATATGATTCACATGCGATAGAGAGTAAAACTAAAGGAAAAATACAAGTAAAATAACTTAAACAAAGCCCTGAACAAGACAAATCCTCTGAGAAGGAAATGTTCTTTTTCAGCTCACTGTTCCTCATCCATACAGCCTGATTGTCAAACCACTGAGCTCTCACTGGGACTAAGAAGACATGCTAGAACATGACTTGCACTGCAGAGTAATTTAGCATATGAAAAGGGTAATGCCCTATTAATACTTTCATATTATCATTGCCAAAAGCTGTTTAAGTCAGCCTTTTTCGACATATAGTGTTGAGTACAGCTATAAAAAAAGGAGAGAGAAAAACTCTCCTTAAAATGTAAACCGAGGAATTTAAGGACGACAGTATAAGGAAAAACAAGCACTGTTTCATAATCCTCGCTGGGAGAAGCTGAATAATTAATGTGAAACAAACTCCACTTACTCCCTCCTGGTTGTGGCTGTTCATGAAGTACTTGTACCATCCCCAGAAGTCCGGCAGGCGTTTGAACTGAGGCACCACAAAGGGGACGTTCCTTCTGTTGCGAACCAGCTTCTCCATGGCCTCGGAGTCCATGTCGTCAGACACTACAGGCACTGAGGCGAGAGGAGAGGGAACTAAATGAAGTGTGCTGGAGCTAAATGATGTATTAAACAGTAACTTTGGTATATTTCAGTCTGGACAGTATTTTCCCATATTTTTGTGTCTAACTGACTAATGGGAAAAACTATTTCTGAAACTGGTTCAGTGTCGACGGAGAACGCTGAAGACGGCTGCTGCGAAGCTGAGGGAAAATGAGCAGCGTCAATGTGATGTTACTTCACTAAAAGTACTTGTTTTTGCTGACGGGCTCAAAGTGTTATTAAAAGTGTCTGGCAACATTATGGAAATGACCCTACAGAGAAATGAAAAGGTTTTCTTCTTTCTCAAGGAGAAGTCTGGTTGTGAAAACTGAATATCCGAACAATTCAAAGGGTTCATCCGTACTGAATAATAATAAAATGATTACTATACCATTGAATAACAATAAATCATCTAAACATTCAGCCATGACATAAAAGTCTGTTAGATAATACTAAGCCAGGCTAACACTAGGCTTTCTGTACGCAAACACAACAAACTTTTACTGGCTGGCGCTCACGTTTCCACCATGGATGTATTCCACTACTCTACCTTTCTCTTCAACACGTCACCTCGCCAGATTTCACAAGACTTCTCCTTGAGCGAGACTCTTTCCATAATGTTATAGACTTATAATAATTTGAGTCTGTGACATGACAAAAACAAGAAACATGTACTTTTTGTGGATGTAAATAACGGTGCCAGCTTGCCCCAATAGCACTATATTGCAGCTGATGTCTACAGCGCTCTCCCCTCAATGCTGGACCAGTTTCACATTATTGTCACTATTAGTCAGTTAGACACAAAAACATGTGAAAATAGAGTCCAGGCTGAAAAATACCAAAGTTATCCATTAAGACTAATAGATACGTTTACATATATGGAGTATACATAGTATTCATGTATTTTTATGTCCTCAACGATCTTCTTTCACTATTCTCACTATTTATAGCAGAGTCCTAGTTATGTTATATACTTTTATACATGTTTCATGAATAAGGATTTTTTTAATCATGTAAAGTTGTTTTATATGTTTTATTGTGATATTTCAATATCAATAAACTAATAAGTGTTTCACAATATGCACATAAGTGGCAACATCCTATAATGCACTGTATCCTCATAAAACGGTTCATCATAATAAAAAAAAATCCTAATTTTTCTAAACTAAAACTTCCGTCTTCAATTTAGGTAAACAGCAGTTAGGTAAAGATTGTGGTTTTGGGTTAAAACAACTCGTAGACGTAGATTAAGTACAGAAGTTACATACAAATAAATAAATCAATCGTATCAGCCTCCTGGCAAAGTCTGGTGTTTTTGAACCACTCGTCCACGCCAAACTCCTCCCTACGCAGCATTTTCACTCATTATACTTCCTGTTCAGGGTTATGTGATTACATACAAACTATTTCTGGGATATATAGTATATGATTCATAGGTATTAATCTATATTTATTAAGTTAATACAGGAGGAGTTCAACATTTTAAAAAAAATACACTTAGTCCCCAAAATATCAAACTATTCCTTAAGATGTTAAAGATTTATGGGCTGAGACCTTTTGCATTTGGTTTTAAATATTAGTTAAAAAGGTTGTTTTTCTGTTCTGTTCAGAGTTTTGTTTGATGTCCGATGACATTTGATTAAATAAATACTCTTTGGTGCTCCTGTTATTCTGATCTCCCCAGAAGCAACTTATTTATATAAAGCAATTCAGTATAACAGCATCAACAAACTGAAGCCTCTCTGACGACGAGTCTTCTCTGAGACACTGCCAACTAAAAATGAACATTAAAATATTGACAATGGTATTTCTGGCAGGGTTATTGGGCTGGATTAGGGCTGCATCTAACAAGTAGTTTCATCATCAATTAATCTGCAGAATAGTTTTGATTGGATTAATTAGGCTAGTTAATCACTTAGTCTATTAAATGTCAGTAGTTTAAAAATGCCAGTTACAGATTTCAGATGCCAGACTTTTTCAAAATGTTGTTTTTGTATGAACAACAACTCTTAAAGGTGCAGTGCGTAGAATCTAGTGGCATCTAGCGGTGAGGTTGCAGATTACAACCAACTGAAGCTTCTCCTGTGTGCCAGGCATGTTGGAGAACTACAGCTGCTGATGTGAAAAGATGAAAAGATGAAAACATGAATGATGCTTTCTAAAGTCAATGTTTGGTTTGTCCATTCTGGGCTACTGTAGAAACATGGCGGACTCCGTGAAGAGGACCTGCTCCCTATGTAGATATAAATGGTTCATTTTAAGGTAACTAAAACACAACAATCCTTAGTTTCTGGTGATTATACACTAGAGAAAACATATTAGGGCTGTCAAAGTTAATGCGATAATAACACCATAATTACAAAAAAAATCTGTTTTAATGCCATTAATTTCTTTAATGCATTTATGCAACTTTCTTTTTTTTCATTTATAGTGGGCTCAGTTTTAAAGCTAGCATGAAGCCTAAGAATCGATTGGCACCAACTATGTCAGAGCGCATCTATCTTGTCATGGAGGAGGTTAAATAACGTTAATCTTTGCTAAATTCTGGTGAGGAAAAACTGTCTTGGCCATTTTCAAAGGGGTCCCTTGACCTCTGACCTCAAGATATGTGAATGAAAATGGGTTCTGAGGGTACCCACGAGTCTTACAGACATGCCCACTTTATGATAATCAAATGCAGTGTGGATCAAGTCATAGTCAAGTCAGCACACTGACACACTGACAGCTGTTGTTGCCTGTAGGGCTGCAGTTTGCCATGTTATGATTTAAGCATATTTCTTTATGCTAAATTCAGTACCTGTGAGGTTTCTGGACAATATCTGTCATTGTTTCGTGTTGTTAACTGAGTTCCTACAATAAATATTCACATATATTTGTATAAAGCAGTATATTTGCCCACTACCATGTTGATGAGAAGAGTTGAAGAGAGTTGAAGTTGAAGAGTATCAAGTTGAAGAATATTAAATACTTGACAAATCTCCCTTTCAGGTACATTTTTAACAAATAAAAATGTGTCATATTTAAATTAAATTAACTATGGACAACCATGCAGTTAATTGCAATTAATTATTTAAATCAATTGACAGACCTATATCTAATTAATACTATATTGCATTTCTGTCCTCTGTCCAAAAATATTTGGTTTAATATCATATAAGGCAAAGAAGAGCTTCACATTTGAGAGGCTGGAACCAACTAATTTTGGCCATTTTCCCATAAAAAATTATTTTAAAACAATTAATCAATAATGAAAATTTCGGCCAAGTAATTTTCGTTTTAGCTCTAGATTGTACTTCACCAGATTGTGAGGGTGTGTTATACTTATTGTGACTAAGCATGTATGCTGTGCGTACAGTCAAAAGAAAGGAAGCTTAGTTTCATATGTCTGTGATTTAAGTTTTAAAGTCCTCTCCCCAATTCATTTTTGACCTCAGTGGCTAAACAGCCAACGTGTCCCACTTGCCACATCACAGGTCCTTACCCTCCTCCCTGTGCTTCTCCACTGGAACGGCCCCCAGAAACTCTATAAAACACAAGCAGCAGCCACATTAGCAACAGCAGGGACGTTAGCTGACTAGGACCAGATGTTGAGCTTTCCCTCAACATCGAGGAAAACGCTGACCTGCTAATAAGCCCCTGGGTGAAACACGGCAGGTGCTGGGGCTCTGGCGCCCCAACTGAGGCAGCAGATTAAACACCCACTCCAACCCCCTGCGGGCCCCCACCCAGCCCCCTGCACACTCTGCTCGGCTTTGAGCCAGACCGGTGGAGTTTGTGCAACTACTGGGGGCCTTCTTCAAGGTAACCTGTAAAACTACAAAGAGTAGGCCCTCACACAAACCAATTACCAACGCACTGTAAAAGTGGAAAGTGGGCGGGTGGGAGACATGCCTGCGTGCATCTCTGTTTCCACCGGAGGTTTCCTTCAGAAGTTTACGACTGTAAGAAAACATGCCAAGTCAGCTGATTATGGCAGAAACTTCCGATCCCTCTAATTTATTAATGTGGAAAATCTCCAAGAGGATCAGGGATACGTGTTTTTATGACCCAAGAAAGATTTACAGGATCAGCATAGCCTGCTATTTTAGTATTAAAGAGATGAGGGTAATGGCATCTATAATTCAAAAGTATCAAAGTAAAAGCATTTGTTATGGAGACAAACAACCCACATGATTGTCATATTTTGCTATTATATATTATGATAAAGTGGTCCTGATGATTCACGTGAAAGTAGCATTTTACTCAGAGTGGAGTTTACTTCATCATATTATACTGTTGGGTGATTTATAAGTAACACGTGTCATATCTAATAAATTCATCATACATTTTCTATATAAAATCTCAATATACTTCTGCTACTATCAGATAAATGGAGTGAAGCAAAAAGTACAATATTTTCCTCTTTCACTCCTCTGGAGTAGAAGTAGCAAGTTACACAATACAGAAGCACTCCAGTGGAGTATAAATACTGTACCTCAGTACTGCACAATACTCGAGTAAACATTCAACAAAAGGCTGATGATTAAATGGATTAGAAAATAAAACTGATCTCCTACAAACTTCTGTTACACATCACATGTTTGTGAAAGTACAAATGAAATAATCTGAGGAGGAAATATTACACTTTGGACTGATATGAAAAGTATAACTGTGAGAAAGGGGTTGAAGTCGACCACTGGTCTGAAGTCGACTCGCTGTCACAAATATTATCGTGGAAAAACTCTAAATATAACAAACTTCTTATCTTTTCTTCTTAAACTACTTATTTTCTGACTAAATGTAGATTTTAAGAAACCATTCAAGTGTCATTACAGACTGTTAAATTCCCCAAAAGGCCGCAGTACCTTCAGTGATATGGCTACATCCCTGCATGTGCAGCCAAATATGAGTAAATTTCCATTTGTCTCCCTATTAAATCCTTATCACAAAGATTAGATAAAGTCATAGATACATTTTTAATTAGTTAAAATGTGTAAATGAGTCTCACCTGGTAATAAAACAATAGCCAACAGGAATCCTGTGTGGATCAGAGAGAGCGCTGGTCGTCCAACACGTGCCATTTTCTGTTTTATGTGCTTCCTGAGGTGAAAAGACAGAAACGACATTCACTGATAATGTTAGTGTAACACAACTGTAGGATGTTTAATAAAGTTCGAACTTCTGGCATTATGCTGTAATAATGCAGCGCAACTAGACGTGGATTGATTCCTGTGTCTTGTTGGTTTTTTCAGCTGTCAGATATGGAAATGAGAAGACAATGCACTTGGAACAAAGACCGAGCTTTTATATAAATGGATGATGCCAAGACAATAGAGAGGATTGGGGACATGATGTAATAGAACTTTTTTTCAGGGATTATTGAGAAATATAACACTATAGTTATGAATATCAAAATATAAAGCAGCTGAACTGAAACTCAAACAGCCAGCAGCTTGAATTATTCTTTTGTCTGTTGAATTATAGTCGCTTTGCTCAAAAAGAGAGATTCTACAGTTTCACACAAAGATCTGAAGACTCTCTTACTTTTCATCCGAAGACAATGAAGCTGGAGCTGCAGACAGCTGAACTGCAAATATATGAGCAACAATCGCATCGGTTCTTACCTGCAAAGGTGCTGAAGTTCTGGCCTCCTGTGATCACCTCTGGATCCAGTGGCTCTCGGGATCGAGCTTCTTGAGGGTGGGGGGGGGGCTGCTGCACTGTGGTTGCCTGAGCTGTCTAAACCCTTTACCTATGGGACAGACAGGAAGGGAAACATTTTAAAGGAGCCCCCTTGATCATTAAAAACAAAAAGGCATGTCATACAGCTCCGGCATGCTGGCAGGAGCTCCAGGATTGGCTCCTGCGCTGCCACCCGTCCAACCAATGGGGGTCCTGTAATTAGGAGAGTTAAGCAGCACCACTGCTTTCAGTGGAGAAACATTAACAAAGTGCCATTTAGCGGCGTGTTTCTTTCCTCACAAGTTTGGAATCTGGGGTCAACATGAACGTTGACATTGTATTTAAGCCACAAGTTGATTTTGAGATTTGAAATTTACATAAACGGCTCAGTGGGCACAAACTTAAAAACTGTAATATGTTAAATCCACAGTTTGAGGCCTCTGTTACAGGAGAGCAGTGCTCAAAACTATCACAGAGGTGCTGCTGATAAAACTTTCAGCGGAAACGGTAGAGCAAGAGGTAGTCCTGATTATACACAAGAAATAAGATACATAAAACAGACTTTAGCTGTAAATAAAGTAAATACGTCCTCTGCTCAGTCAGGTAGACCTCCTGTTTTTATTACAGTGCTTCAGCTCCATAGTCTCTCTAAAGTAATTGGCTACAAAGAATAAAAAAACTATTTCTGAAATAAGTACTGTGTTGCATCAGTGTATTGACAAATGTGAGAGCAATATAGTACAGCATGACAGGTTCGTGACTCATTTCATTTCAGTGGTGCAATCCTACATCCGGGCAGAAGTTGCACCAGCCGTTTTGATCATGTTTCCAAAACTGCAGCTATTTTCTCAGTTCTTCATTCTCGTTGGCCAATAGACCTTAATTTAAAAAGATAACTTCACGTTTTCAGTGAGAAAATAAGCATTCTTCTCCTCACTACCCCCAAAGTTGTTCTTCTTGCGCATGCATGTTTTTTATTTAACAAGATGGAGGAAGCTGGAGTCCCGAGGAGAGCCAGGCTACTAATGAAGCTGCTGCTGTTGCTGTAGAAGTGCAGAGCCATTAAGGGAAAAGCATGCCAACACAACTGTGTCTGGTACAGGCTCCTGATACTTGGGTTGTGCCACGTAGCCTCTAGCCTCCAGCCTGTGTCAGTGGAATAGGCCTATGTACTGTATACTGTATGGGAGCTATGGAAACTAGAAAACATTAGCTGAAAACAGTTAAATAACCCAACATGCAATATCTGAAGGTATAGCTTCCTTAAAAAAACATACACCTACATAACATAAACATAAATATACAGAAAGTAGAGTATTTTTTTTCCTGTCAGATTAACTGTATCCCATAACTCATCATGTTGCAAAGTGTCCTTTTGAGTTGATTTTAAAGTGGTTGTTACTGAACTTTATTAATGCTAGTGGATATTGTTACAATCATATTAAATGCAATGTACTGTCACAGTGTTTCGGTTGGATTGCTCAAGTTTGCATTCATGCTACCAGAGGCAGAAGCTATGTTTCATCAATTTATCCATCACTTTTAGTTAACTATTTCAACCATTTACCCATTAACTATTTTAACCAGTTATCTGTTAGCTAACTATTTCAACCATTTACCCATTAACTATTTTAACCAGTTATCTGTTAGCTAACTATTTCAACCATTTACTCATTAACTATTTTTAACCAGTTATCTGTTAGCTAACTATTTCAACCATTTACCCATTAACTATTTCAACCAGTTATCTGTTAGCTAACTATTTCAACCATTTACTCATTAACTATTTTAACCAGTTATCTGTTAGCTAACTATTTCAACCCTTTACCCATTAACTATTTTAACCAGTTATCTGTTAGCTAACTATTTCAACCATTTACTCATTAACTATTTTAACCAGTTATCTGTTAGCTAACTATTTCAACCATTTACCCATTAACTATTTTAACCAGTTATCTGTTAGCTAACTATTTCAACCATTTACCCATTAACTATTTTAACCAGTTATCTGTTAGCTAACTTTAACCATTTACCAATTAACTATTTCATTTTTTATCTAATAACTATTTCAACCATTTACTCATTAACTATTTTAACCAGTTATCTATTAGCTAACTATTTCAACCATTTACCCATTAACTATTTTAACCAGTTATCTGTTAGCTAACTATTTCAACCATTTACTCATTAACTATTTTAACCAGTTATCTGTTAGCTAACTATTTCAACCATTTACTCATTAACTATTTTAACCAGTTATCTGTTAGCTAACTATTTCAACCATTTACCCATTAACTATTTTAACCAGTTATCTGTTAGCTAACTATTTCAACGATAAACTCATTAACTATTTTAACCAGTTATCTGTTAGCTAACTATTTCAACCATTTACCCATTAACTATTTTAACCAGTTATCTGTTAGCTAACTATTTCAACCCTTTACCCATTAACTATTTTAACCAGTTATCTGTTAGCTAACTATTTCAACCATTTACCCATTAACTATTTTAACCAGTTATCTGTTAGCTAACTATTTCAACCATTTACTCATTAACTATTTTAACCAGTTATCTGTTAACTAACTATTTCAACCATTTACCCATTAACTATTTTAACCAGTTATCTATTAGCTAACTATTTCAACCCTTTACCCATTAACTATTTTAACCAGTTATCTGTTAGCTAACTATTTCAACGATAAACTCATTAACTATTTTAACCAGTTATCTGTTAGCTAACTATTTCAACCATTTACTCATTAACTATTTTAACCAGTTATCTGTTAGCTAACTATTTCAACTATTTACTCATTAACTATTTTAACCAGTTATCTGTTAGCTAACTATTTCAACGATAAACTCATTAACTATTTTAACCAGTTATCTGTTAGCTAACTATTTCAACCATTTACTCATTAACTATTTTTTCAACCTGTTATCTGTTACTACTTCAACCATTTATTGTTAACATTTCATGTTATCTGTTAGCTACTTCAACCATTTAGTTGTTAACTATTTCATTTGTTAATCTAGCAGCTAACTATTTCAACCATTTAGTTGTTAACTATTTCATGTGTTTATCTAGCAGCTAACTATTTCAACCATTTACTCGTTAACTATTTCAACTAGTTATCTGTTAGCTAAGTATTTCAAACATGTATCCATAACTTTTAGCTAACTTTTCCAACCATTTATCATTCACTATTTCAAGTGTGTATCCTTAAGTTTTAGCTAACTAACCTTACGATCCCTGCAATTTTCACATTGCATTTTTACATTGTCACAGAAGGAGGCAAATGGTTGTCTCACGGCAGCGTAACAAAAATCTGGGGGGGAAAAAAACATAAAGCGTCTCATACAACTTGTGAAAGAAAAGCTCATTAAAAACAGACCCTTGTAAAAATGATGCCTGTCAAAAGCCTTTATGTTATAGCACTTCAGTTCTGGTTCAAGTTACTTGTCACATACAAATAAACCAGCAAAGGCTCACTCTGTCATTACTGTGGACTGAAACGTTTTGTTGACATAACAGGAAAATAATTTGTGCAACAACTTTTAGACATAATTTATTGGTATTTTTGGTGCAAGAAAGAAAGACAAAATAATGCAAGTTGTGACACTGTCCCAGATGCCCACTTTCATATTCTGGCTCGGAGCGGTGCTTACATCAAATTAAGCTTATATATATAATTTCAGATATTTGAGATTTTCCATCATCAGTACACCAGTTTGTCAATATGAATATTTGCATTCACATATATTGACTGAACTGGTCAGAAAAGCTGATAATGTTGGTAGTCTCTAGAAAGTGACCCATTAGCTGGGAAACTCTTAGTTAGACATTGATCTTGAATAGTTAAGGTTAGACACTGAACTTGAATGATGGTTAATGTTAGGACAGGTCATCGGGCAATGAGTGTTTCGCAATTTCACAATTTGTGGGCCCCCTCCTAGACACGACCAGCAATGTCATTTTGTTGTTTGTCTTTTCTGTTGCGATATTGTTTGGATTAGCCTTAGCTGTGCTGAATGAACATGGTGAACCTTATACCATGTTAGCATTCGGTTTTTGTCAAACAGGTAACGGGCAACAGAGAGAAAACACTGCTGTGTTCAACACTGCTCTGACAGTGATAACTGTGTGTCTATTAGTTGTTAAAACCGGCTGACAGCTGATCCAGCTGATCCGCTGTCCCCATCATAAGAAACCGAAGTCGCTTCACGTGACGCAACAAAGGATGTCTCATTTCTCTAAAAACTCCTTACATCTATTTCTTGCCTCCTCTGTTCACATCTCAGGTGGGAGGGACTAAGACGCAAGGAGAGGGGGAGAGGAAAGGAATCGAGGAGACACATTAGCATAATAAAAGCACCCACAGTCATTGTGAGCATGTTAGCATGCAAAGTTAATATTTAGCTCAAAGCACCGCTGTGCCTAAGTACAGCCTCACAGAGCCGCTCGCATGGCTGTAGACTCTTAGTCTTGTTAATGTAATCTAAATGATATAAATCATAGCCTAATCCTGTCTAATCTCTACATTGTCCTGCACACCCAGAATTTGTGATTCTTAATAAATAATCTTCTTAAAGCGCTCTACATTTGGCATTTCATTCTGCAGAGTATTGTTCCTGTTCCTTTGCAGATTTAAAGTTATATCACGTCTGGACAGGATAATCATGACTTTCTAAAGCATTTTTAATAAAGTTGATGATTTCCTGCTATTACCGACACTTCTGTTAACTGGCTCTGATCCTTGAGCCTGTAAGTGGTTCATATTACATGTCCCAGTCACTTTTGGTGTATTGCTGGTAAATGCACAATTGAGAGTTTCTGAGTGTAATTAACACCATTGTCTTGTTCATAACTGTTGGAAATTTCTATGCTGACGGCACAATTCTCTGTTTTGCTGATTCTGTACAGCGAGCTGTTAAAAACCTGCAGTTTGCATTTTGTGCTCTTCAGAAGCCTCTTATCAGTCTTCAGCTTGTGCTGAATAGTAATAAAACCCCAATGTGCTGTTGGCCAAGCTAGAAATATTATTTACCTTAAGATCAGCATTCTCATTGTTGCTGATATTGAGTCTCTCATTACACAGTAAACACCTAGGTTTTGGAAAAGATCAAATCTAGGCCTTTACGATATCTCACTGAAAAACTGGGAATGAAAAATACTTTATGCTGCAGTGCAGAAACCAGGCTGGTCTCCGGCATGTTGTTGAAGCAGTCTTTCTTTCTGACTGTGGCGATGTAATCTATAGGTGGACAGATGCAGCAGCACTGTCCTGGCTCTTACACAACTGTCCTGGCTCTTTCATATTCGCTGCATGTCTTGGTTTCTGTCTATAAAGTTTTTCTCCAGAGCTGATCATGTTGTATTTTGTTTATTGGCTGCAGTGTTGGAGTGGTTCACACTCGATCTGAGAGTTGGCAGATCCTCAATTTACTTTTACGTTTTGCACTGCATGTTCCTGGAATAAACTTCATTACATCTAATGACAAGATAATGACACAATTCGATTATCTTATAACTGACCATAGAAATGATCAAATCGGTAATATTCACAGTTCATTCTTGACTTGATTGGTAGTTCACAAAACAATGTCACTTCTGGAGCTGTCAATAAAGGCCACAACTAACAATTGTTTTCACTATCCATTAATCTGTCTTCAGATGTCTTTCTCTGTCCGACCAACAGTGCACAACCCAAAGACTTCTGGTCAGATGAGGCAGATATAAGCAACAAATATTCACATTTGAGAAACTGAAAGACATTTTTTTTATTTTTGTGTGAAAAACACAATGAATCAATTCTCTGCATAGTTGTTGATTAATGTTGTCAGTTAACCTATTAATCACCTGATTAGTTCAGTTCTACTTTTCATTTCTGAGCACTTTAAGGACTTTTTAATTTATTTATAGCATTTATTTAAAGCCTAAAAACCGTAAAATTGAACAATTCCAATTCAATCTGCTAATAAAGATCATGTGATATGGCTGAAAAAGCCCCGAATGAGCTTCTACAACCAGCTTCTGGTGAGACTATTTTCTCAACACAAATTGTAATGAAACCGATGTTCAGTGTAAAAAAATGTATGACTCATTTTGTTAGTTTATCATAGAAAATTTGCTTGAAATCATTGTCGAGTGTGTTTATATGCACATTAGTGTCTTGGTTTTGTTGAAAACGGGTGATTGATATCCTTGTATGCATAACTGATAGGTCACAGGAGATATTATTGAATTATCACTCTGCAATAACTTTGTACAATTTGTTTCATGAAGTATTAAAGGTACAGTGTAGGATTTGGGAGCATCTCCTTTTTTTGAAAGGCCGCAATAACGTGAGCTGCCGTGTGCAAAACAGTGGTACCGCCGTTCAGAGGCCATCTTTACCATAATAACACTACTTTAGGAGCAACGGAGGTCAGACGGAGACTGCCGGTACCACGCTTTTGCACTCTGCGGTTCACATTACCACAGTTTCACAAGTGTGTCGTAGAACTACGGTGGGCTTCAGGTAACACCAAAACGTGAAAGACTCTCCCTAGAGCAAGTGTTTGGTTTGTCTGTTCTGGGCTACTGTAGAAACATGGTGGAGCAACATGGTGGACTCCACAAACTCACTGCCTGTGTAGATATAAACAGCTCATTCTAAGCTAACAAAAACACGATTCTTAGTTTCAGGTAACTGAGAACGTAGTTCTGAATATTATCTTCCATTTCCGCCAATAAATCCTTCTAATTGTTACACACTGTTTCTTTAAACTCAAGGTAAATAAAAATATGAAAAACATGTTTGCAATGTTCAGAATTTCTGTCTTCAAGATCTTGTAAAACAAATCTAATTTATGTTTTTGAGTACCAAGAAAAATGCTCCATAAATAAAACATATTATTAATATTAAACAGTGAATGAGGAGAGTCAGACACACTCACAGCTTCATATATATAAAATGATATTTAATAACTCATTTTTGATCAGAAAAATAATGTGTGGATGCATAATTGCTGTACACATACAGCTGCAAGAAATAGTATGTGAACCCTTTGGGATTACTTGGATTTCTGCATAAATTGGTCATAAAATATGTTCTGATCTTCATCTAAGTCACAACAATGACAAACAGTCTGCTTAAACTAATTAATTATGTTTTCAAGCTTGTGTTAAACACAACATGTAAACATTCACAGTGTAGGGTGGAAAAAGTATGTGAACCTTTGGATTTAATAACTGTTGACCCTCCTTTGGCAGCAATAACCTCAACCAAACATTTCCTGTAGTTGCAGATCAGACCTGCACAACGGTCAGGAGGAATTTTGGACCATCCCTCTTTACAAAACTGTTTCAGTTCAGCAGTATTCTTGGGATGTCTGATGTGAATCTCTCTCTTGAGGTCATGCTACAGCAGCTCAATCAGGTTGAGGTCAGGACTCTGACTGGGCTGCTCCAGAAGGTGTATTTTCTTCTGTTGAAGCCATTCTGTTGTTGATTTACTTCTATGCTTTGGGTTGTTGTCCTGTTGCATCACCCATCCTCTGTTGAGCTTCAGTTGGTGGACAGATGGTCTTAAGTTTTCCTGCAAAATGTCTTGATAAAATTGGGAATTCATTTTTTCCATCGATGACAGCAATCCGTCCAGACCCTGAGGCAGCAAAGCAGCCCCAAACCATGATGCCCCTCCACCATATTTCACAGTCGGGATGAGGTTTTGATGTTGGTGTGCTGTGCCTTTGTTTCTCCACACATAGCGTTGAGTGATCCTCCCAAACAGCTCAGTTTAGGTTTCATCTGTCCACAGAATATTTAGCCAGTAGTGCTGTTGAACATCCAGCTGCTCTTTGGCAAACTTCAAACGTGCAGCACTGTTGTTTTTGGACAGTAGTGGCTTCCTCCGTGGTGTCTTCCCATGAACTCCATTCTTTTTTCATGTTTTACTGATTGCAGATGTGTCAATTAAAATGTTAGCATGTGCCAAAGATTTCTGTAAATCTTTAGCTGACACTCTGGGATTCTTCTTCACCTCATTGAGCATTCTGTGCTCTAGTGGTCATCTTTACAGGATGACCATGCCAAGGGAGAGTAGCAACACTGCTGAACTTTCTCCATTTGTAGACAATCTGTCTTGCTGTGGACACATGAACATCAAGACTTTTAGAGATACTTTTGTAACCCTTTCCAACTTCACATAAGTCAACAATTTTTGATCACAGGTCTTCTGAGAGCTCTTCTGTGCGAGGCATGGTTCACACCAGGCAATGCTTCTTGAGAACAGCTATCTCAAAATGATGTGTGTTTTTATTGGGCAGGGCAGCTTTAACCAACCCCTCCAATCTCATCACATTGATTGGACTCCAGGTTGGCTGACTCCTGGCTCCAATTAGCTCTTGGAGAAGTCATTAGCCTAGGGGTTCACATACTTTTTCCACCCTGCACTGTGAATGTTTACATGTTGAGTTCACTAAAAACATGAAAACAAACATTTTTTTGTGTGGTATTAGTTTAAGCAGACTGTGTTTGTCTATTGTTGTGACTTAGATGAAGATCAGAACACATTTTATGACCAATGTATGCAGAAATCCAAGTAATCCCAAAGGGTTCACATACGTTTTCTTGCAACGGTACATGTGCAAATTCACAGGACACACTGCAGATATAAAATCAAACACACAGAACATATGTGACTATCACACACTGTCATATAAATATTTAAAGTCATTTTAGCAGACCATCGTTCGTCATATGCCATCTGCAGCATGTTTAAGGGCAACAGCATATGGAGCCTCTGCCCGTCACATGTATAATTATGCTCCTAACAGGTGTTCTCCAGCACACCAAAACCTGCAATCCAGTTTAGAAGCAGTCGAGGACATGAGCACGATACAAGCTCATAATTTTAACATACCATATATGAAGGAATCCTTGGGATCTTAAGAATTTCACAACATCTGGAGCCGGTAACGACTTTTTAAGGATGTTTTAAAAAAGCCCGAAACTACGACAACTATGAAGGGAAATTGTATGTCATTAGACTGTAAATTGTTGGTTTGCTTTCCACCAAAAAAAAAAAAGAAGTGTGGAAGGTGTGGAGTGGTGTGAATATCATCCATCATTACTGTGAAGATGTGTTAGTCTCTGTCACTGGATGTCATCATCATCAAACAGATCCTCAAAATCTGTGGAAACAGAAAACACAATTATTAGACTGAAGTTACATAACAATGAAATACTGGCTGTATTTCAAATGAAGGCATTTTCTCATAAAGCATTATAGGTTGAAAGGGTTGGAGGGGTGCAGGGTGATAAAAGTAAAAGGATCTGGGAATGCACTTGCTGAGCGGCCTTCCTGTGGGTCTGACAGTTTGTGAGGTCAGAGGTCAGCAGCAGAAGTGTATGAACATGCATGGGAATATGTGCCACATACTCAGTTTCTGCATAGCCTTCATTTAAAACTCTCTACGATCCGGCTTAAAAAAAAAATAAGGTTTCATCACAACTTCAACTACTACTGTTGTCACTGCCTTTTTAATTAGCATCTTTTCATATTCTTTTGTGCAGGGCTGCAACTAATATTTTCATAGTCGAACAATATGTTGATTATTTTCTCAATTGATTGATTAGTTGTTTGGTCTATAAAATGTCAGAAAATGGTGAAAAATGTCAATCAGTGTTTCACAAAGCCCAAGATGACGTCCTCAGATGTCTGTCCACAACTCAAAGATATTTGGTTTGCTGTCACGGAGAAGTAAAGACATCAGAAAATATTCACATTTAAGAAGGTGGAATCAGAGAAGTTTTACTTTATTTTCTTACAAAATTACCCAAACCAACAAATTGATCATCAAAATAGTTGGCAATTAATAGCTGACAACTAACTGATTAATCGTTGCAGCTCTGCTTTGTCTATTTTTTTAAGGCTGCAATGATTAGTCAATCAGAAAATTAATCTGCAACTATTTTGATTATTGTTTGGTTTTAGTCATTTTTCTGGCTGGTTTCACAAATGTCAGAATTTGATGCTTTACTTCAGCATATACTGTATACAGTATACTGTATATATAACCAGTCTTTTTCACCATTTTAGGCACAACGTTAAATCAACTTGTTGAGAAAATAATAGGGAGATTAATAGTTGATGAAAATAATCCCATGTTGCAGCCCTGGTGTTTTCCTGGTAAAATAAAATCTAGGACTACAACTGATGATTATTTTTACTTTTACCTTTCAACTGTTTAATCTGTAAAATGTCAGAAAATACTAAAAACCAACCAATCAAGTTACAGTTTACGTCCATGTCTGTCCAAAATGTCATCACTTCATCATTTTATCTTATTAGACATTTGTGTAAATCATATGAATTCTCGAGTTATGGCCCAAACTGTATTTTGTGAGGTCACAGTGACCTTGACCTTTGACCACCAAAAACAAATCTGTTCGTCCTTGAGTCCAAGTGAACTTGTCTCAAATTTGAAGGCATTCCCTCCAGGTATTCCTGAAATATCGCGACCACGAGAAGGAACTGGATGTCCGTGTGTGCAGACAACCCAAAAATATAATGCTTCCGGCTACAGCTGTCGTCGGCACGGAGGCATGAAAAAAAACATCACTAATCCCTGTAGCCCAAGGTAATATCTCGTCTTGTAGGTTTTATTTGATCAGCAGTCCAAAACCTAAACATACTCAATTTACGATCACATTAGACAAAAAAAGCGAGTGCTTTTGGCAGTCGATAGACTAATCAATTGATCAACTAATCTTTTCATAGTGTGTAAAACAAAGGAAGGAATGGGCTCTACTTGTTGTCTTTACAACTAATCTCTTGAAATCTTAGGTGCAATGAAAATTAAAATGAGGTGCTCTCCCTCTACTCTTATGTAAACTCTAAATAGTGTGCTGTATAAGCACAGTCTGCAGTCAGTTTACATACAGTACACTGTGTGCAGATTACACTGAGTTTGTAATCCACAACTCCTCCTTGTGCACAGGCTGCTGTTTTAAAAGGTGTCTTCAAACACTCAAAATCAGACAGATGCCAGAAAAACATCATTTTGGCTCTAATTGAAGCCTTCACAACAACAACAACAAAAACATAACACATTACCTACAATGAAAGACAGGCACGCTCGGTAACAAAATTCCTTCTGTCATGTTGTAACTGCTGAGACAGTATTTTTGAAAGCCGTGTTACGGGCACCCAAATGTGTGCAGGGGCAGCGTCACTTTGAAAAGGCCTTTCTCAAGATGTTGCAGCAAAGTGGAAGCACCTTATCGTCCAAAATATCACCGTATGCATTGAAGCATTTTGATTGTCAACCCGTCGTAACTGATTAAGTGAACAGGACCAATGAATAAAATCAATGCACCAATGAAGAAATATATTTGTTTAAACTATACAATAAGCCATGCAGGTAAATTGACAGTAGATATACAGTGCGCCAGTAGTGTTCATACTGTATATTAGACATGCTTAACGCCTGATAGTTCACAAATGTTTCCAAGGAGATTCATTCATATTTACTTGCAGTTGAGTGTTTACTTGCGGTTTCCTGTTAGCCTAGAAAGTAAAATCCATTAAAATCACAAGGACTAGACATAGAGGACTGAAATAACACAAATGTGTGAAATAACACAAATTAGCACCAATTGTCACTTTTGTGACTGTGAAAGAACAGAGCCAGTGTGTCACTGATTGTTTAAATGAATTAAGATTTAAAATCCCTTTATAGATGTAGGCCAGGGGATTGGGAGCTGCTTTCAGTATACGCCTGGAGACAGTTAAGTGGTGCACATCTCTATCAGAAGGGAATAAACCCTGCCACTCTGAATTAGCCTCATACAAAGCACGTCTACCGGGCTCCTGCTGAGATGTGTGCGTGGAATCTGTGTCACACATGGCGAGAAGTCGTGGCCGTTTGATGTAGCAGCGCCTCGGGACAAGAGATCACGCTACATTATAAAACACAGTTAGTAAAAGCGGGGGCGGGGGCACAAGGAATGTTTTGAGGCCAGTAAAGAGATTTCCTGCAGTGGAACCAGCGGCGCTCTGACGCCCGGGAGTTAAATAACAACATGTACTAATAGATTCAATCTGCCCTGACTGACTATATCATATTTGAAGACTCCTCATCGGTTTAGTTTAGACTACCTGAGCAGCAAAATTAATTTGCAGTGGTTAATCTATTTGTAAAATCCTGCGAGAGGATCAGTACAGCCAAAACATGTTGGAAGTGAACTTTTTTGTTCACCTGCTACTGTGGCTTCACAGTTTATATAATGTATATAAATGTAGCAGCCACTGGCGTATTTTACCAGCTAATTTCCAACCCTGGTTGTACGGATTCTGTCTGTTAATAAAGACACCTTTCAGAAAAAAATGCAAACTGAGTCAAATCCACACATTCAAACTCAAATTCTGTTACAGTCCAACAAAATTTTAACTAGAGCTGGGTTAATCTGAGTCCCTGGGACTGCTTTTCAAGGAACTAAAAGGTTCTTTCGGCCCACTGTTGTCTGCGTTTCCACTTCGGTCTAAAGACCTGCGAAGATTAGGCAGATTAAGTGGGATTTATGCTCACCATGGTGAAGCCGGCATGAGGTGCGCGAGACAGAAACTACGTCATTGTGGCTTTTGTGTGGTGCTCGAAGGCTCCGCAAGTTGTGGCGATGCTTGTTCATGCACTAAGGATGTTAATAATCAACCGCTTATCCGTTAACCGACATTAAGAATTTTAACCAATTAATACTATTTGTTAAACTATTAAAATAAATATTAATAAGTAATTCAAAAGCTGAGCAAAACTCTGAGGAGAGGGTTGTCACTAAAAGTAGAAAGGCTGGTCCACTTTAACAGCCCACCTCAAGAGAGTCTGAGCCGGCATTGCAGGATACAGGAAGTTGGGTCCCATCTTGAGCTTGCTTGACCTGAGCGGAGCTGAGGGGTTGTAGTATTTATTCACTGACAAATAAACTGTAAACACTGCTACTGCTATCACAGCTATGACGGCATCAACAACCCAACACTCACACACACGGTCTGAATAGACAACAACGAGCGCAAAACCACCGGCCACGCTTCAGCTGTGAAAGTAGCACGAACACACACACACTCGCTATCGTTACGCCAGGCAAACACACAGCTAAGAACCTGCTAACTAAAATAAACTAAATGGCGCACTGGAGAGTTACTGGCAAAGTGGCTTCATGTGTCCACAACACTACACGCAGTACCGTGGCTGCTAACGCTACCGGACGGGCGAATTGTTGACTCAGCTGTCTGCTGTGTTCATATATTGCAGCTAGCATGCCGGTGCATGTGACGCACTAATCTTGTCGGTTAACAGTTCTTAATCGGTTAACGCGGGTCGGTTAATTCAAAATTAGTATCCCTATTGTGCACCTCTGAATTTTTGAACCTGTGCGCCCACTGCACGTGCTGTGCCTTTCATTTCAACATGGATACCTTCGAGGGAACACTGGCCGAGCTGTTTCACCTGTACAGACATCTCTACAACTGTTCACTGAGAGACCACAGGGACAGTCACATGACCGCAGGGGCAGTCACATGACATTAAATACTTGGAAAGAAATAGGCAACACACTCGGGAGCGAAGACGCTTTTTGCCGAAGGCTGTAAAAGAATATGAGAGCTTGTTTTGTAAAAGCTAAAAAAGGTCTCATGAAAATGGTGGCGACCCGAGGGGAAGCACCAAGAGACAGAAAATAATATTGACTTGGAGGTAAGCTATAATAATAATTACAGTAAACATATGCAATGTTTGGCAGTACATCGGTCTTAACTACTGTTGCCAGGCAGCCTATTTCCCTTCCGGAAACACTTGTTGACTTCTTGCTGATCCACAGAATATTTTGTTTCTACGTCTCCTGGCATTACGGGACATATTACAACAAACGATAATCCACATAAACACCTCTGTGCATGCTTGTAGTGCACGCCATCGACAGAGGCCCCCCTGGTGTATCGCACGAGTATAAACAAACTTTATTCCGCTGACGCATGAAAAAGCACCATGACATGCGAAGAGGACTGCTGGTGGTCGCAGCACTAAACACACTCTGCAACCTGCGGTTCAGTGTGTCCACCTGTTTCACCTAAAAAAACCCTTTGTCACGTTTGTCTCACTGTGATGACATATACTGCTGCATAGTAGGCCTAGTTACTGATTCACGTTGGATTAGGATTGGGCGATATAACAAGATTATCGTTTTACACAATACTGACTGGCCTTGATAACGGTCCTCACATGTCCATGATAACAGAACGATAGTCTATTATGTTGCATTCAGGGTTTCTGCCAGTATATTGCAAGACTGGTGGGCCTGAGATTACTCTCCGCCAGGGCAAAACATGTACATATGTATTTTTAAGATATTTCTAAACTAAAACGTGTTATACATGTAGCAAACTCATTTAAGGAATAACTCAGTGTGTAGGGTGTGTGGTTAATATTAGCGAGTGTCTGTGTTTGTGGTCGAGAGACAGAGAGAGAGGGAGTGTGTGTGAGTGACAGAGGCGGCTGTAAAACTAAGATAAACACATTTCATTTCCTATATTCTTCACAATAACAGTCCCCCATTATTTTGTTATTTAAAAGCTTTTATTATGTAGCACCAAAATCAGGAAATGTTGGGTTTTCATCAGCAGCAACTTAACGCGACTCCTATGCAGCTGCAAATGCGAAACGGTAAAATGAAACAGATATGTGAAAGTACAAACAGTGAAGTCTGAGATTCAGTTAGAAGCTACAAAAGTAGTGAAAGCTCAACACAGCGTCTTTCTCTCTGGTCTCCTGCACACTCGTTTGAGGGGGAGAAGGGGGGTCGATGGTGATTCTTTGGTTTAACCAGGACCTTTTTTTTTTTGGGGGGGGGCATACTTGAGTTAGACCCTGGACTCTGGCAGTTGAAACACAAAGGAGTTCCTCAAAAGGTTCCTAGTCCCAGGCACAAATTCTTGCCGTGAAAACGAGGCTTTTTACTGGACTCTGTGTTTTTTTGTTTATATGTGGGGGTTGTGTTTTGTGACACACCTCTCTGCTGCTAAGTCCCACTTATTAAATACCTACTTCAAGACATTCACTCACTGAAAATGATTTTCCACCCAGACAAAAAATGTCAGGCTCTGTCGTATATAATCTGCCGAGCAGCCTGACCTCCAAAGTTAGGAAGTACTAATGTGGAAGCACATCTCAACAGAGCAGGTCTAGTATCCAGAACATTCAGTGGTGCTATAAAATAACCAGCGGCACCATCAGCTGCACTGCTTGGCCCCCGACTCCTCCCATATGAAGGCAATAACTGGAGTAATAAACTAAACTCATCTCCAGGCACACAAAGCATTGTTGAAACGCTGGACACGCATCCAGCCTGTAGCATTTCAGTGAAAAATGTATCTTTGGGGACTACCCCAGTGTATCACTACCTGTTATTTACTGCTATTGTTGTGGCAATATATTTTGGACATTTGGCTCACTATTCTTTTATTTCATGTACAATGAAATATATAAAATTCTTTCAAATCTTACATACATTGTGACTGAATCTCAGCTAAAGTTGACTCAAATTAGCTTTGAACTGCTGTGTGTTATGTGTACTGAATTGTCTGGCAAGTACACAGTATATACACAGCCCTAGTCCTGTGAAAAAGAGGTATATTTTCTTTTAAATAGATTACTGTAGCAGTAATATACAATGCCTACAGATAACATGGACTAACTCTGTTCCCCACAACAATAAATAAGAATTTCCTCAATATTTTATGATATTTTGCTGCTAAGAATCTCAGTTTATCATTGTGCAAAGGTAAGGCAGAGGAAGTTGTATGTATATGAAGACATCATTTACCATTGAAGAAGTCAGAGTGAACTGCCTTTTCATTGGCAGCCAGGTCCATCAGCAGTCCTGTGCTTCCCCCAGCCTGCCAGAGAACAAACATGCAGCTCAAAGGCACAAATTTGACTCAAGAAAGACAAACAGCCTATTACTAACAGTGGATACATTTGTCATTATAATTTAGTTGTGGTCAAACATGAATCTGCAAAGACAGTATAGTATGCTGTACTATTACGTGATGGTCTACAAACTACAGAACTTAAACCCTATTTTTGAATCAGCGCCGTTTAATTTTGCTGTTTTCATCTCATCCTGCAGACAGCTTGTGAATCCAAAAGGCAGCTTTTTGATGAATATTGTTTAGCTCATCATCCATTTTATTTGGCTTGTCATAAATACCTGACAAATGTCAATTTGTAAAATTAAGTGAGATGCTACAAAATACAACAGAATCAGTTTTATTGGCCAAATATGTGTGCACATACGAGGAATCTGACTCTGGCATTAAGTTTCTCCCAATGAATCACAATTTACAGGAAGATAGAAACAGACATACAACTGAACGACAGGCAAAAAATAAATAATATAATAAAATAATAAATAATATAATAAAATAATAAACAAAACAAGTAGATGAATGACCTACATGTCTATATACAAGTCAAGCATTGTGTAGATTGTAAACACTTACTGGACAGACACTGGAGGTCTTTATCCAACAGACTGGTTCAGCTTCGCTGTCACAAGGACCGACATAGGTAACCTTTCCTGCCCAAAGCAATAAATCTCTACTTCACCTCATCTGTCTAACAGAGAGCCCTCAGCTTTATAGTTTCTGTCTCAACCAAACTCCACTCTGTTTTGTTCCTGCAGTAACCTTACACATGCTGAATAATGCACATCTACATTTGCACATTTACTACCTCATTTTATTTTTATCTAAAAATAAAACATCGCAACTTGCACATTTTGCCAGTTATACAGTATTCTGTGTTTGATTTTTTTTATTCTAGCTGTAGAAGCTGGGTATATCTACAGTGTATTATTCTTTATATTATATATTCTATAGTTAAATTTCTCTATAGTTCCAGTGCATTGCTTGGATAACGTGCTGCTGTAACACAATAATTTCCCAATTTGGGATCAAAAAAGTACATCTATCTATCTAAATAATGCAAAGGAATAAATACTGAATGGGCAAAGTACTAGATTACTTTATATGCATGAAGTGGGAGGATAAGTGTTAGTGTTAGCCTACATGTTGAAGTAAAATAAAATGTATAATTTGGAGTTAAGTGTTTCAGACTGATTTTATGTTAAATGTTTATACTGTGATATCACGTGACCATCTGGGTTGGTTAACATTAGGGCTGAGGGATTTTGAAAATATATCTAATTGCAATTACTTTGAGTGACACTGCAATTGCAATATGATTTGCCATATTAGAGGGAATGATAATGTTTATATCACTATTTTCATTTTCATTGAATACCATATTGAAATGATTATGGTGTGTTTTTGTAGGGATCTGTAAAAAAAAACAATATAGTATAGGCCAGGACATCTCTGCAGCACCACCCCATTTAAAATGGTATTTTGACACAAAATTCATCTTTAACAAATATTGTGCCTCCTACAATTTGAAAGCTACAGTAGGCAATACGTCAATAAAATTTTAATGAATTGTGCAGCCCTGGTTAACATTAACGCTGTACCATTGAAGGGAAATTGTGGATAAATTATTATTAGTTGTGTTTAGAGAGTCTTCCGTGTCTGCCATGACCCTGATGGGCACTGCGAGGAGCCACAGGACCACCTGTGCTTCCGGGAGTCAACCAGACACAGGTGAGCTCAACCTGCCGTGAAGCAAGCTCGTCTAACCAGGAGGAGGACCGCTACTATGTTGGCTCTGCCACCAAGGAGTGGTGGAGCTGCTATCTCATGTCAAGCATGTTCTCTGTTTGTGTATTTAATACAAACCCACTACTTTAGTTAAAGGGGAAGTTTATGTCAAAATATAGTCCCGTTTTGGTGGTGGCTCATGTCCGATACTTGATGTTTTATAGACTGCAATTAGGTGACACCTGCAACGGTTATTTTTGATAATAGTTAACCTTAAACAGCTATTTATCTATGAAGGCATCAACGTTAGAGTGTAAAAATGGTAATAACGGAGGCATAACGTTGTTTGTTACAGCAATACAGCTAACTGACGCTAGCTGTTTCTATAGTCTACGTAGCTAACTAAGCTGATGCGCTAGCTAGTTAGCTAGCTAGCTAGTTAGCTAACAAACCTCCAGATCCAGATCACCGTACGGTCCCGGGCCCTCCGGGAACATCTCATCCACTGCTGGCTTCATGGCGACAGTCGAGTTGGATTGATCCTTTAGTGACATCGTCTTATCGCCATTCATCAAAATATTAGCTAAAGAGGCTACACACGGCCAAGCTAGTGCGGTGCCAGGTGAAAATAAATCCGACGTGCAAGTCGGGTGAAGACACAAGGTTCCGCGGCACGCTTTAAAGTAAGCCTGTGTTATCCTTCATTTATTCATTAATTTAAGTTTTCCAAAGGAGAAAACGGAGAAAATGCTCCACTCCTTCGCTTACCTTTCACTTTTGGGCTTTTGTCACATAATTACAACGTTACGCTGCTACAATACGCCTGTTAGTACAGTTTAGTACCAGATAACAGCCAACTATACTGTGCTGTATATGAACAACAACAGTACTGGCACACTTAACTCTAAAGCTACTTAAAGGGTATAAACTGATGGGAAAATCATGGTTCAAGATGTTAAAGGGTGTTAAATCACCTAAAAACATATATGTATATCATATGAAATGAAGTGCCTGATATCAAGCTGTAAACATTTTATCAATCTGTCTGTATTTTAGATAGATAGATAGATAGATAGATAGATAGATAGATAGATAGATAGATAGAATATACATGCATCCCAGGGACTGTAGAAATCCTATTCTGTACACTGATATTCATACATTATGTTTTCTTTAAAAAAGATGCTTCACAGACTCAATGATCACATGAAGGAAGTTTCACTGACTTTTATTGACTCTAATGAGATGCTTCATGTTTCCAGTTTGTGGTATAAACATCAGATCTACTCAATATCATATGATTCTTCTATACTGCAAATGAAACAGCAAACATTGTTCATTTTGACAAAAATGAACAGCTTAAATAGCTAAAACTGTGCAGAATCTTACTCTCCACTTGTAATGTTGCAACCATGAATGATGTGTTAATTGAAAAGGTGGGTATGACTTCACTTATGTTGTTATACTTAAAAGACCCTCACTTCAAACTACTGATTATAATGCACGGTATTGGCATGCAGTTATTTTGTGCTGTAAATATTTTATTGTTTTAACCACACATAAAGTGAGTAACTGAACTGAGTCTACCCTCCGCTACATCCCTCATCATAATCATCTAATTACTCCTCAATTACATTTCTTAAATGGATGATAAATCATTTTCTCTCATGTCAACAACAGCGCCATGTTGTGCTGCTCAGAGAGTTTTGTCGCAGCCTTGCTGCCTGCTGGGAATCATCCTGGTCACGTCGATGTTGTTCTTGGCGAAGGTCTCCATGGCTTTCTGGATAGTGTCGTCCGGCAGGGTTCGTGTTCGGCCCAGGATCCAGGCAAAGTCAACGTGGAAGATCCTCAGGATGTCCGTGCAGGAATACACCACGGCGGAGTTCACGTAGTCAGTGGACAGGATCCAATAAGGGGAGTAGGGCAGGGCTGTGTTGGAAAGGAGGAAAAAACAAGATCAACATCACCTGCAGTGTTTTCTCCTGATGAGACACACAACAACATTCCCAGCTGACTCTCTAAACAACACTCAAAAGTGCCATTTATTCTCATTCTTATTTTAAATGTACAAAATGTTTCTCTCACCATAGAAATAACTTATTCCCAGTTTAGCCGGATTCTTCATATCCTCTATGACTCCAGTCCCTTCGATTTTCCTCAGCTGTCCTGTTCTGTTTTATACCACACAGTCACATTTCATGTTGGATTAAGGGAAATACATACACCATGCAAATATTACCCCTTGACTCCACATTTGCACAAAGAAAATTGCAGATAGGACTCACAGTATTTCAGAGCTGACCACTCGAATGGAGCTCTCCGTCCTCAAAGTGAAATTGCTTTCGATGCAGCGGCCCTTCTCAAACTGGGCCGGCAGTTTGGCAATTTCAAACCATCTCCCCATGAACTGTGAGGGCAAAGACACACACGAGTTCAAAGACGATTCAGAGCGCTGCCAGTGGAGAGTATGAATAAATCTACATGCTTTTAGTGGCTTCAGTGAAATGTTAAAAAATATACAATATATTCTTTACCAGGGGTGGAGAGTAACCAAGTACATTTACTCAATTACTTTGCTTCAGTACCAGTTGACTTTGAATTTCCATTTCATGCCACTTTACACTTCTGCTGCACTACATTTCAGAGGGAAATAATGTACTGTACGTTTTACACCACTACATTTATTTAACAGCTTTATTTACTAGTTTCTTTGCAGGTTTCTTCATTATATTTTAAATAATCCACTAGTATACTAATGGTGTATTGCGATATTATGTTTTGTGATACTGTATCAATTCTCCAAAATGCTGTATCAGTTTTTAATTGACCTCTTAAAAATCTGGCGGCCTGCCGGCAGACCCGGCCGTTATTCTGTCTTTTTGTAATAGCGGGTATATCGCGAAGGAGGCTAAACAACACTCCAAAGTAGGAGGAGGAAAAACTGTCATGGCCATTTTCAAAGGGGTCCCTTGACCTCTGACCTCAAGATATGCAAATGAAAATGGCTTCTCAGGGTACCCACAAGTCTCCCCTTTACAGACATGCCCACTCTGTTATAATCACAGGCAGTTTTTTGCATGCAGTACAAAAGCCTTATTTCACCTATTCTAAAATGGTGTATTTGAATATTTCTGCATACTGGGGTCACTAAACAGTCTTAGAGTTGTATAAATTGGTTATGACTTGAAAGCTGAGACTCTAGCAGCTATATGACTATCGTAGCCACTTCACATAGTGACTTTTTTACTCAGATTATACATATAGTGGTATGTTCTTTATATTCTGACAGTTTTCCTAAGATTGTATTTGAAAAATCAATATATGTCAATATAAGTACAATATGTCATTTCTTACAGTTTTGCAATATATCACAATATATTGAATCTTTACCTGTATATCGTGATTCGTATCATATCATCAGATTCTTGCTACGACACAGCCCTAGTATATACAGCACTACAACTACAGTAAAATGCTATATGCATCAGCGGTAATAATCAAGTAACACTTTACATTTTTATACTGCTTAAACATTTCAAATGCTTTACCCAACATTATTGAAATGATGTTAAGATAATAATAAATAACATGCCATCTATGCTAAAGTATAATTATTAATGGCTACTTGTTATGGAATAAAAATCTAATCAATTGCAACACTATACACTTAACATTTTTGACAGGTTTTTCATGCTGGAAAATACAGTTTGTAGTCTTTTTTCCCCTTTTGAACTAGCACAAGAGAAAACGCTGTTCGTCATCCACCACTGAGCTTGAGTCTGCCAGTTTATTTATTACTGTACTGTATAAAGTAGCTTGTACCTGTTTAAGGTTGAAGGCCGGTTGAACAGCTGGGTCTGGACAAGGTCCCCAGTGGGGCACCTGAGCCCCGATGAGCGGGAGGATGAAGGCAAAAACCACAACGAATGTGAACTTCATGGTCGAGACGGAGCTTTGTTATCTGCAAGAGTTTATTCACCAAGACATACAAAATTAAATCCACAGTATGTGTTGACAAGGCAACAAATAGCAGAAATCTGACACAGAAAAACAAGACATAAGCAGAGGTAACTGCTGAAAAGCAGGACAGGGATTTCACAACATTATAACAAGAAGAAGAAGAAGAAGAAATCCTTTTTTTTTTCCCCCATAGGGGGAAATTTTTTTTTCCCTTTTTAAATTTTATATTATTAAACTCAAAAACAAATATTTTTTTTTTGGGGAAATTTAGGTGTGGGGGCTCCCCTACAAACGCCCCGAGCAGTTGGGGGTTTGGTCCTTCCCCAGGGGCACCTCGGCAGTGCCCAAGAGGTAAACTGGCACCTCTCCAGCTACCAGTTACCAAGTAAGTAATTATTTTAAATGTGAAACTTTACTCAGCAAACATTTTTCTACTTTAAACTCAAGAAAATACCAATAATATCATTTTAGGCTTATGAAAAGCATTTTTCCTCACAAAAAAAGTGATAAAAGTGAACTGTCATTTTATTATTAGATACATCATATATTATAATTTATTTTCTTACCTTTGCGTCCTGGTGGCTCAGATTTATGTTCACTCCCTCAGACAAGTCCAGTATTTGAATTAGAGATGTTGCTCTCTGCCAGGTTTAGCAGTGCTGCGATGACTCTGTGTCATCAATGGGTGTCTTTGTGGAGAGCAGCTTTATTTCAGACATGAAGTAAACTATTAGCAAAGTGGAGTCATGGGGGCATACCAGTGGAAATGTTATAAAACCGTCTGGGTGTTTTCCTGCTTAAGATTAGCAGGAATGTGCATTTTTCTTATCAATAAAATCTTTGAGGATTTCTTTAAGTGACTCTCAAGTCTCTACATACAGCTGCAAATAGATGCTCTTTTTTAATATCCATGAATAGAGGCAATTTATTTTCAAACCAAACAAAGAAAATGTCCCAGAGCTACAATGATTAATTGATTAGTTATCAACTATTAAATTAATAACCAACCATTTTGATAATCAATTAAACAAATTCAGTCTTTTTTTTTATTTATTTATTTTTTTTTTAAACTTAAAAAGTATAAAGTCTCTGATTCCAGTTTTTTACATGTGAATATTTTCTGGTTTCTTGACTCCTCTATGACAGTAAACTGAATATCTTTGAGTTGTGGACAAAACAAGATGTTTGACGGCATCATCTTGGGTTTTGGGAAACACTGATCGACATTTTACACCAAATACAATCGATCAGTTGAAAAAATAATCGCCAGATTGATCAGCATTGAAAATAATTAGTTAACAGTTACAGCTCACATTCACATCACGGCAGCTTACTGATTAAATGAGTCAGGGCTTGTGGCTCTAGAGATGATAATGTCTGTAAACTACTTTTGTACTATTGAATGGATTGCAGTGACTTTTCCTACATACTTTAATGGTCCCCAGACAATAAATCTCAATGCCTTTTCATCTACAGAAGTTACACCATGTGGTTTGAAGTGAAATGTCACAACAATCAGACTCAATCAATCAGAGGGTGATTGTTAAAGCTTTGGTGATTTGTCCATCTAGTGGCACCTACTGATTGACATCTGTGGTTCAGTCAGTGTGACATGTCAGTGCTGAGTGGGTAACCTATAACCCACAATTGCAATTTGGTGCAATAATTTCTGATTCTGTTTGATCCTCTTACTTTTCATCTAGCACAGGTGGCCTAAAGTGGGCTTGTGACCAGAGGGGTTGCTGGTCTTGTAGCACACATTATAAGGCTTTGTTCTTTAAGTGTTTATTACATGTTTAACACATGCACTTGTGATTACAGCCACATATTTCTACCCGTCTGACCTTTTTTGCTCAGTGTCTGTGAGCTGAATCCTCTCTGTCCTCTCTCTGTTGGTCTTCATCCAGTCTGGCTGGTGACTCTCAGCGTGTTGGTCATCAGGCCAAGTCCTCTTAGTACCGGACCAAACAGTTCAAGAGTGTCATTTTCACACAAAGTGTTTAGCATGTGTTGACTTGTTGGTGACATGTCTCTACAGAGGAATGGACTGTTGATTGTTTTTACACATTGAGCTGAAATGTGTAAAAGTGTTGAATTGGCTCTGATGGGTGTGGACCAGTGGGCTACCCCTGAGTCTGAAAAGTGAAGCCATTGCTGAACTGCCTTAAACCTGCTTTCTTTCTAATATCCAGCAGGGGGCGACTCCTCTGGTTGCAAACAGAAGTCTGATTGTATAAAAGTCTATGAAGAAAATGAGCCTACTTTTCACTTGATTTACTACCTCAGTAAACATTGTAAACATGAGTTTATGGTCTCAATGGCTAGTTTCAAGTCTACACCATAAAGCAGGGGATGCAATAGATAGACAGGTAGACAGGTTGCTACCATGGCGTTGTCCGGTCTGGGAGTTGTCTGTGTTTTTGTCTTCCAACTTTAACCCTTTCACAGTGTGCTTTCTGCTCATGAAAGTTAACACCGTCATTTTATTTGTCTATAAATGTCTTATTCAATGTTTATATACTTAGCTCCACCCTCTCATCAAAGACCGTACATTGCCAAGAAGTGAAAGTCAGTTGTTAGTTCCATGGTAACATCAGCCCCCAGCAGCAAAGCTACGCTTCCGCCATTTTGGACTTAAAACAACTACCGGATACCAGTAAAACGTCCACCTAAAAAGTGTCATACAGAAGCAAAACAAAATTACTTCTAATCTATTATATACTCTCATTATATACTAAAATATAAATATAATAAGTGTTTTCTGTCTGAAATGGCAGCAGTGACTGTGGTCAAAAACACAACACAGTTTTGTCTCATTGCTTCTATACTCTTTGCTCGGTCCACCAACCAATGGGAGACATCACTGTGACTACGTCCACTTCTTATATACAGTCTGTGGTGTGGACTGATGTAAACACTGGCATAATGTTATTGGCTTTGTGTGAACGCTATTAATAGTATAAACAGGAGTTTTTGGTAATTTCTCATTCTTAGTATGTAAGTATTTGTTTCCTTTAAAAGTATTTTTCACAGGTTCAACAACAGGAGTAGATAAGTGAGTTTTCTTTTCTGTGGTATCGACTTAACTGTAGTACACATATTCATACCCACAAAGGGATACACAGGACCTTTAATGCTGCAGTGGTTGGGCCTCATTTTCTTCTGATTTTCCTAAAATGATTGATGACAATGCTCATATGGGGGCGGCAGTAGCTCAGTCTGTAGGGAGTTGGCTTGGGAACCGGAGGGTCACCGGTTCAAGTCCCGACATGGGCCAAAAACTGAGTGTGAACTGGTAGCTGGAGAGGTGCCAGTTTACCTCTTGGGCACTGCCGAGGTGCCCCTGAGCAAGGCACCAAACCCCCAACTGCTCGGGGCGCTTGTCAGGAGCAGCCCCATCACTCTGACACCTCTCCAATTGTTGCATGTATATGGACCTGTTTGTGCATGTGTGTGTATTAGTTAACAGAGTGAAAAAAATTGAATTTCCCCTAGCGGGACTAATAAAGGACTATCTTCTTCTTCTTCTATAGTTAAAGTAAGTTGGCACATGATCAGTGATGAATCAGAGCGTGTGCCAAATTAATCAATTCATTCAAAAAGTTGTGATCATCCATCCATTTAAAAATTTGGCAGCACTTTTGTATTCATGCAAAGATGAAGAAACATGGTCATGTTCCAAATATGCATAAAGTGAACAGTGTTAAATATCAGTGTCTGTTAGTCTGTAGCCTGACGTGTTTTTCTGGTGTAATAAAGTGCAGCTGTTTAACACGCAAAACAGATTAAGCCAAACACTGTCAATTAAATGCAAATTCCTTTAAATGCTGTCTGCTTTCACACAAAGCCCTGCAGCTACAAAGAAGGTTAAACTAAAGAAAAGGAAGATCAAAAGGCTCAATTTCCAGATAATACACTTCAGAGGGGACTGACTTGTTAGCTGCACCCGGACACATCAAAGATTGGCTGGAGCTGAGGGTTTTTCCCTGCATGAAGGCAACGAGCTGACTGGTCAGTAGATGATCAAGGAAAGAAGTGACTGCGCTGGTATACTGGCTCAAAGATGGAGAAGAAATATCAAAAGGGAAAGGAACATTAAAGGAGCAGATGAGAGCGCAGGCTGTTGGTGAATAATTTATAGTTTGTGTTAATATTGTGTCACATAGAAAAAGCAAGCCTTGATTTTTGTGTCTTGCCTTTGTAGCTATTCATTCATTGCATTGTGCCCGGTACTGGGATGGTTTCTTGTTAGAGTGAATGCTGTTCAGCAACATTCACAGGACTCTTCTTTGAATCTTTAATCAACTATTTCTTCCGTACGTTTATTGGACTTTAACTACTCCTGCATACTTTAAGCTACAGAGACCGTTAAACTATCTAGCTTGCTAAGCACATTAGTGCTATGACTTTTCTTGTTTCAGCTATTTATGCTTTTTAAAATATTGAGCTTTTTTCAGATTTTTTTTATAATGTAATCCAATGGAGAAAATCTTCAAATCCTCTTAAACTTGCTCCACTTTGAAATACTACTGCAACATACTTTTAGCTACAGACACCATTTAAACTTTAAACTGGTTACAAGACTTTGAACTACTAAGCTATGATTCAGCTTTTTTGATATCTTTTACAGTTTTTCTACAATCACAGTTTAAGTTTTATGCTTTTTTCAGACTTTTTCTGAGTTTACAATGGGTGTGTATTGCGTGACCTCGCAGCTGGAGTGGAGACGAGATTTAACATCTTTTGAAAATTTCCCCAAGCAATTGCTCCTACACTCATAATTTTCACTCTTCATACGTAATTTCTTCATAGAAATGTTGGACAACTTGTGCTGGTCACAGACATGTTTCTATGGAATCAGTCGGACTTACGCATTTAGTTATAGATGCTTTTTGGATCAGAGCAAAAGTGAGCAGTTTTTGAAAGTGCTCCCATGGACAAATTTTTGACACTCCATGCACAAATTTTGCACCAGATCTTCATGAGAGAGTCCTTCCCGGTCTCCTCAAAAATCACTCGGCACTGTCCCCGACTTCCACGCAATGTTGAAGAGACGTGTCATCCGTGACAGCCCCTCCAGACCCAGAGCCTTCAGCATTTCTGGGCATTCCCGTTTGGGTTTACCAGGTCTGTCCAGAGTCTTCCCCCACCCTCTGATCCAATTCACCACCAGACGGTGATCAGTTGACAGCGCTGCCCCTCTCTTCACCTGAGTGTCCAAAACAAGCGGCCTCAGATCAGATGATACGATCACAAACTCAATCATTGATCTTCGGCCTAGGGTGCTCTGGTACCAAGTACACTTATGAGCATCCTTATGTTCAAACATGGTATTTGTTATGGACAGCCCATGACTAGCACAGATGATAAGATAAGATAAGATGTTTCATGTCCTGAAACCGTCAGGGTTGATTATCAATCATATGAGCCGCCAGTATGTTAACCATATGTTTTTGTTTTTGTTTTGTTTTGTTTGTTTGTGGCATCTGTCGGGGTTCCTGTTGCTTGGTACTTCTGTAGTACTTTTTCAAGGCCCGAATAGCTTTTTAAAGAGAAAACAAATAAAATTTGGTACACTTCTGAGGAGCCTTTGGTTAAAAAAAAAAAAAAAAAAAAAAAAGGAAACGTGAGTCAAGCTTTGTTTCAACCTGTTTAGTATCATGTTCATCCACAAATCTTAGGCTCTTGCAGGGGATCACATCCATGATTATAGGGCTGAAGCTTGAGTCAGACGTCTCAGAAACAAAAGACATGTCAGAGAACTATGAAAAAATAAAAACAATGATAGGAAAAAAATAATATACAGTTATTTTATTACATAACATGCAGAATGCTTGATTATACCTTACTGGGTATCTGACCATCATCAGATAAAACTGTCAGTAACACATTGCCTTGTCCATCAAGGTCACTGAATATTTCTCCTGAACCAGACACAATGTCAGAAGCCTCATACCTGGACTAAGGAGAAGAACTGGACCACTGCTCAGTCCTCCTTTTTCTTTCTTTTTTGAGCTGTAGGCTGTAACTATCAACATTAAAATGAAAAAATAACTGACAAACAATATTGAACTTTTTCACAGTATTCAAATTTTTTGTGAGGTTGAACTTCTCCTCTGTCATCAAGGAAACTGCTGGACGTACTGCAGGAAAAAGAACAACATTGTGAGCAATATCAATTATCATTAAAAATATTTTAAAAATTATTAAAACATGTAGTTATTAATTATTGCCTTGTCTGTGTCTGGTTCAGTTTCTATAATAGTTAAATACTAAATACTTCTTCAGTAAAAAGCAGAATAATTCAAAAACAAAAAAGTAAGTAGGATAATCCCTGAATTACTAAAAATATGATCATAAGAGCTGTAACTTTCTTGCTGCTCCTCTTTGTAGAGAAGCTGAGGACAGAAGTTGATAGAATTGGGTCTGTCTGCCTCTCTGAGGTCGACTCTCAAAACCTCGTTGGCCTCTCAGCACTTACCTGCTGCCGGCTCTCCTCGCTGCTCCTCTCTGTGGAGGAGCTGAGGTCAGAAGTTGAGGGGAATGACTCTTAAGAGATTCGTCCCTCTATTACATTTCGCTTCTATCACTTCTAGTGAGAAAGGGTGCTATGAAGAAGCTGCCACGACCACAAAGACAGAATCTTCTCAGTTGATCTTCAAGAACTTAGTGATGCTGCTCCACAGGCTGCTAATGCTGAACGGTTGCTGTTCCTCATGGTCTGAGGAACAGCAACCGAGTCCCAAGAGGAGGATGGAGGTGGACCAGAGGTCCAGCAGGGACACCAACAGGAACAAACTGAAGCACTCATCGCCTGGCCTGCCAAAAGCACTGCTGTGGGGACTGCTGGATGACAGGAAAGCAAAGTCCAGCATCGTCCTCATCATCAGCGTCCTCGTTGCCCGTGGTGTGGTAGCTAGAGTCATCCAGGGTCTCTTTGTTCTCGTCATCAGAGGAGAGCCGGCAGACCTCTTCAAACTTAAGGCCACTCACATCCTCATCATCCTTATCATCAGAAGAAAGAGGAGGGATATACTCACCTTCCTCAACTTCAGGCACCTCATCCTCATCATCGGAGACGATGTACAGGCCGAGGTCGTTGGGTTGGATCAGCCGCGGGAGCTCTTCAGCACATTCAGAAATGCCATCTAAACTCTGAGAGGAGCTACCTGAGGGGACAAGAAGGTACGTGCATATATTGGGCGGCAGTAGCTCAGTCTGTAGGGAGTTGGCTTGGGAACCGGAGGGTCATCGGTTCAAGTCCCGACATGGACCAAGAACTGAGTGTGAACTGGTAGTGTTTACTGGGAGTTTACCTCTTGGGCACTGCCGAGGTGCCCCTGAGCAAGGCACCAAACCCCCAACTGCTCGGGGCGCTTGTCAGGAGCAGCCCCATCACTCTGACATCTCTCCATTGATGCATGTACTGTGTATACGTTACCGCAGAGTGTAAAAATTGAATTTCCCCTAGTGGGACTAATAAAAGTTGATCTTCTAATATTCATACACGAGAACAGTGTTTTGTTATTACTCAGCAAAGAGAGATGAGGTTCCTTATCAGACGTGTACTTTTATGCACAAATGCAGATTCTAGCACTCAGATCCACTTTTAGAAGGAAATGCAACTACATGGAAAAAAATGACTCCTAAAATAAAAGTTAACTGATATTATATGAACAAATGGATGTATAGCATACAGTTTATAGTTGGGTTACATAATGTACTTTTTCTGTTTTTACATCAGAGACTATTTTAGGTCACCTTCTTCATCGTGACTGAACAACAGCTGCTCAGGTGGGTAAGATATAAAAAATGGTTAGTAAAACAGTGTTTGATTTATTGAATTAGTGTGGAGAAAGATTTACAATAACACACATTTCTTACATTGCCTTTATATTTTAGACTATTGCAAGCCCCTTTCTCAACAAAACAGAAGCTCATACTCACTTTTCTCGTCCACGGTGAATAATATCAGCAGCTCAGGTGGTGGAGTAGTAGTAGGTTAGTAAGTAAAATAATCTCTGAATTACTGAATATTCTGAATATAATGTGTATTTATATTATGTAATTATATAGATACCTGTTGAAGGGATAGTTTGGGTTTTAAAGTGTGGTTGTTTGACCCTGTTATCCACAGTCAGTGTCTAACCTACAGCAGACGATGGTCGGCGGGCCCCCAGTCTGGAGAAACAGGCAGGAGTACGAACACTGGAGCAAAGCGATGAACTGCTGTGGACGGAGCCAGCAGGAAAATAGTGTATATTCGTTTGTGTCCCTTGTTCATAATGGCACATCGCAGAGGGATCTGACAAAGTGTCAGTATGTGACGATCTTCAAAGCCACTAGGCTCAGTTTAAAAAGACACCATAGATAAGTTTCACTTTCAGTCACCCATTGGAAAATTTCCAATGTATAATACTAAATATAAATATAATAATACAAAGAAAATTAAAAATACTGGCCGTCCACAGAGGTACATTGCTTTGCTCCAGGCTGGTACTGCTGTCTAGTTCTCTAAAGTGGGGGCGCACCAACAGTCATCTTCTGTGGGTAGTACTCTGACTATGGATAAGTAACTCATACAACCTCACTTCAAACACCCAAACTACCCCTAGATGCTGTGAAATAGAAATAGAAATAAAGAATGCTGATCCACCATGCAACAATGAGGAGTTACTGCACAAAATCCCCAATGCAAGATGTTACGTGGAGTGTTGGCAGCCCTGACAGATGCAAAGGCCAACCCTCAATCCAACGGTCCCAGTACAGGGTGCTACCAGGGGTGTCACCAGACCTGCCAGATGCTAAGGCTACTACGGGGTTGATTGGTCTTGCTGTGATATGGATGTGATGAAGGGGACATGTGGACTCAGTGATTGCTCTGATGTTTAGAGTCAATCCGAGTCGCTGTGAATCCACCTCGGCCTCGTCACAGCAGCCTCCTCTTCCCCATCGCTGTCTTCCCTGCGTCTCCTTGTGGAGGTGGCGGGGCCAGAGTCTGCCTCGCTGAGCTCCTCAGCAGAATCATCTTGGCAGATTGGCCCGATGTCCTCAACCTTGAGGACAGGGATCTCAATCACATTCTCGTCATCCCCGTCCTCAAGATTGTCATCCTCCTCGTCTTCCGGTTTTCCAAAGCCATACCTGTCAACAAAATACTCAACAGCATTGAAGACGTTATCAGGGTAAGCTTCAAGGCAACCATGATGGTCAGCACGTGGAAGAGCATAAGGGTCAGCAAGAGTGTCAGCAAAAGGGTCAGCAGTGAAACCATAATAGTCAGCTGGATGATCAGCAGAAGGGAAAGCAGGAAGACGACCATAAGGGTCAGCAGGAGGGCAAGTGGGAGGATGACCATAAGGGTCAGCAGCAGAGAAAGCGGGTCTTCATCATTTTCAAATTTTTAATTTTATATGTCCAGTTGAATTATCAACTTTTGTTTATTTATTTCAAGATTTATTCAATTATTTCCATTTCCATTGAAGCATTTATTTATTCATGTATTTATTCTTCCATGTATTTATGTCTGTACTTATTCATTTATTCATGTATTTATTTATATATTTATTTATGCATTTTTCTTTTTTCCTTTTTTATTCATTTATTTACTTATTTATGCAGCATCAACATCAGCGGCAAAACCAGCATGACGCTAGGACGCTCAGTTGTATATGTATTTTTTTTTTCATTAATTTGGTCATGAATTTATTTATATATTTAATCATGCAATTTTCTTTTCTTTTTTTCTGTATCTATTTATTTATTCAGTCATTTCAGCAGCATCATCAGCCACAACACCAACAAATAGGACACTCTCTCTCTCCGACAACCGTCACTGCCTCTATCAAACCAACATAAGCTCTGTCCAGCCAGCACTGGACGTTTTCCTCTTATCCACCATTGTCCTCTGACAACACATCACCTCGCCAGATTTCACAATGGGACTTGTCCTTAAGAAACACGCTTTCCATCAGGATGTGAGGTTAGAGGTAAAGCTAAGTGAATCAACATTGGGGGAAACATTAATGGAGCCTGATTTAAAATCTGTTGCTTAAAGTTATATAATTCTCATTATTTTTATCAGGAGACAGGCTAGTGCCACCTGGCCTCCACATGTTAAGTAATATGTTTTATATATCTACAGTATATAACTCCTGAAGATGAAGCTTTTCATTGTGATTGTATTATAACAGAATAATTTTATTACTGCAGCTCTCTTTGTGCTGAATCACCAACTTACAGTGGTCTAAACTGTATATTTCCACACAACTGAAGAGACTTCTGTCATCCTTTAAATGCAGTGAAACATCACTCTGATACAGTTAAGTGCTCAGACTTCACTACATGTGATGACTTGATAGAAGGAACATTTTGCTTCTATGTGATGCAATAAGAGTTAAGACTATAGTCTGTTTATCTACATTAACAGGAATGTGTATCTTACATGCAAAGACAGATATTGCAGCCTGGGTGTGCAGAAATCACAAAGGAAAAACAAAATTTGACTTTGTTTCAACATTGCCTTTGGTATTTCCTGATTTATTGCTTCTTTCACAGAAGAGAACAAGCATCTGTCATTGAGCTTATTTACTGATATATAATGTTTAAACCCTCTGTGATCAGGAACATCACACAGAGATGATCAACTCTGTTGGTAAATCCAACCAAATATGCAGCCTGTCGAGTTTGTAACGGCTGGACAGTTGGTGCAGAAGTGTCGGGGCAGAACATCCTGAGGGTCATGGCTGGTCTGGTGCGATAGCTCAGGGTTGTGGCAGCAAGCAGGGACACAACCTGGAGACACAAGCAAACAGGCTAAGTTCAGGTTAAGCAAACAGCACAAAGAAATAACTCTGAGTACAGAAACTTCTAGGGAAGTCATTTCACAGTTCTGCATTTTCAGCAATGTTTTGCAATTATATAGTGTGTCCCTGTATTGTTCTTTGAATCTTTATTCAACAACTTCAACATCTTTAACTATTTCTTGCATGCATTTTTTTGACTACCGGTACTCCTGCATACTTTCAGCTACAGAAACCATTCAACGATGAAAATTTACCAATATTCAGATAGATACATTCAAATTTACCACTTTACCACAGGCAAGTCATTTCACCTTTCTGCATTTTCAGCAATGCTTTGCTATTAATTTCAGCTATCACCATTCACATGCATTTTCAGCAGGAAATGTATTTTCTAGTTAGATTTTCTGTCAGTGGTGCTCTTTTCAGCCGTGACTGCCATGTTGCCTATTCTTAAACTTAACCAGCCATTAACAGCCATTTTGTGGGAAAGCCACACCTACGAGAAAACACCCCTCTAACTGCAGCTCCTCATCTTATGGATGAATTTTGTATGAAAAAATAGAAAGACAGAAATACTGTCTCTAAACCTACGATTACCTGCTTGGTCAGACTCAGCTGTGCTTTGAGCATTGGCATGTTACGAGTACCTGAATTAGACCAAAAGAGGTGCCAGTATGATAATTCATCAGTAATATTTATATGTATATCTTGGTAATATTTGTTGGTACATTTGTACATAAAAGTATATTTGGTTAATAAAACATTTTATGTAGCTATTGATACAAATCAAATTATTACAGACATCCCCATAGGTGGAGGAAGTTTTCAGGTCTTTTACTTAAATAAAAGTATTAATACCACACATTAAAAATACTCCATTAAAAGTAAAAGGCCTGTATTGAAAGTGTTATTAAGTAAAAGTAAAATGGTCCCGTAAAGTGCTCACATCTGTGGAACCATGAATGAAATATAACTTTTATTGCCATTCTGTCGATCAACTTAATGGATTAATTGACTTATCTCTGCTGTACAGTACTTGTATAAAGTGTTGGCTAGTTTAATCTATTAAAACACCATATTTGATCAGCACTTTGTATGTTTTGTGTGTAAAAATATTATTTGTAAAGCTGTCAAATAAATGTAGAGGACTAAAAAGTATAATATTTCCCTCTTAAATATAGTGGAGTAATATAAAGTGGTATGATAAGAAAAACAACTAGTACAACTATGTGTACTGTGTTACATTGTACCACTGAACCTTCCTCATGGCAGACATTCAGACTTGTTGAACACAGGTATAACTAATAATATAATAACATATTAATTTAGGTGTTCAGTTCTGGTATTGTTCACGCTGATTTATTAGCATACCTAAATGAACCTGAGTCCTCCTTAATGTCATTTGTCCCAAACAGAAAAGCCTGATTGGAAGTAGAATTGGAAATATTAAACAGTCTAACATACATACAACATAGAAGTCAACATACATCACTTATAATCAATTAATCAGCCAATCGGTGTTTCTCAAACTCGAAAGTGTGAATTATTAACATACATGACTGATGGGATTACATGAACGCTATTCAATGAAAATCTCACGTGCAGCCACACATGGGGTCACCTTGGGGCTTCTGGCACCTGTGTACACACACACACACACACACACACACACACACGCTGAAGGTTAAACATGTGGAAGTGAAAATGTCATACCGTGTGCCATAACACACACATGTTAACCTTGAGAATATTTCCTGCTGCTGCTGATGAAGATGAGGGGCAACAAAGGTCTGCCAGCACCATCTGTGACCTTTAACCTAAATTCAGTTGACAGCTTCTTACAGAACTGGAGCAGCATTACTGTATTACCGCTGAAAAAACCAACTGAATTAACTATTACACAAGTCACAAGGAAAATAGAGCAGGGCTGAAATCAATTAAGACGGGTTAGGGTTTAAAAAAAGTCTTGAAAGTGCTTGACAGGACAGTTAAACCCATATACACACCTCCTCACTGTGTACAGGACACTGCCTAACTCAATTTAAGGTACTTCACTGTCTCCATTATTCGGGGGATAAACTCGCCTATTTTCCAGTCCAGACTCCCTTCTGCCCTCGAGGTGCATGCCACATCCAGCTTCGGTAGGACGTATGTTCACGTCACTCTCTCAACACAGCAACTACTGGGGACAAATATTCAATGTATTTTCACATATTCATAAACAAAACATGACCCTGATTTTCAAATAGCACCTTTGGTATTCCACCCTTAAACTGAAAGGTCACAACTGATATAGTATCTGCTTCACTGAAGTCAAAAGCACCATCACTCTTACAGCGGCCAGGGGAGGTGCTCTCTCTTCTGCTCCTTGAGAAACTCTGATATAAAGTATTTAAAGCCTTCAAGAATCTTGTTTTAACCTGTTTTTAATGTTTTAACCTGTTTTTAATCCTTTCATATATTTTATTGAAGACTTTCCGTTTCCCTGAAACCACACTGTTCGAATGTAAAAACAGAAACTGAAAAATAAAGTGTTCAATAAATGGAAACATAGGTTCTATAGATGGAAAAAATAATATGACTTCATCTGAATAATAGAAAGTATGGAGGGTGTTTGTAGTATCAGAAATAATTTTTCAGTATCAGTACAACAGAACTACAAACTTTAGCATCACAAGTTCTGACCATCGAAAACAACAGCTGAACATTAAAAGCTCCCCAGAGGTTTCATTTGTTGGATGGTGTTTTTATTGCACTGTACTGATTTATGCTGTACAGTATATGTGTTGCTGTTATTGTGTCCACCCCCCTATGAAAACTTAAAACAGAAAGTGCCTTTGTTTTATATGGCTCTTTATTAGACAGCCAGCAGTGGAGAGGTGACAGAGGTTAGAGCGGCAATGTGTTAAAAAAAATAAGGTCCCCAGGGGATGTTAATAATAAGAATAATAATTCGGCCTCATAGGCTAAAACACATCATAATAAATCACAATACATACAATAAATATCACAACATGCACAGTACAGATAACAATAATAGATATTCTCCCAGTATGAATGGTGAATGAATGGTGTTTATAAATTTAGCAGAGTTATTGTATTTGGTATGACAGACTTTTTTCCACAGCAGAACTACAGCATCTTCCCATTTTTATAAATTCTTTAAAAAGGGGATGAACAGGATCAGACATATTTTGTCAGGCTTTATGTTTTGCCTATGTTTTATATACATCCATTTGTTTTTGCTATTTCCCAATAATTTTACTGGCCATGTTTGTAATTCTGGACAGTCTATTTTCCTTAGCCACAGTACAGTTACAAATATTGAACAATACATTTATCAATGAAATTATCTTGAAAATTGTAGTTGTCATGTAGTTGTCATACACTGCAGACATTTTTGCTATTAGCAAAAAGATCCATAAAAATAACCAAAGGAATCAGCATTCTGCCTAAAGTCTAAAAGGTAGAAAAAAACTGCCTTCGGGGTATTTCTTTGACTTTGTTCTGCTCAAATAAATGCCTTGAAGAGGATGTTTCCAGCCTGTTGGACATTAAGTGCAGGTTTCTTCTTCAGTTGCTCAAAAAAAAAAAAACTAATTGAAACCTGCACACCTGCTTATAATTAAATTGAAATACTGACCACAGGCACAAGGACTCCCTGAACTCAGTTTGTAAGCATATTAACCAGGTTTATTTCTTTATAAAAGCTTATAGTGCAGATTTAAGCATCTCATGCTCCATAGGACATGTTTTAACGGGAGGATATATATCTTATCATTACACTAGATACACTAAATTTATTAAACAGTTATGCCCTCATGAAGCAAATAATACATTCCTCATTGTCCATTAACTGGTTCGTGTTATCACGACAGTGACAGGTGACTGGTTAAGCTGATACAGTACATGGTTATCCTTTAACAAAGATAAGGATCCCATTGCCTATATTTTCATGGTGTTGGACAAACATGCCTGAGAATGTTTCACATTGGAGGTCAGAGGTCATCTCTCAGGTGGAAACCCACTTTGTTTTGACTATAATCTGCAACAGCTCGATCCACCGAGGATCAATACAACCGCTAAATGACCTTTTTTGCTTTCCATTCATCCAACTGCTAAAACAGTCTGCAATTAAAATTAGTATGTAGTATATACTGTATAGGATTTGTACGTAGTATTGATTTGGTGCTCAGTGTTTTCTTGTTATGTTACAAGTAGAAATGCAAGAAACCAGCTGCTTGAATTATTAAAAAATAAATGCCACAATGATCTTTTCATCTCTAACAAACTAAAACACAAAGAACGGAGCTTTAAAAAACACTTTTCTTAAGGAGATAAACATCATTTCTGCCGTGAAACTACTGTATGAAAACAGATTTAAATGATCATGAGACGAGTTTTATTCTCTAATGCCAAACATGACAAAACTCAGGATGAAGAAAATACATTGAAAGTAATAATAAACCAATTAAAATTCAACTGAAGCTGTTGTTTATCACAATATACTGCAGTGATCATCTTTCTAATGCCTCCATTGCTGCTTGTAATGATATCTAAATGTTGAATGTTTTTAATGAGTATTTTGTGTCCTGCAGCTCTTTGTCTGATTCTGTTTTCTCCATGCTGATAAACCTCCACAGACTTCTCCAACCCTCCAACCCCTTTCCAGTGCAAAGTGGTTTCCAAGGCCCATGCAGCTCTCCTGTAAAAGCAGAATTAAAAGTGAATCCGGAGGCAGAGAGAGCTGCTGAGGGAGCATCAAGAAAACCTGATGCACCTGTGCCCAATTAATCTTTCTCTCTGTGTGTGCTTTAGTAAACACTAAGAGAACCTGAGGTCTGCAGGACTAAAAGCAGGAAGATGCTGTAAATGTTCACTTGAGACGGCCCTTATGTTTGGAGATTGAAAGACTGATGCTGGTAAAAGTGGAGAGAAATGTGCATGTTGTTTGTTGTTGGTGATAAAAACCAGAACGCCCTCTTTTAATGTAATTCTTAGTAAAAGCCAAACACCACTGCTTACCATTGCTAACATTAACCCTGTTTATTTAAATATATCAACTAGTGCTTTTATTAGTTGGATCTATTAGCAGTATTGATAAGCATGTTTATTTAGCATATAATCACCTGAAAATAAAAATCATGTTTTCGTTAGCTTAGATTAACCCCTTTATATCTACATACGGAGCTGGCCGCCATGTTTCTACAGTAGCCCAGAACAAACAAGCCAAATACTGATTCTAGATATTGACACGCCACGTTTGGCGTGAAGTTTCAGTTGGCTGCAATATGCAACCTCACCGTCAGATGGTGCCAGATTCTACCCACTGCACATTATAAAGTATACTTGCATTTGTTGGGGCTGCACGGTGGTGCAGTGGTTAGCACTCTCGCCTCACAGCAAGAGGGTCGCAGGTTTGATTCCGGCTTGGGGTTCTTCTGTGCGGAGTTTGCATGTTCTCCGCGTGTAAGCGTGGGTTTTGGATGGATGGATGGATGGACTTGCATTTGGTGAGATTGGGCGGCCGGTCTTTATGCCAAGCTAAAGCTCAGCTAACCAGATGCTTGCCGCTTCATATTTACCAGACAAACATGAGAGTGGTATCAATCCCCTAATATAACTATTTCTCTGCAAGAAGTAATCCCATTTCCCAAATTTCTTTAATACTTTCTTTCACTGATACGACTGGCATACAAATTACCTCTAGGATCATGATTTTGGGGGAGAAAATGTAAAATATTTAAGCTATGCAAATAAGCAGATGCTAATTTTAATCTCAACCAAACCTAAGACGGGGAAATGTGGCCACTTAAGTCCACAACATGAAAAATGCATTTTTTTAGTTCACAGAATATCCATTTTGCTTCTTTGAAACTGGTGTACTGTGTGTTGGTGCACTGAGTTAAATTTAGTTATGAAGATAGATCTCATTTGTGTTTATTAACTACCTTGTGTGTAATTGTCATATTTCATTTATTTCTTTTTAGCCAAGAATCCTCTTGAAAAAGATGGTACTGAAAAAGTTGGTACCTCTGAATGGACAGCGAGGAATGAATGAGATAGATTTACTTCTACAAAGATCAGAAGGTGTTTGAACAGGTGTCAACTCTCCCACTCACTCCACCTCCTCCACACTTACATGTAAACATGTAAGAGGTGGGGCTGAGGAATGTGATCAGTAATGACACTACGAGTCCGCAGATCTATAAAAGACCCCCAAAGTTGCATGTCCTGCACACAACGCTGATCACATACAGGTGAGGCGGCTGCAGCCTTCCCCCTCACATCTCCTGCTCTTTCCTCTCGTAGTTCACCTACAAATATCATCCTTCTGGAGCAACCTCCTGAATACTGTTGCTGTGTGCGTTTTGTTCTTTGCAGGTTGTAGTGACAAGATGAAGGCCATGCAGGTGATTTCCTTGACTCTGCTGTCTGTCCTCGCAGCCAGCGCTCAGGTGTTGAAATTCGGCAAATGTCCCAAACCAGCTGTTCAGGCCAACTTCGATGCCAGCAGGGTGAATACTAAACTTGTCTTTCCTTTGCTGCTAATAAAAGTTATGTATAGCATGAGACTCAGGTTTGATTTGCAACAAGTGAATGAAGTCCTGTGTTTCCTCTGCAGTACGTTGGTCAGTGGTATGAGATCATGAAGCTGCCAACAACGTTCCAGAAAGGCGAGTGCGGCACTGCGACCTACAGCCTGAAGAGTCCCGGAGTCCTCAGGGTTTTCAACAGGGAGCTGCTGTGAGTACAGTACACAATACAATAAAACTTTACTGTCCACCAGGGAAATTTGTCTTCGGCTCACCAAGCATAGGAAACATTTAAAAAAAACATCACTTAGTTTAAAACTGGATACCTAGACAGGTTATGTTACACATTAAACAGGTCAGTCGCCGTGGCTCAGATCTGCTCAGTCATTTTGCTGAATGATGGCACTTGGGATGAAGGACACACATTTTTATTTGCCAGAGGGAGACTATAGTGCCTCCTGGAGCTCAAACTGGTATCAAACAGTATCTGTCCTTTCTGTAAAAAAGTTGAGTCAAGGGCTTTTAGGGTTTAACAACTATTTTGCTTGCAATTGACACAATCCTAGAGAGTTTCTCCTTATATCTGCAGTTTAGGTGTCCGAACCAGGCAGGAAGGTGAAAGATTAAAACACTCTCAACAATAGTCTCTTGAAAATATACTCAAACTGTCTAGCACGATACTTGCTGCCTAAATGTCTACGTTTTGGTTTAAGGGTTTGAATAGGCTCTAATTCCTGTTTTAAAAGTACTGCTTGAACTCAGTATTTTTGGAACCACAATTTCTCACTTGTCGTACTTGACAGAGCAACTGAAAAGTCTTTTTATCCTCTAAAATAGCATGTAACTCCACAATAAACAGCTCTGTGATTGAGGTGTTTCCACACTGGGCTGTGTATTTCTATTTCCTTTTAAAAGCCACATTAAACACATTTCTTTTTACCTTTATACATCAGGCGTATTGCGTGTCCTGCCCCATGAATACAAAGGATAACAAACTGATCTTTTATACTCTTTCAAATGTATGAAAGTGAAAGCATTTGACGGAGGAGGGGGATATTGGATATGCGATACACTGAAACTTCAAAAATTGGACAAAGATCTAGATGTGAAAGGAAATGCATGACTTAATTTGTGTTTATGTTTTACCTCCTTTAGTGATGATGGAAGCATTAATTCTATCGTTGGCTCTGCCAAGGCCAAGAACCCCTCTGAGCCTGCCAAGCTGGAGGTCTCCTTTGGCGGTAAATTCATTAAAAATACAATATAGTTCAGTCAGTCAGTCTGAGTACTTACTTGTGTACTTAATTTTGCGGCAGCTTTGACTTTCCTACTCGTCTCTCGTGCAGGAACTCCCCCTGGTCCCTACTGGGTGCTGTCCACCGACTACGAGGGTCACTCTCTGGTCTACGGCTGCGCCGACTACGGCCTGTTCCGCATCGAGCTGTCCTGGATCCTGAGCAGAGAGCCCACCCTGTCCGAGGAGACCGTAGAGGAGCTGCACGGCATCCTGTCCTCCATTGGAGTCAATGTGGACAAGATGGTCCCCACCAACCAGGATGAGACTTTCTGCAGCGCCATGAACGAGTAAACACAGACACTCCTGTTTCAGCCTCTACAGGACAGTGAGACGGGGATCTGTGACATGGTAACACACTGTTGTATGAAGAGTGTGGTCGGCCTCGACCCGTCGACACGTTGTGCAAAATCAATACAATAAATCTGAAGAAAAAAAACACATAGTGTGTTGTGTTTTTGCCTTTAGAGCCACAGGCTTATTCCAAACTACAAGGCAACTCACATTTCATATAATGTAATCAATGTGTAACATGCACATCATCTTTGTCCAGTTGTTGAGTCCAAAAACTACAACCGTGATTTCTGCATCCAGAGAATTCACAACACTATGACAACAACAACAACGTGTTTTGCTCAACTTCATGTACAGGGGAATGTTAACAGTGTTGTGAGTCCTTGGGATGCAGAAATCATACAAACTGAAAAGCTCAATAAAAAACACCCACACATACAGTATTATAGTCTCACTTCAAACCAGCAGTGCTTCATTGGTTTCATTCTCAGATGCTGTACTTCCTGCTCCGCTTTGTTAGGGATCTTCTTAAACATGCAGACTTTGATTTTGGTTTCACATACTGACACTTTGTGGGGACCCCTGGCATCACAAACTATGACGCTCCACTTCGGTCGTACTAAATGTGATTAACATGAATTCAAACAGTTACGATTTTTTTGGGTTAGTTTAGGTAACACCAGGTTTAGGAAAAAAGATTGTTCGGCTTAAAACTTTACTACGTTTGAACAGTGAAAGTGAAACTTGATGTCAACACAAAGACAAGCAACACAACACGAAAAGCAGCCTCCTGGATGAAAGTCTCATGTTTGTTGGACTCTCCCACCTCCCCTATGTGTGTGTTTTACTCTTTAAAGTACATCAGCTCACTCCCCGACCACTTTATCTAACGATTTAATGTTGATATGGATGGGGTTTCATGTAGTTACTTGAAAGCCTAGCGGCTCTCATACAGATGTTAAGGGGTGTCTTGTGCATCAGTATCACATGCTGAGGGTGACAAACATAGGTGCAGTTTGACCTTTAAGGTCAAAAGTTCACAAAAAAAAATCTAGAGGAAATGTAATGTGTACAACACAGAGAGGTCTAATGTTTTGGGATGTGTGTAGCCTTCGTATTACACCATCCAAACAGAATGCGATGTGAGTCAGTCAGTCACAAAATCAGTTTGATTGCATTGTTTTCTATTGATTAACTAATTTGCTGCAAGCGACGGAGAGCTGTGCAGCATGCAGTTTTGAGCTGAACTTTTGTCATTTATGCCTCTTGCTCCTTTTGAAAGAGCTGCAGCAGACGATAAGCTGTTGATTTGTGACATTGAAATGAGTAGTTATCTATACAATGCATCCTCATTTCACCACAAACACATAAAGACTGCCTGAAATTTAGGCTACTTTTGGCTGTATTTTATGTTATTTTCACTAAGTATCACAGCATAAAACTTCTTTTCTGTTTAAATTACACAAACATTGTGAGATAGCAAGTAGCCTAGAACTCACCCATCTTTAAAGTGGTTATATCTCTAGTCTCATCTTGTCCACACAGCTGATAAATGGTTTGTTTATATTTCCCTGTGACAGAAGGTGCATATTTAACCATGTGGACAGAGTGTGTCTGTCTTATTTGGCTGTAAATAAATAAAAAAAAGACCACAAATCTATCTTCATATCTTGTTGTTTTCATATTCTGTCAACATGAAGACACAACATGGTTGATATTATTAATCATTACAATAACTGATTAGTTCTACGTTATTATGAAAAGTATAGATGCATTTCTCTGTGGTTCAGTGAGGCCCCCAAACCAACACAAACTGCACCCGCAGTGATAAAGCATCAGTATTTGATGCCCTGGGAATGAGAACAGGCTACATATAAGATGTTGGTAGTTAGTCATAGGATTCAAAGGCACTAACAACTGGATGATTATTACATCAATCTAAAAACTTTAAGCCAAGATGGATCCGAAGGTTAATGAAGCGTTCCACACTCTGATGTATTATGTGCTTATAAGAAGCATCAGTCTTCAAAGTAGAAAAAGGTGTGAGGTGTTAAACAGCAAGACTAAATGATGACAATGACAGATATACTGTAAACAGTACGTGGTAACTTTACTTAGAGGTGTGGTTGGTAGTGTTGTTTAAATACATTTATGTCATATTTGTTGAAATTCTCATTTCATCCCAACAGCAATCAAAAAATTAAATTACTGCAAAGAAAAAAAAATAAAATCTGGTATCTGTCACAGGACTGTAATAATAATTACCTACCTGTCTACCTGCACGCACCTGTAAGTACTAACTACTACCACTACTAAATAGCCATGTTTGTTCTTTAAGTTCACAATGACAACTGTTGGGGAGCAGCTCTTTGTCTCCAGATTAAGGACTTTTGGAGCTGGTGGTGGAGTGTTGCCTCACATCAAGGGGTCCTTCTGTGTGTAGTTTGCACGTTCTCCTTGCGTTAGCGTGGCTTTTCTCCGGGTGCTCCAGCTTCCTCCCACAGTCCAAAGACATGCAGGTTAACTGTTGACTCTAAGTTGTCTGTAGGTGTGAACATGAGCGTGAATGGTTGTCTCTATGTGTCAGCGCTGTGATAGTATCGCAACCTGTCAAGGGTGTATCCCGCCTTCGCCCAATGTCAGCTGGGATGTGCACCACATTTTTGTATGAATATACGAATAAACACTTCTACCTGCTTACTACGACACTACATTGTGTTTTTAATCTGTTAAATGATTGTATATGATAATTACTAATGTTAAATAAAAAGCTGTGATGCAAGTCCATGTTTATTGGAAGACATTTTCCTTCTCTAAATTTAACAGCCAAAAATTAATAATTGTTACTATTCAAACATCTATAAATACATGCCTCTTATAATTTGTTTACAACTGTAAATAGACAGCAAAAGATCCAGTAAGGACTAATCATTTACAAATGAGAAAAAACTACTGTTACTGTACATTTAACAGCACATTAAATTAGCTGTTAAATATGTTCTTTAGACAAGTTATTCACGATTATGAGCAGATTACTGACACAAATATTCTGGCTATCACAACCCAAAACCATTAAGAGGCAAAAACGTAACAGCAAAGGTAACCAATAGTTAATCAATTATCAGTGCTGTATATCAGACCCTTACAGAAAGGACACCAACACTTGCACTGCTGTTTAAATACGTTTATTGCACTGACTTTAAGACATAAAGTGAAGAAGTACAATCACACATCAGTCTGCAGTCCTTCATCAGGTCTATCTCGGTCTGTTTACTAGTTCATGGCGCTGCAGTAAGCTACATCCTGGTTGGTGGTGAGCAGCTTGTCCACATTGACTCCAATGGAGGAAAGGGTGCTGTGCAGCTCCTCCAGGGTCTCCTCGGGCAGGGTGGGCTGCCTGCTCATGATCCAGGCAAACTCCACATGCAGCACGCCGAGGTCGGTGCAGCTGTAGACCAGCGAGTAGTTGTCGTAGTCGGTGGACAGCACCCAGTAAGGGGCAGGGGGGAGTCTGGAGATGGAAAAAAACAGGAGAATTGTTATATTTCTGCAACTACAGCAACATTAAAGATGACAATCAACTGCAATTTAAAGTGTTTGATTACTAATCTTTCCAAGTTAGTAATAAAGAAGATGTCCTTACTCTCAAAGAAGGAGACCTGCAGCTTGGCGGGCTCTGAGGGGTTTTTAGCCATGGCAGAGCCACTGATGGTGTTAATGCTCCCATCAGAGCTAAAAGAAACAAAAAGACAAATGCAATTATAAACATTTACACATACAGTGGTGGAGGAAGTGTTCATAACTTGGCTCCTTCATTCAAGATTTAATTCAGAGTCACTGTGCGTAGGATTTGGCAGCATCTAGTGCAGATTGCAACCAACTGAAACTTCGACACAGTAGCTCCTTTTGTTTGAATCCACCCATTTTTTGAGTGAGCAAAATTAACAACACCTGTGACTGACAGGTGCTTTTTGTCACCCAAGTGTGTCTCACTACATTGATTATTCAAACAATAAATATCGCTGAAGGTCTATTCTCATTTTAAGCGTACTGAAGAAGAAAGAAACCACTGGTGTACTGAGCAGCAGATGTTGAACCGGTAGACCAAGGAAATCATCAGCAGTTGATGGCAGAAAGCTGTAAAGAAAAACCTTTAAAAAAATCTTAGTGACATCAACAACCTCCAGAGGGCAGGAGTGAAGGAATCCCAATCCACCGTTCACAGAAGACTTCAGGAACAGAAGTACTGAGGCTACACCAGAAGATGATAACCACTAATTAGCAATAAGAAGAGGAAGGACAGATTTGTATTAGCCAAAAAGAGAGAAGGCTCAAAAGTTCATCTGTGAAACATGGTGGAGGTAATGTCATGGCTTGCATTGCTTCTTCCGGTTACGGCCCACTGATGATGGCAGCAGCAAAATGACCTCTACAATCTACAGAAACACTTCTGCCACTGTCTGCCAATTTAAAGAGCGATGAAACCAAACTGATCAGGAGATCCTTCATCATCCAGCAAGACAACGACCCAAAACAAACTGTCAGAGCAACCAAGGAGTTCATCAGGGGGAAAGACGTGGAAGGTTTTAGACTGGCCGAGTCAACCTCCAGACGTAAACAATATTGAGCAGCATTTTACCTGCAAAACCCCCAGAAACAAACAATAACTGAAAGACAACAACTGTGGTGAAATCCTGGAAAAGCATCACAGTGGGTCACAGGCCTGATGCAGTTATTGCAAGCAAAAACAACTAGATATCAAATATTATTCACTCTAATGTATTTTATGTCTATCTGTTCCTATACTTTTGCTCATCTAAAAATTTGTTTTTTAGTTACAAAAGGTACTACTGTATCTTCTAAGTTGTGTAACCGATCTAGATGTAAATACCTGGAAATAGAAACTGAAATACTGATCTCTTGTCTCATATTCATCTTTTGATGTCAAACCCAAATGTTTTCAGTGTACAGCAAAAATAAAGGGATTGGCCTCACTGTTCCAATAGATTTGGAGGGGAATATATATAGTTAATAGGATAGTTTAATCTACAGCACATTACTCAAGTTGACTACAATTAAAAAGTACAGCACTTGATTAAACGTAAACGAATATAATTGAAATATATTGTTTAAGAAAATAGTTTTACTACCAGAGTTGGACTTCTTTACAAATTTGCTACAAGCTGCACAAACTTTATTTTTGTAGCTCGTACAGTGAGATAGGCCTCCTGTATGTCTGCAGCTAGGTGGCGTACTCACAGCAGCTCTCTGTTGAGGACACCAACTACTCCGGGGCTCTTCAGGCTGTAGGTGGCAGTGCAGCACTCACCCTTCTGGAAGGTGTGAGGCAGTTTCTGGATGTCGTACCATTTACCAAGATACTGCAGCAGAGGAGGCAGAAAGAACAAAAGAGCATGAGATTAAGTCGTTGTTGTTGTTGTTGTTGTTGATCTGCAGAATCTTGAGACTAACTGGGACAAATAGTTGCCCTGTAAGGCCTAATTTGTTAACTTCTGGAATTTAAATGAAAGAAAATTAAAAGGAAATGCATCCTTGTTTTCCTGCAGTATATACTCAAGTAAACATATTCACCCTAGCAGCATCAAAGTTCTCCTGAACAGCAGGCGTGGGGCATCTCCCAGGTGAGATGACCTGAGCGTTGGCTGCCAGAACGGACAGCAGAGTGAGGGAAATCACCTGGAAGGCGTTCATCTTTCCTCCACAACCTAGAGGGAACAAAAAATGTTTTCAGATTTTAGAAAGAGAGAAAGGCAGACTGGTGGAGAAACGGGGAGCATCACACCTACCACGACTTACCTGTATTAACGGGTAGCAGTGGACTGCAGCAGTTTGGCTGGTGTTTTTATAGATCAGTGGCGTGTGCATCTGCAGCCCCTCCTTCACATTTACATGAGGTTGTTTTGAGAAAGTTGTGGGAGAATCGGCACCTGTTCACATCTTATGTTTAAAGAGGCCTCTGACAGAAAAAGAGACGATTGACAGGTTAGATTACTGAAGTGCTGCTGTTGACAGCTACAGTACATTATGAAAGCAGTTTTTAGGTGATAATTCTGGTTGATCCACTACTTCAGTGCAGATTAAAGTATCTCAACCACTATCAGATGGATTGCCATTAAATTTTGTACAGATTTATATTGAGATTTATAGTTTTGAGTGAAAACTGTGGATTAGACTACCATGTAATTTGGTACAGACATTCAGGATCCCCTCAGGATGAATTGTAATAACTTTGGTGATTGATTAATTTATGATCATTTTGTTTTAGTATCATCATCAGGCATTTGTCCAATACATCGTTTTATGACCAGACTCCTGCAAAACTGATTACATTCCCATCAGCCTTTTGCAGCCTTGATGATTGCTGTTTGATAATGCTTTACCGGTCTGGTCTGGTAACCGGCAGCAACCTCTGGGTGTGGGAAGTGAAGCCAATGCTGAAGTGTCTTCAACTTGCATTATTTATATCAGCCAGCAGGGGGCGACTCCTCTGGTTGCAAAAAGAAGTCTGATTGTATAGAAGTCTATGAGAAAATGAGCCTACTTCTCACTTGATTTATTACCTCAGTAAATATTGAAAGCATGAATTTATGGTCTCAATCTCTAGTTTCAAGTCTTCGTCAATACAGCATGATGTAAATTTAGTAAATTATGGTCCCATTTAGTGTCAAAATAGACCATAAAGCAGGGGATGTTTTAGGGCATGGCTACCTTGTGATTAACAGGTTACTACGGTGTTTTCCAGTCTGCAAGTTGGCTGTGTTTTTGTCTTACAACTTTATCACTTTTACAGTGTTTTCAGTTCCATCCATCTGCAACCACTTATCCCGTTCAGGGTCATGGGGGGGCTGGAGCCGATCCCAGCTGACATTGGGTGACAGCAGGGTACCGGTACATCCTGGATAGGTCACCAGTCCATCGCAGGGCTGACACATAGAGACAGACAACCATTCACACTAATACTCACACCTACAGGCAATTTAGAGTCAATAGTTAACCTAACCTGCATGTCTTTGGACTGTGGAAGGGAATCGGAGGAAACTGGAGGAAACTGAAGGAAACTGGAGGAAACTGGAGAACCCACTCTAACGCAGGGAGAACATGTAAACTCCACACAGAAGGATCCCAAGCTGGATTTGACCTGTGACCCTCTTGCTGTGAGGGTGCTAACCGCCGTGCAGCCTGTGTTTTCAGTTCATGAAAGTTAATTGGAACATTTTTGTTTCCTAAAAATGCCTTTTTCAACACTCAGCTGTACTTAGCTCCACCCTCTCGTGTCACTTCTGGTTGCAAAAAAAACAAGATGGCAATGGCAAAAATGCAAAACTCAAGATTTCAAAATCATAGTCCACAAACCAATGGGTGATGTCACGGTGACTATGTTCACTTCTTATGTAGTCTACAGTCTGTCTATACCTGCTAAACATCAGCATGTTAGTACTGTACTTACAAGTAGCACATGTTAGCATGCTAAAATGCTAAACTGAGAGGGTGAACATGGTAAACATTTCTATTAAACATGGTAAAATTGCTAATGTGAGCATATTAGCCAATATTGGCGTTTAGTTGAAGACAGTGCTGTGCTCACAGAGCAGCTAGGTGGAGACTGTCTTGTAAGAGCTGATTCTCCAATGAATCCAATGATCTGAGTGACACCAGCATTAGTGAATTATATCCAACAGCCCTGCTAATCATTTCATTTTTCATTTCAGCTTTTTCTTTCATTTTCTTCAAAGCACACTGTAAAACATTCAGAATCAGATCAGATGTTTGATCAGCCTACTTGAAACTGTCACAAGGTGAGGATTTGTCTGCTATTGATACAGACATGTGAAGAGGTGCACAGCAGGAGCACCTGCTTAAAATACTAATCCCTCAGTATCTCACTAAAATGAGCTTTAATACCTATAATAATCTAAACTTAGAACTGTTTTTATGATCATCATTATGATGGTCATTTTATGATCTTCAGTTAGAGGAAGGGGAAATGTATAAAAGCAGCACATTTTTTTCAGTATTTGAGAGTAAAGTCCCCATATAAGCAGTGGTGGAAAGTAACATTTAATCAAGTACTGTACTTGAAGGTCCAGTGTGCAGGATTTGGCGGCATCGAGTGGTGTGGTTGTAGATTGCGACCATCTGAGTATCCCCTTGCTCACTCATAACCTTGGCAAGACTGGCAATGTGAGCCACAGTGCAAAACGGTAATGCCGTTCTCACTCAGAGGCCATCTCTACCATAATAACGCTACTTTAGGAGCAACGGAGGTCAGACGCCGACTGGCGGTAGCACGGTTTTACACTCTGCATGTCACGTTACCATAGTTTCACAAGAAGAGACGGGACAGGCCCTCTTTAGAGCCAGTGTTTAGCTGGGCTACTGGAGAAACATGGCGGTGTACGTGAAGAGGACCCACCCACTATGTAGATATGAGGGACTCATTGTAAGCTAACAAAAACATGATTTTTAGTTGCAGACACTACAACAAACATAGTTATGAATTATTATGAATTTTATTCCATTTCTGCAAATAGATCCCCTATAATGTTATACGCTGTTCCTTAGAGAACAATTTTGAGGTATTTTTACTTTACTTGATTATTGAAGTTTTTGAAGGAAAATATTTACTCCACTACAGTAGTTACTTTAGATTTAGATTATTAATAGAAAATACAATCAACAAATAAATTATGATGTATAGATTAAACTATAGTAAGTAAATTAGTCCCACCTTGTCCAGCTGTGACATTAAAATTCTGTTAAAGTTTCAGTGATAATATGATATGTATATACTTATGTAATTCTCTAAAAGGGACTTTTACTGTAATATTAACTAAATTCTGCCTCAAGTAATACTTTTGTGTACTTGTATGTAGGGCTTTTACTTGTAACAGAGTACTGTTACTATAATAAAATACCTGAGTGCTTCTTCGCTGTCAGTGGGTATTTCCTGAACGTGGTACAACTACTAGGATCTAAAGGCTTTGCCACTTATTTCAGGGATTCTTTATCCTAAAGGATCCTACTGCCTGGGATCTCACGTTAATCAAGACCTAAACAAGATTTCCACAGAGTGTAAAAGACATAATGCCTCCACCTTTGAGGGATTACAGCTTTGTGGTGCAGTTGTCATTCGAAGGGAAGAATACAGGAAATACAGGCGATCTGGACACCAGATTGTTACTGTAATTAGAAGATGGAAGTTGTCTGCGCTGACTCGGTGAATTTATAGCCGATTTATGGAGGTTAAACCTGCTCTGATCCCCTCACCTCACTGTGACTCTATAATGCTGGGTGCAAACAAGACGGACAGAAATCCCTCATGAAAAGCTTACACCTAGGAGATTCTTAAATTAGCGGTTTAGATGTCCTAATGCTCTGCTCTCTTAAGTCTCTTAAGTCCTTTATCAGTCTCTTTTCAGTAAAAAGCAAAACACACAGCTCCTACTTGAGGAAATCAGTTCAATTACATTAATAATTAGTTTATATATGTGATGGTAATAAAACTAAACTAAGTGTTAATTAGGGCTGCCCCCTCTTAGTAGACGAGTCGACTAACTTGTCATGTTGGTCTTGACACTAAGAACTAAGTACCAAGACTCTTTTTAGTCAGTTAGTTTGACTGACTTATTTCCAATAAACTTATGAGCTCTTGTCTGGAAAACACAAGATTTAAAGTGGTGCATTTGTGTGATTTTGTGTGGAGAAACTCAGTTTTTCAAATTTGACCATTAAAGTAATGAATTGATTAGTCGACAAAATCGTATGTTAGTAGACTAATATTTTTTTTTTTTGGTTGAGGATAGCCTCAGTCTAGTTAAGTTACAGTAAGTTCCTCATTCTGATACTGATACTGATGCTTTATCACAGCCATCAGCATTCAATACCAACGTACAGGGCACCCTTTACTGTTGGCACTAACTCCATTGAAAACCCATCCGTGTCAATATTGAACGATCAGGGAAAGTCCTTTAAAGAGTGAAGGAGATACGGGGGGTGGATGGGTCCAACAAACTCAAAGCTTTCATCCAGGAGACCGCTGTTTCGCATCCTGTGTGTTAAGTTTCACTTTCACTTTATAATCAGATCAGTTCAATCAGTTCGTTCATGTCCTGTGTTCAAAATATTCAGTTTAATATTTCACTGTACAGATGTAACAGTTTTAAAAAAAAAACACCAATTTATTTTTTTTTTTCCTTATTTTTCTTTATTAATTTTTTTTTTATTTTTTTTTTTTAAATTTTTAAATTTTTTTATATTTTTTTCTTTTTTTTTTTTTTTATTATTTAATATATATAAAAAAAAAAAAAAAAATATATAAAAACCTTTATTAAAAAAAAAAAAAAAATTAAAAAAAAATATTAATTAAAAATAAATTTTATATAAAAAAAAAAAAAAAAAAATGAAATTTTTTTTTTTTCTTCTTTTTTTTCCTTTTTTTTGTGGTCCTTTTTTGTTTAGTGAACAGTCTTAATGTTATAAATTATATTTTTTTTTATCATTAATTTAGGTTAAAAAAACCCCCCCCCACTCCCCTTTAAAAAAAAAAAATTGGAGGAAGGAAAAAAAAAAAAAAATAATTAAAATAATAAACAACCTTAAAATACCCAAAGACCCATAAAACTCAGACAATGGCAAAACAATGAAAATCACATAAAAAAAAATTTTTTGGTGAAAATTACCCCAAGTTAGTTTTCTAGGGTTAAGCCCAGCCATGATGGTTTTGTTGCCTGATCCTAAGCATGTTTTTTTTTAATTCACAACATTAAGTACGTGTTTACTGAGACCGAAAATTGATGCCAGGGGGTCTGACAGTGTATGACGGCTTGTTAAAGGTGCTAAATTTGATATCCAAAGCATTAATATAGCAGCTCTGCAGTGTCTGTCCCGACTGATGATACCATTGCAGAAGCACTTTCGCTGTTGTTAGCACTGTTAGCACCGTTAGCTCCAAAGCCTCGGCTCTCCGTCACCATGTTGAGAGCCATTGAGAGGCAATAGAAATGCTCCTAAACCCGTATTTAGCACCTTTAACAAAACAGTGATACATATGTATAGATGAATTAGACAGAAAGGGAACAGGTTTAAGAGGTTCAGAAACTATCGAATTAATAAAACTATGTTGTGGTTGTTAATAGCTTCCCTCCAACAAACACACACCCAGCGACATGTCTCAGTCAGAGGAGAATGACCCAGCTTATTAAAGCTAATGGTCGAGCCACTGATGTGAAACAGCTCTGGAGTGCACAGTGATGTCCCTCCACAATTACACCACGGCAGCATGAGGCCACACCAGGTCCCACTCCTGTCTGTGGACAACAAGAGGATGAGGCGACTGATCAGCACACCCGGATGACTGAACAGAGAATTGACCATCATCCCACAGCAATGCGTCTGTGCTGCAGCCTGCTGAAGGTAAGAGCCTGAATTTGGTTTAATGTAATGTACTGTAGGCCTGATGGTATGATGAGTGATTTCCTGGTACACATTCAGTACCAAATGAGCATCATTTGAATGTCACAAAGCTTTGCTGATGACTAGGTGCACCTCCTCATGTTTTGTCAGGCGTAGCTGTAAAATAATGAGCTGCATGGTCATCATCATGAGATACTGTAATTTGTCAGTAACATGTAAGTGATTTATTTTCCCTCCAGACCTCAAAATGCCACATTTGAGTATGAGGTCAAAAGTTCAAAGACTGATTGCTTAGATAAAAAATCAAGTAAATGCATTATATTATGCACATATTGGTACAAGGAGTAACACACCCACAGTGACAATGTAACATGCTAATGCTAAGCAGCTGTAATGTTACTATGTTCACTATAGCAAGTTAAACACATTCTGATCCCAACTCGTCACATACGGACGCTTTGTCAGATCCCTCGCCGTCACTTTTAGACCACAGTAAACATGCTTAACAGCTTATCGCCATCAATTTTCAGACGCAGTAAACACATGCTTCATGTTGCGAATTAACAAAAAAACCTGCTTAGGATCAGGCAACAAAACCACTTAGTTGGGTTTAGGAAAAAAACTACATGGTTGGGCTTAAAATCACTACGTTTTTACAGTGAAAATGTGACTTGACGTTGTGAGCATTGGACATGAACGTGGGGCACGTAGGACACAAAGCATTAACACACACAATAAATACAGCTGCAGCTGCTTTGAATGTCATTACCTTTCAGATATCTTATATGGTCATAAACCAAAGTATTAAAAAACTGAAATTTTGACCTGAAGATGGTGCTAGAGGAAAATTGTCAATTCAGCACTTCTCCGGATCAAAACCAGAGATTTAAAAAATCATTGAAAATAACTAAACCATAAAAATGAATATGCGGGTACGTATGCATGCAGTACAGGCCTGTAGCTACCATTTAAGACACTGAGGTCACACCCTTTGGGGGTTTGAACAGCCTGCTGGGAGTTTACATTCGTCTCATAAACAAACATTAATTGATACATTATGATAAATAAATAAAATAATAATGTGATAAATAGATGATAAATTAAGAGATAATTACTAAATTAAATCATAAATAAAACTCTGGCTGACACAGCCAGAGTTTTATCTCTGGCAGTATGAAGAAGGTTTTTACTTCATGACGTTCATGTCAGGAAACAAAATATAATTGAACTGTTACCTGGATAAATAACTTATGTAAAATCCAAATAATTAAATATTAAATAAATGGGGGGGCTGCTTTGTGGGACTTGTGACCTCAGTGTTTTTAAAAGTCTGTCATTGGCCCTTCTTTTTATTTGTCAATGAGTTCTGGCTGTTATGGAGGCAAAGCAGGCCCTAGTGAGAGTCCACTGACTGCACCAGTTTATCAGGTACACCTAGCTAAAACTAATGTGGTATAATACTACAGTCCTGCAATAAATCCTACCCTCATGAATGTTTAATGAAACCGTTACATACATGCTCTTCGCTGTCCTGCAGACTGTAGAAGCAGATAGCAACACCACACTGCCCCCCTCCTTCATATCATGTCTGCTGTTTAGCAAAATAACCAACTGTGCACACCTTTCTGCCCACCCGGCATAAAGAAAACATCGTTCAAAGAGATGTAGGGCCTTGCTATAAGCTGTTGGTGAGCACAAACTGTCAGATTAAGAGGTCTGAGAGGATCATCCGGCCAACATTTAGTCGGATTTCTAGCAAATTACCACCAAGCATGTTTGGGTCAACCCTGTGGCACCCTGGGGAGCACAATACTCCTGACACCCTAACTAGACATGTGAGGAAAAACAAAAACAAGACTGATCTGCTGGATCTTTAAAGTCTACAATCAGCATCATGAAGCTTCTCTGCATGTGGCTGTTCTGGAGGGGTTGGACATTTTGCCACTGGAAAAGGAAGCTAAGCATTTAGGTGTCTTAACTATGGTCTAAAGTGCTAACAAGGGATTAGTGAGGTAAACGTTGAAAGAGGTTTAGCACTCCATGCTTAGGACCAGTGCTGTAATTACACATCAGTTGCAAGGTGCAGCAAGCAGTTGGATGGGAGATCATAGTGATGTCAGGACAGGGAGGGCTTACCGCAGGGGATAAGGCCATCTAATGGAGATGAAATGAATCGGTATTTAAAAGGACTTTTTTAGTTAAGGCAGTTAGCTGGCAGCAGGCTGCGCTCAGACCAGTTGGCTGGTTAGTGGGAGGCCCTTTAGTTAGAAGTGAAAGAGGGACAGAAGAGGAGAGTCTGTGAGCTGTCCAAAGGATTTTCCTCCACATTTTTGACTTTTTTTTGGACAAAACCACTTCCAGGCTCTGCTCACTGGTGCAAACTTGCAGGTAAGTCCATTAAAACATCCTCTTTCTCCTTTTCTTTCTTTGTGACTGATTTGTTTGGGTTGTGTTTTAGTTTTTGTAAGTCACATATACGCTGTTAGTTTATTCCAGAGTATATAATATAAACAATATGTGTCTGATTCCTCAGCATATGAAAATAACAGTAACAACCTTAAAATCCATGCACATAACTGAATATTTGCATCACAGTGAAAAATTTCACATGGGGAATCCTGTCATGCGTAATGTGAGCAGTAAACTGTATAAAAGGCTACTGATCCTTCAGTAAGTGATTAATCTAAAGGCCAATGCGATTAGAGGAACAACCTTGAAATCTGGATAATTAACCTAATAATTAGCCCAGATTCTGTAAATAGCACTTATTGAAATGAAAATGATGCTAAAATACATGATTGTTTTATTTATCAACTGTGATGACTTGTGTCGACATTAAACTGTGTATTTCTATATATACAGTATATATACTGATTTGTGTTTAATTTGATCCTCATCTTTTTTAACACGTTGTCATGTGAGTTTCTACAGCTAATGTTTAAATCAATATCTTCAGCTCACCACTTACAACTCTCATAAAATCTAATCTGCTTCTTGTAACTGACAGAATCTAACATGTTGTGTGAGGGGATTAGGAAGGACCAGACAATACTTCTGTCTTGTCTGATATGACCTCCTCAGGGCTCCATCTAAGTCGTCAGCAATTTTTCCCTTTAATTCATTCTTGTAATGAGATTAACTAGGCAACAGCAAATCCAAGGAGCCCAATCCCCGGATTTGGCAGCTGCGGTGTGGCCTCTGTTTGTTGAAGAAATATGAGAGAAGAGGGTTTCATGCTCACCTGTAATGATAGTTTCACCCTCAAAATGTACTTATCTTGAAACTTCCATGTAAGATTCTGTAAGACGTTTCAGCGAGGTCGGGTTTGACAGTTAGTTACGGTGGTATACGTAAAGTCTACAACTTTACTTCCATAAACTTAAAGGAACAGTGTGTAGTATTTAAGGGGATCGACAGTATTGGCAGAAATGGACTATAATAATAATGATAAGTATGTTTTCTTTAGTGTATAATCACCTGATAATAAGAATTGTGTTTTCATTACCTTCGAATGAGATGTTTATATGTACATAGGGATCGGATCCTCTTCACGGAGCTGACCGTCATGTAGCCCAGAACGGGCAAACCAAACACTGGCTCTAGACGGGGACTTTCACATGTTCACATTTTCGTGTCAGGCCATTGTGGTTCTCTTACCAACATGATCTCAATCCAACTTGTCACATACTGACGCTTTGTCAGATCCCTCGGTGTACGTAAACACATGCTTAACATTGTGAATTAACACTTGGTTAGGTATAGGCTACACAACCACGATAGTTAGGTTTAGGAGAAAACAACATGGCTGGGCTTAATATTACTACATTTATACAGTGCAAACATGATTTAATGTGCACACGGGACACAAACAGTGGTCTCCTGGATTAAAGCCTTGTGTTTGTTGGACCATCTACCTCCCCGCCTGCCTGGTGTGTCTCTCTATCAATATTTAAACTACGTCATCACCACCGCACTTTCCTTTTGTTTACTGTTGCAGTGTTTACACTGGAGTTAATGGAACGACTGGTGTGTCTTATACTGGCACTCAAGGGTGCATTGTGCACTGGTATTGAGCACCCACAGCCATGACAAAGCGTCATATTTGACGCCCTGAAAATGAGAACCGGCTGCTTCTACACACTTGCCACATGGGTAAAGTTTCAGTAGGCTGCAATCTGTAACCTCACCACTAGATGGTGCCAGATCCTACACACACTGCACCTTTAAAACAAATCGTAATCAAAGTGTTACAGCTGTAGCTATAATCGAGCAGGCCTTAACAAAGAAGCGCAGCCACACTTTGTGCCTCTTACATTCGGAATCAAGCAGCGACTTTCCCACAAAACAAAATACTCAAAGTTGTTTAACAACACTCCTGTTCTGAAGATATTTTTACAGAATTATAAATCTTTTAACCATCTGGATGAAAAAATATTCTGTCATACCATTTTGAATTAAATAATGTGGTGCTGTAGAGACGCTGTGGCAGTGAACTAGATGTTAACTAGGACAAATTAGGACACACTGATGTTTCTTTCCAATATTTTACATCTACCCAAATGACACACAGCTACAACTTGAGAAGCAGTTTCAAAATCTGATTTTATTGTGTAGCAGAGTTAATATTTTTTCATCTAGATGGTCAGAATAGTTTTTTGAAACTCTGGAAATATCCAGAAAGTGTTGGGTTTTTTTAAAGATCCGCATTATTTTTTTTAAAATAATGCTGACACAATCTGGTGCTAACACAGGCACGTCTTTTACCAAGGCAACAGCCTGTCGCAGTTTGTGGCAGTATTTTCTGTTTCTGCAGACAGTCAGAGATCAAACTTTCTAGGTTTGGTGATTTCCCTTTATGTTAGCTGTTTAGAGAAAAAGGTCTAATCATTTTGAAAAAAAAAGTACAGTTGTTTACAGTATCACACATCATTAATTCCCAGTGGAGAGAATGTGAAGGCGATAACACATTACACAACGCCCTGAGGCTCACAGCTTAGTGCCCACTTGGGAATTACAGAGGCATAAATGTTGAAATACATTTCTTCTCATTTGCTGATGCTGGCTGTTATGACATTGGCAGAGAAGTAGGTGGAGGCAGGGTGCATGTGTTCGCACCACATAGCTCCACATAAACCGATTGCATCCCCAGATTTATCCCCAAGGTGTTTTTAGGACATCCTGGGAGCTAATGGAGGCTAATAGGCTTAGCACTTAGGGTGTATTGTCCGGGATGCTTACAGGCAAGGTTTGCTGAGGGTAAAACTCTAAACGTGCGGATTACCTCCAACACATCCCTTTAAAGTGCTGTATAGCCAGGACTTAGCTAATAGGATCCTGGGGGTAGCGGGGGCCTGGGAAGGTGGGGATGGGGGTTGGACGGGCCAGCGGGGCGGTCTCAGGCAGGTCAGCAGATGTAGCTAGCAGACTGTTGCAGGACTAATAGGCGGATTACAGCCCTCAGATTAGATGGGCTTCAGAGGGAACTTGAGGGACTGTGGATAATGCTGAAGGCCTCGGGGCAAATCTTATGACAGCATTTCTCTGGGGGGGAAGGGACGGCAGAAAAAATGTGCACAGTTTGCAACTGGGGGCGTGGTGGTATATTGACGATAATCGTGATATTTAAAAAAATATTGATATGTTTTTTTTTTTATTTATTCAAGTGAAGCATGATAACACACAGAACAGACAGTACATTAGGTAACATGACAGTAAAATTAACAGCAAATAATAAGATGGGATTGGTCCTCTGATTTGATGTGTGTGTGTGTGTGTGTGTGTGTGTGTGTGTGTGTGTGTGTCCACTGAGTGTGTATACTTGTGTGAGCACACGTGCAGGCATGAGTGTGTGTAGATGTGAGTACAGAGGAGAAATTAGTGGTGTCATGGGGCAAGAGAGAGCAAAATATAATAATAAATGAATAGATAATCATAAAAAGATAAAGTAAAAAAAAGGTATGGGCAGGCAGGAGGGAGAGGGGAAGGAAATTTTGGCAAATTTTATTTTCATTTATTCATTTATTTTTGATATCATGTTTAATCATATACAAATCATTATATATATATATACACACACACACACACACACACACACACAGTTAAGGTTACAGACTCTCTCGCCACCAATTGCCAAAAAAGAAGCAATATACACAATAAACAAAGTTAAAGCTAAATTTGACTGATATGGACCCGAGCAACTGTAGGACTTATTATTATTATTATTATTATTATTATTATTATTCCTTCTTTTTTCCTTTTTTTTTTTTTTTGGCCTTTCCTAAGAGGAACACCTTAAATCTCTCCTAAAAAAAAAAAAAAAAAATAAAAAAAAAAATTTACACCATTTACCCCAATTTAAAAATAAAAAATAAACAAAAAAATTTTTTTTTTGGGGGGAAAACGACCCAGAAACCCCCCCTTACACGAAAAAATAAACTCAAAAAAAAACCCAAATTGAATCAACCCCCCCCCCCTTCTTAGGCACACCCCAACCACTACACCACCTCACCCTATTATTATTATTATTATTATTATTATTATTATTATAAAATGAATCACATTTTTGATGGCTTTAAGGTGCATCAGATGCATTGTAAAATGTGCTATTTGAAGGGATAGTGCCCCCTACAAAGTGAGGTTTATCCAAAACCCAACAGGAAGTCAGCCATTTTGAATTCAATGCGCCATTTTCGCCCATTTTTTAGCATTTTACAGGCCGTTTACTTACTCCCACAGATTTAATCAGATTGACTTGAAATTTGGTCAGAACCATCTAAAGACCTTAACAATGAAAAGTTATTAAATTCCTGAGGTTTTGATTGACGGCATTGCCGTGGCATGGCGGCCACTTTGCGGCATTCGCCCTCAAACAGGAAGTTGTTGTAACTTCTGCATACTTTCTATTTATTATTTATTATTATTTGTTATTTATTTATTTATTTCTCAGCCATGACAAACCAGGCCAGAGGTTATTGACATGCCAAATTAGACTCATAGCTTCACTCATACACGTTATCTCCGCCACATTCATAACTAATCAACAGTTTTATCGCTGACTCTTGTGTCCACCGCCGTCCTGCCAGTACCCCCAATGCGCAGGAAGGTTGCAGCTTGCAACTTTAATTATTTAATCATTATTGTTTAATTCCATTATTATTATTTGAATTTTTCTATAGAAATTACAATATTGTGGCCATAATAATCATAGTAGTGAAAATCTGACATTACGACAGCCCTATTTGCAACATTGACAAACATACCAATCAGTACAATTCTGATCATTAATATGTTATAAAGAGGTGGACGGTGAACTTGTGTGCAGATTCAGCTTCATCCACCCAGCAGCGTATTGCTCACTCTGGTCCTGGATTAGCAGCACTGGATTATTGCGCTGTCATTTACAGTATCATATATTGTAATGGGATTTCTGCCGTGTAGAAGGCTAATTGGAGGTTTCTCTGTCGACTGTGCTTGTTTACACAAGCTGCCGGCTCAGCCGAGAACAATGTGGCCAGTTGGAGTGTGTCTGTATGAATGTGAGTGTCTTTTTATCACTATGCTTATGAGGACCAGATGTTCTGGCAAGGATAGAAAAATGAGAAAAATCCTCCAAACAAGGGCAATTTACTCTGTTCTCCGCATTTTAAGGGCGTAGTGTTAAAGCTAGGATTTGGATTTAGGTGTTAAATTTAAGTTTAGGATTAGGTTTACGCTACGGTGAGGGTTAGGGTTAAAGTTGGTTTAAGATTAATGCTTAATGCTAGGGTGGAGGTGAGAGGAAGGATCAAAGGTCAGGGGATGTATTTGTGTGTATGCATGGTTTTATTATTAAGGCTATATTTTCTGTTCTAATCTCAGTACACACATTTTATTGTCACAGCTCTACTTAAATAAAACACAACCACAAAATCCTCTTTGTTGTTAAAATTGACTTTGATTGGATTGAGTTTTCTTAGATACTTGATGACAATGTCTAGTGGGAATATATATATATATATATATATATATATATATATATATATATATATATATATATATATATATATATATATATATATATATATATATATGGAAAAATAATACCACCAAGTTCAGCGACCATGCACAGGCTCTTTAATGGGTAGATATTTGCTGCCACCTTGTGGCAGAAATAAGAAATTACTAAATGTATGATGTATGCATCCATCCAAGTTTTCTATTAATTTATATCTGAAAGCTGCAATAAATCATACAACATTACAGTAATTTGTCAACCTAGCTGTAACTTGTTCAACCTTTTAACTCCCACAGTGTTCAGGTGGAGGTCAAAGGTTGTGTATGTGTCATGACCCCACGGGAGCAGCTGAGGAAGATGACCGCGCTGGGTGAGCAAGGGGCTTTGGATGAGAAGCACTGGTACCGACTAGTCAACGGCATGTCAGCTGGAGGTGAGAAATGAAACATTTAACACATCAGTAGTCTAAGAAACAGTTTAAAATATATGCAGGACTTCAGCAATCACAAGAATTATTCTTCCAGACACAATCTAAATTGTTTAATCTGGAGCGCCACATAGATTGAGCCAACATGTGTGACCTTGTCTTCCATGTATTGATTTTTAGTGGTTTGTTACCTGCTCAGTAGTACCTGCAGTCTCCAGTATTTGCAGTCGGTGCACGTCTTTTGTGGCTGAAATGGTGACCCACCGGTGGCCTGTAATGTGTTTTCTTCTCCTGCAGAGCTCAGACAGAGGCAAGAGCTGATAATGAGGAACCAGATGGCCATGGCTCCACAGATCCTCGCCCAGGGGCAGCAGAGGTTACAAGGGGTCCCAGCGCAGTTCGAACCTCGCTTCATGGAGAGGTCTGTACCTGATTCACTCTTAAAACCTGAAAACGGTAGCTCTCTGGTGAAGGGCACCCCTCAGAATTATCAGTTACAGGTACATCAATGAAGAAGAAGAAGACTTTGTGAGATAAACATCAGATATTGATATTTTTATTGAGAAATATACCTTAGTCATTAACAAAACAGCAATTATCGTAGCTGATATCTGTCCCTAGATATAACTTATTTTCCATGCTTTTCCTTCATCAGAGAGCTGGTTCCCCCCTCTGAGATGGTAGCCTCTGAGGCCAGACAGATGCACATGGGACCTCACCTTGGTCCACCTCTACCTCCCCATGCCAATGTCCTGCCTGGGAGAGCTTTCCCTGGAGCAGGTGAGCATGGCCCAATGCACAGTCATAACTGAGAGACTTGTGTGTTACATTTCAGGGGATCTATTAGCAGAAATTTTATGTAATATTCATAACTGTGTTTTTATTAGTGTATAATCAGTTGAAACTAAGCATTGTGTTTTCATTAGCTTCGAATGAGACCTTCATATCTACATAGGGAGCGAGTCCTCTTCGCGGAGGCCACCATGTTGCTTCGCCATTTTTCTACAGCAGAACGGACAAACCAAAAACTGGCTCTAGAGAGAGCCTTTCATGTTTTTACATTATATCAACCCACCAAACCATGCCAAACCACGCCAAACTATGCCAAAGCCTGTTATAGACCCGTCTGTCCACCAGAGGATAGCATGTCAGCAACATGCTTTGCCTCGCCAAGATGTGAATATTACATTTGTATCATTGTGCAGTACCAGCAAGGGGAAACAAAACCACAGACTTAGGTTTAGGCAAGAAGACCAATATTTATGGTGAGTAAAATGTCATAGTTGGGCTTTAAAACAAGTAAAACATGTACGGAAAACAATGTAACATCATTAATGTTACTTCCATAGCAAAACATGAGTTCCCAGTCGAAAATCTTGTGTTTGTTGGACCCACCAAGCCCCCATAAGTTTTATAATTTTTTACACTCTGTCAATAGCTCGGAGCTTTGTATGCAGTACAGAAAACATCCCTTCATAACACTGCACCTTAATGCAGGTGTGTAAGATTCACACCTTGGCGAGGAAAAATGTGACACTGACACACGTTCTTCCAGTGGACAGGTGGCTCTATTACATGCTCTGCCTTGAGACTGGGCTGAATTTCAACCATTCTCTGATTCGCTTGTGAAACTGTGGTAATGTGAGGGTAAAACCGTGATATCGCCAGTCGCTGCCTGACTTCCGTTGCTCCTAAAGTAGTGTTACGTTACCGCAGTCTTAGAAAGGGAGGACTAAGAGGAGGGGTACTCAGTTGGTTGCAACCGCACCACTAGATGCCACCACATCCAACACACTGTACCTTTAAGGAATGTGAATGAGCATTAACTGCTCATCTGTCTTTTTTTTTTTTTTTCTCAGCTGGCTACGGCTTCTTGCCCTCGGAGCCCATGGAAACAGTTGCCCGGCGACAGGAGTTTATTCACAAGCAAAATATAGCCAGGTAGTCTGTGCAGAAAATGATCAGCAACTCAAAAATATTCCATCTACATACAGATCTACATTACATTTCATACCTTGTCAAACCTTACTTTGATAACAGTGTGATAACTTGGTTCCATCATCACTGTTGCATGAATATGTCTAATATTAGTGTGTTCTCTTGCTTAGGATGGAGATGAATGCCATCCTGCACCAGAAGGAGCTGGAGAATGCCCACCAGAAGGGACTTATGGGAATTGACAATCCAATGTCGTATCCCTCCAACCCCATGGCTTTCAGAGGTCGTCAACGCATGCCAGACGGCCACGATGTCTTCGTCCACCGTCCCACCCTGGATGAGCTGCACTCAAACAGCATCCTCATGTCAGCCAGCCCTTACCCACCAATCAGCACGCTGCACAGAGAGAGGGGACGCAGAGCTGGCAGGAGGCCGAACGCTCACAAGAGTGCAGAGAGCCACATTTCCAACCTGAAGGGCCAAACTGAAGATAAAAGTGTGGAGCAGAGCCCAGGGGCCACATCAGGGGAGGAGAAAGAGGTGGAGACAAAGGGGGACATTGGAGAGGAGTGTCCCTCCAGCAAGACGCATCATCAAGCAAAAATAGACTCTGAGCTCACTGCAGGAGGCAGGAAGAACTACAAAGATGGTGAGCCAGGCCTGCGTAAAGCCTGTGTGAACAGTCAAGATGGATCAGATGTGGCCAACAGCGGAGCAAATGATAAAGACATATCCAGCCAATGTTCAGCTTTCCAGGAGAAGTTCATGTATCCCTCCGCTGGTGGAGCGCTCACTGGCATGCCTTACATGTTCCCAGTCCCTGGCAACGGTTTCCTTCCACCTGGTGAGTTTCTAAACATGGATTATATTATTTTAGCAAATTAACATTACAGCATTAACAAATATGTATGTCATTATATTTTCCAGGTCCACCCAATCTCTTTCTTAATGGTGATGAAGTGTCTGAAGACATAAGGAAGTGGACAGTGAATGATGTTTACAACTTTATCAACAGTATACCCACATGTTCAGAATATGCTCAGGTTGGTTTTAACACTTTCCTGTCTTTATTCTTTCTGTTGTGTCTTTGTTGTGCTAACGTTTTCGTGTGATTTCATGCTTGCAGACGTTCAAGGACCACATGATTGACGGGGAGACGCTGCCCCTCCTGTCAGAGGAGCATCTACTGGACACCCTGGGGCTCAAACTGGGACCAGCTCTTAAGATCCGCTCACAGGTAGGAACACACAGACTACGGCTCAGAGTCCCAAAAGAAGAAATATCAAAAGCTGATCCCTATGAAGTTTGGATGTGCGCTAGTTTAAAATAAATCTCAGGAATGCCTGTGTAACTCTACACAACTCTCAAATATAACTTTTAGAATCCTTTACATGGCTTTTGTTTTTCTCTTTTTGAGTCTATAATCAATTTTATTTATAGACCCCAAAGTCACAAACTTGCATCAGAGGGCTTTACACTCTGTACAACATGTAACATCATCTATCATGAGACCCAGTTTGATTTGGGTAAGAAAAAACCTGCACAAACACAACTTAAACATGCAATATATGTGGCACAGTAGATGCAGAGTAAACAGAAGTAGCAACAGTAAAAAATATGGGGAATCAAAATGAGAATATTATATAAATAAAGTCCAAATATAATAGATTTTACCTGACACAGTATCCTATCAGGTTTACAATAACCCTTTGTCACAGCAGACATTTTGACTTGTCATAGTAGGAAAAACATGTGTTACTAATAATTTTATTAATTTTATTTCTCTTATTCTCTTATTATCTAATTCTTATTTATACTATTCTTGCTTTTATATTTAACACAGTTAATAGATCCCCACCTCTAAGCATTTTACTTATTTACACTGTGGTTATACTGTATATTGTATACACAAATGAAACACATATTTGTACATATTTCTTATATTTCTCATTTCTTATTTTTATTATTCATTCATATTTATCTACATATATTGTGTTATATATTGTAGCATCATGTAACAATTTACATGCCGCATACTTTCCATTTATTTATGCTTTATATAACAGCAACTGTATTGTCCCAATTTCCCCTTGGGATCAATAAAATATTTCTAATTCTAATTTGATGTCACAGTAATTCATAACAATGAAGCAGCTAAATTCAGCCACGATTATTTTTTAATATTTACAACTGTGCTTTTTCCTACTGTGACATTTCAAAATGTCTTCTTTGAAAAAGACCTATGGAGGATCATGATACTGACTGCAGCCCTGCAGGTACATCATTCCTTTATATCTAACATGTGTGTCATCTCTTTTTATTCCTCTGCAGGTGTCCAGGCGTCTGGGCAACATTTTGTACATGATGAACCTGCCGCTCTCCTCCTCCACCCTGCAGGCCACTCCTGAGAAGCCCGCAGACCGCTCATCAGAGCTCGGCTCCCCTGTGAACTGCAACAGTGAGGAGATGTTGGCGAGTCCGAGAGATCCTGATATCCTCAAATCCACAGAGCACCTGCACGAGACAGAAAACAATTCCCCTCCATCTGCCAGCAGTGAGACGGCCTGATCAGAGCTGATAACATGGACAGATGTAAACCTAACTGGACCTGGCGTGCACCTCCAGTACAGCATGGCTCTCCCTGAACTGCCACAGAGGTGGATTTGTTTACATAATGAATGACTGGATTGAATATACTTTTCTTTTTTATTATTATTTGCTACCTGGCCATTCAATTCACAGGTTCACATTAGGCCCAGGTGTCTGCTAAATATTTCTATTTTACATATATATGTGCATATATTTTTTAACAACGGTGGAGTGAGACTGATGTGTGTTATGAGAAAACAGGAAGGTCCATTATCATTTTTCTGTTCTTCATTTTCATTACAGGCCTCTAAATGTCTGATTGTAGCTTTAAACTTACTTATTTTTTTAAGCTGCTGTCATTTTTTTCAGTAGGTCGTCATATGGACCATAGAAATAATATGGGAATGGTTTTATAATCGAATAATGACATATGTAATGGAGATGTTTGGATGTTTGATACCTTTTTGCGTTTGTTGGGTTGTAAATAAAGTGTTTTTCTACACAGAAAACCAGTGCTGGTATGGTGAGACATAAATAAGTGAACATCAAGAATCACATATTTTGAGAAATAATATTTAAAGTCCTAAAAGCTGTTACCTGTCACTCTATAAGACATCATGGACAAAAAGTTCTTAGGGTGGAAAAAAGGACATTTTTTTTTCCAAAGCAAGAAACATTAAAAAGAAGTCAACAAAAACAATAACAGTATTATGACATTAATTTAAAAAATAAATATTAAAGATTAAAAGTAAAAGTAATTTGATTTCAAATAGGAAAAAGGCTTGTCTTGACTATTCCAAAAGAGATTATGCATTAAATGTGCGATGGCAAATTTTAACAATTGAAGATCAATTAACTTGTTTATGTGGAGACTAAGGGAAGAGATAAGGGTGTCCTAATACTGAAACAAGTACTCACATCATCTACTTAACATACATACATGTCATAAATTGTTTGTTGATTACATTTTGTTTTATTTGTAAAACTAAATGCATCAATCAACAATATGTCCCTTAAATATGCAGTGGAGTAGAAGTATAACGGGAAACGGAAATACTCATGTAAAGTAGGCTGAAGTAGTCCTGACCTGGTTTAACCTACTATTATCACTGCTAATGAATGCATTGAGGTAAATTGTGGGCCTAAATGAAATTCTAAGTTACCAGGTGTACACACAAATGTTCCAACAACAGATCAGCTAACAGACCAGTGAGACTGCTCGTAGCACTCATGAATGAAGTTTTTTTTTATCGTTAATCAGTCAGTCTCGCGATACTTCACGCTATGCGCGTGCGCAGCTTCGCGCACGCCGGAGGAGCTGAGTTGGAGGATCATGGCGGAGCGCAGGAGGCACAAGAAACGGATCCAGGTATCATCACTTCATTCTTACAAATTACTGCCCGTGCAAGTCGAAGGACAACGAATAAAACACGCGTGCGGGTTTACGACGTGTTACGGGATGTTAGTTAACGGCAGCATCCTCGCGGGGAGCTGTTAACCGGCGGCAGATGAAGCCAGATGATGGCTAACGGTAGCTAGCATTAGCTGGCTAGCGAAAACAAACGTTAGTGTTTGTATTTTAACTAGACGCTCTCGTGCTAATTATTACATTCATTGCGTGTTACACTCGCACGTTAACATAGACACGACAGTGGTGCTGGTCTGCTCTCTACTGAGCTGTCTCCACAGTCCACCTCCTTTATTCTGGGTGAACCGGCTGTAACGTTAAACGTTTTCAGGCTAAGCTGCGTCAGCTCTACCTAGTGTTTACATAACTTGGGGCAATCTGCGGGAATTTTAATTAATGAGTCAACACAGTGCATCACAATATAACAACTGTGCAGGTAGCAGCGAGGTAGTGTGGCTCCAGGAGCACTTTAAAGACGGATTCCAGTTAACGCAACAGTGTATGGAGGGGCTACAGGTTTAGTCAACTTAAACACTCCAATGCATGTTATAAGAACAGATAGTAGTTAGATTTGTGGATGCCACGCCTTTTCTTAACACATTAATGATCTGTTTGTTCCACAGTAACCAGACACAATAATTATACTATAACATGTAAGTCACCTGCAAAGAACAAGTGAAGACCTGAACAGGCTCCCATTACAGGTGTTCACTGAAGCAGATCTAGGTTAACAAAAAAAGTACCATTGTGAGCTTTGATTCATTTCAGACATGAGCTGAGATTAGATAATTTTCCCAGTTTCATACTAGAATATGAGTATGAATAATTTCATACTAGGTCTAGGACCTTGTTGCATACATTGTTGGATAGAAGGAAGTTCACAGGTGGATAAATTAAAACCGATTAAACATTTTGATCTCTTTATGTGCAGTTGGTAGTAGGGCTGCAACTAATGATTATACAAGTGATTTATCTGTGGATTATTTTTTTGGATTAATCGATTAGGTCTAGAAAATGGTGAAAAATGTTAATCAGTGTTTCCCAAAGCCCAAGACGACGTCCTCACTTGTCTTCTTTTGTCCGCATCACAAATATATTCAGTTTGCTCTCATAGAGGAGTAAAATATTCAAATTTAAAATTATAAAAAAATATTTTTTTTTTTTTTTTTTAAAAAAAAATGCTCGCAGCAATTAATCAATCATCAAAACATTTGCCGATTAGATGAATAGTTGACAATTAATTGAGAAATTGTTGCAGCTCCAGCTGGTAGATACATTTTTAAGTTGCAGTTTGATTGCCATCCAGTGGTGCAAGTATTATATAATTCTCTGTATGCCGATTGTATACTGTTGCAAAATATTCTGAAAGGATTACTGTAGTATATACTGTACACGGTATGTATGGTTTTGGGACACTGCAGTAGTGTCCTTCAAAGCAGTGGGATAAGCGGAGATGATTTTTTTTTTCACTCCATGTGCTGGTATTGTATATGAAGGAATATTTTGAATTTGCTTATTGCAGGGCATTAACCCGACATGATATATTTCTCTTATGTGTTTATGCTCAGCTGCACAACTCTTACCACTAAGTGGACCACAGCTGTTTATTACCAACCTCATCACTCTGTTTTACATAACAATTATCTCTTTTAGAAATGGATTTGTCACCAGTAATAATTCTTTGATAGTTGTCAGACAGTTGCCAGTTTATTAGGTACACCTAGCTGGAGATAATGCTCTCTAATTCAGCAGCCCTGCAACAAATCCTAATTTCATGAAGGTTATAATATTAGTTTTTGTTCAAACAGAACAGAAATATTTATATCAATGTAGAGTAAATATTCACCCCAACCTACAGTATAACACTGTACAATTCAACAGCACCTTAAACTCAGCCTCCAAATTTACCATAAAGTTGATTCAACACCTATTTGAAACAGTTTAAACAGTTACTGAACTTGTGTGTTATACTGCAGTAGTTTTAGTTAGGTGCACCTGATATACTTGCAACTGAGTATAGTCCTCTGGCCTGTTTGAGTTCAGTTGCATAACAAACACATGCTATTATCTCATTTATGAGCATACCAGAAACCAAAGTCTTGTCTATTAACGTCACCACTCTACATTAAATACAATTCCTCTCTATTTTTTAATACCACTTTGATTGTTCTTTACATCACAGCATTCAAGCATTTAAGTGCTTAACAGCCACTAGCCAGTAATCAAGATGTTTTGGCTTCACTTTTGGGGATAGATATTATTTATACAGCCAGTGTGTTTATGATTAAAATAAGAGCATAACATTGTTTATCTAGCCACTTACTGTTGCTGATTTTGCTCTTGAAGAGAACCAGATTAGAGCATTTAACTTTAAAATGTAGCTAACAAAGGGATAGGGTGACTATTCTTGTATTTTTTCATATTTCAATATCTATACAGTTGCAAGAAAAAGTATGTGAACCCTTTGGGATTACTTGGATTTCTGCATAAGTTGGTCATAAAATGTGTTCTGATCTTCATGTAAGTCACAACAACAAACAGTCTGCTTAAACGAATACCGCAGTTTATTGAACACAACATGTAAACATTCACAGTGCAGGGTGGAAAAAGTATGTGAACTCCTAGATTAATGACTTCCCCAAGACCTAATTGGAGCCAGGAGTCAGCCAACGTGGAGTCCAATCAATGTGATGAGATTGGAGGGGTTGGTTAAAGCTGCCCTGCCCAATAAAAACACACACCAGTTTTGAGTCAGCTGTTCTCAAGAAGCATTGCCTGATGTGAACCATGCCTCGCACAAAAGAGCTCTCAGAAGACCAAAGAGGACCTGGATGCTCCACAGCACTACTGGCAAAATATTCTGTGGTCACATGAAACCAAAACTGAGTTGTTTGGGAGGATCACTCAACGCTATGTGTGGAGAAACAAAGGCACAGCACACCAACATCAAAACCTCATCCCTACTGTGAAATATGGTGGAGGGGCATCATGGTTTGGGGCTACTTTGCTGCCTCAGGGCCTGGACGGATTGCTGTCATCGATGGAAAAATGAATTCCCAATTTTATCAAGACATTTTGCAGGAAAACTTAAGACCATCTGTCCGCTAACTGAACCTCAACAAAGGATGGGTGATGCAACAGGACAACAACCCAAAGCATAGAAGTAAATCAACAACAGAATGGCTTCAACAGAAGAAAATAGGCCTTCTGGAGTGGCCCAGTCAGAGTCCTGACCTCAACCTTACTGAGATACTGTGGCATGACCTCAAGAGAGAGATTCACACCAGACATCCCAAGAATACTGCTGAACTGAAACAGTTTTGTAAAGAGGAATGGTCCAAAAATCCTCCTGAGCTCCTGACCTCCTGGTCTGAGCTGCAACTACAGGAAATGTTTGGTTGAGGTTATTGCTGCCAAAGGAGGGTCAACAGTTATTAAATCCAAAGGTTCACATACTTTTTCCCACCCTGCACTGTGAATGTTTACATGTGTTCAATAAAAACATGAAAACATGTCATTTTTGTGCGATATTAGTTTAAGCAGACTGTGTGTCTGTTGTTGTGACTTAAGATAAGATGAACCTTTATTAATCCCCGGAGGGAAATTCGGTGAAGATCAGAACACATTTTATGACCAATTTATGCAGAAATCCAAGTAATCCCAAAGGGTTCACATAGTTTTTCTTGTAACTGTATATATCAGAAAAAATATTACAATGTCATTTTTTTCCAGCATCATGCAGCCCTAATTTGTACATTAGCAGGATTCTCATAAGTATAAACAGTGCTGTATTTATTTTAATGTGAAAGTGCAGTAAAAATATGCCACTAAAATCAGTGGATAAATGTGATATCAATATTGATCAAAATAATCAGGATTAACATTTTGCACCCTAAGTAAGGGTAGACTAAATATTAGAAACACTTCTCAGTATGACACAGTACAGTTCAACAGTGCCGCAAACCACTTCAGGGCTGTTGCATTAGTTTGAGGCAGGTGTTTCTAATAAGTTAGCCAACTACATCGAGGTCTGTGCATGTTCAAGTTCAGTTGCATAACATCACATACCGTTATCTCCGTATTTGCCTTTAAAGAGCTTCACGCTACATTACACAACTCTCACAACTCAGCTTTTTTGACATTCTTCCTCTTGATTATTCAGCTGCCATTTCCCATAGTGTTGTGCAGTATTAAAGGGTTGCATCTAGCCAAAACTGTTACTTTGATATACATTTTAAAGGACCAGTGCTTTGGTGTTGGTGTGGAGCAAGTAGTAGTCTATCTTCACGTACTATGGCTGTTAGAGCAGAGCAGCTTATCCTCCTGTGACCAAGCCAGGTAGATCATGATGGGGAGGCTTTCCATGTAGGGGTCTCGTGTAACTGAGCTGTGTGACTGATACCTGCTTCTTTAAACAAAGGCTTGTTTGATGGTCTTGTCTTCCTCATGTTGCTGGCCAGAGCCAGCTGGACTGGATAAAGCAGCACTGACTCTCATTGTGCTGATGTTCTCATTCCCTCGGTGTTGGCATGTGGTTCAGTGCTGCAGGCGGGCAGATGGGAGGAGGGAGGATGGCTTTCTGGCGACTCTCTGTTATTGCTACAGATGAACATCTACTATATAAATCTTAATTTACAAAATAGACGGAAAGTGTACTTGTCTCAAGAGGTGGAGACACTGTCTACTATACTTTGCAGTTTTTTTTTCCAACCACTGAGATTTCAGTAATATAAGAATAATGTTTGATTACTTTGAAAAGTAGGTCGTTGCTTGTGTTACACAGAGAGCACATTTTCACAGTCATAGATGCCGGCACCCCTCCAGATACGGCTATTAATTTCATTTTGTGATGAAAATATTAATGATTAATCCTTTAAATGCAGTGTGAACTTAGTGGTAGGGCTCCTCAATTATGGCGTAAATCAAAAATTTGGTATGCCATTTTTCTTGATGCGGATAAATGTAATGTCAATATTTTTTTAAATACATGAATGGATTAATTTTCCAATTTGTGTTGACTCGCATTGAAAGTGTTCATCCTGATTGATTTAAAATACAGTATTGATTCTGGTAAGGATGTTCTGAACAAGTATTTTTGCCCCCAATCCCGATCCGAGTCATTTAATATTGTGTATCTACTGATATCGAGTCCTGATCTGTGACTGCACAGTGCACACTTCAAGTACACTAAAGTTATATAAATCAATCCAATATATATCCTTGACAACTGAAAAGCTTTGCATTGCATTAAGAAAAAAACATTGCATCCAAGCTTGTCCTAAATATTTTTTATTTATATTTTTTCCGTTTTACAAAATAATAAAGTATAAAATAAAAAAAAATCCTTTCTGTAATGTTTCTGGCCTCCTTTAAAGTGTCCTCTAGTGATTGTTGCTTTGATGCAACATTTGTCTTTGTTACCTGAATTAACTATATTTTGTTGTTTGTTGTTATTTTTGTCATCTTACCTCTTTTGAGAAATAATGTTTCTTTTGCTATTGAAGCTATTCTGTAACTGTTTCATTTAGTAGCGGTTTACACAGTTTGTTGAAATTTGCAACATCAGTAAATTTAGGACTGTAAGAGATCTGTAATGTCTGTAAATTCTGTTAATTATCCAACCCTAGATGTATGATGTTGATCGTCTGCCTGTAGTTTGGTGTCAGGATAAATTAAAACATCATTGACTGACTGTGATATTGTTTCCATGTGTGTATATTCACCGTTGTGTTTGTCTGGTCCTGCAGGAGGTGAGTGAACCCACCAAGGAGGAGAAGGCAGTAGCCAAGTACCTCCGGTTCAACTGCCCGACCAAGTCCACCAACATGATGGGCCACCGAGTCGACTACTTTATTGGTTAGTACCCAGCTATTGGATTTGAGGCAACACAAAACACACAACCCCTAGACACAAACTGGAGTGTGAATCCCTTCCCTCTCTTTGTTTTTGAACACACAGACAGTTGTGTTTACTGAGCAGAGATCTTACTTTTTACATTTGATTTTGTCAAAGTAAATAAAAACCTGTTGTGTTTTTTACCTTGGTAGTTTTTGGGGCAAACTCTGTGCCACCACGTTACTGAAGAAATGTCAGATTCTTCCACTGCAGTCCCATTTACAAACTTGATCCTCCCACACAGTATTCATATTTGTCTTGTTCTGTGGCATGGTGAAATACCTTTGTCAGTGTTGGGGAATGCTGTTTGCTGCTCAATGGCTGTGGGAAGAATAGGCAGTGTTTCTCCTGTATGCGCTGCATATAAAAGTAAAGCATATAAGCAAGAAACTTAATGCTTACTTGATAATATCGGTACAGTGATTATAACAACAAGCACCCTGTAGATGTCAAGAATGAAGCAATCAGTGCTGATCACTAGGGATGTAGATAATTTGCGTTAACCGTAAACCGACATTAAGCATTTTAACCGATTAACGCTATCGGTTAAAGCGTTAAAAAATACTAATAATTAAATAAAAAGCTGAGAAAAAGGAAGAGGAGCGGCTCGTCACTTTAAGGAGAAAAGCTGGGCCACCTTAAGAAAGAGCTGGCGCAGTCACAGGATGTTAGCTTGGGACTTCCAGCTGAGGAGTTGTAGCTTCATAGCATTTATTCACCAACAGATAAACTGTACACACACTGTCTGCTACCGCTACATTCACAGCTATAACACCACCAACAAACCCACACTCACTGCCACCACACACACGGTCTGTCGGAAATTCGCTGAACTTACGCTACAGCAGGCATGAAGCCACCAGCAACGCTATCAGCTAGCAGCTGCTAACGTAGCACAAGCACACACAGTGTGACAGAGTATGGTTACACTGGGCAGACACACAGCTGACAACCTGCCAAACTAAGCTAAATGTGTGGTGGCTGCATCTTTGCAACACTGCATGCAGCACCATGGCTGCTAACGCTCCCAGACTGTGAACTGTTGCCTCAGTTTGTTGTGCTCATATACTGCAGCTGGCACACTGCTGCATGCGAGGCACAAATCATGTTGGTTAAAATTATCATCCCTATTCTGTGGCATAGTGAAATACATTTGTCAGTGTTGGGAAATGCTGCTTGCTTGTCAGTGGTTGTGGATAGAATATAAGATAAGATAAGATAAGATAAGATGAACCTTTATTAATCCCCATTGGGAAATTCAGTTTTTTTACACTGTTGTTAATTTCACACAGTACACAGACCTTCATTAATGGAGAGATGTCAGAGTGAGGGGGCTGCTCTTGACAAGCGCACCGAGCAGTAGGGGGTTTGGTGCCTTGCTCAGGGGCACCTCGGCAGTGCCCAAGTAAAATGGCACCTCTCCAGCAACCAGTTGGTCTTGGTCCATGTTGGGACTTGAACCGGTGACCCTCCGATTCCTTGGCTCTTACTTGATAATATCAGTGCAATGATTATCACAACAAGCACCTGGTAGATATCAAGAGTGAAGCAATCGATGATGATCACAGGTTCACTATTATCATTCACCAAAGGGAAAAAGTCCTGCAACTTCATGTGAGTCAGTAATGTTAGACAGCGAATATTGTCTCTGAAGACGTTTCGCCCCTTATCCAAGTGGCTTCATCAGTTCGAACGCTACAGTCTGACTAGTCCCCACTAGTCTGACTAGTCCCCACTAGTCTGACTAGACGAAACGTCTTCAGAAACAAATCTAAGTCCAGTTGCCTTCGATTCAATTGTTGCCAGAATGAATATGACCTGGATGAATGAGAACATTCACAGATTCACGCAGGACTGCTGTAACTGGAGTAATGCTTTAAACTCTTTATTAGTAGGCAGGGTCTGAAATTGGCACCTGCCAAGTCCAGGTAAATTGTGGGCAGTGGCGGGTAAATCATAAGGACACCCATCACTTTGACAGGCAGGAAAAATGCTAGAGATGGGAATAGAGAACCATAGCTACCCGATTCCTTGGCATCTCATGCCTCTGTGACTATCGATTTGTCTTATTGATGTTTCCAACAGTTACACATGCACAATGACACATACGTACACTGTATCATGTTTCCCTTTCTTTTGTGTGTGGACAGAAAAAAAAATAAAGCCCTCAAAAGCATGGTGTAAACCTGAGGGTCCCCTGATAATGTGACACCGTGAACATCAAATCTGTGTTGAAATCAACAGGAGGAGAGTTAATAACATTACCTGTTAACAACCAGTGGGCAGGACAGTCCTGTCGGGCTAAACAACAGAGCTACTCTCATTAACGGAAGTGCCACTGAGTTACAATCATGAGACTTTCAAACTGCTTAGCAAAATGACCATTGGGTTAAGGTAGACTATAAAGTTATCATGATGTGTTCAAATGTAATCCAAAAAAAAAAAAAATTGGCAAGAAACTTGAATAAATCCAGTTGTTTGAAGGAGATGTTTTTACAGTAATATGAAATACATGATAGAGAGGGAGTTATGACATGTTTAACTTCCTAAGACCTTACCAAGATTTTTCTAAATCAAAGCAAAAACTTAATCATCATTTGAATGGTGTTTTTATGCAAATAACTACTATAGATGAAAATTTGAAAGATTTGCTAGTAGTGATGAACTTACTGAGTCCAAACTTCTCAACTTCAACATTATTATTATCTCGAACATTTTGTTTTTTTAGGCTATTTAAAGCATTTTACACACCATACAAAATAAAACTCCTGTCAGTCTGTCACCAGGACATAGTGTGAGACCGCTGTCGTATGTTTCTCAGAGGACGTACAGGTGAGACATGCTGCCCTGGCCAGCTTTGCTTTTCGCATTACAAATATTGCAGTGAGAGTTGTCTGTGTTTTTTGAAAAGTCTAACAATGCTTAAGGCTGCTTTCAGCTAGCCATTACCTGAATTCACTGCGACTTGAACAAGCTGCAGCAGTACCAAGTTAATTCGGATGGTACTCTTAAAAGTACAGAGTTCATTACTCAACCATAGTCATAGTGTTTTCTATTTTCTATTTTTGAAAAAGCTCTAAAACCCACAGTATACCACCCACTCAGCAGCAAACGGCAGACACCGTCAGATCAACCTAGAATATGCTGTATGTCAGTGTTGTGTTCACAACTTGTTTCTGCTGTCTACACGTTGCCAAAAATAATGAGTTATTCCAGGTTTAAAATTAAAAAGGATAAAAAATGTAACTCCATCTAAAATACTGTCTTCAGTTCTGTTGAATTCAGTTTTAGACGGAGTCAAATGAATAGGTTGGATGCACAGTGAATTTTGATTCAGCACAGGCTTTTGCACAGCTGATAAAAACACAGTTTACCAGGATAATCACTGCATGACAGTGTTAGGCCCTGTGCTAATGTGTGTTTTCTAATATCCGTCTTTGTGTCCCTGCATTTAGCCTCCAAGGCAGTGGACTGTCTGCTGGACTCCAAGTGGGCAAAGGCTAAGAAGGGAGAGGAGGCGCTGTTCACCACCAGGGAGTCTGTGTTGGATTACTGCAACAGGTTAGCTGACCAACATACTCCTGCTGCTGCACTTCTTGTGTTTTTGATGATTAATCAATTCTCACATATAGGATTTTATTCTAAAACTAGGTATCTAAGCATTAGATACATACACTTGCAATATGATCACTGGTTTATTTAACCTTTTCCATTCCTTGAGGACGGGCTGGTGCCCTCGGCCAACTTTACTGTCTTTCAGAGGCTGTAGTGGGCTCAGTTTTGGAGCTCGAGTGAAGTTACTGGTATCACATTTAGAAAACTTACAGATGTCAGGAAGGAAGCGAATTTCCCCCCCTGGGGATCAATAAAGTACTACCTTATCTTATCTTAAATAATGCTATATGTGAATGAAAATGGGTTCTTTGGGTACCCACAAGTCCCCCCCCCCCCTTTTACAGACATGCCCACTTTGTGATAATCACATGCAGTTTGGGACAAAAACTATGCAGTTTCTGCCTGAAGCATAAATGTGTTACTTTTGTCTATTCTAAGAATGGTTTCTGCATACTAGAGTCCCTAAAGAGTCTGAAATTTCATAAGATGTGTATCATTTTAAAGCTGAGACATACAATATTCATGTGTGATGATGTTAGTCCCCATAGTAGCCATTTCATTGTAGTAAGACCGTTTTTTGAAACTTGATCTTACTAAATAAAATGACCTGTGGTGACCTCTAGGATAATCACAGCCTCATGAAATTTTACAACCACAAACTAGAGACCTGGAGTATTCAGAGGATGGATGGCGCTCTGGACTTAAGACTCAATAATGAAGCATCAGTCATATAGCAGCAGTGATGATATTGAAGTTCCAAGTTTCTGTCATATCCTTAGTACTTTCTTGCCAATATGGACATGAAGTAGGTCTTAAATTGCATTCATATTGGTCTTAAATGTACATGAAAGGGGTCTTAAATTGTATCCATAATGGTCTTTTTTTTAAAAAAAAAAAAAAAAAAAAAAAGGTCTTAAATTCAACTTGTTGAAACCTGCAGATACCCAGATTTAGCACCAAATCTGGAACAACTTATAAGACATAATATAGATAAGATGAACCTTTATTAATCCCCGGAGGGAAATTCTGGAAATTATAGCATGGGAATGGCGGTCATATACTTTTATCATAATGTTCTATGACTGTTATTATTATTTTTATTTCTGATTTATAACAAGAATTCCAATTAAAATAGCTTTTATTAATAAATTATATTCACAATAAAATAGGCCCTCCTGCCTGCACATACTGAGGCGGCTGGTAGAATGGTGGTTGTTATGTACTGTACTCAACACAGGCAAACATAATATTGATTTAATTATTTGGCTCTTTGTTTACATTCATTGTGCAACAACTGAAAAACTGTCCAGTGTCAGTAGATGACTAACTGCTTGCACTAGGCTTACCGTTTGGTGTGGCAAAGATGTTGCTCCACTCTTCTTAGACCCACGTCAGATAGTTTGTGAATCATGGTGCTTTGGAGGCAGTGGTTGGTGTATTTCTGCTGCATTCCTGCAGCTCAGAACTGTATCAAGTTGTTCAAGTCAAAATTAATAATTATGCTAAATTGAACCTTTTTTTACCACTTGAGTGTTGAGGGGCAGCTGTGGTTCAGGGTAGAGCAGGGCGACCATTTATTGGAAGATGGGCAGTTCGGCTCCTCCATACCACATGACGAAGTGTCCTTGGGCAACATAATGAACCCTGAATTGATCCTGAAGGCTGTGCCATCAATGTATGAATGTGTATTTGAAAGGGTAAATATTAGCATATAGCGTAAAGCACTTTGAGAGGTCAGAAGACTAGAAAAGCGCTGTATAAATGAAAGTCCATTTACTATAAAAATTATTTAAAAACAAATTCAAAATATCACATTAAGACCTTGAGGACCACCATAGAAAAAGCCATGCTGTGATTTGGTATCAAAAACTTTTGACGTCTGGAAATTTCTGCAGGAATTGCTTTTTTGGCAATTGGATGGCGAGCACCTTGTAAACTGCTCAGAAACCTCCTTATTGTCAATCTACCTAGGACAGCCAGTGGTTGTAAAGTTTCATATAACTGAACTCATTGGATCCAAAGGAGTCTCAGCTTTACAGTGATACCAAATTTATGTAATTCCAAGACTGTTTAGGGACCCCAGTATGCAGAAATATTCAAATTCACCATTTTAGATTATGCAGAAATAACACATATTGTACTGCATGCAAAACTGCATGTTTTTTTTTCCCAAACTGCATGTCATTATCACAAAGTGGGCATGTCTGTAAGGGGGAGACTCATGGGTACCCATAGAATCCATTTTCATTCACATGTCATGAGTTCATAGGACGCCTTTGAACATGGCCACACACAGGGACTCGCGTGCACTACTACACACACAGCTGGATAAAAACACACACACACAGAGGGTGACTTCATTCTCTGCCCAGGACGCCATTACTCCTGTACATCTGTGTCTTCACATGGAAAATAGTTGTTTGGTGCTACATTTATGTTCTGAACTGAGCACCTTTAAACTAAAGCAGTGGTAAATAACCAGCCCTCCTAACCAGTCATTCTCCTCTGTAGACTCCTAAAGAAGCAGTTCTTCCACCGGGCTCTTAAAGTGATGAAGAAAAAACCCGAGAAAGACACCAAGAAAGAGAAGGAAAAAGAGAAAGAAAAGGAAAAGGAAAAAGAAAAGGAGAAAGAGAAGACCAAGGGTGACAGCGGCAAAGAGGAGGAGAAAAAAGGGAAGAAGGAGAAAGAGAAGAAGAAAGAGTCTGAGGCTGCTGAAACCAAGAAAGAGAAAAGCGTAAGTGACCCAACACTGTGGAGCTCTATGTTTACAAAACCACTCAGATTATTAGAAGAAGAAGAAGAAGAATATTTATTATATAGCACATTTCATGCAGAAAGCAGCACAATGTGCTTTACATGTGCGAACACGAGATAGGAAAAAAATAAAATATAATATATATGTATATACATATATGCACATATGCATACACATGCACACGTACAATTCATGAAGCAGTTATGCAGTTTAAACAGACAAGCAGGTAAAACAGGCACATGTATTCACATAAAAGGCAATGGTTAAAACAGCAAATAAAATGAAAAAATAAAATAAAATAAAATATCTCATTCTAGTTAAAAGCAGCAGTAAAAAGAAATGTTTTCAGTCTGGTTTTAAAAGAGCTCAGTGTCGGTGCCTCCCTAACACCACTTGGAAGGGCATTCCACCTGCTAGGAGCATAGTGACTGAAAGCAGCTTCTCCTGCTTTAGAGTGAATGCGTGGGACAAGAAGGAGACCACTGGCTGATGATCTGAGGCTTCTTGTTGGCTCATATGGGACAAGCAGGTCCTTAATGTAGTCTGGAGCGGGGCTATTCAGTGCCTTATAGACAATAAGAAGAATTTTAAAATCAATTCTGGCGTATACAGGGAGCCAATGCAAGGACTTAAGAACTGGGGTAATGTGGGAGTTTCTCTTGGTCCTGGTTAGAATGCGTGCAGCAGCATTTTGGATGAGCTGCAGCCGTTTGATGGTTTTTTGGGGGAGACCAGAGAAGAGACTGTTGCAGTAGTCGAGCCTGCTTGTTACAAAGGCGTGCACCAGTTTATCAGCATCTGAATTTGACAGAAAGCCTCTAATTTTTTAGATGTTTCTTAGATGGAAGAAGGATGATCTTGTGACATTACTGATATGACAGTGAAAATTAAGATCAGCATCAATAATGACACCAAGATTTCTGGCATGTTCCTTACTCTCAAGAGAGAAGGAACTGAGGTGAGCTGCAATTTCCTGTCTCTTTGCTTTTGCACCTATAATGATAGTTCCGGTTTTGTCACTGTTTAGTTGCAGAAAGTTTTGGTTCATCCATAAATTAATGTCCTTCAAGCATTTGACTAATGTTTCCACAGGGCTCAAGTCATCCGGAGTCAGGGAGATGTAGAGTTGTGTGTCATCCGCGTAATTATGGTATTGCATATTATGATTCTTTATGATGTGCCCAAGTGTAAGCATATATAAATTGAAAAGAAGTGGACCAAGGATTGAGCCCTGGGGAACCCCACAGGATACAGCAACTTTGTCAGATTTAAAACTATTGATAACGACAAAGAAGTCTTTGTTAAGTAAATAAGTAGAGAGCCAGTTTAGAACAGGACCAGAGAGACCCACCCAATTATTCAGTCTATTTAACAAGATCTCATGATCAACAGTGTCAAATGCGGCACTGAGGTCTTGTAGGACAAGGATTGAGCATTTACCAGAGTCCATGTTTATGTGAAGATCATTTAAAACTTTGGCAAGGGCGGTTTCTGTGCTGTGGTGGGATCTAAAGCCAGACTGAAAGACATCAAACAGGTTATTTGTTGACAGGTAGTTGTTCAAGTGGTTATTAGTGTTATTGTATTATATGAATAATTCCCGTCTCAACAAGATAGTGTTGTTACTGTTGGAGGCTTTTGTATCTGAGTTAAAAAAATATTGACAGAGCATCTCCCATTATAAATTAGTTATTTAGTAAAATTCAAAATACCATTAATTAATATAGTAAATGAAAATGCTATACAGTATGTGCTATATGAATTTCCCTCCGGGGATTAATAAAGGTTCATCTTATCTTATTTTTACTGCTTAGGCAGTGAGACTCCTCTGAAACAGGGGGTTTCACAGTTAACAGACTCCCCCTCACACTGAGTACAGCTTTGTATGTTTGTTTTATGGTCAGAGTTGCCTTGAACCAGACTGAAAACAGGTAGATATTGACTTTGCTGAACACAGATCTTTAGAAATCACAGAAAGAAGAAGCTCAGTGATGTGAGTTCCTGGTTTCTGGTCTGGGTCAGTGAAAAGTATGACCAAGTGGAAAATTAAATGAGCAATATCAATCTTCTCATCTAATTCTCGACAAGAGAACGAACAAGTGCATTTCCTTTAATAAGCATATTCTTTATGTAAAAACTCACAGTAAGCATATGGTAAAGTTTCAATTCATGACCTGTATGTCTGACCAAAACATAGTCCACACTGAATATGTGTTTTGTAAGTAAAACACCAATTTCAATATTTATTCATTTTTATTAAAATTTCTCACAGGATGAGAGTCCTGGAACTCCCAAGAAGAAGAAAGAGGTGAAGAAGAAATTTAAACTGGAGCCTCATGAGGATCAGCTGTTTCTAGATGGAAACGAGGTGTGTGTTTGCTTAGAGGGGGTTAAAATATACAGCATATACTGTATGTGTGTGTATATAGTATATACTGTCTATATAATTTAAAAGAAATGTTTGTGATTCTGAAAGAGATTAAAATGAAAAATGTGTCTTTTTTTTTCTTTAGGTGTATGTGTGGATTTACGATCCCGTTCACTTCAAGACATTTGCCATGGGACTGATACTCGGTGAGTCAGAGGTGGAAAATCATAAGTTCTGCTGAAGAACTGAATGGAGGCTTATCTGTTGCTGATTGCAGCTGATTTTACCTTTTTGTACTCACACCATCTATCTGTGTGTTCTTTCTTTCAGTCATTGCAGTTATAGCTGCCACGCTGTTCCCACTGTGGCCAGCAGAAATGCGTGTAGGAGTTTACTATCTTAGTGTTGCAGCAGGCTGCTTTGTGGCCAGTATATTGCTTCTTGCTGTTGGTAAGTACACATTCTTCATAAAACATCTTTCTGGGTTCCTGCGTTCAATGCAAAAAATACACCAGGTTGTATAGAAAGATATTTATTACAAATCAAAACAATATTGAACTAACATTGATACTTACACTTTGTGCAGAATGGTGGTTCCCAGTTTTTTTTTTTTTTTTTTGTGACACCTTTAATGTCCATGTGCGACCCCTCTTCACCAGTAATCTACTAGGGGTGTCACGATTCTCCAAATCCACATTGCGATTTGACTTTCAATTTAAACTTTTTTTTTTTTTCCCCCAGCACTGATCGCTGTAAACTGTCATTTACGTCTTTAAATTTTACTTCAGAAAGATAGGCTACATCAAGTGAGATATAACCGCCACATTTTTTCAGGAATGTACTACACTAAGGCTACATGGTCAAACTTAATTAATTTATTAAAATAACTAACGTGCTTATTCACCAGTCAATTGGGAACAACTGTTAACCACAAGAAGAAGAAGAGCCACTAGATGGCAGAAGGGTACTTCACAACAACAGTTAAAATTTCCTCACCTGCAATAAGCCGCCTTCGATTATAACTCACAGGAGGGAAAAATGTCAGGAGGATTGAGGATTCTTCTTGTTGAGGATTTTCCAGTTTTGTTGTTTCGCCACCATCTCTGACTCCAGCAGTGGCCATTGTGTCTCAAAAAATGCTGCTGCAGGCTACCGGTAAAATACATTGCATCATCTGTAAAGTGTTGAGGGGTTTTACGGACGCTCAAAGTAGGCAGAGATGGAAAAAACTGAAAATCAGCAAACCTGAAAATAATTTTGATAGGTTTAGACTCAAAATCGTGACACCCCTAATGTCTCCTGGTTGCGACTTGTTCAAACAAATTTTTTCTTGTTTTATTTGAATCATTTTTGGAGTCTTGAAGAAGGAAAATGACCCAATAGTTCACAAAACACAAAAGCAAAGAGTAAGGGTTTCAAACAAACTAGTTGACCCAAAGTCTCTAGCAAACATTTTTAAAAGCAAAAGTGTTCATGGCCATCATAGACGTGATTAATGATTCAAATAGGGATAACGGCACACACTTTGGATCTTGCCTCTAACCAGTAAGTACGACCTCAAGTAATAAATATGTAGTTAAATTGATACCTTCAGTCAAAACTGAACATTATTGTCTTTGTAAAGCTTTATAGATTTATGGCTGAGCTGCCATATTAGATTACATTAGAGTTTATAGGTGTAGCTTATAAAGTGGCGACTGAATGTATACAGACAGACAGATTGTTGTCATTCAAGTGATATACACAGTGTACATTCAAATGAAATTACAATATGCTGGCTTACATACAAGAAAAATAGGTGTATAAGTGGCAAATATTTCTATAGTGATATAATACTGTAAAAAAAATAAAATGTATACTATATAGAAATAAAATATGTACTGTGAATATTGCAAATTGCACATTGCTCAGTTGTAGAGAGAAATATATTGCATGTGTGTACATTCATCAAGACAAAGTCAAACAGTAAAAAACTTGTATAGAAAAATAAATAAAACATTCATTCCCATAAGGAAGGGGATGATATCAGCTTTATTTGTATTGCTCCTTTCAACTAGAGCAGCAACTCAAAGTATTTTTATAAGGCAAAGAAATGCATTAGCAAAATCCATTAAAACAGAATTAAATTAAATAGAAAATGACAGATCAAACCTAAATACAAATACACAAAAATACTAAAACACTAGAGATACAGTTGCAGTGCTGTAATTTGTTGAATCTTGCCCCAAATTCAATAAGAGAAATAAGTGTTGTAGACAAACCCAACAACATAACACAGGCGAACCGCAGCAGGTTTAATCTAGATTTGAATGCCACTAAAGTTAAAGGAACAGTGTAACATTTAAGGGGATCTAGAAATGTAATATAATATGAAAAGCTGTATTCATTAGTGTACAATCCCATGAGACTGTTGCACTTGTGTCACGCACACACCAGAGTTGACGTGTCTCGGCTTCTTTTTTTTCTCCATTTTTTTTTTAACGCATCATGTTGCACAATGCAAATCAATGGTTGAAAACACTGATTCTTGTCGTTTGTGAGTTCTCTGAAATATATGATTGTTTTTGGTTTATAAACAGGAGGGCTTTTGTATGATAGAGGATCAGTGTAAGACTGAATGTATTCGATAACATCAGGCTATCGTTTTAACGATATTGCTAACTTTAGCTTTCAACAATAACGGTTTGTGGTTGGCATCACAGACTAGGATTGCCACGTCTCGACAAATCGAACTGAGTATGAATATGTGAAACACCACATAGTTGTACTGACAGGGATACATACAGCAAGCACAGAGGTCGTTTCCATGGTTGCAACGCATAGTGCCTGGCGTTGACGTGCGGAGTGCATGTCGGCCAGTCTGTTCACATTAGGAGTGCAGTCAGACCCCGCGGATCCAAGTGAGTACGTAGGTGGAGTGTCGCTCCTTGTTTGAAAAGCCTTTAATGCTATGTCTCAGTTTCGCTTACTTCTGTACTTACATTTAGTATTTAGAGTGCAGAAGTGCGTTCACACTGAGAAGTATGGCAAAATGCAGTGCACTCTAAGTACCCGGATGTTGTATTTATACGGTCAGTGCACAAGTGTGATTTTGAGACGACACTAACTTAAATATAAAGTATAAATAAATATAGTATAAATAAATATAAATATAAAAACTACGTAAGTACCTTGTCTGCACAGTGGACTACATGGAAATGTACTAATGGAGGTATCCAAGTTGAGACACAGCTTAAGAATCACTGTATTTTCATTAGCTTAGAATGAGCCCGTCATATCTACATCTTCATGGAGACCACCATGTTGCACCGCTATGTTTCTACAGTAACCCAGAATGGACAAACCAAACACTGGCTCTATAGAGAGCCTTTTGTGTTTTTATATTGCCTGAAGGTCACCGTAGAAACTGTTAACATGAGCTGCAGAGTGCAAAACCACGGCACCACCAGTTGCCATCTGACTTCCGTTGTCCCTAAAGTGGTGTTATCATGGTGAAGGATGGCCTCGGCGTTACCACGGTTTTGCACTCGGCGGCCCACGTTAGTCTTGTGAAGGGAGGCGTGAACGGAGGGGGACTCAGTTTGATGCAATATGCAACCACACTACTAGATGCCACCAAATCCTACACACTGTCCCTTTAAGAAGAGATGTATGTTTGATACATATTAAAGTGCTGAAGGTTCAAATTGATTCCACTGGTTGTCACCCCTCTCTTCAGCCCGCTGCATCCTCTTCCTGATCATTTGGCTGGTGACTGGCGGGCGCCACCACTTCTGGTTCCTCCCCAACTTAACGGCAGACGTCGGCTTCATCGACTCATTCCGGCCGCTCTACACTCACGAGTACAAAGGACCACGAACCGGCAGCAAGAAGGGCTCAGACAAGACGGACGAGAAGGACAGCGGCGGCAACAAGGCTCAGAAGTCAGACAGCGATGAGAAGTCAGACAGCGAGAAGAAGGATGGCGAGGAAGAGGAGGAGGAGGAAGAGGAGGAGAGCAAAGAGGCTGAGGAGAGTAAAGAAGCAGAGGGGGAGGGAACAGGGGCGGACCGCCACTCAGACACAGACAGCGACCGCCGGGAGGACGAAGGCTCGCAGCACAGCAACGGCAATGATTTTGAGATGATCACCAGGGAGGAGCTGGAGCAGCACACAGAGGAGGAGGAAGAAGAGGAGGAGGAGGAGGAAGAAGAGGAGACGACGCAAGAGAGGAAAGAAGAGGTTGAGAGTGAGACAAACCCCCAGACTGCTGAAACATAAACTTCTTACAATCCCATCACTCTCTACTTTTTCTCTCTCTGCCCTTCCCTCCCTTCTTCCTGTGATCCCAGGACCTGCTAGTCCAGCCTCTCTGAGCCTGCTGAGGCCGAGGAGAGGCTCCATCTCTTCTTGTTGAGATCTTCCACTTAAACAGTACCGGGATAGACACAATGGTGAAAAGTGAAATGGCTACGACAATGGGGGATTTAATTCTAAAAGAAGCCTTATGGTGGATCCGATTCCTCACACCCAAATGTTATTTAAGTTAAAATGGAAACTGCCACCGACACGTTTGCCTGAGGAAGTTGTCAACAAAACAAACAGCGTGGATGTAGGGTTTTCACGTCTTTGTCTTTTTCCTTTATGATTTCTCATGTCAACTTTCTTTTTATGTCATTTCAGCTCAACCTATTTTATTTATGTCACCTCTCTTTGGTTACATAATAATAATAATAATAGTAATTTGGATGTGAGGTCAAAGCCAGATCTTAGATATGGATGGTGGAGAAGAACTATCAAAGTGGCCAGTAAGAGGAGACATGCTGGTCCCCCTTCCCGCCCTTTTTTTTCTTTTATTGTCGTCTTTGAGCTCCATGTTGTTGGTACAATCACATCAGCCAGAAAGCTTTCACCTTTTTTTGGTGAGACAACTATGGCAACATCACGCTTCACATTCTGTTGAATGCCAGAGAGAGTGATAGCTTTCTCAGGCACCCTGTAAAGCAAACGGACCTGCTTTGAAACCTGAACCAAGCCAGTTGGACCAATCTGTAGTTTACTCGAACGAACCTAAAAATCCACCATCCTGCGGCTGGATGGAGTATTACGAGAGCAGAGTAGTACGGCTTTTTGAGGTACTTGCCATTCAGTAAGAGAAAATGTTGTTTTTTTTAAATGGTGGATGATCATAATGCAATCCTCTACAGTCTGAAGTAGTTCATGTTTAATAATGTGGGACTCATCTTTAAGAGTAAATTTGAGCAACTGGGACACAGCAGGCATACGTCATATTCTTTTTTAAAAAAAGATTGCAGCATTTGTTGTACAACTAAAGCGAGAAGATATTAAGTTCACTGATTAACTGTCTATTTGCAAACAGAACCAGATATAAAGTAAAATCTAGTGCCAAACACGACTATGTTATGCATGCTGATTTAACGTGGCAAGTTGAATGTGACAGCAAGGGGTACATTTTTTTTAAATTTATTCATTTTGTAACCGCAGTGTCAAACTCCTAACCTTTCGCATCTTTGGAAAAAATACAGATAAAAAAAAAAAAGCACAGCACAATGTTGTTAGTGTGTAGTTAAAGATTTTTGGTCTCAATGAAACCATTTAAAGGTGTTCGCACTAGACTCCCATCCAAATCAGTTCTGTCTACAAGCCGTCATGTGTGAAAACACTGGTACTGGTCCACTGACCAGACTACAGTTTCATTTCCAGTCAAAGCCTAGTAACTGGTGGCCGTGGTCCAAACTGTTCCTTCACATTATCTTACGGCTAGAAATGCTCTTTTTAGTCATAATGAAGATTATATTTAAGTATAAAAAAATAGAAATGTATCATTTATATATGAACTCTATTGATATATTTACAATAATTACAGTCTAAGAAACTATAAAACAGTTTTTTTCCTTTTAATTTTGTTTGTAGGAGGTATAATTTTATTCCAGTTTGTAATGTGCATTTTTGTTTTTATACGATCATAAAGAGCAAGCTCATCATTTAAAGGTAACATCTGGGATTAGAAAACAGTGGGAATTTATTAGCTAACTTTTCTTTTGTTACATTCACCACCATAATATTGAACATTTGATCTGGTTGGTTTGTTGCCACGTGTATTTCTCTCACTAACAGATGGTCAGTCATTAACCAGAGCTTATACAACCAGTGGCTTGTGTAACACTACTGGTTCCAAGTTAATCTGACGTGGCCAAAAATGTCCTCAGTGAAAGAATATCTTAATATATTCCACACTGTACAGTTATTTGTTTTGCCTAAAAATGAACTCACTTAGACTGTATTTAGTGGTTTGTTCTGTCTCCTGTAATCCCACTGAGGTTTGTAGCCCTAAGACTTTCTATCTCACGCCTCCATGTTGTTGTTTCTTTTCTAATATCTTTGTATTTTTTTTCTTCCCCAAACGGGCAAAGCGTGTCTCTATGTCCTGAGTTGACAGTTGCTGTAATCTCAATATTGGCATAACCATTTAACAAATGGAAAAAAAAAAGACTCACAATTGTTCTTGACTGTTGCACAGTATCGGTCTGTTGTAAATTGTAGTATTATTACTCTCTATGCTGCTGCTTCTCATTGCACATTTCTGGGGGAAATTAAAAAAAAAGTGAAATTGTAAACCATCTATGTTTTATCTCTGGTCAAAACTGTCTTTTGATCACCTAGTTGTCCACGTTTGGATCAATATCATTCTGAAGACTGTCATGCAATATTGGAGTATAATTTAGTAAAACTGGATGTCTGGAAATATATCTGTATCTTATCATTGCAATAAAAATATAGAAAGCACAATTTTTGTCATATTTTCCTCAAATCTTTTCTTTTGGCATCATTTGGTGGGGTAAAACATCCTTCTGTTTTCTTAAAATGCGTATCTGGTTAAATACTGTGTAATCTGAGAGACTGTGGTGGATTATACTTTTTTTCATGGTAATAGCATCTGTTTTGTTTTTTGACATACTATAGTATGTTTTTACTATACTATGATTTTTTTTTCAACATACTTTACTATGACGTCTTTTCCGACATAATATACTATGATTTTTTTTTTCTTGAAATACTATACTATGTCTATTTTTTCGGCATACTATACACTGACTTTTTCTTGACTTACTGACGTGTGTGTGTGTGTGTGTGTGTGTGTGTGTGTACACACACACACACAAACACATACATACAAACAGTACATACATATATACGTACATATATATATACATATGTGTATATGTATATATGTATGTATATATATATTTTAACATTTGTTCAACATACTATGACTCTTTATTATGTCATCATACTATACTATGACTATTTTTTGACATAGTATACTGACTTTTTGATATAATATACAATGACATTTTTTCAACATATAATTTTTTAATTTTTTCAGCATATTATACTATGACTTATTATTTCGCCATACTATACTTTGACTAATTTTGTCAAGATACTATACTATGACTTTTTTTTTGACATACTACAGTATGGCTTTTTTTTTCGACATACTTAACTATGACTGTGTTGTCTCTCGAGATAGTATACTATGACTTTTTAACATACTATACTATGGCTTTTTTGACATACTATAGTATGTTTTTAACATACTACAAGGGTTTTTTGACAAACTATACAATGTTTTTTTTTTCAACAACTACAGTATAGCTTTTTTCCGACATACTATACTATGATTTTTTTTTTTTACATTTTTTTGACATACAATACTATGCATTTTTTTAAACATACTATACTGTAGATATTTTTTGACATACCATGCTGATTTTTTTTTAATTTTTTGATAAATTACTATGACTTTATTTTTTGACATTGTATACTATGACGTTTTGACATATTATACTATGACATTTTTTTAACAGTATATTATGAATTTTATTTTATTGACATACCATACGATGACATTGTTCCAACATACTACATGATGACTTTAATTTTTTTAACCATATTATGATTTTTTCAACATACTATAGTAAGACTTTATTTTTTGAGATACTATACTATGACTATTTTTTTCAACATACTATACTATGACGTATTATTTCGACATACTATACTATGATTTTTTTTTACATACTATAGTATGTCTTTTTTTCAACATACTATACTATGACGTTTTTTAAACATACTATACTATGACTAATTTTTTTCAACATACTATACTATGACGTATTATTTCGATATACTGTACTATGATTTATTTTTTTTTACATACTATAGTATGTCTTTTTTTCAACATACTATACTATGACATTTTTTTTAAACATACTATGCTATGACTTTAATGACATACTATACTTAGTTTTTTTATTTTTCAACATACAATACCGTGACTTTTTTGACATGCTATACACTGATTTTTTTTAACATTTTTATCAACATACTATACTATGAATTTATTATTTCTGACTTTGTTTTTGACGTAATGTACTATCAAATATTTTCAACATACTATGATTTTTTTTTATTTTTTTCAGCATAATATACTATGACTTTTTCAACACACTATACTATGACTCTTATTATTTCATCATACAATACTGTGACATTTATATTTTTTTCGAGATACTAGGACTTTTTTGACATACTATAGTATTACTTTTTTTTTACATACTTTATTTTGACTGTATTGTCATTGAAGATAGTATACTATGACTTTGTAACACACTGTACTGTATATTTTTTGACATACTATACTTTGATTTTTTTTTCAACATACTATACCATGACTTTTTATTATTTTTTTTTGACATACTATACTATGAATTGTTTTTCAAAACATAATATATTATAATTTTGTTTGAGACGTACTATACCATGACTTTTTTAAACCATACTATACTATGACTTTTTATTATTTTTTCGACATACTGTACTACGTTTTTTTTTTCCGACATACTACACTATGATTTTTTTTTTTTTTTTTAACATACTATACCATGACTTTATTTTTTTTTGACATACTATACATGACATTTTTTTTTTTATTTTTTTAAATTTTTTTGACATACTATACTATGACTTTATTTTTTGACATACTATGACTTTTTGACATAATATACTATGACATCCTTTCAACATACTATGACTTATTTTTTCAACGTACTATAATATGACTTTTTTATTTCAACAAATTATACTATGATTTTTTTCAACATACTACACAATATACTATGACTTCTTTTAATTTTTTTGACATACTATACTATGACTTTTATGACACTATAGTTCTTTTTTTGACATACTTTATGATGACTGTGTATTGTCATTGGAGATCGTATACTATGACTTTTTAACATACTATACTTTGGCTTTTGACATACTATTGTATGTTGTTTTTAACATGCTACACTATAACTTTTTTTGACATACTATACAATGTTTTTTTCCGATATACAATACAATCATTTGTTATTAATATGCTATACTATGAATTTTTTTTTTTTTTACATTTTTTAAGACATACTATACTATGATTTTTTTTTTAAACATACTATACTATGATTTTTTTGGCATACTATCCTATGATTTTTTTTTATTTTTTTGACATACAGTACTATAACTTTATTTTTTGACATTGTATGCTCGGACTTTTTGACATAATATACTATGAAATTTTTTTCAACATACTACGATTGATGTTTTTATTTCAACATACTGTAGTATGAAATTGTCGACATACTATACCAAGATTATTTTTTCAACATAATATACAATGACTTTAATTTTTTCAACATACTATACTATGACTGTTTTTTGACATACAATACTATGACTTTCATTTTTTAAACACTATACTATGACTTTTTTTACATACTATACTATGATTTTTTTCGACTGTGCTGACTTTTTAAAAATATACTATGCTGACTTTTTTATGATATGCTATACGCAATATTTTTATTTTTTGACAGACTATAATATGACTATTTTTTCGACATACTATACTATGACTTTTTTTATGACATGCTATACTCAATATTTTTATTTTTTGATAGACTATACTATGACTATTTTTGACATGCCTATTCTATGATTTTTAACATTTTTTGACAAACTATATGATGACTTTTTTATTTGTCTATATTTTGACATAATGGACTATGATACTTTTTCAACATATTATACTCTGACTTTTTAATTTTCTCAACATGCAATACTATGAATTTAATTTTTTCAACATAATATACTGTGATTTTTTTATTTTTTCAGCATACTATACTAAGATGGTTTTCAACATACTATACTATAACTCTTGTTATTGTCTTGTCATACTATAATTAACTTTTTTGACATACTATAGTGTGGCTTTTTGTCGACATACTTTACTATGACTGTATTGCCTTTTGAGATATACTATGACTTTTTAACATACTATACTATAACTTTTTTGACATACTATGCTATGAATTTTTTTTTAAACATAATATACTATGAATTTTTTTGAGACATACTATACTATAACCTTCTTAAAAGATACTGTACTGTGACTTTTTTGACATACTACATTATGATTTTTTTAATTTTTCAACATACAATACTATGACATTTTTTTTCAACACACTGTGACTGACTTTTATATCAACATACTATACTATATTTTCGACATACTATACTATGACTATTTTTTGACATACTATACTTTGACTTCAAATTTTTTCAACATGCAATACTATGACTTTGTTTTATTAATTCGACGAACTATACTATGATTTTTTTCAACATACTATACGATGACTAATTTTTTTCAACAGACTATAAGATACTATACTATGACTTTATTGATTTCAACATTCTATACTTTTATATTTTCGAAATACTATACTATGAGTTTATTTTTTCGACATACTATACTATAACATTATTTTTTGACATAATATACTATGACATTAATTTTTTCAACATAATATCCTATGGTCTTTATTTCAACACAATATACTATGACTTCATTTTTTTGACATCCTATAGTATGGCTTTTTTCGACATACTTTGTTTTGAGATAGTACACTGTGACTTTATAAACATACTATACTATGGCTTTGTTTGACATACTCTACTATGATTTTTTTCGACATACTATACTATGACTTTTTTTGACATACTATACTATGATTTTTTTTGACATACTATACTATGCCTTTTTTTGACATGCTATACTATGATCTTTTTAACATTTTTTTGACATACTAAACTTTTAACAAGTTTTGTTATTGTGTCGTCATACTATGACGTTTTCATTTTTCTGAGATACTATACTATGACTTAAATTTTTTCAACATACCATGCTATAATTTTGTTTTATTATTTCTACATACTATACTATGATTTTTTTCGACATAATAGTTTTTTATTTATGACGTTATTTTTTGACAGAATGTACTATGATATTTTTTCAACTTACTATACCATGATTTTTTTTAACATTTTTTGAGACACTTTTTAAACATGCTGTACTACAATTTTTTTAATTTTGTTGACATACTATACTTTGACTTTATTTTTTGACATTGTATACTATGACATTTTGACATAATATACTGTATTTTTCAACATATTATGAATTTTATTATTTCAGCATACTATACTGTGACTTTTTTCAACATACTATACAATCATTTAAATTTTTTTAACATACTATACTATGACTTTAATTTTTTCAACATACTATACGATGACTTTAATTTTTTCAACAAATTATACTATGACTTTCATTTTGTCAACATACTATACTATGACTTTAAATTTTTCAACATACTATACTATGACTTTAAATTTTTCAACTTACTATACTATGACTTTAATTTTGTCACCATACTATACTATGACTAATTTTTTCAACATACTATACTATGACTTTAATTTTTTCAACATACTATACTATGGTTTTAAATTTTGTCACATACTAAATTATGACTTTAATTTTGTCAACATACTATACTATTACTTTAAATTTTTCAACATACTATACTATGACTTTAATTTTTTTCGACATACTATACTGTGACTTTAATTTTTTCAACATACTATACTATGACTTTAATTTTGTCAACATACTATACTATGACTTTAATTTTGTCAACATACTATATTATACTATGACTTTAATGTTTTTAACATACTATATTAAGACTTTTTTGGACATGCTATACTATTATTTTTGTTACATTTTTTTGACATACTAGACTATGACTATTTTGTCGATATACTATGCTGACTTTTTTAAGCATACTATGCTCTGACTTTTTTAAGCATACTATGCTCTGACTTTTTTAAGCATACTATACTACGACTTTGTTATGACATTCTATACTAATTTTTTTATTTTTTGACATACTATACTATGATGTTTTTTATGACTATTTTTTGACAGTGTACTATGATATTTTTTCAACATACTATACTATGACTTTATTTTATTATTTCAACATACTATACTATGACTTTAATTTTGTCAACATACTATATTATGACTTCATTTTATTATTTCAACACACTATACTATGACTTTAATTTTTTCAACACACTATACTATGACTTTATTTTAGTATTTCAACATACTATACTATGACTTTAAATTTGTCAACATACTACACCATGACTTTAATTTTGTCTACATACTATACGCTGACATTAAATTTTTCAACATACTATACCAGGACTTTAATTTTTTCAACATACTATACTATGACTTAACTTTTTTCAACATACTATACTATGACTTAAATTTTTTCAAAATACTATACTATGAGTTTAATTTTGTCAACATACTATACTATGATTTTAATTTTATCAACATACTATACGATGACTTTAATTTTTTTCAACATACTATACTATGACTTTAATTTGTCAACATACTATACTATGACTTTAATTTTATCAACATACTATACGATGACTTTAATTTTTTCAACATACTATACTATGACTTTAATTTTTTCAACATACTATACTATGACTTTAATTTTTTCAACATACTATACTATGACTTCAATTTTTTCAACATACTATACTATGACTTTAATTTTGCCAACATACTATACTATGACTTTAATTTTGCCAACATACTATACTATGACTTTAATTTTTTCAACATACTATACTAGGACTTTAATTTTTTCAACATACTATACTATGACTTAACTTTTTTCAACATACTATACTATGACTTAAATTTTTTCAAAACACTATACTATGAGTTACATTTTGTCAACATACTATACTATGATTTTAATTTTATCAACATACTATACGATGACTTTAATTTTTTCAACATACTATACTATGACTTTAATTTTGTCAACATACTATACTATGACTTTAATTTTTTCAACATACTATACTATGACTTCAATTTTTTCAACATACTATACTATGACTTTAATTTTGCCAACATACTATACTATGACTTTAATTTTGTCAACATACTATACTATGACTTTAATTTTTTCAACATACTATACTATGACTTTAATTTTTTCAACATACTATACTATGACTTTAATTTTGCCAACATACTATACTATGACTTTAATTTTGCCAACATACTATACTATGACTTTTTTGGACATGCTATACTATTATTTCTGTTAAATTTTTTTGACATATTAGACTATGACTATTTTGTCAACATACTATGCTCTGACTTTTTTAAACATACTATACTATGACTTTGTTATGACATCCTATACTCATTTTTTTATTTTTTGACATACTATACTATGATGTTTTTTATGACTTTATTTTTTGACATAGTATACTATGATATTTTTTCAACATACTATACTATGATTTTTTTTTTCAGCATACTATACTGTGACTTTTTATTTTTTGAGATACTATGACTCTTTTGACATACTATAGTATGGCTTTTTTTGGACATACTTTACTACGACTGTGTTTTGTCTTTTGAGATAGTATACTATAACTTTTTAACAAACTATATAACTTTTTATAAACATACTATAATATGACTTTTTTCACATACTATAGTGTTGCTTTTTTTCATCATACTATACTATGACTTTTTTTCCGACACACTAACTATGAATTTTTTTGAGACATACAAAACTATGACTTTTTGACATAATATACTATGACTTTTTTCAACATACTATACGATGACTTTAATTTTTTCAACATACTATAACTGAATTTTTTTCGACATTATGATATTTTCGAAATTCTATACTATGACTTTATTTTTTGACATATACTTTGGCTTTAATTTTGTCAACATACTATACTATGACTTTGTTTTATTATTTCGACATACTATACTATAATTGTTTTTCCAACATAAAATGCTGTGACTTTAATTTTTTTCATCATACCATTTTAGGACTTTTTATCGATATACTACACTGACTTTTTACAAAATACTATACTATGATTTTATTTTTTGACACTGTATACTATGACTTTTTGACATAATATACTATGACATTTTGTACAACATACATACTATACTATGATTTTATTTTCAACATACTACACTATGACTTAATTTGAGATACTATAATATGATTTTATTTTTTGACATACTGTACTACATACATACATTTTTCTGACATACTATACTATGATGTTAATTTTTTCAACCTACTATGTACTATGACTCATTTTTTCGACATACTATACTATGACTTTTTGACATACTATACTATGATTTTTCTGACATACTGTACCATGCCTTTTTTTTTCAAAATATAATACTATGACTTTTTTCGACATATAGCACTATGACTTTTTCAACACACTGTAGTATGACTTCTTATATTTTTACTATGACTTTTTTGACATACTATACTATAGATTTTTTTCAACATACTATACTAGGACTTTTTTATTTAGTACTTTATTTTTTGAAATAGTACACTATGACTTTTTGATATAGTACAGCATATTGCACTATGACTTTTTGCCCACATACTATGTCATGACTTTTTTTATTTTTTGACATAGTATACCATGACTTTTTTGACATCCTGTGACTTTTTAATTTTTTTACTATGACTTTTAATATTTTTTTGACATAATATACTATGACATTTTTTCAACATACAATGAATTTTAATGTTATAACTTTTTTCATCATACTTTTTAGACACAATATACTAATACTTTTTTGACAAACAACATACAACGATTATTTTTTCTTAATTCAACATACTATACTAAGACTTTTGTTTTAGACATACTATATTATGACTTTTTTCAACATACTACACTATGAATTTTTCTTTACTTTACTATGACTGTATATTTTTTTTTTTACCATGACTTTTTCCCACATTCTATACTATGTGTTTTTTTCCAACTATGACTTTTTTTCGACATACAATGACTTATTTTTTTCTACATACTATACTCTGACTTTTTTAGACATACTATAGTATGGCTTTTTTTCAACATACTTTACTATGACTGTTGTATTTTTGACATAGTATACTCTAACTTTTTGACATACTATTCCATGGCTTTTTGACATATTGTAGTATGTTTTTAACATACTACACTGTTACTTTTTTGACTTCCTATCCTATGATTTTCTTTCTTTTTTAATATATTATGACTTTTTTCAACAAACTGAATTTTTTTTCAACATACTTTACTATGTCTATTTTTTAATATACCATGACTTTGTTTCAATATACAATATTATGACTTTTTATATTTTTTTGATACTGCGGCTTTTTTTTGGCATACTGTACTATTTTTAATCTTATTAATATTTTTTTCGACACTATACTGTGACTTTTTTCAAAATACTATACTACGATTTTTTTTCTCAACATACAATGACTTATTTTTTGATATACTATACTATTTTATTTTTGACATGCTATACTATGACTAATTCAAGATTCTATACTATGTTTTTTCAATATACTATACTATGACTTTTCTTCATTTTTTTGACACACTATAGCTTTGTTCAACAGTATACTATCACTTTTTAATTTTTTCAACATATTTGATGAGTTTTCTTCTGACATACTTTACTATGATTTTTTATTTTTTTTTTCAACATACTATACTGTGACTTTATTTTTTGAAATAGTACACTGTGACTTCTTGACATAATACACTTTGATATTTTTTCAGCATATTACACATTGACTTTTTTTCCACATACTATGTTGTGACTTTTAATTTTTTGGCATAGTATACTATGACTTGTTTGACATCCTGTGACTTTTTAATTTTTTTACTATGACTTTTTATATTTTTTCGACATAATATACTATGACTTTTTTTTAAACATACTATAGGTTTTTTCAAAATGCTATACTATTACTTTTTACATGCTCTACCATGATTTTTTATTATTTATTTATTATTATTTATTTTCTGACATACTATGATTTTTTTTTTCCAACACACTACAGAATGACTTTTTTCTCAACATACTATACTATGACTTTTTAATTTTTTGACATAGTACACTGACTTTTTTGACATACTATACTATGACTTTTTATATTTTTTGACATAGTATGCCATTACTTTTTACATAAGGTACTTTTTTCAACATACTATGACTTTTTTGACCTAGCAGACTATTACTTTTTTCAACATATAATACTATGTCTTTATATTTTATTCAACATACTATACTGACTTTTCTTCAACATACTATACTATATACTAGACTTCTCATAAAATTTTTCAACATACTACAGTATACTATGACTTAATTCTTTTGACAAACTATACTGTGACTTTTTATTTTTTTAACATACTATACAATGATTTTTCCTCAGCTTATTTTTCGCCATACTATATTAAGACTTAATTTCAACATACTATACTATGACTTCCTTTCAACATATTATCACAGTAATAATACATCTCTCACCCAAGCCACAGTCTGTTTGACCTCCTTCCCTCTGGGTGACGCTACAGGACTCTTTTCCAGGACCAGCATGCTCAGAAACAGGTTTCTCGCCTCAGCTGACAGCTTGTTGAACTGTGCACCTTGATGACAGAAATGACTGTTAATACTGCTCATATTGTGTACATACAGTATACTGTATATAATGAAATCATGCCATTTTCTATTTATTCCACATAAAACATCTTATTCTATACTGCATGTATGCTGTACATACTGCATTTAGTTGTCTCAGATCCCATAATCTGTGCAATGACAAAGTTTAATCCAAAAATCTAATCCAATAAAGTTTTAAATGACATAACATGACTTAAATACTATGAATTTGACATTTTTTTTTTTTACATACTATGACTTTCTATTGACATACTACACTGGCATTATTTTATTTTTTTGTACATGCAAGCAATTAGTCCCACAAATTGAATTTCCCCATTGTGGGACTAATAAAGGTAGATCTTCTTCTTCAATTCTGTTACTTATTTTCAACATACTATACTATGATTTTTTTTTCAACATACTTTACTATGACTGTATTTTTTTTACTATGACTTTTTTCCACATACTATGAGTTTTTTTTCCAACTATGACTTTTTTAGACATACTGCTGAAAGATTATGGAAATTTTGCCCAAAGATGCCAAAAATGTCTGCCTACTTAAACTTTAAACAGTCCTTGTGTACTATGTTTTTAAAAGTTATAGAAAATGTTAAAAATCTATATTAAAAATAAAAACTAAATAAGTCATAGAAATGTCAAAATGATAGTATAGTAGCCTACATTGTTTCTCTAATTGCGGCCAGTGGCGGCCATCGGAAACATTTTGTGCAGCCCATGAACTTACATGAAATGTGTGCATTATATTTTATTATATTTTATTATATTTTATTCATCTGCTGCTCATTTCAATACTTCCACTTTCAGCTTTGTACACTACTTCTAGTGTAGTGGATGAGCACTAACAACTAACGTGATATGCACGCTGATGTTTAAAGGAGTTTCTGCATCCTTTCACACCTGTGGGAGTGAAAACGGGACTACGTGGCCCAGCTCCACGTGACTGACGGATGTAAAACAGAAACAGGCGTGAAGTTACTCAAGTCTTTAGAAATCTGACGAAACCAATGCGTAATTTATGTCTTTGTGCATCGACTACACGCAGTTTTTAGCCGTGAATCTACGCAGAGTTGTATGACCCGGGTTGTCCGGCGTGGGAGGCTACACTTAACTTCCGACTCACAGACTCACATTAAATTTTAGCCTCATGGATTTTTCCAGAAACCTCAGCCATGGTTCAAACTCCTCGTCCACCAGCCTCTTGTCTGAAAACCTGCCAGTGACTCCCAGACGAGGAAGTGGGCCCACAAGTCGTCCAGCAGCAGTCAGTCAGTGCGCCGGTCCCCTTTAGATGACGTCAAGCAGGACTCCAGAGGTAAACATGGAGTTGATAAACAGTCATTAGACATAGATACATTAGAATCTAATTAATTTAATTCTTTAATTAATCTAAATTAATCTTATTAATTTAACTCTGACCAAACCCCACTTTCACAAATGTAAACTGCATTTGCATAAAGCAGCATATTTGCCCACTGCCACGTTGATAAGAGTATTAAATACTTGACAAATCTCCCTTTAAGGTGGATTTTAAACAAACAAAAAATGACGATCATGCGTTTAATCGCGATAAAATATTTTAACCTAATGTCAGCCCTGGTATCGGAACATCTCCATTTAAAAGACAAGCAGGTAAAAAAAATAACGACTAAATCCTGTATATTTACTTATGAGCCGTGGAAACATGTTAAAAAGTTTATACTGTGCATTATCTCTGATTTTGCATTTTACCATACAGATATTATTTTGGTTGCTGTGATTACAGTGACAGACAGTAATGCGTTTTCTTTATTAATCTAATTTTAATTCTCATTCACAAATGTAAATTTACCCAAAAATCCTTATTTCTTTGTATTTTTTAAGGAAATGGAGCAATGTGCCAATGATTCATTCCTCTCAAAACAAAAAAAACTATGAATACAATAAATGTATGCAATATCTTCAGTTTATAAGTGAACTTATTGTCATACATTTTTTGTGTATTTTTATTTTTTATTTATTTTAAGTTAGATTTGTTTTATTTCTGTTGTCCTTTTTATGTTTGACTTATGTTTCACTATATGCTTCATCTTTATGTCAGTAATGTTTCTTTCTTTAACTTTGTATACTGACAGTTTGAAATTAAGGAAATATTAAAAAAGAAAAACTGCACCAGTAAATACAGAAATATTATTTTTGGCTGCTATGATTACAGTGACAGACAGTAATGCATTTTTCCTTATTAATCTAATTTTAATTTTAATTCCACATTCACAAAAGTAAATTTACCAAAAAACAAAAACAAATTTCTTTGTATTTTTAAGGAAAAGAAACAACACATGTCAACAATTTTCTCCAGAAAACAAAAAAGCTATGAAAACAATGAATGTATGCAATATCTGTAACTCTGGTGTGTTTTTTTTAATTTATTTTATGTTGGATTTGTTTTATCTCTGTTGTCCTTTTTTGTTTTCACGATATGTTTCATCTGTATGTTAGACGTTTTCTTCTGTTACTGTGTACTGACAGTTTGAAATAAAACTATAAAAAGAAAAACTGCACCGATAACATGATTAAATTCAAGCAATCTTTAACATGCAACTTCTTTAGACAAATATACATGGTGAAAACAAGCTACAACTTTAATATTAAGACTTTTAATACTTCTAAGGCCCTTAATCAAGGCTTAATTGTTTTATCTTTTGATTAACTTTTAATATTTTAAAGATCCCACAGACACCCTGGAAAATAATAACAAATAATTCACTTTCACATGTCTTTTTTCTTTTTTCCTACTTAGTGAGCGGCAGCTCTGTCGCTGCTCCACCTGCAGTCTATTACTCTCATTTAAATCCTCCAGATACAAATAAGAGTTATGTTTAAAAGTATTGCAGGTTACCGGAAAAATGTCTTAGCCCACTCATTCATATTATATTATGAAAAGTCACTACTTCATTTTATTTTCATGTCGTGTAATAGGAATCTGTGTTATTGTAGCTGCTGACTTTGAAATTTGGGTTCACACAAAGATCAGACTGAACTTAGTGAGTTTTTAAACTTTATTTTTTTTAACTTTTTTTTTTTTTTAACACTGCTTCTGTTCACACTGACAGTTTCATTATCATGAAAACAATCATAACTGGTGGACGTTTCTCTGACTATTTTTACAACATGCAATCTGACTTGTAATATTTAACTTGAGCAGGAAAGTTAAGAAAGCAATTGAAAAAAAAAGAAAATATCCTGTACAGCTGCTGTACTCTTAGGATGTACTGAAAATAGGCTTTGGATAGTACAATATGTTTGTACAGATTCATCACACAGTCATGTTTGGCTGACAGTAATAATTTTTCAGTCTTTTTAAGTTCCCATCTATATAAATATCACATAAATATGACATTAAATACATTTATCTTAGAATCTTGTATGTACAAATTTATATTTACAGTCCTATTTTTTCTGAATCGATCAATGCTTTTCTACCTATAATCCCCCCATGTTTTTTCCAGTAACGCCTTAATTTTACACACTGATCATCACATTGATGATTAAGTGCTCCATATCCAAAACAACATAATATTAATTCATATCATTAACAAGTTATTGATTTTGTCATCTCTAGATGAGAAACATGCTTTCTCTTTATTTAATTACAGATTGTTTGTATTGGAATGTAATGAGATGCTTTCTAAAATCATACTGTTTACACAGTATGTCCGTTAAACATGCTATCCATGCTGCTAATGTAACACTAATTTGGCTGACGACACACATGCTCTCATTTTCACAGTCCTGTGTTTCTGTGATGAAAATGTTTACAGGGTGTCAGAACAACACTGATCCCCCTCACTGTCACTCAGCTGCTGTGAGAGAGCGTCAACTTTAACGTAGGCCAGAAAAAGCAGCCGCTGACTCAGTTTTCCGTGTCTGACGAGTCGGAGACGTCGGCCAGTCGCGCCTGCCTCTTGCGTACGTTCCAATGCAAACACTGAGCCAGGCTTTCAAACCAGTCGTACACCAGGTCGTGGCAACAGATAGACGGTACTGGGTAGCAAGATGTGGTAATCTTGATGCTGTTGGGAGAAAAAAGCAGGAAGCAAATTAATCCTAAAAATAAGGAAAACTGAATCTGCATAATGAAACGGCAGCAGTTGAATGAACTTTACCAGTCTCCATGCTGGATCTCCTGTCTCTTCCTGCCATCAAACGACACCCAGGCGGTGGTCCTGGCATCAGGGGACAAGGTGATCTGATTTGGGGGAGAAGAGGACCGTCAGCCTCACAATGACTGACCAATACACTCCAACCCTGGAGCTGTGTCACTAGCTGGCTAGAAAGTGGCAAGGTTAACATATAAGATAGAAAATGCCTTAGTATAGCAATTTTTTGGTAACTTGAAAAAAAGTCCTTGAATACTATGGTATCTCAGAAGAAAAAAAAACATATGACAACAGTGATTAATGGAAACTACATACCACAATCATGACATAAAAGAAGAAGAAGAAGAAGATCTACCTTTATTAGTCCCACAATGGGGAAATTCAATTTTACACTCTGTTAAACTCATACATGGTACATGCAGACCTGAAACACACATACATGCATTAATGGAGAGGTGTCACAGTGATGGGGCTGCTCCTGACAAGCGCCCCGAGCAGTTGGGGGTTTGGTGCCTTGCTCAGGGGAACCTCGGCAGTGCCCAAGAGGTAAACTGGCACCTCTCCAGCTACCAGTTCACACTCAGTTTTTGGTCCATGTCGGGACTTGAACCGGTGACCCTCCGGTTCCCAAGCCATCTCCCTACAGACTGAGCTACTGCCGCCCCCAAAAAAAGTAGAGTTGTTCCGATATTAGTATCTCAAATGCCTTCTATGCTGGATCGGGTATCAGCGAGTATGTCTATGCATCTATCTAATATCACATCATCATATCACTTATCATCTCATTTACACAGCAACGGGATCAACAACTGTCAAATGCTACCTGATCTGTACATCCTGCCCAGTTGATACTGCACATGTGTAATTCTCAACAGAGATGAGACAGCGAGATGGCTCACTGCTTAACTATGGAGGAAACTTGGACTCAAGGATGAACACATCAGTCCATCCTTGAGTCCAAGTGGACGTTGTACCAAATTTGAAGAAATTACCTCCAGGCGTTCCAGAGATATCGCGTAGTTTTAAATGGTGTATAAAAAGATGGGTTATAAATAACAGAAAACCTGAGTAAATGAGTGGAGATCATAACAAAAGTAGATGCTTCTATAAAAGGCCATGAGGGTCACTACATGGTTCTTATTGGTCTTAACAGTCATCATATCCCAACCCAGCTGAACAACTGTAGGAGATTTTAGCCCAAGTGTTACAGCAAATGAGGGAATATCACTTGGAAAACTGGTGTTCAATGTTAAAGAATAGTTTAGTAAACAGCACACACTGTATACATGAAGCTCAGCTCAGCCTCCTTCCCCTTCATTCTCACCATGAGCTCAACCCCAGCAGGGACGACGATGGGCCTGAAGGAGAGCGAGTGTGGGCAGATGGGGGTGACCATGATGGCGGGTACGTTGGGGTGGATCATTGAGGCTCCTGCTGCCGCTGCATACGCTGTGCTGCCTGTAGGTGTGGACACAATCACACCTGGAGGACGGAGCAAGAGAGAGAGGGAGGACATCTACCACATTTACCATATTAATTCACCGCATCTACGAGTCATGACAAAAAAGTGATATCACATGACAGGAGGTAAGAGTGTATGACTGCTCTTACCGTCTCCCTGCACTGAGGTGATGAGCCGTCCATCGAGGTACAAGTCCACATTGGACAGGTAGGAGGACGGGCCTCGGTCCACCACCACCTCATTCAACACCTGAAAACACACACAGACCAAAGGTAAGATTAGAAAGCACTCAGAGGCTGCAGTATCTTCCAATTCGACTCTGAATCTGTATAAAATTGGTGACATATGACCATGATGATTCTGGAGAAAACGTAAATCCTCTTTGGGAATATTTAAGCAATACTTCATATCATTTGAAATGGGGTTGTATGAGGTACTTATTCATAGTCCACCTGCAGTAGATGACAGCCGGCACACCATCAGTTTGGAGAGACAGACAGGAGTTAAAGCAGGAAGCTGCTGTACTGCTGTGGACGGGGGAAAACGTATTTTACCCCCATAAAAGAAAGGCTCATTTAAAAGTATCTGTTTAATTGTACACTATATGTAGAGTCATTTCATCAACTAACCTTGCTGTCAGACAGCCTGTACACTCTTCAAAGCCCCCAGACTCTATTGACAAAAACAGTAATTTTACCTTGAGGTGCTGGTCTACCGCTGCCTCGATCCGTTAGTTTGTTTATGTAACTTTTGTGAGTCTGAACTAACCCTTTAAAACACCAAAGTCACATAATAGCACAAATAAAATAACTAATTGACCGAGGCAGCAGTAGACCAGCAACTCCTGTGTTCTGCAAGGTAAAATTACTGTTTTTGTAAACGGAGTGGTGACTTTGAAGAGAGCACAGGTGGATATTATGGCTTCAGTTCCCCGTCAGAGAGGACTGTCTGACAGCAAGGTAAATTGGTGAAAATATTACTATAGCGTCCACTTTAACTGATTTTTTTAGATGGGCCTTACCTTAAATATTCTAAATATAATGTACACTTAAAGGTACAAATGCAAGAATCTTCTAAAAATAATGATACAAATCATCACGTATGACCCTGTGGAAGAGTGTGATGGTGTCTGTATCTCCAGAGACTCTGCCCTCTGCTTGTATTTTCTCTTTTCTTCTTATTTTGCCGTGTTCGTAACGTTTCTGGGTGTCTACAAACAGCCTTTCGGCCCCACATGGAGGCGTGACCTCCAGCCAATCACAGCGCGGAGGGAGAGTAGCCTGTTCAGATCATCAAATACCACGGCTTTATCGAGTCCCTCAACTTCTGACTTGAATTGAACTGAATTGTAACAAATTATAAATTTAAAGAGATACTGATATTTTTTAGGTGAGCCTTTCTTTGAGGTGGCTAAAATACGTTTTGCTGCTGCCCCCGTCCTGTTTCTCAAAGCTGGGAGCATGCCGACCATCATCTACTATAGGTGATACACTGACTATGGATAAATATCTCATACAACCCTACTTCAAAACACCCAAACTATCCCTTTAAGGGATGTGTGCAATGAATCATTTTACTGTAGTGCCATCTATAGGCCACATGACAGAAATATTTTGAAGTGTTAATGTGCATCCACATACTGTACAGTATATGTGCAACATATACACTCACCAGCCATATAATCAGGTACACCTTGCTAGTAAAAGGTTGGACCCCCCTTTTGCCTTCAGAACTGCCTTAATCCTTCGTGGCATACTTTCAACAAGGTGTTGGAAACACTCCTCAGAGATTTTGGTCCATATTGACATGACAGCATCATGCAGTAGCTGCAGATTTGTTGCACCTCTATGATGCGAATCTTCCGTTTTACCACATCCCAAAGGTGCTCTACTGGATTGAGATCTGATGACTGTGGAGGCCATTGTCATGTTCAAGAAACCAGTTTGAGATGATCTGAGCTTTGTGACATGGTTCATTATCCTGCTGGAAGTAGCCATCAGAAGATGGTACACTGGTCATAAAGGGGATGGACGTGGTCAGCAACATTACTCAGATAGGCTGCAGCATTTAAACAATGCTCAGCTGGTACTAAGGGGTCCAAAGTGCTGAGAAAATATCCCCCACACCCTTACACCACCACCAGCAGCCTGGCCCGTTGATACAAGGTAGGATGGATCCATGCTTTCATGTTGTTTACACCAAACTCTGACCCTGCCATCTGAATGTTGCAGCTGATATTGAGACTCATCAGACCAGGCAACGTTTTTCTAATCTTCTATTGTCCAATTTTGGTGAGCCTGTGTGAACTGCAGTCTCAGTTTCCTGTTGTTCCTGACAGGATGGCACCCGGTGTGGTCTTCTGCTGCTGTAGCCCATCTTCTTCAAGGTTCGACGTGTTGTACGTTCAGAGATGGTATTCTGCATTACTTGGTTGTAACTAGTGGTTATTCAAGTTACTGTTGCCTTTCTATCATCTCCAACCAGTCTGCCCATTCTCCTCTGACCTCTCACACCAACAAGGCATTTTTGTCCACACGACTGCCGCTCACTGGATATTTCCTCTTTTCCGGACCATTCTCTGTAAACCCTAGAGATGGTTATGTGTGAAAATCCCAGTAGATCAGTTTCTGAAATACTCAGACCAGCCCGTCTGGCACCAACAGCCATGCCACATTCAAAGTCACTTAAATCTCCTTTGTTCCCCATTGTAATGCTCAGTCTGAACGTCAACAAGTTGTCTTGACCATGTCTACATGCCTAAATGAACTGAGTTGCGGCCATGAGATTGGCTGATTATCAAAAATGTTCTTAACCAATATTGGATGAATATTAATACATAACTGAAGTTTTGTAAAGATTGTGCACCATGTAGGGTGCTTTATAAATGGCCACATGGTGTCTACATCCACAACAAAAACTCATCAGGTTGTCTTTGGACCATGGCCTATGTCTGCACCAAAATGTAGTAAGTTTTTGAGACATCTAATGAAACAATTAATTATACATGCAAAATAACTGCCGTGCCTTTGCTGCATAAGGTGGAAAAGCTCTATACAATGACGCAGTCTTCAATATGTAATTCCTTTTTTACAGACAGTAAATATGAACTAAATGTATTCTCTGCACTCAATAAAAACAATAAATCAGCCAGCAACAGACGCAGAGTTACAGTGATTACATTCCCACATTACAAGTGGAAATCTACGAACAGTAAAAAAATGCTGCTGTGCAGACAAGCAGCATACAAATCACACTCCACACTTCAGTCAGAAGTGCCCGATGAACTGACGTCAGCCGAGCGCAGAGCAAACATCCTGCTGGATGCAGCAGACGTGATGTAATGTGAGGTCAAACTCAGGCTCAGAGGCCAGAATGTGTGTGTGTGTGTGTGTGTGTGTGTGTGTGTGTGTGTGTGTGTGTGTGTGTGTGTGTGTGTGTGTGTGTGTGTGTGTGTGTGTGTGTGTGTGTGTGTGTGTGTGTGTGTGTGTGCAGCAGGGAGGCATGTTGTTTAGTTACAGAGTGTGTCAGACCGAGAGCGTCAGAGCTCATTAAATATCGATTCGGCGTCGACTGCGCTGTTGACGGCAGGATCTCCATGGCAACTGGCTCAACAGAACTTCATAAACACCCTACTTTTTCTCTCTCATATCTGCGCCCAGCAGCTTTATTATGACTGTCGCCGGGGCAACCCGGCTTGCTCACTGTGAGCTTGTACACATGTACGAATGCACCCAGGACGAAAACGGAAACAAGGAGCAGACAGACAGAGGAAGCCTCCATCATCTTTAGGGGTTTACAGCATCATTTTCAGGGTGAATAAAGAGAACAAAATATGATCACGAGCCCTTTTCAATCAAGAAATATGGAGCCACAGGAACTAAACCCATGAACTAAAAGTCCTCCTTTAAACATCTCTGTTTGTGTTTCCACTGCATATGAAGAACCATCAAGGTTAAGCAAATCAGTCCAATAAGTGATTAACTCCCTGAGGCAAGACTGACTTTACCATCTTTTGGAGGCTGTAACAGTTCAGTTTTAGAGCATGAGTGAAGATACAGATATCATATGAAACTAGAAAACCGATAAGCAAAACTGTCATCGCCATTTTCAAGGGTTCCCTTGACCTCTGATCTCTGATATGTGTACCCACAAGTCCCCCCTTTACAGACATGCCCACTTAATGATAATCACATGCAGTTTTTTCAATGCATGCGTTATTTTCATCTACAGTAAAATCCTTTGTGGGATTATTTCTGCATACTAAGGGGTGCTAACCAGTTTGAACTACATAAAAATGGGTATCACTGTAAAGCTGAGACTCTTGTGGTTAGTCCCCACGAGGCGGCAGTAGCTCAGTCCGTAAGGACTTGGGTTAGGATGTGGAGAACCCGGGTTCAAATCCCCCATGGACCAAGACCAACTGGTTGCTGGAGAGGTGCCAGTTTACCTCTTGGACCCCCAGGTTCCCCCGAGCAAGGCCCCAAACCCCCAACTGCTCTGGGCGCTTGTCAGGAGCAGCCCCATCACTCTGACATCTCTCCATTGACATGTATATGTACTGTGTGAACTGTACTGTGTGAACAACAGAGTGAAAACGAATTTCCCCACTGTGGGCTAAAAAAATCTTTCTTTCTTTCTTTCATACATTGTTATAAACGTGATGTCACTGTACAAAATGAGCTGTGGTGACCTCTAGGATAATCACAGCCACATAAAACTTTACAGCCACAAACTAGAGACCTAGAGCATTCAGAAGATGGATGGCTTTCCAGAAGTACTCGCCATCCAGTCGCTGAAAAATGCAGAAAGTCTTGGCGTCTTGGCCGTCATATACTTCTATCATAATGTTTTCATCCCTTATAAACTTTCACAATTTTATTTTTAATTAATTAATTAATTAATTAATTAATTCATGTTTATTTCTGATTTATGACTACAAATATTCAACACACTCACCCCTGTACCCCCCTATAAAGATAAAGCAGGACTAATGTGGGTCTCAGTGGGTTAAAAAAGGACAGCCTAAGAGACAGTTTTTACATATAAGGAAATAACAATAAAGGGTGATCTTGTTTGTATTTACGCTTGTGTGACTCTAACGTTTGAGTGGATCTAATGAATGAATGTCAGAGACATGTAAATTAATGTTTCTCTCTCACTCACTGGCTTCACTCATAGCTAGTTCACGCACACACTCTTCATCTTACTTTCTTTTCAGACAAGTCGCGAAGCTGACACTTTGTTCAATAGGTCAATAAACTTTAGCAGAAATGCCTGCCTACTAATCTTTCTTATCGTGCGACTAAAGCTGCCGACAGAGTTCAAATCAGATTCCAGACTCCACCCCAACAGTGTCTGGGTCATCAGAAAGTTTTGCTTCAGAGCAGCGACCTGTCTGGCACCTGGAACGGTAAGTCATTTTAGTACTCTGGATAAATCCTGGGCCCCTGGAAAAGTTCTTGTAGTGAAAAGGGGGCTGCCACCAGCACCTTTACCCTGCTCTGTGCATTTTTTAGCTCAAGAAGCACTTGGTTTCCTCTCAGCTATTACACCTGTGCCTCTGTCCTCACCTGTAGCTGCAGGGTGACCTTGCCAGCATCGCTGTTGGTGTGTCCATGAGGAGGGAGTCCGTTGTGTTCCTCCTCCTCCTGCTGCTGCTGCTGCTGCTGCTGCTGCTGCTGCTGCTGAAGCTCTCGGCTGTGCAGCTGCTGGCCTGTTCTCTGAAGCATCTCCTTCACCACCTTCACCTTAAGACGACTGCGCAGTGTGATGGCTGCATTGCCTGAAAATCCACATACAGACATACATGCAAACATAAGCACACTTGTGCTATTCACACACACATTATCTACCTATTGATATGTGTCAAGAATGAGTGATTACGTTCACATATAAGAGAGCAGTATTTTATATAAAGCTCCTCTCTACCTTCAAACACTTTGGCCACTTCAGTCTTGTATGACTCAAATTTGAAGGGCGTTAAGAAACCCAGAGAGCCAAGGTGAAACGCCATAACTGGAGGGACGCTGCCCTACGGAAATGAAAAACAGTCCAGACATAAAAATCAGCCTGACTTTCACCCCTGTCAGAATCATGACCCAAAAACTCATCCGTCTACTAAACTACATGTAAAACACAACACAGAGACAATCTGTACACATTTGATACTGAAAGATTTTATATTTTGTACTTTTTTCAAAATCTGTTATGGTGCTTCTTTAAGAAATTTATCATGAAAGAGCATATTATGAGCAATTTTAAAGTAAACTAAATATTCATAAGATGCCTCTTAGCACGTGTATACCTATATCTTAATTTTACAATCAGACAAAACTGAATTTCAGCATTTTTTTTATTTTTCAGCATTTATTTATTTATTTTTTGCAGTGATCACAAAAGGATTACAACAAGTTATTTAAACATATAAAATAGGTAAGGTCTTTGTAAAGTAAAATAAAATTATACCATGTTAAAAAAAAACAATTTTAATCACAAATTTGAAAATATCGGTCCAAAAGTTAGAGAGGACAAGATTTTTCTGCTCTTTTGCTTTAAAAGAATACATACTGAGATATAATGTGGTTTACCTTTGAAAGTATTTGTATGTAGTATACATGGCTTCACCCTACCTGAAGTTGCTGCTGCACAATTTAAAGAAAAACTCTATTGCAATTATTTTGACTGATATTGCGATATTAGAGGGAATGATAATTTTACATAATAATTCTCATTTTCATTGAAAAACTTATCAAAATGATTATGGTATGCTGTTTGCAGGGATCTGTACCAAACACGACGTTTTCTTGAGTCTGTTGAATATGATGTATAGGTCAAGAAATCTCTACACCACCACAGTATTTACGTCAACACTGTATTCTGACACACGTTTCACCTTTAACAAATATTGCTATTGCCTCCTCATCCTGCGATTTGAAAAATTCAGTTGTTGCAATTTTGATATAACTTTGATTAATCGTGCAGCCTTACCTGAGGTGATCAACCAATCAAAGTGTGATTACCTGGAAAAGAGAGGAGGCGTAGAGCAGAGTCCCATCTCCACCCAGACAGATGATCAGGTCTATGCAGTCAGAGATATCATCATAACCTGCAGGCACATAACAAAATCACTGCTATACTCAATGCATCATTTCCTCTTTAACAGTATTGCACTACTCACAAAATAAAGATATATTTTCTTTTAAGGATGTGAGAAAAAGTGACACTTCTCCTGTTTCAGAAGTCAGACAACCACCTAAAGAACGTGGCCAGTAATACATAATACATTCAAATCTAACAGACCAACAGCAACAATATAAGACAGTAGAGGACTGTAGCAGAATATTTTCTATGTAATAATGTGATCTAAACTTTTGGCTGCAGAAGTAGTTAAAGTGCATTTATGTTGAATAATGTACTCAAGTCAAGAAAGCCAGTCTGGTAGACTTTGTGTAGTTATACTCCAACACTTTTGACAACACTACGTACATCTTCCATTCAGCTTTTGTTACTGTTTATTTAGCAAATTAAGATTCTACTCGTAAAAGTATAAGCTCATTAAGTACTGTGTACTGCTGCATAACAGTAAAACCACCATTAAACACCACAACATTAAAATACCGTTTACATAAAGTTGTTAGAATGAGTACTTTAATTTTAACATTTACAGCCAAAACTTCCTTCACTTTAACTTAACTGTGTACACAGGACTTTTATTCTTAAGGGCATATTTAAGATCTCTTTTTATTTCTGAGAAGGGTATTATTACTTGTAGAGCTACAACTATTAACTGATTAATTGATTAGCTGTCAACTATGGAATTAACCGCAACTATTTTTGATGATCGATTAATTGGGTTGAGTCTTTTTTTTTTTTTTTTTTTTTTTTTAAGTCAAATTTAAATGTGAATATTTTCCGGTTTCTTTGGACACGTTTCACCGTTTTCTGACATTTTATAGACCAAACAACTAATCGATTAATAAAGAAAATAATCCAAAATAATCATTAGTTGCAAACTTAGTTCAGCAGTCTGACTATGCGGCAACTTCAAAAAGCCAAATATTCAGATTAGTTTAACAGAATTTCCTAATTTATTTATTTTCATTTTATTACAACAAGTTATTTAAAAAATATAAAATAGATAAAAGCGAGGGGGAAACCTTTGTAAAATAAAATAAATTATTTTACACAAATTAATCGACAATGAAAATAAAAAATTGCGGTCTTAAATACTTGTTAAAAATGCCAAATGTACATGTATGTCCTTATTTCAGCATTAATGATTGTGTCTTTATTGTGGAGTCTCACCCTCTCTGAAGGTGCAGAGCTGATTGCGGATGGAGCTGAACGTCTCGTCCTTTGACAGCGTAGCATCATCTGCCACCCTGCGCTCCACGTACACCATCATGTGCTTCTCCTGATACACAAAGACATGCTTTAGTGACAGCAGCTAAAAACACACACAGACAGCTCTCAAACACACTCTCTCTGTAATAAAGTTGACCATACGCCAAACATGTGTGGACGAAAGTGAGGTTGTTTGTATGGAATGTAAATACACAGGTTCGTTGGCCGTCTTGTTACACAAAGTACATCTTGTTTTGGAAACATGTGGCCGAAAGGCGTTGTAACGGCATGAGACCAGACTGTAACATGTCTGGTTCATTTCCTGGATTGATCTTTTGGTTAAACTTGCTGCTCTTTAGTGTCACACATGTTTCAGTGTACATGGGTTTAGTGAACTAGCAGCGAAGGACAAATCTAATCTAATATCCCCGCTAATTAACTAAACACAACATTGCAACCGGGTTTTACTCTCAAATTGATTGAGAGGTATTTTAATACACACAGTAGGCTAACATTGGAAAACAACATTTTTTTAATTAGCATTGAGAAACACACAACATGAAGATTTCTCCATCTGTAAAGTCTTTTGCCAGGATTTGTCTGTTGCAGAAAAAACAGACCAGCAGGTGGAGCAGCTGTAGGTGGAGGTGGTGATGGTGATGACATGGCTGATATCTCACTGGAGTTTAATGTAGTAAAACAATATGCCCATAGTGAAGTTACCATTATCTGAATGTAAAGTTCGAATTCAAGTTCATCTAAACACAAATCCAGAAATTTTTTAGCGTTCATCAAGCAAAATCTAAGAGTTTTCATTACGTGGCTTTGTTGAATACTCGATTCTGATTGGTCCACCATGGCGTTATACAGTCTGTTATTTCTTTATAGCAGACCGTTGCTATGTATAACGGACCGTTGCTATGGGCACAGTTCTGATGTCGGACTCTGGTGGACCATTTTTGAGGGAAATTATTGATTTCTTAAGTAAGCAGCTGTGTAATAAGAGGGATAATGTACAGCTAGCATTGTTGTGAAATATGGTGCATTCAAATGAAACTCGTGAGTGTATGTTTACAACAAAAACATTAGGCCATTGGGAATGTCGACATTTTCCTCAGAAAAAAAATTACAATATATATTAACTCATTATGTGCTGAAAATTTAACTTCCACGGCCTCCATCATTTCTGATGCCAACAAACCATTAACAACTTGTGAACTCTGTGAAGCTTTCAGAAACTTTCCACTTACAAAGTCGTGAATATGGACTTTTCTCATGACCACGGCGAACACGACCCCATTTGGAGACCCGCTCGCTGTACATTAGCCCTCTATTAAGACCCTTTTAAAACCACCAAGAATGTATTTTAATACCTCTTTCATGGTCATACTAGGCAGAGTATGACGGCAAACCCTTACCCTTAAAACATGGCCTAGAATAATTTATTCTTATCACATTTTTGTCAATACTTCCCAGCAGTATAAAACAAACATTCCTAATGATAAAGTTAATTCATTGATTGATTTAGACCTGGCTAAACACCAGAAAATGGATGGATTGATCATGCAATTAAGAATGCTTAAAAATGTTTAAAAATGCTTTTTCTAAAATTGACATTCCCCATTAAGAGACAGCGAGCTTCCTATAACTACTGTCGCTGACAGTGGTTGCTAGTAGAGTTGATTAAACAGTAAAACAATCCACTGTCGAAACAAAACTTTTATCAGTCACGTCTCCTGACAGCCCACAATCAGATACAAAAACATTTTATTACTAACATTACTGTCCACAGAAAGCAAGAAAAATATTTAAGACTTTTGTAAAACAATTCTTTAACTCTATCTAAGACGTTTTTGCAGGAAACTGAATTCATTCCTTCTTTTCAAGACCTGCAGACACCCTTCAACTAGATCTGCAAAGATTAATGCATAGTCGAATGCCACTGGTATATTATTAAAATAATCGTCAACTATTTTGATAATCGATTAAATGGTTTGAATCTTTTTTTTTTAATGAAAAAAAGTCTGATTCCAGTTTCGTAAATGTGAACATTTTCTGGTTTGTTTACTCCTCTATGACAGTAAACTGAACATCTTTGAGTTGTGGACATAACAACACATTTGAGGACGTCATCTTGGGCTTTGAGAAACACTCATTTTTCACCATTTTCTGACATTTTATAGACCAAACAACTATTATATAATTGATTAATGGAGAAAATAATCAAAAGATTAATCAACAATTAAATTACACATTAGTTGCAGCCCCACATTCGACCACAACTCCCCACTCTCTGCATGCTTATAATCAGATTGAAGACAATGTATATTATTTTTGTTTTATTTATTTTTTCATTTCTTTTGCTTTTCATTTTTGGTTAACTATGTTGCTCTTTATGATAAAGTTTAGCTTATTTCTTTAGTTAATTAATTAATTAATCATCACCATAATAATCACCTTGATAATAATGGCTTCTGTAATTCCATTTGTGCTGTTTTATGTCTGATCTTTTGTTCGATGACATAAACACACCTCTAATTTTTATGATCGAATAATTACAGATTGGAAATGTCATTAATGTGTGATACAAACCAAAACAAAGTGTCTCAAGAAATCTGAATGAATCAATCTTGTTGTTTCAGATACCAAAGTCCACTTCCTCAATCACACATTAACATTATAAAGCATTCATTTTGTAAAACATGTGACAACAAACATACAGAATATAATAGTAAAGCCATCCAGTACCTCCACTAGAAACCTGCAGAGCTCTTTGAAAGGCTCGACGAGACTCTCATCTCTGATTTTCCTGATGACGAGCACGTTGACGGGAGGTTTATTCCAGGTGAGCCGCTGGCTGGCTGGGTCCTGGATGTGCCTGGGACACGACAACACACACACATACACACGAGTGAATAAACCAACACACAAGCTCATATTCGTATTTTGCACACACCATAAGTACCCCTCAATATGTTAGACACATAGAAATAGACCAAAGAACTAGTCACAGAGCCACTTTGTTTTGCGACTTTTGATTTTAAATAGAGTCAAATGCCACCATGGAACCAGGATTTACCTCATCTTCTGAGTAAAGTAAAAGATAAATCTACAACCACCACAGTCATTCATTAACCGTTATGATACCTTAATGTTACATCTGTCGGAGCGAGGTCCAAACTCCAAACATCAGAATATAAAAAACATTTTTTATCCTCTTTACCGTTTTTCTCTCTCCTCCTTTGTGTGACGGATCACAGGCATTGTCCAGACTATTTTGTCTGTCTGTTCTCAGATCAAGTCAACCAAGGAAACACTCAGGTGACAACAAACCCCTGTGGTCTGCTCTGTTAGCCATCCCATTTCATGTAACATCCAATCACAGCATTCTCATTTTATCTTATCTCTAAATGGTTACACAAGCTTTTCTGTGTAAATAGTATTTGTACACAGAAAGTTCGACCCTCATGCTTACATGACTGAAGTTGGGTTGGGAAGAATACAGGCTTTGGGTCCGAAGTGAGTGGCTGGATATGGTCCATGTAGAAAGTGGGCTCTCCTGTGAGGAGGGAACAAGAGGAAGACAGGTCACTATCACCTCATGTCCCGGGCAACAGAGTAGTGCCAGTGGCACGGCGGACCAGCTGGCAACCTGCAGTGCAAACCTCTTAGGAGAGCTTTCCGCTGTGACGCTCGCCGAGCCAGAGGGCTCCAAGTGTTCGTGTTGGCCTGGCAACCTCCGCCGCTCGATGTCCCAGAGCAGCTGTTCATGACCACCCCCCCGTCGCTGCAACCTCGTACCCTTCCGCCGTCTCCTTGGTGACTTGGACGGGTGCTCCCGGTGCTTGGAGGGCCTGGCTGACTCTGACAGCTGACCGGGGGGCGCTGAGGGTCGTGCCATGCCTCTGTCTGGCCCCGCCAGGGGCCCCGATGGTGGACCGGTCTCTGGGTTGTCCATTCTGCAGGGACACAACACAGAAACATCTGTTAAAGATATTTTGACAATGTAAAGAGAAAAAAAACAATATATGAGATGATTCTATAAATAACTGGAGAGACTTATCTAATATTAAAAAAATTAGTGGATAACTTGAGTAGTCAGTTGCCAACTAGTGCAAACTATCATATGTGTATATTATGATAATCGATTAATCGTTTTGAGTCACTTATGAAACATTCTCTGGTTCTAGCTTCTCAAATATGAGGACTTGAGGTTTTTCTATAGTTTGTGGATTTGTAACTTGATTGTTTTTGGACTTTAAACTGCTGGTCTAACAAAATAAAACAATCAGCATCCCTATACTAATAAAGACCAATAATTTAAGTACTTTGAGTGTTATTCATAAAGTAAGATTGTGTCACAGTGGTGTAAATACTCAGTATGAGCTGATGATGAGTACTGAAGGGATTAACTGATAAATGGTAGGTATATCAAATAAATATGGCCTTCTTTCAGTTCGCATAAACAGATAAGAACAACTTTTGTCTGTTTTCATCTAAAGCTAAATGGATGCTAGATTGAGTGTTTGTCTCATTTGAGTTCAATAACCAAGAGAAATAATCGAGTTATTAACCACTACATTTGTTAGTTTTATTCCTACAGCAGACTTCAAACCAGCGACATTAACTAACCTAATTAACGTTGTGTCACGCAATGGTCTAACAGCTAAATCTTTCTTTTTAGCATAAAATTCACAACAAAATTAAGGTGTAAAATCATAGTTTTCAATGTACTTATTGACAATTTGACCTTGGAACAAGCTTAACTGAGATAATCTTTTTTTTTTTTAACACAAGACCCTTAAGCAGCTAATGTTAAAAGACACAAAACAACCGACTAACCTTCATAAGTGAGCTAGCTTAGTTTATCTAACGGCTCTGAGTGACAGCATTAAATAACGGGTGATTTGTTGACAACGGATGTTAGCATTTAGCTAAACTTGCTAACCGGTCTGAATCTCTGAAGGAAACGACGCCTTACTGTGTCAGAAAGAAGCAAACATGCTCATATCTCTCTGTTTCACAAAGGTCCGAGAGTGTTTACAGGTTACAAAACTTGTATTTAACGACAGACAGTGCCGTCAAACTCTATACGCTGATAAAACAGGTGGATGACCGAGGGGGAAGTGATGTTTCAACACCGGTTCAGGGGCATCACTGCTGCGCGCAGCTCTCTGCGCAGGATGGCGCAGGGCCGCTGCTCAGTTAAAGGAACAGCATCGCCATGTTTGGTGTGTCACTTCCGGTCACAGACACGCACAGTGAAACCAGAAGTGAAAGAACTGGTTAAATTTACTAGTTTATTTTTAATAGTTTTAAATTATAATCAGTGTTTAAGTATAATCAATTAATACATTTATCGATTAATAAGGCAGCTACATATATTTTTCAAATTGTTTTTTAGTTTTGAGCATTATCACTAATAACTAATACACACAGATGGGGCAGATACAAGATTAACAATATAACACAGAGATTAAACAATAATTTATATACAGTATTTGTGTGTGTGTGTGTGTGTGTGTGTGTGTGTGTGTGTGTGTGTGTGTTATGAATACAAAATATTTTTGACAAATAAAATATGATTTTATGATATTACGGATTAAGCTACACAGTAATCACAGTAGTAGCAGTATATAAAGTAATTAAAATCAGCCCCATCTGTACCAGCTACAACATTAAAGTGGTACGTGCATTGTGTTCGTGCGTTCGTGGCAGTATTTCATAGTTTTTAATTATAAACACTGTTTAGGTCTAATCAATTAACACATTTAGATTAATAAGGCTACTAAGTATTTTTTCAAACTCTGTGTGGTTTTCAAACATATGATACATGTACAAGATGATACAACACAGAGATTAGCATGGCAACAGATGAAGCTTTGAAGGATTTAGGTCAGCCCTCAAAATACAACTTCTGTACTTAAGTAAAAATTTAAGGTACATAAATTTTCTTGCTTTATACTTCTACATTATTATTTTTGACCCAAAGTGTTCCATATTACAAAATAAATAAGGCTTTATACAATTTACATTATGAAAACATTTCAAAACTCAGCTCTATTATGAAAATGTGTTTTCAGTACCTGTAATATGATTGCCTATTGCTCTGCTTTTGGTGGGAATGAATAATACTGTGACTTACATTAACTGGCTCTGGATAGTTTGTCTTAATGCACTGGATCAACTGGTTTTCACCTTAAGCATCCATCTAGGTCTCATTTAGACAGGAAGTACACATATATAATGTTTGAACTGAACCCTGATGGACGTTGAGACAGTTGCAATTCATTTGTATACCACAAACCACACCTTGTTTGACCTTTGGCCCACATCACAGTTAACGCCTACTTTTTGGTGCTGTTGGGAAATCCCTCTAGCTTCCCAACTGTACTGCATAAAACAAGTCTTTACTTCATCTGTACTTTGTGCATTGATTGGTTGTTGGAAAACCACTCCCAAAAATGCTTGTGAATTTCCTTGTCAGACCTGACAGGAGTTACCCGACTGCCTTCCCTTTCTTTCAACCACGCCTTCTGAACAAAACCATTTTAAGAGTACAGCTGCATTGGTGTTGGATATTTGAAACCCTCAATAAAGGGAGCAGAGACAGACATACAGTGCTGCATCTAACATCACATCATCACACAGGTAATAAATCCAAAGGTAACAGTGTCTTTGTATGTGTTTATATTTAATGCATGACTGTTGTGTTGCAAAAGTCTCCTGTCAAACTGAGAGAAATCTATTAGTGTAAAGTTGATAAATTAATCTTCTGTTGCTTCTTGGTGGCACAGAAACATATTCTTACTTTTTAAAAAGTGCAATTATCCTTGATACATTTGCATTTTTTGCTCAGTTCTCTTGCCGTGTCAATATTTGATCAGTGTCCTATTAAACCCGCTCTACAGCTCTACCTGCTTGCTGTTGACCAAAGAGGTGTAGTGCAATACAGCTGTAGTATTGGTGCAGAAGACATTAATCCTCAAACATTCAGCAGAATGAGAAATGGTAGTTCAGACCACAGTCAGCTCCACATGCTCAAAAAGAACATATTTATTCTGTCAAAACACTCCCTAACTATCAAAAAAGTCCACCAATGCAGAATCAGTGTTCAGTCCTTGAGCAAAAGGCGGCACAATGTGAAATAAAATGTGATGCTTCAGTCAAAGGTGCAATCGTCTCCACCAACACTTTGTCAGCTTCTGCACATGGAACAAAACTGTATTTTTGTATCTGAAAAACTCTTCTTTTTTTCTCAGTGTGTGGGCAATGTTTCCACGACATAAATATAAAATGTGCAAGAAAAATAAGCAAAGAACTCATCCTTCACCTTGGAAACAGCAAAATGATTAACTGGTGAAGAATGAACTTTCAGTCACAGCTTTTAAGCCACAAAAGGACCTTAAAGTGTTCAGAAAAAAAGATGATTTAAACAACTACAATCCAACAACTGGGAAAACTCCATCTATGGAGAAAGATCGTGTAATAGAATCAAAAGCTGTGTCGATTAATCTGCTGGTCGATAAACATGACAGACAGTAGTGAAAAATGTACATCCCAGTTCATCAGAGTTCAGTGGTGATGTCTTTAAATGTCTTGTTTTTCCAGTGCAACACCCAAAGATGTTTAATTTAATGTGATATAAAACAGAGAAAAGCAGGAAATCTCCATATTTGAGAGGTTGAAAACTGAATTTTCTGCCATTTTTTCATGAAAAATGACTTAAACGATTAATCGTTTATCAAAATATTGGCAACAGTCTTACCGTCGATCTCAATGCCATTTGAGAAAGAGCGCTGATTGTTTTCGCGATGCTAACTCTTCCAGACCCTCTTTACTATGACACAGTGCTGATTTCTTAAAGCTCCTGGCAGCAGTTTGGCAGATTAGTTTCATCCAGTTTACTTTCTCATCAGTCTGTTTTGTTTTGTTAATGGATTTTACCAATTATTTTACTGATTTATTTATTTTCTATGTTCTTTATTTATAGTAATCATTTATATTCGTTATTCATCTATATTTATAAAAACCTCCAGTTTCACTTGACAGTCGGAGATTTTTTTTCTGACTAATCGATTAGTCGACTAACTGTTGCAGCTCTATTTATATTTTCTGCCAAAGTTAGAACAGTTTGGTTATTTCAGTGGAGAGATTTGTTTTTTAGTTTGAGCTCTCAAGGCGGTAAAGGAGGACGAGTTGGCGCAATGACATTTAGTAGTCTTGTTTAACCATGTGTTAGCACCCACCTTTTTGTGTAAAAGCTTCAAAATTCACGTGTGGGATATTTACTGTCGTATTTTATGTCTTAAAACATGAAAATCTCTTAAGCTTGTGTTAAGCACAGACCTTATTTCAGGCAGCTAACTAAAAACCCATTTCAAAAAAACATTGACTTCCAGACGAGGGAACTGGAGATGTTAAAATGTTAACTCATTTCCAGGTTTTAGGACTCATTTCCGAAGTGGGCAGCGATAATTTTGAAAAAAAAAGGTGATGTAGTGTATCTCTGTGCACCAATCAGAGTTTAGCAAAACTTGAAGCAAAATCTGATGACAGATGGTGGATTGTTTGCTAATGTTGCCAGAGTGTTTGATCTGAACTGTAAGCAGAGGAAAAACCCACAGTACAGTAACCTGTTCAGTACCAAACATCAGACAGGCACAGAGCTGGTGAACATAGTGGAGCATTTAGCAGCTAAACAGCCAGATATTTCCCTCTGGAGTTGGAGGAGACCAAAACGGAGCAAAAAGGCATATATACAGGACTAAGATACATTAATCACATGGACACATGAATGATAAAATGCTGTTTCCCCCACTGCAGCAGCAGAGTCTCCATGTTTATCGCCATTCCCTCCATCCTGCTCGGTCTAGTAGGAAAATGTCTGCTCAACTGGGGCCTGGTGTTCCTCCAGAGGAACCACATCTGCAATAGTTTCCTGGGAGTGTTCAGTGTTTCCCTCGCCGTCATCGACACAATCCTGACCCTCGTTGTCGCCATCCTTCACATCAACGCGGGTGGGTACCTCCTCCTCCTGGACCTGAAGCTGACCACGTACCATGTATGTTTGCTGGTTCAAATCCTCGGACAAGTCTACGGTGCTCTGCAGTGGCCTGTTGTAGTCGTGGCCAGTTTGGACCATTTCTTCACTGTCACTCAGAGGCTGCAACCCACCACCGCCAGGGCCAGGTGGATCATTTGCTTATTTGTGACGGGCCTTCTGTGGTACCTCACTGCTCTCTACGTCTTCCTGCTTTCTGGCTTCATTCCTGTTATGGAGGATGTGACTCACAACCAGATACAACAGTGCTGGGTCTTTCACTCCTATCACATCCTGCAGTTTACCATGTTTTTCCTGCTGATTCTGGGCTGTGCAGCGTTGTATGCTGGGTGTAGCACGCAGTTATTAAAAAATCCTCTGAAAGACCTAATTACAGACCAAAGAAGAGCTCGCTCCAGGAAAAGTGTTGTTCACCAAGTCCTGCATGTATTTCTGAACACATGGGGCCTATTCCTGGTTTTCCTGGCTGTGCTCCTCCTGCTTCCTGTGGGAATACCTGCATACCTGGGTCTGAACGTCGCCTGGCTCTGTTTCCTCAACAGCCTTCTGATAGCAGTCGTTTTATGTGCAGTCTGTCCAGTCTCACAGCCAGCGCAGGGCCTGGCAGCGCTTCCCGACAGCTTCTGTGAGTGGAGATTTAAATTTAGCACAGAGGAGAGGACATGACCGCACAAAGCAAATACAAAAGGGATTTGTGTTAGAAGAATTAGCTGCTCAGACCTCAGTGTCTTATAGGAAGAATTTTAATTTCTAAAGAAAAGTTGGGTAGCCAAGGTAGTGGCACAGCTTTACAAACAGCAATGTGGATCCGTCGGTCGGCACAGAACAAAATATCTGTTTGATGGATTGCCTTGAAGTTTGGCTCAGACATTCATGGTCCTAAGACCAGGAAAATGAATTCTCATGATCCCCGAACATTTATTTACTGCCACCATGAGGCTGACGTGTGGTTTTGAACCATTAAATGGATGAATTAAAGGATGAAATGCAATAAGTTCGTTGTCAATCTCTCTTGAAACTGAGGTGTTGAGTTCAGCAGGACCATTTTGTGTCAGATGTACTAAATGCATTTAGGCTGACAGTTAGCTAAATGTTGAGTGTGAAGCTTGCTAGAAGTTAAATGATTACTCTATTTGGTATTTCCTCAGCTGGTGGTACAAGAAGTTTCTGAAAACATCTGAGGAGAGAAATAGTCATTTCAGTAACAGAATATTATTTATATTTGATCAGCACTGCCAGGTTTGACTGTTTGATCAGAGTTCATGAGTGATTGACAGCTGCTCAGAGACGGCAGGCTCCAGCTCAGCTCTGATTGGTTGTTTTCCTGATGCCATGAGGAGCACCGGAGGACACCAAGAAGATTTTTTACTTCTCATCATGCATATATATATATATATATATATATATATATATATATATATATATATATATATATATATATATATATATTACATCCTGTTTACATTCTGCTACTTTAACTTGCACCATGTTATGTCTTTGAACTAATTTTGCTTTTACTTGTGTGATTTTCCTTTTTTATTTACACATTTTTAATGCTCATTTTTGAAGGGTACCCCGAGACCAAAGATTTTCATTGCCAACGGCTGATTACTGTAAATGTTGTGTATATGATGAATAAACAAAGTTGAAACTTGAAAGTTTGCTCTTGGATATCATACAGAGCACCTTTAAGTCAATGAGGAAGATATCAGGACAAAAATCATCATCACCAGCAGATAAGAAGGCAAAAGACAACACTGGTTTGACACTACAGAACTTTACTTGAATTTGATCCAAGTTCATTGTCTATACAGGGTATATTTACAAGATCTGAAATCAGGGAAGGGAAAAAAACAGAAAAACAAACACTAGATACAACTGAGGTATTAGCTAAAAGCATTTACAGGTATGTAATTTACTAGTAAATATCAATGATGATAAACAGTTAGAGATGCAGTGTCTTCTGCTTAAAAAACATATTTTTATATCACAACATGAGGTAGGAGAACAGTGTCTCGATTCATGCAAGAACAAAAGTCTCATCACACTGTAGTATTGGCAACGTAGTATGCAATGGTCAAACACAGACACTGTGTTTCATGTTTCAGAACAGCATTGAGGGGAGAAAAGGGGTCTTTTTAGCAAAGCCATGAATCTGTTTTTTTTTTTTTTTTTTAATCTAAAGCAGGATGTGTATAAATTAAAACATGGTGTACCTATTCTTAGTAAGCAGTGATCTGTGTGATCAATCACCAATGCAGCCACACTGCCTACTTCTCCCACACTGGCATAGATTCATTACTGGCTGAAAATTACACACCCAACTACAAAAGCAGACCACCTGCAACAGTTCAAAGGTCACCTTGAATTTGTTTACTAGTTTTCTCCACATAGCTGGGAGCCAATGAGTATGTAAATCCTGTATTCAAATATGTCCACATGGTAAAGCTCTGCTCGCTTTTTCACCGTGTTTTCTTGTCTGTTGGGCAAACATCACACCTGTAAAAATCCTGTACAAAGCATATCCAAGTTCTCATAGCACTGCAAAATGCAAAAAGGCCCAGCAAACCGTGTTAAAGGGGATTTTTCTCCCCTTTCATTTACATTTAGTCCTTTTTTTAATTATGGTGTACGATTAAAGAAGCTAAACAACGCCCCCTTGTGTATAAAATGCAAATTACACAAAATTAGAGACAACAGATTAGTTATCTGCTAATGTGTTGAATTGAAAGGATTTTTTTTTGTCCTAAAGAGGTAATTGAGTCAATAAAAACTAATACTGATTATCTTTTGAGCGACATCCAGACGAGGATACATGATCAGAATCAGAGAACATAACTACACATCCAGAGCTACATGAGCAAGTTTTTCTCTTTCCCTTTTCAAAGCTGCTGTGCTTCAGTCAGACGTGGGAGGCCAACACACACACATGCACACACACGCACGCACACACGCACGCACGCACGCACGCACACAATCAAATTAGGCTACATGTTATGTTTTTCATAATCTGACTTTATAATTAGCCGACCTCTAAAACCAATAATGATATAAAACTTGCACATGTTCAATGTTCATGCATATGAGCCATCTCAATAGTTTGTGCGTAACGTGAGGGGGAAACATCATCTTTCCTTTTTTTTTTTGTTTTTTTGTTGTTGTTTTTTTTTTTACAATGAACAGATTGATAGATTGGCCCGATGACACAAAACATAAGGGGCAGTAAAACATGCAAAACAAAATTAATAATTTTTTGTTTTGTTTTTTTTTTCCCCAAAATGCATTTTCTTAAACAAGTGTTTCGTTTTTAATTTATCTCAGGGGGGAGGGGGTTTAACAAGAGGAAAGAGCTCATTACATTACACGTTAAACAGTCCGTCAAGATGAAATCCACAAAAAAAAAACGAATGCAACATTTCATAAAAGGCGGGGAAGTGTGTAACAAAGTATTATTTTCCTATTTTGCCTTTGTCCTGCATCATGTCTCAGTAAACCATGCGTTTCACTCCCCCCACATCCACTCGACAAAAGTCAAGTAACTTTTTTTTAAAAAACAAAGCATCTGAAGCCTTAGTTCTGGTCCAATTTATATAACCTTTTGAAGATTTTTCATAGAAGAACAGTTAATATATTAATGACTACTGTATTTACAAAGTGAATATAAATCTTTAGTTAATACGTTAAATATTTTCTTTCATAATTTCAATAAATGGAACAGTAGAGTGTACATTTGCGCCGTGGGTTTGATTTTACTGGCTTTCACCTGCACCTGCTTTTATGACAATCAACAAACCACAACTGTACTCTGCCTGGTCTTTAAGGTCTGTTATTGTAAAGGGAAGCTGTGTAAGAAAATCTGCATTGAACAGGATGGAGCACAGTGGAATGTCTATCAATTTGCATTTATAGCAGATGCATTAAAAAAAGCTCAGAGTTTAGCTGATCCCCTTCTCTTTTTAAACAATTATTTACACACACACACACACACACACACGCGCACACTCTCGCTTGCGGGGATCTTCTTAGTGGCAATAAAAAGCGCTTTTGCCTGGCAACTGACAATAAAAGTCCTCTCTTCATCTGGCTGGACGTCTGCTCGCTCTCCTGGGCATCTACAAAACACTGCACACCCCCAGCTGATCCGGCGCTGGAGATGGATGGACGGGTAAGTGTGAATGAGTGACGGTCGTTTTGTGGGAGAGGGTGAGGAGGAGGTGGTGGTGGTGGGGGGGGGGGGGGGGTCCTGTACAGCCTCACCCGAGGGTGAGCAGAGGCCCACGGACAACAACAGCTGCCCTCATTCTGACGGCACAAAACAAAAAGGGCTCCCTCTGTACCCCTGGCGTCTGGGCCACCCAGCCTGCTGCAGGGGGAGAGTGCACCAGTCCCCCGAGCGCTCCCCTCAATCCTCGCCTCCCTACTCTTCCTCTTCCTGCCCGGTGCTGTTTGTTCAGCCAGGCAGAATAACGTGAAGCAGGGGCCGGACCCGAGGCCCAAACCACCCCGGCATAACTGCTTTCACCTGCGACCCACATTCTTAGATGACGCTCTGACAAACAGGGTGGTGGATAAAAACATCTGCTAACAATGAAGATACAAAAAGAGAAGCCCTGAAAACAAAACAGGGACAGACTGGAGCTTTGATCATCTGCTGGGAACGCTGGGGCCATTGTTCTGCCTGAATGGCATCGACACACTGGAGTGTGTGCAGGCATGTAAGGATGCTGCACAGTGCAGCTACCGCACATGAGACTTCCCTCTTTCTTAGAAAAGCTACACTGGCTCAACCAGCCCCCTTGTCCAGACACATTCCTTTCCCAGGGGATTCTGGGGGAGGAGAGCGTGTTAAGTGCACAACACTGCTCGTGAGCTTCTTCATGCCAAGCCTGAAAAGAGCAGTGTTTCCTGTCTGGCCTAAAGTGGGTGAAAACCACAGTGTTAAGTTAAGGAGTTTCCCAGCAGAGGGCAACAGGGCAAGGTGTGTGTGTGTGTGCATATGTGGGAGGGGGGGGGTCAACCGACAGACTGTTTGGTCTACGATGGGAGAGTCCAGGTGCTGCCCAGCAGAGCGAAGAGGGGAACTAGCCTGTGAGGAGCAGCTGGGGTCCAGGCCAGACAGTTTTCTAGCTAGCTACCTTGTGGGGTTCACACTCAAAACACTCATTTCAAGTTCAGCATCACTATTGGCATATTTTCATGAGGTTTTACGACATCTGCAAAATGTCTTTTTTTGTACAGCAAAGGTCTTTCTCCTCCATATAGATTTAATGTTTTTAACATGTTGGTACTCTTTGCTTTCTGTTTTATGAGGAGCAAAAAAAAAAAATTGAAATGTCCATGCAGTTTCCTGCAGTCGCTGGTACTTGAGCGTTTGGGCTGTACGTACAGAGAGATGGAGGAGGGGCACGCAACCGAGCACCAATATGTGTCCGAGGGCACCGGCTGCTGTGCCAGGTAGTAGCATGAATTAGCTGAAGTCTGAAATCTCCAAGTCTTTAGCTCCAGAATCCAGAGAGAAGAAGGGATGAGAGAGGAGGGTGACAATCGTGAGGAGGGGCGAAAAAATAGAGATGGATTAAGTTGGTCTCTAATTGACTAAACTCCCATCTGTGAAGCAGCTGTTTGTTCAGTAAAAACTATAAATTAAATCAAACATACATGCCCAAAAATCTTTAAATACTGTTTAAAGAGAGGAGACGGAAGCAAAATAAAGAATAATAATAATAAAAAAAAAACAGAACATAAAACTTTTAAGTGATGTTAAATTACAAAAACAAAAGTCAATCCTACACTGAAATAAAAGGGGAGGGTGAGATGCACAACTTAAAAACAGCCTGAAGAGATGTGAAGCTCCTTTCTGCTTCAGGCTGATTTGTTTGTGTCTGTAGAGTTGGCGGGTGATCAGGAGAGAAATGAGGGAGGCGCCTGAGGGGGGGAGGCAGTTACTTTTGGCCAGCCGCTGGGGCCTCTGAGAAGGAGGAGGGCGGTGAGTGGGCGTTTGGGGGTCCGGTTGAAGGGGTAAGAGGAGGAGAGGGGCTGCCTCCCACCGTGGCAGACTGGACCATCTGCTGCTTGAGCTGGGTGATTGTGCGCTCGAGCTTTTCCCGCGCCTCACGCTCCCTGCGCAGCTCCTCCTGCAGCTCCTGCCGGTCCGCCTCCGCCCGCTCCAGCCTCTGACGTAGCTCTGACAACTGGGAGGAGAGAGACAGACGTGAAGTCAATGTATGCCTACACCACATTAGAAGACATTTATTCTGACACCTTTAAGAATAATCTGTCATTAAATCATGCTACACATATTAAAAGACACCGTGACGAGTAGGAATGATACGCTGTCAAACATCAGTATTAAGGCTGTCAAAGTTAATGCAATAATAACGCGTTAACACAAATACGTTTTACGCCACCAATTTCTTTTAGACATTAACACAACTTGTGATTTATAGGTATTGATTCTGCTATCATATGAAACTAGAAAACCTAAAGAATCCATTGGTACCAACCATGTCATCCTGGCTTACAAAGGAGGTTAAATAACACTCCAAAGTTACACTGAATTTTGGTGAGGAAAAAATGTCGTGGCCATTTTCAAAGGGGTCCCTTGACCTCTGACCTCAAGATATATGAATGAAAATGGGTTCTTCAGGTACCCACCAGTCTCCCCTTTACAGACATGCCCACCATGATAATCACATGCAGTTTGGGGCAAGTCATAGTCAAGTCAGCACACTGACAGCTGTTGTTGTCTGTTGGGCTGCAGTTTGCCGTGTTATGATTTGAGCATATTTTTTATGCCAAATTGCAGTACCTGTGAGGGTTTCTGGACAAAATTTGTCATTGTAACGCAGACATATTTGTCCACTCCCATCTTGATAATAGTATTAAATACTTGACAAATCTTCCTTTAAGGTACATTTTGAACAGATAAAAAATGCGTGATTAATTTGTGATTAAATATTTTAATTGATTGACAGCCCTGGACCATTAAGATTTTAAGGGATTCTTTTTAATCTTAGCCCTTCTCTTCCTTTCAGAAACAGTACAAAAACAGACCCTATACACAACATTTAGACAGACAGATAACAGCTGCAATGTTGTTAGCTACTAGTCTATCATAACAGCCTGTGCAAAGTATAGCAGATAGGCTATCTACTTGTGTGGCACTGTAGTTTGTGACTGTCAAGATGAAGACATATCCTGGTTTGAGAGACCCTCACTCTCAGTATGTTGCTCTTTAATACATCAGTGGTCACATCACATTTGTTTAACCTTAAACTTGTTTACTACAGCCTACTGTCACAACCAATGTGCTGCTGTCAGCTAAAGAGAGCACAGAGAAAAGAGCCAAAATAGTAATTATTGTGTGATTTAACATCTAACAAGAAAAGATGCAGATGTAGATTTCCAAGTTAGATCCACTTCTGTCACACTTCCGTTGGAAATGTGCGTAAAACAGGTAAATAACTTCACACAATGTCTAGTTTCAGGCCAGCATTAATCTCATAGCCACACAAACACATGCACACCCCCTTTCCTCAGTAACTGGCAGACATCCTGTGTTTGATGCCAAGGGGGGGCGGACAGCTTCAATGACAGACAGGAGGGGGGTACTGCAGACCGGAGCTCAGGCCAACATAACAGAATTAAGATTAAGTCTAGTGGAAACAACAGCATAGTGACTCATACAGGACAAGGAGTACACAGACAATGATTTAGTAGGGAAACTCTCAATCACAGAACGACTATGACCACATCGTCACTCTCAAGGGTTTCTTAGAAAATGCTCTCTGCTGCCCTTAGAGGGAATACGTGGGTGATGATCTCAAATTTCTAATATTCATAACTGAGAGGCAGATTTAAAAGAAAGCTCAAAATATTTTAACATTTAATCAACATCTACTGGTCCAAACATACTGCTCTTATATACTGAGTGGGAACTGCCTGAGGATAAAAGATTCATAGAGTGAGAGTAGTATTCATAGAGTTTACATGATATTATATTGTATTGTATATCTCACCCTGTTGTCAGAATGTGCTGTGTTACAGTGCTAATTGTCAATATCTTTCTGTCAATATCTTCTTTAACATTCATGGTAATGAAGTGAAAACAAAGTTAATTCATTGGTTGTAAATGCCTTGAAAATAAAAGGAAGTATCAGTATGTAGAGAGCTGGACTGATGCTTGGGTTTGATTGGAGCGCTGAAATGTCTGAGATAAAAATGGCACATGCTAAGCAATCCAAGCCGATGTTCAGACTGTACTGTATGTGTCGCTGTGATTCACTCAAATTTTTCCAATGCCAAAACCAGTGCTGTGCGTGCATGTGTTCCTGTCTATGTCCGTACCTGTGCAGCGTAGTGGGCCTCTTGCTGGCGTTGTGCCCCCGGCTCACAGGCGCAGGCCTGCTGTCGGAGCTGCTCCAGACGGGTCTCCAGCTCCAGCTGTTCCTGGCGGGCCTGGCTGAGTTGCCGCGCCTGCTCGCTGTGCACCGCCTCCAGTTCGCTACGAAGCTCCCGCTGCTCGGCGCTCAGCTCCCGTAGCCTCGCCGCCTCGCCCCCGCGCACCGCCTCCAGCTCCTGGAGATACAAAGACTAAGTCAGGGGAAATAACGATAATAATGTGATATTTCACTGACCCCTGTAGAGAAAACTGCTTTACATTTCAGAGTCCACAGAGAGGTCAGATGTTTGATAGCAGTAGAATGCAGGCTACTACTGCTTATATCACCATGCTGCCAGCTTTTAGATCAAAAACTGTGCGTGTGACCTTTAAGGTATTTAGTGGGATTATGGATGCCGTCAAGGTCAAAAACACTAAAGTGGAAAAAGAGGACAGACCACCAAAGGAAAGTTTTATGCATATACTAGGACTGTCAAAATTTTTTAATTGCAATTAATTCCATGGTTGTCCATAATTAATCATGATTAACTGCAAAGTAAGTATTTAATTTTTTTTTATCGAAATGGGAGTGTAGAAATATGCTGCTTTATGCAAATGCATGTATATATTTATTATTGGAAATCATTTCACAAAACAGTGACAAACATTGTCCAGAAACCCTCACAGGTACTGCATTTAGCATACAACATAAAATATGCTCAGATCATAACATTTCTTGACGTCTTCCATTTTTTTCTTTATCTGATGAGAGGATCGCATTGTAAAAGACAGAGGGTGTTGTATCATGTACTGACCAAAAAAAAAAAACCCTGGGACAAAATTGTGATTTGTGATTTTGGGCTATACAAATAAAATTGATTTGACTTGACAACATGGCAAACTGAACCCAACAGGCAACAACAGCTGTCAGTGTGCTGACTTGACTATGACTTGCCCCAAACTGCATGTGATTATCATAAAGTGGGCATGTAAAGGGGAGACTTGTGGGTACCCATAACACCCATTTTCATTCACATATCTTGAGGTCAGAGGTCAAGGAACCCCTTTCAAAATCGCCATGCCAACTTTTCCTCTCCAAAATTTAGCGCAAGGTTCGAGTGTTATTTAGCTTCCTTCATGACAAGCTATGACTTCGTTGGTACCAATTGATTCACTAACTTTAAAACTGAGCCTGATACAACCTAAAAATCGCAAGTTGTGTGCATTAAAGAAATTAGTGGCGTTAAAACAAAGTTACATTAATATGCCATCACGTGAACTTTGACAGCGCTAGCATACACATTTCACTTAACTAGTGTTTTTTAAGCACAATTTGATTTTTTGACATTTTTTGATCACTATTTTCTAAAGGTGAATATCTCATTTTCTCTCATTGACGATTTTAAATACAGCGACATAAATTCAGCAGTAGATGTGAACATTACTATAATGTAGGTCAACTCTTTTTCCATATGTTCAAATTGAAATTAAACGTAAACGTTTTAAAAATATACAATATGTTAGTGAAATATTGTGATTTACATGAACTAGGGTGCTGACTTGTTTGATAAATAGCAGAACTACTGAATACCAACACTTGGACAGATTAGGCTTTAGGATTATTTCAGGTATAGGAGGGAGGGATGGAGGGCTCGATGGAAGGGGAGCATCACCTTCACATCTACATCAAGGACACTTTTAATAGGCGAGGACAGTTATGGTCTTAGTCCAGGGCTCATTTATCTTGGTCTTTGTTCTGTCCGGCCGCCAACTCACCATTTCCAGCTGCAGCTGCTTGTGCAGGGTGGAGTTGAGCTTCTCCTGCTGCCTGCTGTACATCTGCATGATCTCCACAACAATCCTGTCCTTGTCGTCCTCCAGCCCCCCCACCACCACTGCAGCACTGCTTGTGGCAGAGCCCGTGTCCTTAGCCGCTACTTCCGTTACCGGCAAAAACAACGACGCAGGAGGAGGAGGAGGAGGAGGAGGAGGCGTGTGGGCGGGGGTGTGGGTGGCTTTCTTGCAGCTCTGGCTGCTTGTCTCCATGGAAACTGCCTGGGTTTGGCATTCCCGCTCAGTGGCCGAGGCAGCAGCAGCACTTTGGGATTTGGCCTCCTCGGCGCCAGCAGCGACGGGAGGCGACGCATGAAGATCTGAGGAGGGAGGAAGAGGAGGATGAAGGAAGCAGTTTTTAAAAAAAAAAAAAAAGAAGAAGAGGAGGTGGTTGAAAGACAGGAAGTGCGAGCCGAGCTGGTGCACACTCCCGCCTACGCTTAGTAACACCCTCGCACAACCTCATAAAAGCTCACACCTCTTTCTCAGCACCAGCGCAAGCACGGCATGGCAACAACCGAAGAACCAAACACACTGTGTGTGTGTGTGTGTGTGTGTGTGTGTGTGTGTGTACACTCTCAGACACTGACAAAGAATAGCGAGGAATAAAGGGCCTGTGTGGGAGCTACGCTGCTCTACATAGGCTCCTCCTCTGTTCAAACTCCAGCTCGTTCCCTCACTGTGGCATTTAAAGGTGTGCATCATGGGAAAGGGATCAAACAGGCGGCGTCACACTCTCACAACACAAAGATACGTGCACAGATGCTGCTGTGGGGCATGTGTAGGCTAGTAATGATGGTTTGTTTGAAGCTCACAGACAGAAAGAGGAGAAGAAATAGTGAAAGAGAAAGAAAGAGAGCGGCGGATTGTTTGCCAGGATAATGTATTCATACAGTATGTGTGTGACAGGAAACAGCATGCTCTGTACGCTGCATGTCTGACGTTGGAGAGGACACTCATTTACTGACTTAAACTGGCTTTGCACATGTGCGTACACATGCCCACATACGTGCTCTATGCACATACACACACACACACACACACACACACACACATACATACACACACACACACACACACACACACACACACACACACACACACACACACACACACACACACACACACACACACACACACACACACACACACACACAAAAAATGGAGTGGGTCATTTGGTTGTGGATCTAAAGAAAATAAGCCAGAGAGAGAGAGAGAGAGAGAGAGAGAGAGAGAGAGAGAGAGAGAGAGAGAGAGAGAGAGAGAGAGAACAGACTGGGGGAGGAAAGCATTCATTGAGGAGAGAAAAGAGAGAAGAGGATGAAGAGAAAGAGGAGGGGGGGAGAAAAAGTGACAGCAGACTGTGAGGGAGGCGGAGATGAAGGAAGCTAGAGGAGAAAAAGATGAGGATTGATGGGAGAGGAGGGAGGATGGAGGGACGAGAGACAGATTGGTTGGAAGAGAAAAGGGGAGCAGAGCGCCCAAGAGATATGAGAGAGACAGCCTGGCAGTCAGACGTGGCGTAATAATGGCAGACGGAAACCATTCCCATGACTCTCTTCTCTCTCTCTCTAGCACATATACAGTATACTGCATATACAGTGTACACACACACACACACACACACACACACACACACAATTTCTTGTTTTTCTTAATTATGAGTATGTGTGCATATATATATATATATATATATATATATATATATATATATATATATATATATATATATATATATATATATATATATATATATATATATATATATGTACGTATATATATATATATATAATATGGACATAGAGCAGAGATAGAGGTATATATATATAAAAATAACACTGCCATTTCCACCCCTCTTGTTTGTCAATACTGAGGTGCCCCCAGAGTCTTTATGTGAAGGTCAATGCATGATTATGTGCATCGCTGCAGGCTGCAATGTTAAGCGTGTGCATGAACGTGTGCGTTGGATGGTAGTTTACCGTAGGTTGTATGTTTACAGTGAGCACGTGTCTGCTCTACATGATCTACATGTCTCTTCTGCTTATGTATGTAAATCGCTCTCTTGTATGTGTGTCATGTATTTATAGTAGGCATGTGTCAGCCATGTTTACACAGTATTAGACAAACATATAGAGTGAACATGTAGGAGTATTCATTAAGTAATCATTCATGTTTAAATGATCAAATATAAGTGTCTATCTGCCTCTCACTGTGGAAATCCTTTAACCTGAAAGTGCTTCTACTAACAAATTAAAGAGAACATATATTTTGTTGATTTTGGTTTCATATTTGAAAACAAAATCCTAACTCAAAGGCCACTTACTGACTTTTTCCCAAAAAGTTTGAGGTAAGATTTTTTTGTTTCAAATGCAATGTCACAAATTAAAACTGTTTTTATGATAATTTTGCTTAGGGCTGGGTAATATGACAATACACATCATCAAAATGATATAAAAACATCTATTGTATATATTTTTTATTTTTTTTTTTTATCCATACATTCTAGGTCTGTATTTTTTTCTATTATTTCATGTTCAATGTTCATTTTGCACTCAAATTGTTAAAATGAGAAAATAGTCAATATTTTTTATTTGTTAAGTATTAATTCACACAAGAATATACAAAAATAGGCTTTGCTGTGTGGTTATTTCATATAGACTGTATATTGAATTACCGGAAAACACGCTATATCATGATGTACTGTATATCATTACTGAGATATGAAATTACCTATATCAGGATAGAAGAGTTTAGCCACATCGTCAAACCCTTATTTTTAATGACTCATTAATATTATTTTGGGTCATCTGTAAAATACACAGAATTGTTTGCAAAGAAGCAAAACAAGTTTCTGTAACACGTCACTTGAGCATTTAAAAGCACTATAATAACATTTAATAAATGGGTTACAGTGTTGACAACAGTGTTTTACTATATCACCATTCAATATCCAACCCCCACTTCTGGGTGCCCACAGGTGAAGTTGTAGTTGTTCACAAATAATAATATAATGAGAGTGACTTTTCTTTTGGACTACTAAGGAGAAAATCCATAATGTACATTAACAAACACTTATATCTGTTTTTCTTTTAATAAATTATTTATTAAATGTTATAAAAGCTGAATAAGAGACATTAAAGTAAAGTATGACTCACATCTAAAGCGCAGTTTTGAAGGACATATATTATAGACAATCATTTTCTTTTTCCAGGAGCAAAGACAAGCACCATTATGAAAACGTGTATTTAATCTATATTAAATATCCCAATCCTTTTTATTGCTAATCACAAAAAGGTGATTTCTGAACGTGAAATAAATGTCACTTCACCTGCCGTCTCCTGTTGGGAAATGTAGCTTGACTGAGTGAGCACATAGATAATATTAGCTAGATCTAAAACTAATCATTTAATTCATCACTGGAGAAATTACAAGCAATTTCTTGTCCTTTCACCTTATTTTGCTCTGCTCCTTCATTTTTTTACTTGCATGAACATAATTATTATAGAGTGTAAGTTGTTGCATTTACTTTCACGCGAAGGTAAAGTAAGAAAAGGTATTATTATTCTATTTTAGTATTATTACATCTGAGTGCAGCGTTTGACAGGATGGATTAAAAACTGAAAGCCTTAAAAAGAGAGCAGTCGAGGACTTCCTCGCTCAGTATTTGCCTCATTTGTATCCAAACTAAAGGAGTAATAATTCTCTGTATATCTTGGGAACTTTATGGAAAATGACAGTGACATTAAATTTGATTCCATTTTTTTTTTTGGCTTTTAGTTTTTATAGTTGTAGCTCGTTGAATATTTTGCCAGACTGCATTAAATGCGTTCCAACATTAACACTGTTCAAAGGCAGACAGAAAACATTCCTTCACCCTTGGATTTAAATGTTCGGTATAAATAAAAGTTTTGATTGCTTTGGCTTAGCAAAAATACAAAATAAAAAAAAGATTGGGAGATGGTGGTTATAATATGAATCCAATTTCTGAGTAATGGTGTGGCATGTGTGCATTTGTTTGTTTGGTCAATGTAAGTGGACTGTGTGTATTAATGTGTGCATCATTACTGACCCATGGGTGGCTCGTCGTGGCCCAACACTCTGCGGCTGTAGTGGTGTTTGAGCAGCGCTCCGAACATCTCAGGGCTCATCTCTGCCTCCCTCCGCAGAGAAACATTGGGAGCCACCATCTTATCGTATGTGTACAGGTAGTAACTGGAAGAGGGACAGAGATAAAATGTAAAGCATTGAACTGACTTCATATGTACACACTAGTGCTGTCAAAGTAGAAAACCTAAGGACTCAACTATGTCATACTAACTTGTCACGAAGGAGGCTGAATAACACTCCAAACTTACTAAACTCTGGCGAGGAAAAAATATCATGGCAGTTTTCACCTCTGACCTCAAGATGTGTTAATGAAAATGGGTTCTCTGGGTACCAACGAGTCTTCCCTTTACAGACATGCCCACTTTATGATAATCATATGCAGTTTGTGGTCATAGTCAAGTCAGCACACTGACACACTGACAGCTGTTGTTACCTGTTGGGCTGCAGTTTGCCATGTTATGATTTGAGCATAGTGTTCATGCTAAATGCAGTACCTGTGAGGGTTTCTGGACAATATTTGTCATAGTTTTGTGTCGTTAATTGATTTCTAATAATAAATATATACATACATTTAGATAAAGCAGCATATTTACCCACTACTATGTTGATGAGAGTATTAAATACTTGACAAATCTCCCTTTAAGATACATTTTGAACAGATAAAAAATGTGCGATTAATTTGAGACTAATCACAATTAACTATGGACAAACATGCAGTTAATCGTGATTAAATATTTTAATCGATTGGCAGCCCTAGGTATATACATATTTACTAATATTAACCCTACCAGAAAAGCACTGAACTTACAACAGCTTTGAAAATTCATTTTAATTCCATGTTTTCCTCGATGACGTATGTTGCCAATTATATACGTATTGAATCAAGCATCTGTTTTGTCTTTGTTTTTTTTATTCTAGTCATAATGGCAGCAGTGGTACCTTTCACACACTTCTGTCTTTGCAGTAAACATCATAAAATGTTAGGAGTATTGGACTTTGCAATGCTGATATACATAAACCTACAAGCATGTGCAATAACTCACGTGGCTCTTTTACCTTTCGAGCAATAAAACACAGCTTAACAAAAGTTATTTGGTGGCTGTTTCAGCCTTCAGTAAAGCACCATCTGAAGAGCTGAAAACACAGTGTGGAATATGGATACCTCTTATCATGCGTTTACAGGATCTCAGCCTAAACAGACCTTTCTGCTTATCACAAATGTCCAGGTAGTGGGTACAACTGAGAGAGAGATAGTGCCCGGAGATGCACGGAAGCCACTGAGCCAACACTATCTGTCTATTCCTGGCTGCATGGTGGGAAGGGCGGGAGGGAAGGAGGGAGGAATAGAAAGACACAGAGATAGAGAAGCAGATGGAGGAGAGGAGAGGAGAGGAGAAGCTCTGAACCCCTCCCCCACCAGCAGTCCCCTCCAGACAGAGCTGGAGCTGGAGCTCTGAACTAGGTTAAGCATGACAGCTCAGTGGGGCTCTGCCTGAAAAAACTACCAACCGAGCCTTGCTTCCTCTCCTCTGGATGGAGACGAAGCACTGCCTGCTCGCCTGAATGGGAATCTGAAACTCCTTCACATGAAAGATGTGATTGAATAATGTAAGCCTGGCATGTATTTGACAAGTGTACCGCTAATGGATGCTGGTAGTACCCAAACACGACGTTAAGTGCTGCGGATGTCAAGCACGTCGCTTGGCTGTAGCAGTGCATTATTAGTAACGCTGCAATGCAAAAGACATGCTCCAAACTGGTCTGCGCAAGTCCTGACTGGTTTGAGAGTGCAGCAGTCATGTGATGCTGGTAGGTGACCAGAACTCTAATCCTGCCAATTTGTCTGGCCTGACGTCTGCGAGCCTCCGCACAGTCAGTATGTCAAGGCAGTCACATGTAGCTGTGCGTGGTAAACCATCTAATTACAGTTTTTAATCTGGGTCAGATTACGGTGTGAGCGATCAGAGTGCCATATCCAAACACAGGCTGGTGTGCTCTGGGGAAGAGATGGAAGGAGGAAAAGGGAACTAGAAGAGAGGAAACGAGGGCTTTGGGAAGGAAAGGGAAGGAGGCAGGGAGAGGAGTGGCACATGTGATGGAGGAGAGACGACAAGTAGGAAACAGAGCAGGAGAAGTAGTGCAGCGATCAGGGAAAATAGGGATGGGAGTTTCATTCACTGAGAAAGAAGCTTAAGTCAGAATGAAACTTAATTTTACTTGGTAATTATTGCACTAAAGCAGAAGGGCAGAAAAACACTTACAGTATCTGGTACAGAGGCAGCAGGCTTGTAAAAATAATAGTAGACCAACAGGAATAACTTCGAGCATTTAGAAATGCTTATTAAAAAGCAAATTCTGCCCTTAACTTAAATATAACTAGTCTTTTTTAAACAATCCTATTTTCTTCATCAAATCTTCATCGAAGCACTTTTTCAGAAAAACAATAGTGCACGGCACAGCAAAAAAAAAAATCTCCAAATAAAACCGACTAACGCTAACTAAGGACTTTGGACATCAAGATCCTATGTTTCGTATGCGTTTTTCTAATCCGCCATCCGATAAAAAGCATTACGGACAGAAACCTTGCACACTGAGACCAATGCGTTTTATTATTCTATTTGTTGCGGGAAAAAAATGCAGTACGAGACAAAACTGAATGAATTATGTGGATGCAATAGATAGCATTAGTCCACTGAACTGCTTAGAGCACAGCCACTACTGTCTAATCTTTCCTACATCTGTTGTTTTTTTATGATCTCTGAATACAAGCTGTCCTGAAATCACCTGCCACAATCTGTCTTTAAATTCTGCATCTCTGTAATCTTTTATTTCTTAATTGTAAAGTGCCTTGTGTTGGGAGACGACGTGAATGTTTAAAACATGCCATTTGGGATGATGACGTTTGCATGGACGGTGGCTCTGAATAGTCTTTTTGACGAATGCAAAAAAATGCAGGAAAATTGAACCTGTTCTGAAAATTAATGATGGACAAAAGTTTCATTGTTGGTGTGTAAACGTGATTGACACAACGTGAGGTCGTACATATTTTTAAATAGAGGTCGACCAATTAACTGATTTTTTGACATTTTTTCATAATCAGCATTGGCCGATGCCTGAGCATATTAAGATGATTATCAAGCAGGCACATCTGTGGACAGCCCAGTGTTGTTGCTGTAGATCACGTGTGAAACTGCCCCTTGTGTCAATCAAAATGCAACTCTACCGGCAGTAGATGTCGCCCACTGGGCTAACCTTTGCAGGATTGTGTGAGAAGAACAACGATCTAACTGGGAGAAACAGTGCAGACACAAAATGCAGAGTTGAGAGACAGACCGTGAGTGTTGTTCAATAAATGTTTACTTAAGTTAAGGAACTTTGTTAATTAATTCAGTCATTTATCAAGCAAAAAATGCTAAATATTCTCTGGTTTCAGGTCCTAAAATGCAACAATTTTCTGCTTTTCTCTATTTTGTATCTTTGACAGTTTAATGTCTTTGGGTTATATACCGGTACTGCTTGTCAGACAAAACAAGACATTTGAAGAGCATGTAAAGGCCGTTTCTCATTGCCTTTTTTAATAGTTAATCACAAAAATAACCTATAAATACAACCGTAATGAAAATAACCATTAAGCCATTAAACACCAACCCTAAATTGTTGTATTGGTGTTGTTTAATCAAAGTTGGTAAGGTGCAGTACCTGGGATGGACCAGGGTGGGGTGTCCTGGCTCCTCCTTGATGTCAGAGAAAAGACGGTTGAACACCAGAGTAGGTGGAGATGTTTTCCCCTAAGAGAAACAACACACACATAAATAACACACACACACACACACCACAGCAACATTGTCTTTTAAGCCATTGTGTTACAAAAATAAAAAGGTACAGAAAGGCATCTTCCATCCACATTTATTGATCCTTGCATACAATTTTGCAGCTAAACAGATGAATTATCACAGTGGCGATCAGTTGCGCGCGTGCGCACGCACACACACACACACACGCACGCCCCCCCCCCCCCCCCCCCCACACACACACACACACACACACACACACACACACACACACACACACACACACACACGAGGAGAAGCAGCGGGAGGAGAAGGGAATGTGCTGTACTGCACATGGCGCTCTTGGAGCTATAACCTAATAAAGCTAATATATGCATGCATACATGTGGATAAGAGATCATCCATCAGGCATCAGCTGAGAGAGTGTATGTGCTAGAGAAAAAAGATAATCATAATGCATGTGTAAAGTTGGTGCAGTGTGAGCTGCAGGGGGGTGAAGAAGCAAAGCTTTTCAGTCGCTGTATGAGTGTATGTCTTGACAGGTCAGAGAAGAGAAGCGTGCCGCTATGAATGAGTGAGCAGGGGGTGTGTCTGTCAGTCAGGGTGGGGGTAGTGACCCTGAGAGCTGACCTATGTGTAGCGGAGGGGGAGGGAGAAGGCAGGAGGGGATGTTGGAGCAGTAGGAGGTGATGGAGGGATGGGTGGATGATAGGGAGGGAGCCGGCGACTGACCTTTCTTGCAGGGTCGGCATCGGCCGACTTGCTGCTGGGGGAGCAGAGATCTGCTGAGGGTTTCCTCACCTGGCTCTCCTCTTCCTCCACTGCCTTCTGAGACACACAGAGAAAGAGACGGCGGTTAAAACAAGATTACACACAACTGATATATATATATATATATATATATATATATATATATAAAAAAAAATTCTTGGAAAATCACCACCTGAGTTAACAGAGTGGTATTTACATAGAATAGCCACAACCACGAAGCAAATAACTAGGAAGTCCATCAGTTCAAAGATGGAAAGGAAAAAATACAGGAAATCTCAGACATGGAGAGAATAACTTATAGTGTCAGAACTGAAGAGACAGAATATAAAAGAGGGTTTTTTTGTTGTTGTTTTTTTTGCATGTATGTATGCGTGTCGATGTGTGAAAAAAATTGCAGATATATATTGACATTTTCTGGATGTATAATTCATGAGTGGGTTGCAATAAAAGTATTAAAACAGAGAAAGAGAGAGTGTAGCATAGATTAGATTTGTGAGAATATGTGGAACAATTAAAATGATGCACGGACTGTCAGGGCGTGTGGGAATGAGAGGACGAAATTGGTGAGAAAAAAAAATTACAGCCACGGTCACAGAGGGGAAGATAGAGACAAATGGCATTTAAACGATAGGAAATAGAGACAAATGACATCCAAGAGATAGAAAATGGAGACAAATGGCATTAAAAGTGAGCAGCACGTGTGAGCTACGGCCTGAGTCGGCCGTGATACAGTGTCGGAAAAATGAAGGCAGCTGGGAAATGGATAAGAGTAGTGGCTGAATGAGCCCACTGAGGAAGGCCTATGAATAAAACAAGATGATAGTCAACATGGCCAGAACATGGCCTGTCATTATGTGCCTCTGTGCATGTGATTCATTGGTATACATGCAACACGGTTGGAGTCAGCCTTTCTCTCAATGTGAAGACATATTTTTGTGGTGAATGTTTATGATTCATTGTGTCAGCTTCGTGCCCTCCGAGCCATGTGTGTTCAGTAGATACTGCTGGCTCTGCCTCTAGTTGTGTGTGTTTTTGAGCAAATCCAGGACACGCTCAGCGAGAGGCCACAAGCTGACGGAGTTGATGCTTATCTGTAGCAGACAGGTCTGACACTACACACAGGCTGCCTGCCGTTCACACACATACACACTTTCAACCAAACTGACGGGCAGCACAGGCGCCAGAGGAGCAAGACTTTCCAGCATCGAAATATGCACCGCTAGGTAGCCCACAGCAACAGACAGAGAGATGGAGGAGGGAGGTGTAGAGAGCAGAGAAGGTGGGAAAAGTGCAAAAGCAGAGAGCAGAAGGAAGGAAGAAGGGGAGATAGAGGTTGTAGAAAGCATCAATAATTGACTTACAGCCTCTTAAAGCCATCTATAAACGTTTATCCACAGAATGCACACACACACACACACACACACACACACACACAGTGTGAATAATAAACAGACAGCCTTTCATCAGCTGGACTACAGGATTTTGCTCTGCACAGTATCGGGACTGCCATTACCAGAGCTAAACAGCCTCAGAACAAAACGGCCAAATTACTGTGACAGCCAGGTATTAGCCACCTGACTGACTGGGTTAGCAGCAGCTGCAGATTTCATTCAGCATAATTATTCACTTGTTATACTTCATGATAATGATAGATGATTTCTCTTGTATGTAATGTATGTCTTCACCTTAGACTTTTTCATTACTTCGTCACATTTTAAGGGACTGAACAATAAATCAAAAAAAGATAAATCAATAAAAAATAATGCTAGTTACAGCCCTGAAATTCCATTTAAAATGATTTGTTTTCATACTTTTGTTTATATATGGGTTAAACAAATGAGATTTAATGTACAATAGGTCTGCTTTAGATGGTCTTTATGCTAAACTAGGGCTGGGCAATACGGAGAAAATCAAATATTGCAATATTTCTAAGCAAACACCTTGATACTAATATTTCAACAATATTTTAAGGTTGAATTTTGGTGCTTTCATTAAATATTTACACAATGATAGTTTTGATAAATAATAATCAGTAATGTGGATATAATGACTAAGTGGGTAATAGCAAATAATAGCTAAAACAGTCAAAGTTCAGAAAATTATGTCACTTTACTGTAATACTGTTTATGCCATATTACGATATCCAAAATCTAAGATGATATCTAGTCTCATATCACAATATCAATATAATATCAGCTCAGCTCTAAGTTAAACATATCCTGGCTGCAGCAGTACTGTCTGCATCTGTTTAAGTTACCTTTCCTGTTAAATAAGACAACAAGAAAAACAACTAGTCCTAATGTGTGTTTGTGTGTGAATTCATGTGTACTGTATGTAGGGGATAGTCCCTTATTTACAACGGCACGGATGAATGAGCATGTGCATGCAAATGTAATGGGCTGGCACCATATGCGTTGCCAGGTGTGTGTGTGTGTGTGTGTTTGTGTGTGTGTGTAGAAGGGGGCTCGTCCGTTTATGAGCGCTCGTGGTTGGTGTTTTTTCCTTTTTTTTCCCTCCAGAAAGCAGCACTGCAGCACTGAAGAAGAGCGAGGGAGGGGGAGAGAGGGGGGGGGGGAGAGGGAGGAGAGAGAGAGGGAGAGAGAGAGAGAGAGAGAGAGAGAGAGAGAGAGAGAGAGAGAGAGAGAGAGAGAGAGATGATGGGACAGGGCAGAGATAGAGGGAAGGAGGGGAAGGAGGGAGGAGAATTGACAGAAACAACAATAAACCCACTGCAGTGGTGGTGTGGAGGCGAGCTGGGTCATCGCTGGCTTGATTCCCTCCAATATCAAGGTTGTCTGAGAGTGAGTGTGTGTGTGTGTGTGTGTGTGTGTGTGTGTGTGTGTGTGTGTTAATGGTAATCGCTACTACATTCCCCCAATCTACGCCAGTTCCCCCTAACACACACACACACACACACACACACACACACACACACACACACACACACACACACACACACACACACACACACACACACACACACAGAGGGAGCGAGCGTGGGGCTAAACTGACATTAACACCAGGTCATCCAGAGGTCTTTCATCTGCTTGACCCGGACGACAGCAGACGCTCTGCTGATGAGACAACTGACAGCTCATTAAAAGGTAGTTGTGTGCAAGAACAACAAAAGAGTGTACACACTTGTGTGTGTATCCCCATATAGAACATACATACATATAAACATACATATATGTGTGTGTCCCACTAATGGTCGCCTGTCTCCCTGTATTTCCTGCTTACCTGACAGTTGACAGCTTAACGCCCACCGCCCTCGCACACACACTCATTATCCCTGCTGCTCTATTCCTTAATGAATGTGTGCGAGTGCAAACGTTTGCACATTTCAACACAGCTGTTTTTCCTCCCTCCCCTGTTGCCCATCTCTCTTGTCCCTTCCACCTTCCCGCCCCCCCCCCCAGCCCTGTTTTATTAACAGGCACCACGCTGCTACTACCTAATCTACAATAATGAAGCACCTCTCTTATCTGCAACACACACACACACACACACACACACACACACACACACACACACACACACACACACACACACACACACACACACACACACACACACACACACACACACACACACACACACACACACACACACACACACACACACACACACACACACAGCCCCCATGTCTCCTGCCCTTTGTCAGGCTGAAGTTCGCCTTATGACAATGTGGATTAGCATTCCACACACTCGCTCGGCTGAACTCTGCCCTGTTGTTCCTAATCACCAGCAGCCTGCCTGCTGCAGCCACACAGCTCATCCCACCACTACACAACCAGATGAAACACACTGCTCTAGACACACGCGGCCATGTGAACTTTTACAATGACCCATTTCCAGAGCCCCAGTTTAGTCCCCAGACCATTAGCACACGTGACATTTCTACAGCAGACGCATTAATGGAGCAGAAAGTGTTTTCTGTGCGTAGCCTGAGTGCTGTTAAATCCAACAATAACAAGCACCACTCTACTCCACAGACAGCTATGACCGTACATTACCATACACAGTCTGGCACACGCAGGCGGAGAGTAAATGCACTTCAGTGGCGGCCGTGTTTCTACCGTGAGCTCCATCTGTGCTTCCCACTGCAAAGCACTAACATCCAATTTACACCGTGAATACTTGCTGCCTCTATTCTTTTTTAAATGTGGATATTCACTGTATTTGAAATGGAGGACAATCAGTGTCATTTTATGTAATTTTTTAAGCTGGAAATGAAACTCATGCTCAGAGCGTTGGATGTCATGATTGGGTGTGCGAGTGAAAGCAACCTCCGCATCATTCGTGTGAAAGTTGGCAAATGCCAAACAAATTTCTTCGTAGCAGAAGACCACAGAGGATATAAGTGGGTCTTTTTCAGCTCTTGCCAGTCTCTGCTCGTACCCACAAACAACAAGAGGAATCTGGTTTAGTTTCTACTCTTAGTGTAATTCATATTTTTCATATCTAAAGGAACATAAACACACAGGCTGACACGTAGAGTGCAAACAAGTCTGAGGTCACGCTCGCCTCAGTCACATGGACACTCAAGATGACTGCCGTCACAGTGCATATAAACACATACACACACACACACACACACACACACACACACACACACACACACACACACACACACACACCTGCTACAGGCTATAAATACACATGCTGTCTCCATACATGTATAATAAAACACATTCACAGCTCATCCCCCCACATCATGTACGCACCACAGCGATGCATGGAGGATGGATGGAGCAAATTGGCATTTACTTTTTTTTTAATGTAGGAGCGAAGGACTTACAACCTTCCTAACATTCCCTAACAAATCATGAGCTAAACATGTCATAAATCAAATGTAGCCGCCTTTTTAAAGACACATAAAAGCTTCAAAATTCACAACTGGAATATCTATGGTCGTGTTTTATATCGAAGAGCAAAACACTAAAATGTCAAGCTTGTGTTAACCACAGACCTTATTTCATGCATCTATCTAAAAAGCCATTCAGAAAAAAATACAGTGACTTCCAGACGAGGGAGCCGAGAGGAGTATGTTCAGGTTTTCTACTTCTATTTCATTGTAAACTGAATATTTTGGCTTCGGAACTGTTTCAGAAAAAAACAACATATTTGAAGATGTTACCCTTAGGCTCTGGAAATGTGTGATTATTATTTTCTGATATTTTGAAGCTAAAAATATTAACAGAGAAAATAATCTGCAGATTAACTGTTAGTTGCAGTCCTAGATACAAGTTTATCGCCAGGATCAGTGTGATCCTTTTTTTAGCTGGCAGCATGAGTTGATTCTTTAGAGAATATGCTACTGAAATGATAACACTGTAAAACTCCAGTCTCAACAAGCCTAATGGCAAATCTTATCTAGGGCACAATATAAAGTGTGCACGCCTTGGTCTGACCTTTCATCTCAGAGCAGCAGCAGGCCTCGTGCCTGTGTGTGCTATTAAAATCTATTTAAATCCCTTTTTGTGCCGTACAGCGTATACACTGTTGGGCCCAATTGTCTTCACATCTGTTGAAACTCGGGTGTCGGCGGTCGTGTATGAAAACTGTCACAAACCCCAGGCGAGTGCCACAATCTCGCTCATGGGACAGAAAACAGAGGGGTTCACCAAACAAAACTGTGCCACTCATCCTCCCTCTTCCTCCTCCTCCTCCTCCTCCCCCTCTGAGCCATTCATGAGCCTGGCATTCAGTAGGAGGGGAGGGGGAAGGATGGGGGCTCGCAGCAGAGGAGGACGGAGTAATGCAGCTCATTCTCTTTTTTCCTCTCTCAGGAGGAAGCAAACAGCCTTTATTTGGGTGCCTTTTCATTCGGCCTCAGACAGTGAGGGAGGAAAGGAGGAACACACACACACACACACACACACACACACACAGTCAGTCACGCCCTGTCTGTTTCTAGACCACATCCTGTTCTGCTGCAGTCGTTGACTGTGTCAAAGATCAAGCTACAGATACATAGATATATATACTTCCTGGCCCGAATCATGCTACAGCGAGCTATTAAAGCATCTTGCCTGCCTCAATGTGTGTCGCACAAACTCATTCATGTCCTCATTCATTTCCCCAAAAATTGATCTACATCAGTGGTTACCTACTTTTTCCTTAAGGGCTGTTTTCCCTGACTGACATATTTTAAGGATATTTCATATTACATACAGTGTATAACAATATCGGTACAGAACAATTGATTAACTACAATTAGCCCAAATAGTGAACACAATAACTGTACGAAATTTCTGTAAAATGAGCGATTTGGATGGATTTTGAGCAGATTATTTCCTGTGAATATCGCATCAGGGATGAGTTTTCCTGTTATTTTCAGGCACTTGAAACTTGACACTTAACAATTTTCTGTCTACATTATGGTTTTTTTGTTGCTGTTGTTTTGTATTTAAAAAAAAAAATACTATCTTAATAGGCTTGGTTTTTGGCAAATTCATTGTTTCCTTCTAGCTAACGCGTTGCTCTGTTAGCTCTTTTTCTGCAGGACAAGGCTGTTTAGCAGAGAGGGACGGCTCTGTGAATACAATTTATGCTCAGGTCTTCTCCGTGCCCTTCTTCCTGTTTATATCTTAAATAATACTCTAAATTCTAAAAATAATATTTGATTTAGTTTTCTAGATAGAAAGGAATGAAATGTTGAGATAAAGGTCAACTGTATATTTTCTAAAAAGGGTTGTCTTACAACTCTTAATATCAAAAAGGCCTCTTGACCTCCCCTAAAGCTTTGGCCGTTATAAGGCATTGGGGCCCACAGGATGGGAACCAGTGATTTACACCATGTGTAGCCTTTTGCTTGCAGTGAAGCTCTGACGTTTAAAATAAAGGTGCATCCATCTTCACAGTCTTGCTTTGTATGCGTTTTACTGGAGACCAATGCTCTGGTGGTCCCACCTGCCTCCTCCAACCTCACACACACACACACACACACACACACACATATATATAAACTAGAGGTCTTTATATGAAAGTCTTAATCCAATAAGCCATTTATCCATGGACTGGGAGCCGCACTTTGTTTCAGCAGCCAAATCAATAGCAGCCCACAGGGGAACCATGCAGCAAAGTGGGGCATTTAAAGGAATACACTTTTTTTTAGTTGGCGGATGCTCTCTAATTAACTCAGCACTATGTAAAGAGATGACTGAGTCTACATGTTTAGCTCTTAACTAGTTATCTGCTGTGAATCCTCCAGTTATACTTGTGTACAATAGAATAGAGGTAAAAAGTCAAGTATAATTGAACATGCAAAGACGGCATATTCCTTGATCACTTCAAGTCAAGAGTGAGCAATAATCTTTTCATATGTTCTGCTCAGTGTTCAAAGTGTTTGGCCCTTCACTTAGCGCTCAAAGGAAGCAAAATATCTATAGTATAATACAGTGTCTCCTACTGTATGTATGGAGAAGGTTACTCCACGTATGTTTCTTTCACGTCAGCCTTGGAGACAGAGATAAAGTGGTGATAAAACTGAGGGCACAGATGAGTACAGGTCTGACAGGTGGAACAGTTCGACAAACAGGTGGCAGAGAGGTAAACAGGAAAGAGGGGTAAAAAAAGGACAGGCAGACAGCCAAGACAGATGAGGAGACAGACACCATGTGACTGTCTGTCTGTTTGTGCCTTCCCCCAGACACACATACACACACCTGTTCCTCCCTCTTTCCAAACATAAAGAGCAAGAAGTGAACCAGACAAGCACACTGATAAGCATCAGCCAGACTAGTCATGCCAGAGTCACACACACACACACACACACACACACACACACACACACACACACACACACACACACACACACACACACACACACACACACACACACACACACCCGATAAGGACAGGTTCGTTCCCGGCTCGCTTTGGCTTCAGGCCTAGGGCACATTTTTTGCGCCACATGGGCACTCTGTCTAGACAGTCATCACACGTACGTCAAACACACAGCCTTTTCCCTCCCTGCCAACGTGTTGAGCTCCTTCCTCCACAGCTAGTCAGCCATTTTACAATCCACACACCACAGCCTTGATAGAGCAGAGCCAATGGGACCCAGCAGACAGTTAATGGGAGTCAATGGAGGAAAAAAAAAAAAAAACGAAGTTATGATAGTGATAGTGAGGAATCTCCCCCTAATAAATGTAACTGTCCACCTACTGCTTCTTTACCACAGACAGGAGTTAAATTTGGAAACCAGCCTGCAGTATTTCTCCATGGTCCTTCACATAAAAAGCAGTCTCTCTTTAAGCTCTCTCGATCAATTTTTCTATTCATCTCCCTGCCTGCCTCTCTTCCTCCGTTTCTCATGTTTCACAGTCAAATCCCAGGCGGCGGCTTCCAGTCTATATTCACAGCAGTGCATGAGGAGGGTTGTAATAACGTCACCTCATGAATGGACAAATTGTCTGACTGGAATACACTAGGCAGGCCAAGCTAACCCCCACATCACACACAGACGGCATCTATGACACAGCATACACTACTATTAAGTAGGGGTGCAACAATTCATCAATCTGGACCGATATATCAATTCAATGATCAACGATGCAACGTGAAAATAAAGATACATATCGCATCTTTAAGATACACCTTTATTTTGAAATTCCCATGTTAATCGCGCAAATGAATCACTTTATTGAAAAAGGGAGATCTGTCAAGTATTCAGGACTCTTATCAAAGAATATGCTAAAATCAAACTGCAGCCCAACAGGCAACAACAGCTGACTTAGGGATGCAAATTTTGAAAAATTTGAAATTTGAAATTTGAAAAACCAATAACCAACTCTCTGTAACCCGAGTATTAACCACTAACCAACAAGATTTGTGCCTCGCATGCAGCGTTGCACCAGCTACAGTATATGAGCATAACAAACTGAGACAACAGTTCAGCGTCAGGAGAGCTACTATAGCAGCCACGGTGGTGTGTTCACTGTCTCAATTAATCAATTAACAAAATAGTTGAAGACTTATTTTCTGATCATTTAATTGACTAATTGTTTTAGCTCTAAAAAATGCTACACAAAAAACACTGCATGTGTCCACAGTTATCCCAGCCAAGTTATTTCCCTCAGTCTAACCTCATTTTAAAATGCTAATGTGGCTACATGATTGAGTAATGTTATATATCTAGTTGCCGTAATTATCACAGAGACGATTAGTGCTGATCGATTAGAAAACTAATCCATGACAACTCTGATCATTAATCATTAAAATCATTCATCAACTGTTTTACTGTTAGACAGACAAAATAATCAAGTTTAAGTAATACATCAGAAGGTATACTATTTAAACCATATGATTAATTGACCAATATTGCTCGGTGTAATCGTTTGTTGTAGCCCAACATTACTCAAATGCATGTTGCAACTGTAAACTGTCTAGACATTGCATCAGAGGGAAGTACAATGAAATTATGTCACGCTTCAAATCATCAACCTCAAGCACTGTGATTAATAGTCATGAACAGATGGAGCATCACATCATTTCAGCCATAATCATGCAGCTTTATGAGAAAGCAAATACGATTCAGCCTTGTAAAAGACACACAGCTGAAAGATTTATGAGATCTGAAATTTCCTGTTTACCTTTCCAGCCGCAGTGAAGAAAAAACTGAGAGGTGTATTCTTTTTCTTACCAGGTCATTTCACATTCAAAGCAATATTATAATGGCTCTGACTCTTAAAATACGTACATCTACTCCATATTCTCCCAATGCATGTCATTAGCTTTTCTGGCCTGTATCAAAATGTGGCCACATCTAAATGCACACATACTGTATGCACAAGGAAATGTGTCTGAGTCAGTGAAGGGCATTTAAAAATCATACGTGCAAAAGAGAGCATACTAGCTGCATATACATGTGCAGCTTACCGTCTCTAGCAGCTCAGTGTGCATGTGCTCCACTTTCCTTCCCCAGTGCCCCCCAGAGCGTTAATTACCAAAGCTGTCGGGGCTCACCTATGTGAGTCAACCAGGCCAGGGGACACACACAGACACACACACACACACACACACACACGCACACACCCACACACGCACACACGCACACACGCAAGTAAACAGACATCCCATCAAACAACTGCTCCATCAAACAGCAGTGTAGGAGGGTGATGTAGTTTACTGTCGTGCACAAATACGCACACAGACACAAGCTAAGACGCACTCAGTTCCCCCAGGAGGACACATCAACTGAGAACGAGGCCAGTGGGCTCTTGTCTTGTCTGTAGATGACTGTACTCAACGTTTGAGCTACATCTGGGCCGATGTGTGTGAATGTGTGTGTGTGCATTATCATCTCTAAAAATGAAAGAGAAAGTCTCTAGAGAAGCTTGCTGTCACGGGACGTTTTTTTGGAGATGGGTTACTGGTTCAAATTCGCAATTAGGATGAGAAAACACACACACACACACAGACAGACCACCACCGAAAACACAAATCAGCTGCCTGGTTTTCTATATAAGGGAACTCAGCTTACTATTCGAATGGATGAAACAACTCAGAGTGCTTGGAGACAGGGGGGAGTGAGAGAGCTGCAGAGAGGACGAGCGTTGCTAAGCAGACTGAAAGCCGAGAGAGGCTGTCAGCAAGCCAGCAATGCTCTGCTATCACTACAGAGAGAAAACACAAAATGGAGACACTGCCCAACCCTCTATCTTTGCATTACATTACACAGTATCCACTAAAATTCCTCCAAATACAAGCTGACACCTGCTTCTAACAGCCGTTCAGTAGCTATACGTACTTTATAATCACCAGCAACAACAACCTCATCGTGATTTGGCCATTTTAGTCTTAAAACAATCAGACACTAATTAGCTACTGTCTTTTAGTGAACAGTGAAAATAAAAAAATCCTCACGGTTAAATAAGCAAGTGTTTAAATGTTTAAATGCAAGAGCTGGCTCAAACCCTTCTTTACAGGCCCTCATACGCAACCGTAGATCGATCAGCGGTTTGTTTACTTCTTCTCCAGCACAGGAGGCTGCTCTGCTGTAATGTGGAATACTGCAGAAATGTCAATGCTTGGTTGGTCATCGATGTCTGCAACGAGGCCAGGGGGTGGACAAACATGGAGGGAAGGTTGAAGAAACAGAGAGAGAGCGTAAGGGGGATGACCCACAATATTATAGTCACAGCCCAGCAAAGAGAGAGCTCCACCTGGCCAAAACGGCCAAAATCTATCATGTGCACATGGAGAGAGAGACAGTTAAATCCAAACAGGCCCTGGGTCCTCTGACTGTTCTGCAGGGAGCTCCGGCCTCATCCATATTACATGCAGGAGCTTGTTTGAAGCTTCTACTGCTCGTCTCTGCACGGGCAACTTGACTTTGCTGTCCAGGCCCCTCAGACTCGCCTGTCTCTCTCACACAAACAGCTAGCGTAATGCTAATCCATCAGCTACCATGACTCTCTCTGTCACAAGCTCTGGTTTTAAAAACAAGTCTCTGAAGACCATTCTCTCTACTTTCACAATGGCTTGTGGACTTCATTAGATACATTCTCTGTTAATCTGAATTATTAAAAGAAGAACTTCAAGACCTACACACAGAAAACAACCAGCATTTGGCTGGAGGAGTTTATTCATTTCAATCCTGCCTGCACTGATATTGCACCGAAACCAGGGCTGTCAAAGTTAATGTGATAATAGCGTGTTAATGCAAATGATTTTAACACCACTCATTTCTTTAATGCATTAACACCACTTGTGATTTTTAGGTATTGATTGTGCTATCATGTAAAACTAGAAAACCTAAATAATCACTGATATCACGCGTCATACTAGCCTGTCGGAAAAGTAGGCTACATAACGCTCCAAAATTCCACAAACTTTTGGTGAGAAAAACTGGCATGTCATTTTTCAAAGCGGCCCCTTGACCTCTGGCCTCAAGATGTGTGAATGAAAATGGGTTCTATGGGTACCCACGAGCCTCTTTACAGACATGCCCACTTTATGACAATCACAAGCAGTTTTGGGTCAAGTCAGTACACTGACAGCTGGTGTTGCTTGCTGGAGTTTGCCATGTTATGATTTGAGCATATCTTTATGTGAAATGCAGTACCTGTAACAACTGAAACATAAGACAGGTGAACCCACAGTCTACACACACTTGATCACCAGATGCCCTTCATTAAAACAGTCACTGTCTGAGGCAGGCTTGACAGCAGCCCAAGAAAAGCACAGTTGGGTTTGGTAAATGTCATTACGGTTGAGTCAGAGCTTTAAGTGAACACACCTGGGCGTAGATCAAACAGACTGTGTGAGAGACCGGGTCGGCGATAAATCTTTGTCCAGGCTCCACGGTGACGCTGATGAGTGGAGAGCAGACCGCAGCACTGATGGAGCATCGTGACTCACACTGCAGGATAGGGTTGGCGTGGTGACGGGAGGAAGTTGCTGATGGTGGTTGAGTGTGTGTGTGTGTGTGTGTGTGTGTGTGTGTGTGTGTGTGTGTGTGTGTGTTACTGGCTGTGTTTGACCCTTTGACTTCCTTTAATCATGGACTGCGGACTGTGTCATCTGCACAGCATCCCATGCTGCTGTGCATCTATGTGTGTGTGTGTGTGTCATTTCTCTAATAAGAGACGGCATCATATGGACACGTCAGGGTCAAGTCAGTCTGGCTTTTTGTCATTTGCCTCTGATGACACAAAAAGTTTGAGTTTTGGTTTCAAAATTTCAACAGTAACTTCTTCTTTCAACAGTAAGTTCTTTTGTGCTTTACAGAATAGAAAATAGGGCTGCCTTGTCTGATAAATCAGGCAGCAGAAAAGGCAAACGTGCCAAATTTCACCATAATTTGGCCGGAGGCTAGATTTGTTCTCTCAACATGAGTCAGCCCTCTGAAGAAGTACTGTACATATGGCCTCATCGGGGATCAGGATGTGTCTCAGCCGGTAAATTTTGATCGTGATGACAAAGAAAATGTCTGGCATAACAAAGTGCACTTGTCATAGGAACTAGTTAAAATGTAGCCAGACTGTAAACCACAAGGCAATGCTTCACTCTTCAAAGGATAAAGTCAAGGGCAACAGGGCTCCATGCGGGCCAAGTCGCCCCAGCAGCAAGGCTGTTTTAATATGAGCAACAGCGAAGCTGAAAAAAAAAAAGAGCTGGACACGCAAAGAGCGAGAATCAGTGCCACATGCTCGACATGAGTCGCACACACAAGCACACACCACTCTGTTGCTTGGGGACAATTAAGAAGCACTAGTAGCTAGCTTGCATGCAAGGATGCTGAAGTGCACTCCCCAGCCTCAACACATGCAATCCTTAATTTGGCTTCCATAGCTGAAGTATACTCAAATAAAAATATACATTTTGTGAAAGTAGTTAGCTAATTAATTTCATTTGGAGGTCAATGACCTTGAGGATTGTCTGCTACTTAGTTTACACTATAAAGAGGGGCAGAGGGGCTGTTGAAGATCCAGAGGGAAACAGTCTTGTATTTACCGGCTCTAGATGAGCTGGTACGGACCCCTGAGGGTATGAGGCAAAGAAGCATGTTTAGAAATATCAGTGAGACAGATGATTCCCATGAGCGGTAGGTGGGAATAGCAGTGAGATAAACACATCAGCATTTGTCAAGGTAGAGGCAGAAAGAGATTGAAGACTGGGCAAACCACAAAATGTCACTTGTTTCACCTTCACTAATGCTGTCGGTTTCCCAGGTGCTAACTTTACAGCCTTGCCCTGTGCAACATCAGTCAGGCCCCTGGTGAGATAAAGATTTACAGGGTATAGAGGCTGCCAGCAGTGGAAGGAAAAGAAACAGTTGGAGGGCGTTTGATGTTAGTGGAGCAAAGGTGAAAGCTGCAAAATAAAAGGACTTACAGGGCAAGTAATCGCCTATCCAAGCTTGGCAAGTTCTCACATCTCACAGTGGTTTGCCATGCTATCTGCTTTCATCTGGTGCTTAGGCTGAAGGTTAAAACTAGCATAGGCCACAGCCATGCTTATCTTGGCTGCCATTGTTGTGTGCAATTAAGCGTGTGGGGGTCGTTTGACAAAAAAAAACATGGACACCTCTACCAACGACGAAGAAGAATCACTTCCATATGGAAATGACGAGCTATTACCAAACACGCAAATAAATTACTGGCAAAGTGGAGAGCTGGGGATTACTTTAATCGTACAGGCCGATGAGTCTCCCGTGATTTCTCGGTGTTTGCAACATCATGCATTATTGATCAGTGTAGTGGTTGGGCTTAATGTGTTGTGGATGTGCCGGGTGGCAGCCCAGCGGGACTCATGACACGCCTTTGATATCCAGTGTTTATCTCCCTGTCTGGGAGACTGGGGCTGTGGGAGAAAATACGACAGAGCTAGTCTAAGTGCCTATATGGTGTGTGTATGTGTGTGTGTGTCGGCTGTGTATATATGGTGCTCCTATGGTAAGCTCCGTCTCTGGGTCTCTCCATTTATATCTTCATTAATCACCGTTCCCACCGGGAAGGCGGCACAGAAGAGCCTTTCAAATGCAAACATGATCTCTCTGCTTGCACACAACACGCACAGGCTGGCAATAGTCTCCCACAACCCTTTTACAGTATACTTCCCTCGCCTCCTGCTCCCTGCCCCCAACACACACACAACCTGCTCGTCTGACTGTCTCCCAGGGAGACCAGACAGTGGACTGTTAATCTCCTCATCAACACATCGATTAATTAATACCAAGACTCCTCATTATTCCGGTCTCACGCAAAACAACCCAGGCAAGATAGTCAGATGTGTTACGATCCAAGCACCTCTCTCGTCTCTTCTCGTCTTGTTTGAACTCGTAGCCCATTATAGTCCTCCTCTCTTTCACTTGTTATCATGCTTATTTTCCTTAGAGGCAACAAACTGGTCTGACGCTCTGAAGAGGGGGGTGGCTGAGAACAGTGATAATGCAAACAGGCTGTCAGTCCTGGAGTCATTTATAGCCCACAGAGTGGTAGGGGCTTAGCCAGTTTGTTTAGTCTATGAGGCTGTTGGCAGACGTGGCAAAGGTTCCACTGTATCTGGACCGACGTAGCTTTGCTGCCTGCTGCTGTGGATAACACACATCAGTCCTACAGCAGTGCACTATCTTCTTCTAAAGGCAAGGTGGGAAATGAGTCCAAGCCAAGGAATAGAGCTGGGACGACACACCTACCTCCCGATTCAACACTATCACGATACTTGGGTGCTGATTGTAAAAGTATTGCAATTCGATATTATGAATTATTGTGATGATTGTGATTTTTTTTTAAACACTAGACCATGGGAAAAAAGGGGAATCATACACTTCTGGAGACTTTTAATTTAAAGCGTATCTAAATAAATACATTAAAATCTTTGATTTTCTGCATGTAAGTAGTCAGCGATGTCCTGAGGCCAAATATATCAGTCATTGTCTGCATTATTCATTAAAGTTTTTCTAGCAACCCAAAAAATAAAATCAAAAGCAGACATTCCCACACAAATTAGAGGTACTTTCTTTTTAATTTGTAAGAGACATGTAATGTTTTATACTTCTAGTGAATATAATCCAGTCAATCTTATTTCCATATATGTATTTTGTATATACAGTTCCCCTTTGCTAACACCGTATTTTGAAAACGAGTCACACGTGTATACTTTCGCTAACTTCGCCAGCTCTTCTATCAGCTCTGTTCTCTTTATACATCCATTTAACATAAATATCAAATGACAATTTGACCACAGATGAGAGCAGCAGCTGACTTGACACCACGTTACTATAATACGATGTTTCCTCTCCATGACAGAGTTAGCATGCATAGACACGCATGTATAGCTGTGATGTCTAGTTCTGCTTTTCCTGTGTAGCGTTTACCGCGTTGGATTTCAGTTATGAGGTTGCAGGTCGTATCCATACAGAACCTCAGCTGTTTTGTAATTCCTCATTGAGTCCTGTGGCCGTTTGTTTTGATTTATGGATACAAAACGGATATGACGTCACATTAGTCAGACTACGACAATAAAAGTGGTAACCTTCTACCTCTGCATAGACTCAAATGAAGCAAATATCAAATAATCAATTCTGGCGTTAAAAAAATGTTTTCAAAATTGTAAAAGAAAATCAATAAATCAATTTTTCTCACCACTAACGAGGAAAGGTCAAACAAAAGCTGCAGCAGGGGTAGGAAATTACCACCAGCCCACCAGCAGTAAATGTGGGCTTGTAGTGCAGGGGATAAGCTGTGAGCTGATACACAATAAATTTCAGTGGTGAACCTGAACCGCGGCTGAAGCCTGTGACCATTTTCAAAACTTGATTACATTTTTATCTATTTAAGAAAAAGCATGAGAAGCAATGACTTTGGCGTTCCTCCAGTGAGCTGCAGTGCTGTTACGGAGCTGTGATACTGGCACTGACCTGATGATGACATACCAGAGGCCCCTCAGCTCAGCCCCTCCTACCTTGCGGGGCCCCATTTAGCCCTTTACAATAGGCAACACTGGCCAAGGCACAGCTTGTTGTGCACAGCGAACACGGACAGCTTCCTACACCAAACTACATACAGGCGTGATAGGCTGTAGTAGGTTACTCTGGGCCGACATTCAAAGAAGCTGCTGTGTATTCAGTATAAGTGGATAACTGTTCTTTGGAAAATGCACAGACATAGAAATATGTGCATGGGTGTCTTGTGGTGGGGTGGGGGGCAAAAGAGAGACTGTTAACTGGGGAAATGCGAGCTAGTCGGCGTGTGATTGGCCAACCAAGAGGGCTGCTCCAGGCTAGATTTGTGGTTCAGCTCAGGTCTTGGAGAGGTTAATTTTCAACTGGGGGAAAGAAGAGCTGGGGCCCAGGCTCCCTGTAACAACCTAATGGCTGTGGACACGCCATGTTTCATGGAAGACGACCAAAGTGTAGAGCAGTTTGTGACCGAGACAACAGCCAGACCCACCCCTCTTGGCCTTACCCTCTCATCATCTTCTTCACATCTTTACTTCTCTTCTTCGCCCTTACCTCATTTGCCTTCCCCCAGGGGTGGTGTGTTTTCTGACCACAGATACCCTTTATGTGTCTGTGTGACACGAATTCTGTCTGGCAGCCTGTCTGAGTTGCAGAAGTTGAGGTAAAGGCAGAGATGAGGTTAACTCTGTGAAACTGATACACATGTCTGAACACAGGCAGGAACTTATGCAACACCAGCTGTGGCCCCTGTAAGTGAGGCTGCCTCCACACCAACAAATTTTAGTTTTAAATCGGCATTTTAAAATGAAAACTCCTTCCAGATGAGTATTTTTAGGCCGTTTCAGAATTAATCTCCGTACGCATATCGCATGACCATTCACATACACAAGGCATGCACGTACCAGCATAAACAGGAAGCAGTGCTGGACACTGGAACCGATGCAAAGTACTCGAATAACAGCTTGTCTCCTGCGCATGTAGGCCATTGTAGCATTATAAAATGCAGAATTTAACTGCACAACAGCTGCTAGCATAGACAACAGGGTCAGTAACGTTTGTAACTTATCATCCATGTTGAAATTACTGGTAGTAGTAGCTGATGTTTGTTTTCTTCTGGAAAAGGTTCATGTGATGGGGAGAGATGAATCAGGTCACGAAACACGTCATGACTGATAAGACCCGATCAAGAGGCGAATGTGGTTGTCTGCAGTCGTTTTCAAAGGTCTCAGTTTCTGTCCGTCCACAGTAAAATGCAACCCTGGAGTTTTTAAACTAAAAAGGGGTCAGCAGCTTTTTCAAACTCCTCCATTTTAGGGGCTTGAAAATGCCCCAAGTAGTGTGAACGCTGGGTATAAACGTAGCAAAAGTTACGTGTTTTAAAACAAAAATATATTAGTGTGGATGTAGCTTGAGTCCCCTCATTTCACTCTTCTTCCGCTTCCTCCTGTCTGTCTCTTGGTCCACCGCCTCCTCTATTCAGTGTCCGTGTCACCTGACAACTCGCCACATCCATCAAGGTTGGAGACCTGATCAATAGCCACTGGCTTTCCTCTCATCTGCCTTGCAGACGCACACAAGTGGTCTTATTGCTTATGTAACGATCGACTTATCGGGTCATTTGGCTGCTTATTTTGTTACTGTCCGCTGATTGGGACCCAGGGGGTATTGACCATTTACAGACACACGTGGGCAACAGCAGAACCGTCTGGGGTTTAGAAGAAAAGGGATGATGGTGAGCAAGAGATGACACTGAAGGCCATAAGTCAAAACGGGTGAGTCCAAGAGAAGAAGGCAGATGGAAGATTGACGTCATGTTAGAGGCAGAGGTAGAGGAAGAGATAGCAAATGCAGCACAGTGAGCGATTAGCATGCCCGCCAAAATCCAATTAGATACAGCCCAAGAGAATGACTGACAAGCAGACAGACAGACAGCCCGGGAGACAGCCAGAGAGAGCAGCTGCACTGGTCTGCGGTAATGAAGTCACTGGTTTCCAAATAGCAAATAGAGGAAGCCAGAGAGATGCAGCTGTCTGCCGTCTGTGCCGCAGCCACTGTGTCAGCCCGGCCAGCGAGACAGACAGAGGAAGGCTGTTCTCTCCGTCTGACACTTCTGACTCTGGGCCAGCACAACGCCACTAACAACGCTGAGGTTAGGCAAATAGGCAGCACACAGCTATGTTCACTATGTTCCTCTGGGGTTATGCTCGCTGTCTAAAATATCATGCCATAATGTTTTCTTATTTCAAAACAGCATTTCTTTTTTTCTACTTTGCACACTAAGAAAAGTTCATGATTCTGGTAAATCAAACCAATGACACCACACAGAATTATTTACATTTTGGCTGTAAAAATGACCTTCGTGTTTCTTTGCATCTTAAATTATATCTTAACCTAATAAAGAGTACCATCGGGGATTTTGCGTATTTTGTAATACATTGCGTGCCTGATGACATGCCATGTAAACACCAATAAAAACAAAATGATGATCATCAATGGGAATTTGATTACTTCCCATCTTGTGTGATAGAAAGAAATCACCCAATAAAAATGACGACACATGATCTTGTCTCAGTGGAAAGTATAATTGTCCATCATCACATCCCCTGAAGGCAAAATGAACTCATTGTCTGTCAGATACTAATGTAACGCCTGAGATAAGGCTTCATCTTGTTGCTGTCTGTTGGTGGCGTCTGTCTAGCAAACTCTATTTACACAGCAGGGATCAGTAGACAGGCTAGCAGTGCCTCGAGGCACAAAGGGCCATTTATAGAGAGCAAGTCCTGGAGTTTTTAACTGCACCTTCTCAAACCAAACACTCCTAACAGGATATGGAACCAGTAGCCATTAGAGAAGGTGGGAAAAAAACTTCCAGAAGACTCCCTTATTTGTGTATCTTCTCTTTTAGAGGTCCCAGAGCTCTCCGGTAAAACTATGAACTGCTTGTAAATGTGCACATTGACACTGTGTGTAAATAAGGGCCACTGGGAAAAGGGTCTGCAGCTGGGGTTAGACCAACACACTGAGGCAAGCCATCTTTTCAAAAAGCATGTGTGACTATAAGCTCCCTGGCTGGGCTTCCACTAACATCCACTGGGATGTGGAAAGTATGAGTCACACAGCCAATGCAGCGGAGGCGGCTGGACAGAGAGTCTGGAGGATGTTCAGGGTGAGAGACATGTCCGTCTGCCTCACTTCCTGTTCAGTCAAACACACACTTTCATTACACAAATACACACATAAACAGAGAGTGGATGGACTTGTTCTGACTTAGGGAAGCAGGACACTGCCAGGTTACCCCGTTCTCTGGCAAATGACCTTTCACACACCAGTACATCCGCTTATGCGTGGGGGTAGAGTGGCATCCTCTTTCGAAGCCAAAATTACCTGCTTCCTGTACACTCACAGGCAACTGTCTTTCCAGGAATTTGGCAATTTGTGACAATCTCTGCACAAAGGTCAGCTGAAGTTTCACTTTTAATTTGACAGCACCATTTCCGATCAAGCCAAACCCTCACAAAAAAAAACAGAACAAGATAAAATCTAGTCACTACCACCCAGCAAGATTAGGAAAAAAAAAAACACACGACAAAAAGGGGAAAAAAAAAAAACCTGTTAAATCACAGAGATAGGAGACAGCACCTGAAACTGCGGTGAGACAGAGGCTCCAGAGAGACTGGCAAAGTGTGAGACAGAGAGAGACAATGATGTGTCATACTAGCCTCCAGTTAGCAGCTCATTACACACAATGCTGGCAATGTCTCACACATAAGCTAAACACACACACACCTAAGATTGCAGGACTCACTGTCCACCTTGACCATATGTTTTTGTACATGTGTGTTGCATCTGCGGTCTGTGTATGTTGCTGTTTGTAGCATGTGTTTCCTCTGCGGTATTAAAACGTCTCTGCCTTTGAGAAAGAATGTCAGCGTCTTCCAAGATGAATACCTTAAACCGAGGCGGAGGAAGAGGAGGAGGACAATTGGGAAGAGGCGAGACAGGAATGCAGTCGGGACGCTGGACGAGACAGCAGACAGTATTTCCGGCACATTCAGACACCACAATACCCAGACAGAAGAAATCAAGGCAAGGCATTTCTCTATCGCAGGTACACAAACAGTACTGAATCTGTTCCAGAAATGTGTATGCTAACACCTGCGCACTCTATGAATACAATCTCTCTACTCCACACTCACTTAACCTGGTGCCTGCTGTACTACTAACACAAATAAATCATGCCAGCAAGGGTTGTAGTCAAGCCCCTTCCTATTCAACATGTTTGCTGGTTAAAGCTAGTACTTCACCTAAAATAAATCTGAAGTGGTGGATTTGGGTGTGAACAAACCACACCAAACAGACAAAAACACAATCCCACCTTCACCAACAAAACAATAGAAAAAGGGCAGGCCACTGTGGTCAGAGGGAGGTCATGAGACATAAACCAGTCAATGGCAGGGAAACAATCTAGAGCTTTTCCCCCCACTGAATGCTGACTTTTCAATAGGCTGGCTGCCCTTGTGGCTTAGATACTGCATCGACATTTTGTTTTTACACAGCAAGAATAAAATGAATCGGCAAAATCATCAATCATAGGCCAAAATCATTTGGACGACTCTGCAGCATTCTGGCTTTCAGTGATAACTACTGGTAAATTATGCACTGAGGCCATTTCACTTTCAGGTTTGCCTGGAGGTGAAAGGTTCACTAATGATGTCTAAGTTCCAGTCCTGGAGCTGTGTCTAGACATGTCTTATTTCAAGAAGCACCTGTATTTTGTCCAAGTTGCTAAGCAACTTAACAGGATTTATGAAACAATTCTCTAACAGAAACCATATAATGTCTAACCAGCCAAAAATGTGTTAGTTTGAACTAGATTTCCTTTCCATCTGCTCAGATTGTGTAGGATTGCGCTAAAAGACAAATTCCAGTTACTTTGGACAAACTAAAAAATGTTTTTTTGTTTTATTTTAAAGTTAGATAAAAGGTCCACCTATTAACTGCTGACATATAGATTTGGCGTTAAAGAGGCTCTTCCTGAGTCTCCTCCATTGGCCTTTTGTTCTGGTGACATTCCCAGTGACCTCCAGGTGACCTGAGGGGACAAATGATGCACTTCCCCTTCAGCTGTGGCCAACTGGCCTAACCTCGTCTGATCAGACCTGGCCAGGCAGATGTCACCACCTGTCTCAGGCCTTTTTAACACATAGTAGGTCAACGCAGGTTTAAGAAAACACCAGGTGTAAGCTAGTCTCGTCAAAACTGCTGAATGCACAGACATTACAAACATAAAACTGTTTTAATTGGCTTCCTTACAAGAATGATGAGGATGAATGACATTTTAATGCATGCAAACAAACAAAGACACAGATATAATTCAGAAGTGCACTTACTTTGTCTAGTGACCTCTTGAGCTGATAGTGGAACTTCTCTTTGACCTCGTCCAGGAGCTGCTTGAGCTTCGGCTCCTCAGGCATGCCTTGGTACTTCCTGGCAAGCTGCAGGTAGCAGGGCCACTTGGCTGAGTCAAAGCCCCAGTGGCAGGTCCTCTTATCAGGTGACTTGTGTGAATGCATGACAAACTTTTGTGGTGAAAAGAGCAACTGGCATTCAATGCACTGGATGCAGGGTGCCTCAGGCTGGGTGTAGAACTGGGGCACAAAGAGACCCTGGCACTTCCCCAAACACTGGTGCTCCACCTGGAAACTGGCTTCACTCTCCTTCAGCAGGCCCTGGGTCGACAGCTTACCATTGGGGTCGGTGGGCAAGGCTGCCCCGGGACGCAGCAGAGCGTTGCACAGCCGTTGTGCATCCGTCAGTGTAATGAGGCCACAGGAAGGTGCGTTGAACGGCAGAATGCCCAGCACCTTGAGGATGTGCAGCTGCTCGGCGTCGCAACGTGAGCAGTAGACGTAGAGCTCGTCACACACAGTGTTGATCTGCTGCAGCGAGAAGTCGCGGAGTACAGAGTTGAGGACCTGGGGCAGGCAAAGCCGCTTCTCCCCCCCAACGACGAAGCAGGAGATAGACTCTCCTTCCAGCAGCGAGTGGGTGAGTTCAGTGGAGCTGTCACAGGGAACCAGCAGAGGGCCCCCTCCCAGGACAGGAGGAGAGGGCAGGGGGGGCATGCCGGCCTGGGAATGCTCGTGGCCGGTGCGGGCTGAGAAGGCAGCTGGGCCCCCGAGGGAGCTCTGGCTGCTGAGGGTGAACTGGGCCAGTGTGTGTTTGAGCCCAGGGCTCAGGTCCAGGGCTTTAGCAGAGCCCACCATGTGCAGTTCAGCCCGGCCCTCCACATCCATGTCAGAGTCGTGACACAGATCCTCGATCTGCTCCCTCTTCACCTTGGGAGTTTTGGGGAAGCAATCCAAGCTGCGACGCTTCAGGTTTATCTCAGCCATCACTCGCTTTTTGATGGGCGCGTCTTCCAGTCGCTCTCTGTACAGCCGTTTCATGTTGCCCTTGAATGAGGTCAAGTCTTTGAAAGGGGTTTTCAAACTGGTCTGGGTGCTGGCCATGTCTAAGCACTGGTTATTGTCGTTTCTGTCTGCTGACTGAGTTCTTATATTCCTCCGAGTCTTTTTTTGTCTTTAAGTCTTTTCAAATGACACAAATCTTCTGGTAGTTAAACACATGCATGATGATGACTGAAGTTTTCTATGTTCTGATCCGCTTCCTGAGTATGAAAAAACAGGAATTTAGAAAACAGAGAAGAGACAGAAAAAAAAAAAACATTCAGTCAATAATTTAAATCATTTTTTAATTATTTTTTAGATACAAGTATGTAATATAGAAATCCCAAATAGCCCATAAAACTAAGAATAACCCCACAACATTATTCATATTCTACATTAATTACTATTAGTTAGTCTCAGATTGCTATCACCATTTGTTGTGTGTAGAGGTGCATGTGTGTACAGTAGCGTGGCAGCAGAGCTGTACCAGGCACTGAAACGCTGCTCTGCAAAGCTCCAAAGACCTTTGATTATTTCACACCGAAGCATCGAAGCCCAAAAAATGGTATTCGGGACAGCCCTAGTCAATATCTAATCTATAGCTAATCAATCAAATTCCTGTAGATGAATAAACACTGAAAACGATCTCATTAAAAAATGTTGTGGAGCATGAAATATCCATAAAGAGTTTAAATGTTTTATGGCCGTCGTCTCGGCTGGGGGCTGAAGAGGTCAATGGCTGCCCACTAAACCAAATGGCCATTACCATACTTCACACAAACACAAGGCTTTCCCAGCCCTTGTAATTGAACCCAGAGGGGGGAGATTTACATCTAGGTTTTCACCAAAGGTTTTGAAACAAACTTTCCAACACAAAGTGAGAATTTTAACAAGCCAAACCAGTTGACCAGACATGACAACCCCAGTGACAATCCTCAGCACCCTTCCCCTCTCCCATTACATTGTTAATGTAAGGCTGATACAATGGTCAAAAACATTTCACTTAGCAAATGAAAGTGCCCTTCCCAACCATATTGTGTCGTCCCCTAGGTCTGCTTACCCCACGCTGACCCCATCAACTCCATGAAAAACAACTGATAAAAGCGTTAACAGCGGTCGCCCCCTTCTCTCGGGCCCTTCACAGCTTGACGTGCAGCAGTATGGAAAGCAACGTTTCCCCCTTTCTACCCCAGTCTTAATGCGGGATTACTAAATCGACTGTAAAACGGAAAACAACACTTAGCTGGTACCCCAATTTAAAACGCAATCTAGATGATAATGGCTACTGCTGCAATATGACACCGAGACGCGGCACATTGAATAGAGCTTGAAAATGCAACATACACTGCGCTTTTACGGGAATGCATTTTATAAATCTACATTCAATTTGGATTTTGGCTTGTCATACAAAGGCACATTCGGTTAATTGAGCTCGGAGCTCGGCTTTTGCAAATGTCAGCATCCCATCGTTTTTTCCACGGACTGAAATGCTGCGGCGATGCAAACCTCAAGCTCCACTCCGAAGCGGGTTGATATTTGTGGGCGTTTTTAATGGCAAATAGCACCGTGGGCCGATTGAGGAAAAAAACAGAAAACAGCTAAATCAAATCAGCGACTAATAAATTAGAGTTCGCAGAGAGGCAGCTACCCAACCTGGTGAGTTTATTTCTGTCAAAAATCACAACATCCGCATTGCTTCGCTAAATATGGTATTTCTAAAACAACCGCACAGCCACTAATAGTTATTAGGACATGTTTCTTAATGTCACCTCCACTTCTGGTATCCTTTTTGCTGCTGCAAGGACACCGCGTATAATAATGCTCCTGCTCTGCTCCATCCCCAGCTATCCCCCTCCTCCTCTCCCCAGTCTGTAAGCCGTACCTCGCCTCCTCTGCTGGCTCGCCACGACGGCACTGGTATGCAGACAGCGCTGATAATGACATTCACTGTCTACACTACAGTCTGGTCTGCAGAAGGCACCGCGGTCCAGCGTTACGCACACACCGACTTGGTGAGGGCACGATGGGGTCTACAACTGCAGCTCTCCCCGGGTGTTAGACACAGGTAGCGTGTCTGTGCCGAAATCGCCTTTTAAACACATTAAATATTACCCATTTTTTGTGTCGCGTTATTTTTAATACGTCCGGACACAAAAAGGACAGCGTAAAAATGTGCGCATTCGTTTGGAAATTAATTACGAAAGGTTGTCTTTGGACGTTTAATAGTGATTGCGCTAGCTAGCTTAGCTAGCTCCCCCAGTTTACCCCGGGACTATAAAGCAGTCTAACCAGCATAGAGGGCTGTTAAGCAGGCTAACACGGCTCTCAAGAGCACAGACAGGCTAACTTAACCCCTCCAGCACCGAGAGAAACAGACTCCTCACACAGAAGCGACTGCGAAAGATAACCCACTATAATATTAAGGGAAGTTAGTGAAGCGATAAAGCTGACTAACCGAGAGGCTAACATTACGGCAGGCTAACCCCCAGATAGAGAGCGATACAGCAGGCTAACTAAACCAGGTTAGCCCCCCCCCCCTTCTCTCGCTCCGTCGGCTGAACACGGGGATTTAACCGTTATTAGCCCTCACGCGCTGGAACCCGCTATTAACACTGATTTAATAAGGTCCATTTTAAGAGCCCCATCTTTATTATTAATCGAGTAAACACTTGCCTGAAAACGCAGCGTGTGTCGGTCGTCCTCTCTCCTGCGGGGTCCTCTCAGTACTGGTGAAGCCTGGCGGACCGTCAACAAGATGCAGCTAGAGGCTCCACTACAGCCCCGCGACGTCACACTGCACACGGGCTGGAGGCGGAGACGTCACCGGGCTGACGGAAACTATGCGGGGGTGTCTCTCCTCTGTCTGTCAGTCTGTCTCTCCTCTGTCTGTCTGTCTGTCTGTCTCTCCTCTGTCTGTCTCTCCTCTGTCTGTCTGTCTGTCTGTCTTCTCTCCTCTGTCTGTCTGTCTGTCTGTCTCTCCTCTATCTGTCTGTCTCTCCTCTGTCTGTCTGTCTGCCTGTCTGTCTGTCTGTCTGTCTCTCCCTCTATCTGTCTGTCTGCCTGCTGTCTGTCTGCCTGCCTGCCTGCCTGTCTGTCTGTCTGTCTGTCTTTCCTCTGTCTGCCTGCTCTCTGTCTGTCTGCCTGTCTGTCTGTCTGTCTGTCTGTCTGTCTTTCTCTCCTCTATTTGTCTGTCTGCCTGCTGTCTGTCTGCCTGCCTGCCTGTCTGTCTGTATGTCTGTCTGTCTCTCCTCTGTCTGTCTGTCTGTCTCTCCTCTGTCTGCCTGTCTGTCTGTCTCTCCTCTATCTGTCTGTCTCTCCTCTGTCTGTCTGCCTGTCTGTCTGTCTCTCCTCTATCTGTCTGTCTGCCTGCTGTCTGTCTGCCTGCCTGCCTGTCTGTCTGTATGTCTGTCTGTCTTTCCTCTGTCTGCCTGCTCTTTGTCTGTCTGTCTGTCAGCCCTCTATGCTGTTAAGCAGGCTAACAGCAGACAGTCTGTCTGTCTGCCTGCCTGTCTGTCTGTCTGTCTGTCTGCCTGCTCTCTCTCTCTCTGTCTGTCTGTCTGTCTGTCTGTCTGTCTGTCTCTCCTCTGTCTGCCTGCCTGCTCTCTGTCTGTCTGTCTGTCTGTCTTTCCTCTGTCTGCCTGCCTGCTCTCTGTCTGTCTGTCTGTCTGTCTCTCTTCTGTCTGCCTGCCTGCTCTCTGTCTGTCTGTCTGTCTGTCTCTCCTCTGTGCCTGCCTGCTGTCTGTCTGTCTGTCTGTCTGTCTCTCCTCTGTTTGCCTGCCTGCCTGCACTCTGTCTTCGGTCTGTCTGTCTGTCTTCTGTCTGTCTGCCCATCTGCCTGTCTGTCTGTCTGCCTGTCTGTCTTCTGTCTGTTGGCCCACCTGCCTGTCTGTCTGTCTGTTTGCCCACATGCCTGTCTGTCTGTCTGTCTGTCTGTCTGTCAGCCCACCTGTCTGTCTGTCTGTCCTGTCCCACCTGTCTGTCGGCCCACCTGTCTGTCTGCCTGCCTGCCTGTCTGTCTGCCTGTCTCCCTGTCTGTCTGTCTGTTTGTCTGTCTGTCTGTTTGTCTGTCTGTCTGTCTGTCTGTCTGCCGTCTGTCTGTCTGTCTGTCTGTCGGCCCACCTGTCTGTCTGTCTGCCTGTCTGTCTGTCTGCCTGTCTGTCTTGCACAGCCTGGCAGATTGGTTTCCTCCAGCAGCAGTTAAAGCTGTGAGCAGAGGTGGATATAGACGTCAGCAGCAGGCAGCCTGTGGATGCCAAACTGGGGTCCGGGGACTTCGAGGTGCCTAAAGGGGTCCACAATAGGGTCCTCACTATATTAGGTCTTTATTGTACAGTTTTGTTTTTTTTTTTTTTTCAAGCTTATTTCAAGGAGGAAATTTCATTTGAAAAATTAGATTTTCTGCTCTCAGCCAGCAACAGCTGTCAGTGTGCTGACTTGACTATGACTTGCCCCAAACTGCATGTGATTATCATAAAGTCTGTAAAGAGGAGACTCGTTGGTACCCATAGAACCCATTTTCATTCACATATCTTGAGGTCATCCCTCTGAAAATGGCCATGACAGTTGTTCCTCTGCAAAATTCAGAGCAAAGTTTGGAGCGTTATTTAACCCCGTTTGCGATGAGCTAGTATGATATGGTTGGTACCACTGGATTCCTTAGGTTTTCTAGTTTCATACGATACCTGTATCTTCACGCTATAGCTTTACTGAACCCACTACAACCTCCGAAAGTTTGACTGGGCTAATGAAATTAGTGGCATTAAAACAATTGTTTTTTTTTATTATCCAATAGTCCTAATTTTCGGTTTGCCTCTGAAATTCCATACTAACATGCTAATTAGTACGCTAAAACACTATGAGAGTATGTCAGAAACATTAGTATGAAACCAGAATACTACGCCAGTATTAATATCCCATAATGCAATGCGGTTCATAACAGATGTTGACTGGCAGCTTTTTAACGTCAATAACGCTTCAATTTTACTGCGAGTATAAGACTTCACTTTGCTAGGTGTAATATATATTATGATTCTCACTAACTGTTGTTTTGATCACATGAGGGTGGCACAGGTTGCCATGGTTACACGTCACTAACTGGCAAGGAGGAAGTGGCGACATAAATCACTGCTCGGTGCTTTTGAAAAAAACGCACGCCACTTTTTATTCATACAAAAGTATGTGGCATGATAGTACATATAATGAGTATGTAGTGCACAGTATGAGGTCAGTATGAGACAAAGGCTGTGGCCTTTGCTGGCATGAATCGACACGACAGAGAGCTTTATCTCTCTCGTTGGATATCCATCAAGTTTGTGAAAATGAGAGGATAAACGGGGCAAAAGGGTTGCGTCTTCTCCCACACCTCCCCCCACTTTCTTTTTATGCTCTACAAAAGGTCAAGAGGTCATTCAGGCAGTATTGTGCCTTTAATGATGATGGGAGTTAATGAAATCTGAGCATGAAGAGGTCAGGAAAGAGATTTTATGAATTATAGTGAATATGTTTTAATTTGAGGGAGCTTGAATTCCCTTATCTCACATTTCTGGCTGGAATCTTAATCTTTAAAGGTTATCGTGCTCTGTCTCTACATTAACTGTTTATTTTTTCTCAGCTGGCTGGCTGACTGACCCACAGTCTGATGTCACACGTCTGTGAGAGCGGAGAGGCTTGATAAAGCTTTGATAAACAACACCGTCGGCCGTTTCGCCGCAGCCTCTCTCTGGCTCACTCTTTGACAGCAAGGTCAGCATTTGTATTATGAGAGCAGATGTGCGTACACCCTGTCCAGCCCCAGAGAACAACAAGAGGGACATTGATTTTCCTGTGTAATAACATCACTCTGTGTACTGCGAGGAGTAAATTAATCTCATATCTGCCATATTGTGACCAGCACTGATTGTTCATTAGGGGTAAAGCAAAAAGCTGAGGGATGAGGTAGCGTGCATGGTGGTTGTGAAGGAGCTGGGATTCACAGACTGGATCAGACAAGCACATTGATAAGCCTCTCCATTAGCCGAGACTCTGTCTGTTATTGGACTAAGTACTAAGTGGACCTTGGGGACGGACACCTCATAGCCGGTTTCATACATCCTGTCTGGAATCAATGAGGGATATTGAAATATGCCCCGAGTTGTTCAGTAGATGTATCTGTAATTTGGGGTAATGATGCTTGCTGAAGTGCTGGTCTGAGGTCACACACCTTCACCACAGTCGGAGGTGTCAAACAGTTTAAAGTGGACGTCCAGCTACGGTTCTGCTCTCTATGTATGCGCACGTGTCTCTGATTTGATAAAATGGTAATTGAGTATGTATACCAGGGTTAAAATGTTGTCATATCCTGACATAGCAGTATTGTTTTAGTCTTTTTAGTCTTGACATATATTGACATATATTGGAATCACTCAAAAATGGGATTGCTGAACAACCAGTATGGACAGGAGGAGTGATTACCAGTGATGGAGGATGTATTCAATAACACCATACAGTAAAAATACAAGTAAAACCTCTGCCATGTTACTGAAGTAAAACTTTTACTTCAGTAACATTTTCAAGGTATTATACTTGCATACTTTTACTGTAAAAGTAGTAAAGTGTAGACCCTTTTAAACTTGACAATATAAACACTCTAAATGGGCCCTTTTGTATTTCCTGTTGCAATGCCTGTTAATCCAGAATGGCAAAGAAAGGGTCAATAATCAGCAAAATGTACTTGTAGTATTAAAAGTAAAAGTAGGGGAGACCGGGGGAAAAGAACGTGTATTTGTTTGTTCCATTGCAACATCAGCACCCAGCTACGATTCCACCATCTTGGACTAAAAGGACTACCAGACGCCAGTAAAACATCCATCCACAAAGTGCTGTAACAAAATTATTTCTACTCTATTGTCATATTTAATGTCTCTATTGAAATGGCCAGTGTTGATCAATAAAAATATCATAAGAATAAGCATTTTCAGTTCAAAATGGCGGCAGTGGCAGTTGTTAAAAAAATCATACCAGAGTTTTGTCTCTTTGCGGGTGCGGCTGTAACGCGCTCAGTTCCTCCAATCAGAAACAAGCTAGTGATGACAGCTACTCTGCACATGCTCAGTAGGATCCTCTCTGTGGAAAAGGAGCAGGAGGATTTTAGCTGAAGTTCTCAACAAAAAATGATGTAGAAGTACGAAAGATAGTGTTTGGATGTACAGTTTACATTTAAAATGGCCAAATAAATCTGTTTGTTCTAGTATAGCAGCTCATCAAATAAACATCCTTTTTAGTATAAAATAATGTGACATTGACTATTATAATAATTATATATTTATTATTATTTTCAGTGTTATACCCCTCCAGGGGGGCAATTGCAACACTGACTTCTTGCATTAAGTTTAATATCATAGTCTTGTTCTTATTAGTGAATATACTATATGTTAACTGTGTTGTTAATTAGGATACATGACTAATATCAAAAGATGACTGGTGTATTTCAAGTGGTTGGTGAGTTATGAAGGAAAATGTAAAAAATGTTACAACTGCCCCCAGTTTCCCCCTACTCAATACAGATAAAATGACCCTGGTATTTCACCATACATATGGCATGTGAGAAATCAGTACATTAACATAGTCATGAGTCTGAAAAGGAAAGATGAACCTATTGTCTTGATAGTCTTCTGCAAAAAATGGAGGTTGAAACCACACTGAAAAACATGAAATGTGACAGACAAGTACATCATACAGGGGGTTTCCAAACACTGCCGCTAGACATTCAACATAACATAACCCACCACTGTAGCAGGTCCTTGTTTTTGCTGTTTTTATTTTGTATAATCAATGGCGCATTCTTTTAGTCTCCTATAAATCCTGCTGGTTTGTTTCACGTTTAGGTGATGTGTTTCTCTGCTGTTCTAATCAGCGTATGTTGCTGCAGCATTATTGTACTTGAATGTCCCGTTCATTCAATTACAGTGTGTAAGTGGTGTTGTGGACATGAGGAATCATCTCAAGTGTCTCCTAACGAAACAACTGTTTTTATATCTCAAGATAACGCCACTGTATCATTACAATCACTTCAGTATAGAAAGCAGTAATGTGAGACCACCTTACAGAAGAGCTGTAAACTCTAAATGCTGAAGCACAGCTCATTATCCCTGTGCTACAGTCAAGAGCACCGGTAAATGTAGCGTGATAGCACGGAGACCGTGCCAAGTAGAACACTATCCACCTTAAATAGCAGTGTGTGTTTTACTAAGGGATTGCATTTAGCACCAAGTATGGTTCTTCTGCTTCTTAATTAATCCCTTCAGGGACGAAATAAAACACCCAACAAGATAAGAGCAATTAAAACAGGATGTTTTTTTCAGATCCTCCTCCGTTTTACACCATTAATTATACAAGGTTAGTCTTCCTTGTGTCTTTCACAGGGTGATGTGGAGCCACAGTGCCTGGGGAGGCGTACCCCGGTTCTCCAACGGAGAGGGCACAGGAACAATGTCAAACACACCATCATGGGAATACAGAATTATGCAAAGACATTTATCCTCGTCCTGCGTGCAGCAGTGCTGTGTTTGTCTTGTGTAATAGCACAAGGGGAGCAATTTTCCACAAAATCTGGCTCAATTGAGACAATATACAATGGTTTAGTTGAGCAGGATGTGAAATAAGCCCCACACAATGGGTTTCTATCCACCATTGTGAGACTTATTGCAGCACACAAATCAATCCGTTCTATTATTTCTGACACATCATCATTTCCATGACCCTTTTTTTTTCACCTCTCAGTGTTCAGCAGTGTGCGGGGGGCAGAGGGGAGGGCAATGGTGTCGATGACCTTTTAACCCCCGGGTACGCCGAGGGCCTTCTAAAAGCCAGGCGGGAGTCACGTGACCGGCGCAGACACAAGCAGCTGGAGTGGAAAAGCTGAAGCTTAACGACTCAAGCCTAATTCCCTTCTCTCCAGACGCCCATGTGGGTCTCTGAGAGCTCAGGTCTGGTCTCAGCAGTAAAACCGTCACAAGCCTGAGGGTACAAATTTGTTCAGACAGGCATGTGGTTGCTTCATCTCAACACTGTACCAAAACAACCCACTTTTTAGAAGGACGCATGCAACTTCACTTTACAGGTTTTTCTTTGGTTACAAATCTTTAAAGGTAGGTTTAGACACCCGACCAGCATGGCTATATGGATGGCAATGTCAGTCCACCACTTTGATCCACACTGAAATATCTCAACGACTGGATGGCGTGTCATGAAAATCTGTGTAGATATTCACGTTGCCCAGTGGATGCAGCCTACTGACTGGTGATCTTCTGACTTTTCCTTTAGTGCCACCATGAGGTTGACATTTTTGTTCTTTTAGTGAAATGTCTCAACGTCGACTGGATGCATTACCATGAAATTGTATACAGCCATTCATCGTGCCCACAAAGTGAATCCTAACTGCTTCGGTGATCCTCTGACTTCTCATGACTGGTGTCCTTCACATTGCAAGTTTTCTTTTGTTAAAACTTAGAAAGATGAAAACTGTAGCACATACATTCACATGATGAACACTGCACCCAATTTTTTTACTTTGGCAGACAGGAAATACACTTTACAGGATCTCAACTGGTGAGTTTCCATTTTGTGCAAAGGTATCTGGTTTGATTTCATTCATGTAATTTCCATAAACAGTTTTTGTTCCATTTGCCTTCAATGAATGGAAAATAACCATGTTTTCACCAATAATAATCCAGGTTTTTACATTCAGAGCAAAATTAGAAAGCATAATGGAATGTGACTTAAATTCTACTCTTGCAGGATATGAAAAGCTTTTTTATTATTTTAACATCAAACGGGCCTCAAGGGATTTATTATTGTACTGAGTGAGCAGCAGAAGCTCAGTTGTCCCCACTTTTTGTCCTTAATATCAGTCAAGCTCCAAAAAAACTGGATCCTATATTTCCCATGTTGCAACACAACAGCATCTTTCATTAGACCTTTCCTAATATCAGAATCTCAAGTGTAATGGTACATTTCCACTGGGTGTTTTTGGACCCGAGGGACCACCTCGCTTCCCAGTATTGGGTTGATGGGCTGCTTCTAGACACCTGATGTGATGATAGATGAGCACTTTTACTTGTGGACTGCTGCTCCCGTCTTTCAAATCAGAACATGGCGGCTCGTTTGGAGCCTTTTTCTCAAAAATAGTTCTGAATTCTGCTGAATCTGTCTTCATGTTAGATGGACAATGGTTACATTTTTCAGAAATTCCAGAGACGGTGAGTCACAAAGTAGCCAAGACCTTAACGTTATGCAAACAAGGAGCAGCCAAAGTGACCGTCCATATCTCGAAACAGGAATCCGAACATTGGAACCGGTGGACAGACACAAAAACTCAAGATAACCCCAATGACACCACTATTACATCATCAGGGTTACCTCCTCAGACGTTATACAGCTGTTTTCACCGGCTGAATAGCACTCCTCATAACAAATAAGCTGAACTGTGTAAAATCACTGGAGTGCCCCTTTAACTAACTGACAGATCCACACTGACACAAGCACATATTACCACAAGGAGAGAAATAAAATGTTTATTTTACCGTCTGTGTTTTTCTTTGCACACTAATAATAAACATCAGCAGAGTCCTCTGGGTGGTAAACATCCCCAAAACACAACAAATACAACAAATAGTGTTTCCATTTGGTTTACCCAGTAACATTTTGGAATCAATGTAGTGATACAAAAAAAGATTTGAAATAAAATCCGATTCACAAAAAAGTAACAAAAACAGCTAAAGTAACTTGTGTAACAGAGTTTTTCTGGTCACCTCGTGAGCCCAAAGTAGAGAGAAGCTTCGACTGGATGAGTCTGGAGGTTCATGCACCATCACTTAGTGTCGTTACAGTCGGGGGGAGAGAGCAGCTCTGCAGAGCCTTTATGTGCTTTTAAGCAGTTTTAAAATATATCGAATTCAGGTTAGCGTGGTAGAAATGGAGCACAGCAGACACAGTTTACAGGAAGCACTGTGTCGTGGACTTCTGACTGAGCTTTCGTTGTAACAATCAGTATTTTGATTTACAATGAAAGACAAACATGGAATGGAGAAAGTACAAAAAAAGATGACAGACCATACATTTCAGAAAGGCATAGTATTAAAAATGAAAAAATCTGAATATATAAATTCTATGATTTGGGACAGCACATCTTCCGTATGTATACTGTACCTTCTAATTCGTACCAGCAAGACATTTTTCAGAAAAATGTTTTTGGTCCTGTGTGAATGTAATGTTTCATGGATGGTCCGCACAGTGAAATCTAACCTGTGCTCCAGCGTTCAGGTGTGATGTGCTTCTCTTCCAGCCCATTTCCCTGCACAGCGACTTCTTTCATTCACAGTATGAGAGTATTAACTCTTTATTATTGTTGGTTGGATGCTGCTGGACACGTTCCTTCATTCTGGGGAGAAGGGACCTTCTGTTTTCCAGATGTTGTGGATTCATCTAAACAACAAAGCCTGAACCCTTTTGGTTCCGTTACTCTGGCTGGACATGTAACACATTAGAACAACATATATAAAGATGTTAAATTAAACATGAGAAAAATATATAGATTATCTTTTTGTTTTTTTTTAAAAAGCTAATGTTATGATATTTCTCTACAGAAGGGGCGACAAAGCTAAATCCAAAATGCCTTTATGATGATTAAGTTGTCAGTTTTGTCCGAATGTGGCTTGAAGCTAAAAAGGCCTTGTCTAACATTTATAGTAGATTCATATATATACAAATAAAATATGCATTGAAAACACTCCACCAGCTGGAAGGAGAGGATGTTCAGTTCATCTGTCAAGGGCTGCGCCTTCGCCTCATCCCCCGCCCCATGTACAGCAACCTTGGAAGAACTTTGTAGCCTCGTGGGCTACCGATAAAGAGGCCCCGATGAGAAAATCGATATCAGTGCAGATTTACATGATATAAAAATAATTAAGAAAGAAGGTAGGCTTAAGGGCAAGTGGTTATAAATGGCAGAGTGTGAGACTGGTTTTGGCAAAAAAGCGTTCTACTGTGCATGTGCGGCCCTCGAACAGAAGGTTGACGTCGCCGGGTTGTCTCGTAACCATGCAGCTTGAAGACACTGAGACGCCACGTAACACGTGCATGAGAGTGTGTGTGTGTGTGTGTGTGTGTGTGTGTGGGTGGGTGGTGTGTGAGCACAGACGTCGCGTCCCCTCACACACATTCCTCCGCCGACATCAGGAGTGGGTTGATGTACTCAAATCCTTCAAACTCTGACTGGTCGATCTTCTTGACCACATCGCTATGATGAAGAAAAGAGAAGTGATTTGATTTAAAAGTGAAAATGATATATTATGTTGACTCTAATTAGGGCTGTAAATTGACAATATTTAAATCACAATTAATCACATGATTGTCCATAAATAATTGCAATTAATCACAAATTTTTATCTGTTCTAAATGTACCTTAAAAGGAGATTTGTCAAGTATTTAATATTCTTATAGGAGTATAGAAATATATTGCTTTATGCAAATGTATGTATATATTTATTTTGGAAATCAATTAACAACACAAAACAATGACAAATATTGTCACAGGTACTGCATTTGGCATAAAAAATATGTTCAAATCATAACATGGCAGCCCAACAGACAACAGCAGCTGTCAGTGTGTCAGTGTGTTGACTTGACTATGACTTGCCCCAAACTGCATGTGATTATCATAAAGTGGACATGTCTGTAAAGGGGAGACTGGTGGGTACCCAGAGAACCCATTTACATTCACATATCTGGAGGTCAGAGGTCAAAGGACCCCTTTGAAAATGGCCATGACTGTTTTTCCTTGCCAAAATTTCACCCAAGTTTGAGCTTATTTATCCTCCTTCGCGACCAGCTAGTATGACATGTTTGGTTTCGCTTTTCTAGTTTCATTTGGTGTCAGTATCTTCAGTCTAGTTTGAAAACTGATCCAGCTACAACCTAAAAACTGTAAGTTGCGTTAAAGAAAATGGTGTTATTTTCATTAACATACTTTGAGGTCAGAGGTCAAGGGTCCCCTTTGAAAATCGTCATGACTGTTTTTCTTCACCAAAATTTAGAGCATGTTTGTGAGAGTGTTATTTAACCTCCAACGGATTCTTTCGGTTGTCTAGTTTCGTATGATCCCGCTACAACCTCCAAAATGTCGATTGCGTTAAAGAAATTAGTGGCGTTAAAACTACTTTGTTAAATCATTATTATCACTATTAACTACACTTTTAGAGATACTAAAAGAAGGACTCACTCATCGTCAGGCGTGAGCTGGATGGGCTCGTTGGTGAACTGGGCGTCAAAGTTGTCCAGTCCGAATTCCCCTGAGATGTTGGGCTTGAAAGGAGGGACCACCTGCTTCTGCTCCAGCTAGAACAACAACACAGGAATCAGGTGGGAACACAACAAACTTATCTGCCTTTACTGACATTAAAAACACACTTAATCACTACTTTTCATCTGAAAGTGTTTTGATAATCAACTAATACTTTCAGTTATTATTTTTCTGGTTTCAGCATCTCAAAACTGGGGATTTGATGCCGTTCCTTGTCATATATTATAGTCAATTAAATATCTTTGTTTTTTTGATTGTTGGTCTGACAGAACAAGCAATATGAATACTTCACATTGTGCTCTGGCAAATCAGCAATGGTAATTTTTCACCTTTTCGTTGACAATTTTAGACAAAATGATTTAAGGTTTGATTGAGAAAATAAACATCAGTTTATTCGACAATGTAAAAAGTTGTTAGTTGCAGCAGTAGTGAAACTGTAATCTAGCCTGCAGCCGGGTCTATCCATTATGTAAAATGCACTGAAAAAGGGCGCTAGCACAATGACACTAAAGTTTTTCTTTGGTCCTCCTGTTTCCATTAATAAATACTAATGCAGTGTTCAACGTCCCAAATGAAACAGCGACTAAAACCTTGATAACGCACTCAGCGCCTCAGCTCAGATTTATCAGTGTCGAGGTAACCAGCGGTGCCTCATCTGTCTGTGGGGACGCTCCCCCTGCAGGCCTTTAGGTGCACTGCAGGTCAGACTTTCAGGTTAGTGTGTGCTGCATGTGACAGGGGAGGTGGGGAGGGAGGGAGGTGGTGTAAGCTGATCCCTCCAGACAGTCTGACCGACTGCTGGATCCTGCTCCAGACCAAACAGGGAGAAAGAGGTCATGGTGATCCATGGCGAGCTGCCCCCCTCCCTCCCTCCCTCCCTGTCTGTCCGTCTGTCTGTCTGTCTGTCTGTCTGTCATCTACCAGTAAAGGTCACATCAGTCTGTCTGAGAAGAGACCAAAATGTTCCTGATCATTTACACATGTACAGAGTTTCCTTTTATTTAAAAGACTTTTGGGAAAATATGTCAAATAAAAGATGGAGGGTAGAGCACCACGTAACTTTTAAAATGCAAGTTAAGTTAATTCTGTTTCCCTCAGTTTGAATCATACAATAATAATGATTATAAATTTGTTACAAAATGTTACATGCTGCGCATACACTTTCAAATCCTCAAAACTAAAATGACAAACAGCAAACAGTTTGTTTTCATTTTATTTATGTATATATTTTTAAATCAACCAGCTTTCTAGCTTATCGGAGCAATATGCAGCACAATACCACATTCAACTGGTGTCAGTATTGAGCCAAAGATCACATATAATTTGTCACTTTTAGTAGTTTTGGTAAATCACGTTTTCAGCTTTTACCTGTGTGCTACTGGCAAAAGATTTTCTGTATTAAATTTTTCGTTCATAAACTTTGTGTTGAAACGATTAGCCGACAAGTTAACAGAAAATGAATGAACAACTCAAACGCGTGGATGTTTTACAACACTGCTACATGTTAATTGAAAAGAAAAATAACTGTTAATTGCAACCCTACATAAAACTATATCGAGACCAGCCTGCCAGTGTTTTGAATGTGTTGACACCACGAGACATTTATTTAATGTCACAGTTCCAGCTGTCATAAAACAGGAATGTCATTCACTATTAAATGACGTTAACTTTTATTCATCTCTGAAACTGAGAACAGGAAGCTTCAAGAATAACTGAGTATTTTTAGTAAGAGTTTAACTTTCAGTGAGATTCCTGAAGGTGAGTCTGAGATGCTCAGTTTAGCCGAGTCCTTCTTTACTTGCAGATGATAAACCCACAAAGAGTTTATAATCTGTACAGACTGACTACTGTAAATACAGATGTTCATTTGCAACATCCTGCTCCACATTCATAATTACACCTTCATACTGTAATTTTAACACATAAACAACATGGACCGACACGAAAGCTGTCCTTGATCAAATAAATCCTTAGTCGACTAACACACAATTTTGTTGACTAATCAATTATTTGATTTAATCAACAGATCTGTAAAACTGAACACCACTTTAAATATTGTGTTTACAAGATATGTGCTAATAACAGCCATATCAGACACCAGCAGAAATTTTCAACATCAATGACCAAGACTGCAAATCAGTTATAGAGAACATCCTCTCAGATTACTTCAATATTTCACAAAGAAGTTAGAATAAAATTAGTGCTGTCAATCGATTAAAATATTCAATAGCGATTAGCCGCACATTTTTCATCTGTTGAAAATGTACCTGAAAGGGAGATTTTGTTAATACTCTTCTCAACGTGGTAAAGGGCAAATATGTTGCTTTATGCAAATGTATGTGTAATTTTTCTTATTCAATCAATTGAATCAATCGATCAATCAATTAACAACACAAAACAATTATTGTCCAGAAACCTGGCGATGACAGTTTTTCCTTGCCAGTATGTAACACAAGTTTGGAGCGTTATTTAGCCTCCGTTACAATGAGCTAGTATGACATGTTTGGTACTGATAGATTCTTTAGGTTTTCTAGTTTCATACGATATCAGTATCTTCACTCTAGTCTGAAACTGATCCAGCTACAACCTAAAAATGTTAAGGTATGTTAATGCTTTAAAGAAAATAGTGGCGTTAAAATGAATTTGCGTTAACACGCATTAACCTACATAAAACAATAAAACAATTCCTTAACAAAGATGCTGAAATTAGTTGTATTAATGGCTTCCCTCTAAAAATAAACAGTTGTTTCACAATCTGATGGTTTATTGATTTCTTTGTAGGACAAATGAAAAAGGAAATGTACATCTGTAACTCAAAAATTAAGCTCTTCTGTCAGCCAGTGATCCGCCTCAGTCTAAAATTAACTTTTTCACCGCCTGCCACTGTGGCAGACAAGTATTTGTATTTATTTTATTTATTTTGTCTGCTTCTCCGATATGTTATCTGCCACTTTTAAAATCAATGTGCTAAATGAAGGACTAACATGTCAGATCTGATGTCATTCAGTGTTCAATATCAAAAACATATGCATGGTAAACTACAGTGTGAATAACACCATAGCTTCCAGGGGAGCCCTGTTTTTCAGGGGAGGGAGGGTACTGTAGCCTACATAGTGCTGTACTTTGCTATTGTCATCTATCGTGTTTATTTACATAAAAAACACACAATGTAAATTATTGTGATTACTTAAATATTTGCTTAGATTAAATAAAAGAAATCTTGGCAAGCTGCTTACAGTTATACATTTCATAATTCACTAAAGAATATATATTTCATATTGCTGTGAAAACATTCAAACAACTGAACTTATTCAAGATTCTCGCCAAAAAAATAATTTTTACGAGGTTACATTTGAACACATCATGATAACGTTGTAAATTACCTTCATCCTATTGTCATTTTTACTGAGCAGTGCCTGAACACCTCATGATGTAACTAAATTGTTGCTCCATTAGTGATAGTAGCTCTGTTATTTAACCAGGAAGGACTGCGCTGTCCAACGGCTGTTAACAGGTAACGTGACTAATTCTCCTCATGTTGATTTCAAAATCCTTATCAGGGTAAAAGTAGGCTACGTCTCTCAGGTTTGGTAGCGCCATGCTTTTGAGAGCTTTTTTCTCTCCGCCATGGCTCCGGTCCCAAATAAACTGAAACACGATACAGCGTGCATATGTGTCACTGTGCATGTGTAACCGTCGGAAATCACTGAAGAGCACACAGAGGCATAAGATGCCAAGGAGTCGGACAACTGGAAACCGTTTCTCTACTCCCATCCCCAACATTTTCCCTGTCTGCCAAAGAGGCGGGTGGCCTGATGATTTTATCAGCCACTGCCAACAATTCACCCACATTTGGCAGGTGGCGGGTGCTAATTTCAGACTCTGGTTTCCACTCATATCCCTCCCATCTCGATTGGTCCGTCAGCCTATCTACTGTTGTTAGCCCTCTAACTGTCTATCTGCCTGTTTTCCACAAGGACAGGACATGAGTCTCATGCTATTGCTAATAACCCTCAGCACTGACAGAGCTTCTACGCCTGCAGGGCAGGGGAGAGAGATGGTGACCCGCTGCACTTAGATTTGACCTTCTGCTGTCTAGTAGCAGCTTTCTGTTTTTCCTTCTCCCTGCAATCGATATATGGATTGATTTTGACCTATTTGGCAAGTGGCATGCAGCGGTACGGATTTCCTTCATTTCAATCAAATTATGATTAAAATGGTGACAAAAGAGGCAACTCAAGAAAAGTAGGTGAGAGAGAGTGAGAGAGAGAGAGAGAGAGAGAGAGAGAGAGAGAGAGAGAGAGAGAGAGAGAGAGAGAGAGAGAGAGAGAGAGAGAGAGAGAGAGAGAGAGAGAGTGAGAGAGGATAACAGTGTGTGACTCACAAGGTCCCAGTCGACGTTTCGGAAGAACGGATGGCCCATGATGTCAGCAAAGCCTGTCTGAGGGTGGCAGCCTAGACGCTCCTTGGGATCCTGTGGGAGTGAAGGCGAAAGGAGGGTGAGAGACAGTATGAGATGTTGGTGGCAAGAAAGGTGGTGAAGGTGAGAAAAGATTTCGGTGAGAGGAGAAAAAAACATATTATGAATAGGTGAAAAGACACAAGAGCCACAGTGAGATACAGAAAGACGGGGGTGGAAAAAAAAAAGAAAGCAAGACAGTGGAAGATGGCAGTTGACTCCCACTAACGCCATAATAATGTCATCCTCCAAGTCCAGCAGGTGTCAACACTGTTTTAAGCTTGATCCAGGCCATCTGACCCCTTCTCACCTTGTTGAGGAATCCCTTGAGGACACTGGCGGCTTTGACTGACAACGAGCGGGGGATTCGGATCTGTTTTTCCAATATTACTGTAGGAGGTGAGAGAAAAAGAGGGGAGGGAACGGGGGTGAGACGTGAGACAGACGGTCTCTTGAGGCTAAAATGACAGAAGATGGCATTGACACTGCTGCAGTTATGAGTTCAGTCCTGTAGGGTATACTTGTGTTGAACATACTGTATATACAGAAGCTGATCAATGAACTGTCAATGGGATTTGATAGATCTGTCCTGAAATATGACTGCAGTAACTTATTAATTCCCATCAGTCCAGCATTTTTCTGGCAGGTATAAGAAAACGCGGACACATTTTGAAGCCGTATTTACAATGAAATGACGGCATGCATTCACACATTTCCCTGTAACAGATGGCATGTGCCTGGTACTGGGAGCAGTGGCCACTGGGAAGGTGTCAATATAAAGGTGTTACATGTTTCCACTGAGCTGTATTTTCCTCTGGTTATAAACCACAGCAGTGTGTGCGTGTGCGTGTGCGTGTGCGTGTGTGTGTGTGTGTGTGTGTGTGTGTGTGTGTGTGTGTGTGTGTGTGTGTGTGTGTGTGTGTGTGTGTTACCTTGGAAGAGGTAGTCTTCTGTGTTCTGGTCTGGGTTATCAGAGCTCCCAACGATGTCGAAGGGCGACCGGCCCGCCATCATCTCAAACATCAGCACACCTAGCGCCCACCAGTCCACACTGAACCCTGAAGACACACAAGAAAAGACAACAAGGGAACATAGTTTGTATCTTATTTTTACTTCATTATTATTTTCTATGTTTTAATTTTATTTTTTTTTCCCCATTAACTCGTATACTTTAAATTACTTTCACAAAGCACACCAGCGTTTTAGCAACCACTCCCACCATGAACGCAGGTGTTTCTGCATGCTTTCACCCCCTGACAAGAAATATCATATTTTACTGCTAGACGTTTTTCACAGCTAGCCAATTAGGGCCCAACAACAGTATATTAAAATATGCACGTTTATATTTCACAAGGTATAGGCAGCATTTAGATAGAAATATCATTTGTTTTAATCTACATCATCTATTTTCAAGATCAAAATACTAAAAACAGCACACAGGGAAGGGGTTCAATAGCATTTTATCCAGTATTAATTCATGAATCCACTTATTAATCACAATCCTTTTGAATAACTTATTGAATACTATTAGGGTGACTTAATAACCAGAGATAGTTTAGGTGTTTTGAAGTGGGCTTTTATGAGGTATTTATCCATAATCAGTAGATGACAGTGAGCACACAGAAGCAGGAGTACTGACACTGGAGCAAAGCAATGTACTGCTGTGGACGGGGGCAGCAGCAAAACGTATTTTAGCCACCTAAAAAAATTATAAATCAGTTGAAATGTACACTATATTTACAATATTTTCACAGCTTTACCTTGCTGTCAGATAGCCCTTTCTGACAGGGAACTGAAGCTGCTATTTGTGCTCTCTTCAAAATCACCAAACTCCTTTGACAAAAATAATATTACCTCGCAGTACGCAGGAGTTGCTGGTCTACTGCTGCTTAGATCGCTTACCTTGTGCTATTCCGCAACTTCTGTGTTTTAAAGGGCTATTTCAGGTTCACTAAAGTCACACAATAACGTAAACAAACTAACCGATCTAGGCAGCGGTAGACCAGCACCTCTGGGGACTTTGAAGAGAGCACAGGTGGATATAACCGCTTCACTTTCCTGTCAGAAAGGGCTGTCTGATGACAAAGCAGTTTTGCTGCTGCCCCCGTCCATAGTGGTACATTGCTTTGCTCCTGTGTTGGTGCTCCTGTCTGTTTCTCTAAACTGGGAGCGAGGCGACCATTATCTATTGTAGTTAATACACTGACTATGGAAAAGTACCTCATACAACCCCACTTTACAACGTTCAAACTACCCCTTTAAGGCTAAAATAACTACAACTCAAATATGTCTAATGACCGTTTGTCAGCTGAGATAGAAAACAGCATAATTTTTAGTGGCAGCCTAATTAATCTTCACAACCTGTACCTGCAATCTGAAAACAAGATGAGCATCACAATATATGAAAAAAAAAAAAGAGTGATGAGAGATAAAATGTTTAATATGAGACTCATTAGAGTACAGCTTGATGAAAAATCTGCTATCAGAGCCCACTACCAATAGAAAGTAGAAAACTCCTCACCTTTTACAGAAACAACAAGCCTCCTGTTTATCTTCTTGTATATTGTTAGTGTGCACTTAATAAATCAGTCTCAGAGTAAAATTAATTGGTTTCTGGCTGTGCAGGCAGGGACCATGCAGAACCAGTCGCACATGTGTAATTAAATAAGACTTAATTATGTTATTTATCCGATAAACTAAACCATTTGTCTTCATGTAAAAGCAAACTTTGCTAGTTTACATTTTCTATTAGGCAGTAAAATGGATTATACAGAGTACTGTGGTGGGTCTAATTATCACTGTGTGTCCAACAGCGGTATTGTACATGAATATTATGCATATTTTGATGCTGGAACAATTTATTGTTCAACTTGAATGTTATAGTTTTCTAACAGCAGACATCTTGACTTGTTATTGCAGGAGAACCACAGGTGTCACTGATAACATTAACAATGGCTTTGTTCTATTCAACATGATCCTTTAACAGTGGGTCTTATTGCTATGGTACCTCTTTCAGTAACCAGGGAGATACTTTTCTATTTCTGTTGCGTGGTATTTATAGATATTTTTACATGCAGTACTCAGTTGTTCATGGAGACTACACCTATCCTTTGTTCTTACATGACAATTTTCTGATTCATACATGTTATTGGCCTGTACTCACATTGTTTTTGACCAATACTCTAAATAATGAGTTTAGAGCATTTATTCAGAGGATGTCACAATTGCTTCCATGATTATTTCGTGGCAATTTTTTAAGCTTACATTTTATTGCGTTTATTTGCTCACTTCTACTTCTTATTACTGCTGCGGAGTTTGTTGTAAGTTCTTACTTTTAATTTTTTTTGCTTTTATTAGGTCTGACAAAGTTAAAGCAATAATCACACTGTAACGCAAATTTGTTTTAACGCCACTAATTTCTTTAAGACATTAACACAACTTGCAATTTAGCAAAGCTGCTATTCAGTCTTTCAGAAGTTAAAACAGGCTCAGGTTTAAAGCTGTCATACAATTACTTGTTTGTCACAATGTGAGCTTGTTCAAGGTGTGTGAATGAAAATGGTTTCTATGGGTACCCATGAGTCTCCCCTTTACAGACATGCCCACTTTATGATAATCACGAGATATAGGCAGCAGTCATAGTCCAGTCAGCACACTGACACACTGACAGCTGTTGTTGCCTGTTGGACTGCAGTTTGTCATGTTATGATTTGAACATATTTTTATGCTAAATGCAGTACCTGTGAGGGTTTGTGGACAATATTGCTCATTGTTTTGTGTTGTTAATTGATTTCCAACAATAAATACATACGTAAATTTGCATAAATTTGCATATTTGCTCACTCCCATGTTGATAAGAGTATTAAATACATGACAAATCTCCCTTTAAGGTACATTTTGAACAGATGAAAAATGTGCAATTCATTTGTGATCAATCATCATCAACTATGGACAATCATGCGACTAAATATTTTGATTGACTGACATCCCTAGTTTTTACAGCTGTGTACTAATTTGAAGAAGTAGTCTGCACCACTATAACATCCATAATCATGACTGATAGCAGCATCTCAGATATTACTGCATAATGCCTCCTATACTGTATCACAACAAAGAAAAGGATAGCATTTCTAGTAAGTGCTTGTGTGTTCTCACCATAATCCTCTCCTCTGAGTATTTCGGGGGCGATGTAATTGGGGGTACCACAGAAAGTGCTTGTTGTATCGCCTGGTCTCAGGCCCTCCTGCAAAAACAAAAAGATCATCAGCGGTGAGATCAACTCAGAGGGCTGTAAACCAACACTTGTGCAGCTCTGCTGGTGCTTTTATCAAAAGTGCATTGTGGTATAATTACAGCCTCAGTTTTTCATACAGCTGCAATCCACACCTTGCACATGCCATAGTCTGTAAGTTTGATGTGTCCTTCGGAGTCCAGCAGCACGTTGTCCAGCTTCAGATCTCTGTAGATGATTCCCCGCTCGTGGAGGTAGTTGAGCGCCAGACTGATCTCTGCTGAGTAGAATCTGAAAGAGAGATTCAGGTGTATTCAAAAATCATGTGATGACAGAAAAGACACAAAATGACATAAATCTTGTTCGTTTTAATGAGACAAAAAGCGTGACTACCTGGCGTGTTCTTCTGGGAGTTTCCTTTGTCTCTGCATGTGGAACATGAGATCGCCACCGTTCACATATTCAATAACAAAGAAGAGTCTGTGAAAAGAGGCAAATGTTGTTTGTCAAATAGCTTCTTACTATCAGTAATGAATACACATCATTCCTCCAAATTTTAAAGAGATTGGGTTATTTCACCTGAAACTTGTTTTATAATAAGTTTATCTATATTTTTAAAAACATACGTATAGCCACACACACACACACACACACACACACACACACACACACACACACACACACACACACACACACACACACACACACACACACACACACACACACACACACACACACACAATCCAACTTCTTGGGCACAAAACTTCAACAACTAAACAACAACAAACCAAAGAAAACAACTTCATGAGGAGGAGGTGCGCGACATGATCGGCGCTCGTTGGCAACAGGCAAAAGTGGCGATTATTTTATGTAATCTACGAGGAGATTATACATGTGTAAAAAGAGGATTCTCTGTAGCTTGAGACAGTTTGGTACTTCAAAAGAATCTCATTTGGATCAATGAAGTTTAAAAAAAATAACAATACCAATTTGATACCATGACAGGATGTTAAACGGATCATAATTCATTCTCTATTATGGATTCTATATTGCTGTGGAAACATTTCCTTCAAACAACTGGATTTATTCAGGTTTCTCAACAAAGACTAAACACAATGTTAACCCAATACTCACTTTTACTAAATAGAGCCTGAATGCACCCTAATGTCAAAGGCACTTTGCAAGTTGAAATCGGCAGGACAAGAGCTAGTTAACGTTAGTCGTTAGCAGCTGGTAAGCTAACGTTATCTAACTCTCCTCCTGCCGATGTCAACACAGATTCATAGAAAAAAGATAACGTGTTCCCTGGATGCATCAACAGTGAGTTTACTGCACCCCAAACACATTTTCTATTGTCCCTGGGACAACCTTAGTCTCGAGCCCAGAAGGTACCTACAGTACAGTAGAAAAACAAGTACTGTCAAGTTTTCAGATTTGCAGCATCAACTTGGTACCTAGTTATCGGTTCTCATGACATCCCTAATCAGGACTTTGAATCAAAATTTAATAACAGTTGTGGGGTTGTTTGTTTGTCAATTAAATCTGATGTGAATTTCCCCACTGTGGGACTAATAAAGGAATATCTTATCTTATCTTATCAAACCACATCAACACAGTCCCGATAAAGCAGTTTCTGAATGTTAATCTCTTAAGGATTGATAATAAAAGATGTTTTTTCCTTTTTTTTTCTCTGAACTTTAACTTATTTAGTCTTTAATATTTAATGTTACAAAAAAATAGCTGAGATTTGAAACCAGGTTTTCAGGCACTTAAACCATGATAGGGAAGTTCCCATGACCACACTCTTTCCTGACCTTAACAAAGTCTTCTATTCACCTTAAACAGACCATAACTTAACCACAGCAGCAGTAGGTGAGGAAACACTCATGCATCATTTTGAAACACTCATATGTATCGTTTTGTGAAACAAACAACCGGTTTTGTCATTTGGGTATGACTTGTGATGACAAGGGCATCTTCTGTAAGCAGTCTGGCAATGTTTGCTCAAACAGCTTTATCAATTTTCAAGTATGTTCAAAGGAGACACCCCAGTCACTGGTCAATTATTAGATTAGAACTAATGCCTCATTTGCATATTTGACCATGAAATTTCAGAAATAATTGTAATACAAAAAAAGAATTGTCTTAATGTCAGTGGTCAGCTGGGAAGTTTCATGGTGACATCTATAGGTTATATTTGTACCCTACCCTATTATTGTGGTGTCTCCCCTTTTCCAAATTCTTGCATTTCCTGCAGAAGAAACCGTGCAACTCGAACAGGAGCGATGTTCTCACCTGCTTTCCGTCTGGAAACAGGAGTGGAGGCCGACCAGGAAGGGATGATTGGACGCCTGCTCAAAAACATGCTTTTCTGTTTGGACCCAGTCGATGTCCTGGCAGAGAAACACACAAAGACACACCCCGAATGTAAATCAGAGACGATTCTCACATAGTACCCTTGAACTTATAAAAGCTGAATAAGCACAGCGCTTGATCGACCATCCTGCACAGATGGAGACCAGGGCGGGCAGGAGCGGCAGGATAAAGGGCTGAGCCAGTAGAAGCAGGTCTCTATCGATGGCTGGATGATAATATGTCTGGACACGGATGAAGCTCGCGCTGACAGGGCAGGGACGGCAGAACACTTCGCCATTGATCGAAAGGCACTTGTCAGTTTGTCAATCACGCTAAGTGCATCTAATCAAGGCTAACTACTCCCATTGCCTCTGGTTGTGCTGCTACATGTGTACGTCCAGATCAATTTCTGATGACATGATGGTTTATCTACACCTTCTTAGAAAGACTGATGGCTTGGAAGAGGTCTGTCAACGAAACCCAAAGTGTTTCAGACAAGATACACAAGGCGGCTGTCCAGTCACATGAGACAAATCCATTGATCGAGCTAATTGAATTAATTATAAATTGCAGTGACAGAAGACTGATGCCTTCAGTATTAACTAACCTTGACACATCTCATAGATGGAGGCGTTGTGTTATCGTCACACTGGACAGACTTTAAGGGACGGTTACGCTTTTGAGATATCAAGCAATCTTCTTTCATGAGTGGGTATCTGCCTTTAAACCTTTAAAAAGAAGATGGCTGTCTAACTGAATTACAAGCTGCAATGTATTAGGGCCACAATTAATGGTTATTTTCACTATTGATTAATTTGTTGATTATTTTCTCAATTAATCGATTAGTTGTTCGGTCTATAAAATGTTGATGAGTGTTCCAAAAGCCCAAGATGACGTCCTGAAATGTCTCATTTTGGCCACAACTCAAAAGATATTCAGTTTACTGTCATAGAGGATTAAAGAAATATTCACATTAAAAAAGCTGGAATCAGAGATTTTTTTTTATTTTTTTTTCCCTTTTAATAGTCGTCAATTAATTTAATAGCTGACAACAAATCAATTAATAATTTCTGCTCTAATGTATTGAGCCAATTGTTTCACTATTAACAAATGAGTATGATTATACAATATAAAACAACTAAAACTGAAGTGATTAGTCGATTAAATATTAATGTTTTCATAGTTGATTGATCATTTAAAAGTTTTTTATACCAATGATTCTTTGATTCCAGCCTCTCCAATGTGAGGATTTGCTGCTTTTCTCTGTTTTGTATCACTGTAAATTGCATATATTTGGATTTTGGACTCTTGGTCGGACAAAAAAAAAAAAACAACAACCCCTTTTTCACTACTTTCTTATGTTTATAGTAAAACAATAGAGAAAATAATCGATTGACTAATCTATACCTGAAATAACGGTTAATAGCAGCTCTACAAACACCCTCGTCATGCCCTTTTTTTCATTCACTTATATTGGCAGCAGTGGAAACAGCAGTTCAAGTTTGTTATTGTGAGAGATGTGTTCAAACCTCAGCACTGGAGACGACCACTGGGCTGATGTTTGTCTTTGATCTTCAGCCAACTCATGATAAATTCACTCCAACTTTAACCATCATACTGCAAGTGTCGAATCGCTTTGAATCCCTTATCAAATCTTTTTGGGTAGTTTGTTTGGTGAGGAATGAAGACATTACAGTTTTTAAAAAATGCTGTTTTTAAGTTCACTCTTTCACCACATCTTTTGTGGCTGCTGTGTGTTCAACCTCTGGAGCGGTTAAGTCATAATACATCCATGTTTTAGGTTATGGTTTAAGGCTTTCCACCACGTTCAGTAAGTCAGTCTTGTTAAAAACTGTGTGACTGAGTTAGCACGTGTTTGTGTCTCACCAGTTTTTTTTTTCTTTGCGGACGCCTGCAGTGTGAGAAAGAGGCAAAGAGAATATCTAAGAGACTGCGAACAAGAGATTCGATAAGGGATTCGTTGGCTGCTGAACCGGGTCCGAAATGAAACAGGCTATCAACCCATCTCTGATTGTAAGTCAATAAAAGTAACTATAGTATATCACTTTAATCGAAACTCACCATCTCTCTGTCTCCTAACGGCAACATTTTGACTTCATACATCAGTGTAGTTTACCTCATCGTCATTGACCAGCTCCTTCTTCACCACCTTCATGGCGTAGATGCGCTCCGTCTTCTTCAGCTGTACCAGCAGCACCTTGGCGTAGCTGCCTCGGCCAATCACCCTCAGCAGGTCGAAGTCTGCCAGGCCCAGGCTGGAAGGCGATTTCCCTGTGTCTCTACTGTTCCGCGCCTGAGTGGGGGAGGGCAGTTAACACAGAGTGAGATGGCAGGTGTATTAGTAGACAGTAGTGCTGGTCCCAAAACCCAGAAATTTAGCATTTTAGCACTTCCTGTTCCCTCGCCTGGCAGTCAATGGATTTTTAGTTTGAAGCCTGAAACCAGGTCTGTGTTAACACTCTGTTAACACAAGCTTAAGAGATTTTAACATTTTGTTCTATAATATCAAACATGTCAGTAAATAGCCCACTTGGGAATTTTGAAGGCTTTATTTGTCAAGAAAGATGGTTGCTAACAAGAGGCTAAATGAGACTACTAAACATCATCACGCCACCTTTACAACCTTGTTGTGTTTACTTGTGTTCATGCAACCGTAGTGTAGTTCGTCTGTAGCCTAACGTTAGCTTTTTACCTCTGCTGACTGTATTGACACTTCAAAAATCATACATTAATTTGTAGAAAAATCCATTTGGCTTTTTGTGGAGGGAACCAGGTGATGTCAACTTCCTGGCTGGCCTACAAAAATACGTCATCCCTGGAGCACTCTATGCAGGACAGCTTTTACCACCGGGCTGTAAGGCTTTTCAACAGATACACTATAGTAACACACACCTGCTGTCACCACCTGTTTACTGCTACATTGAACCACTTCATGTATATATTGTAACAGTGTGAGACATTTTCACTTACTTTTACATGCAATCCTCCTTTTCATATGTATATAGAACTACATTTTTACAGATGTTGAGTTAAGAACTCAAGACGCTTTTCATATAGAGGTCTAGACCATACTCGGTATTCAAAACCGACAACTTAATACTACTGAGGAACACAATATGCAGTCTACAGTAATCAATACATCCTGCACACTGCGTTCCTCAGTGGTATATAGTATGAAACACAGAACGGGACTGATGATTGCAGTATGCTAGGCCAGCTCTTAAAGCACCGGACAAAAAAACAAAGTTGTACCACTGTGGTAAAAAAATACAATTTTGATTTTTTTCTTGTTTATGACCAATGTTTGTTTGTTGTTCTCCACCACCCCTTAAACAATTTATTCTAACGGCTCATAGTGAAGTCAAACAGGATCAACAACGAGGGAGATGAGAAATATAAAACATTGCTGGACAACATTTACTCAAACTGCTTTTTCAGATACAGCAACAAAATAATGGAATGATATCCCTGGAGATATTAGAGTGATGTTAAAAAGGATCATGTTGTCTCAGCAGGTATCTCTCTGCCCAGTCAGAGGCTCTTTCTCTCGCCACTATGCTGCTCTGTAACCACTCTGTGAACGTGACTGTCCAGCTCTCTCGCGAGCTACACCCGCGGGTGATTGTGGAGCTTTTCAACTCCAAAAAGGCAGACAGATTCACAGACTGATGTTAATTTTATAATGGACATTTGTGTTGTGATATTCAAACAAACCTTCCATCAAAAGGAAATAAAAGCCTCCTGTCTATGAGGCTGGTCTCTAGAGAGCTCCAGCCAGCTCATAGCGGCCTGTGAGCGGGACTGCCCGGCTGGCGAGGTAGCGACCCCAGCAGGAGCTTGTTAACAGTCACGGCAGTTTGTGGAGCTTCCAAGCTAAAGTTTGATTCGCCATCTAATATTGTCGTGTTAGTCATGAAATAGCAACGAAAAATGTAAAAATGAGCCGTTTCTGGCTGCTGCTATTATAACCGTAGCATGTACCGTTCCAGCACTTTGCATTGTGGGATACAGTAAGCAAGGTGGAGTGGTCCAGTGCATACTGGAGATTTTTTCCAAATCAGTATGACATCTGGGTATCTTTAACATACTGTAGATTTTGCTTTTGTTTGCATACTACATACTACATTTTGGCCAAATCAGTTCGTACTACTAGTATAGTATACAGTTTCAGATACAGACTATCTTGTCTTTTATTGCTGAGCTGACCTGTTCTCCCATCCTACACATTTCATAGTACCGTTGATCCTGCATTAACCTACATATAACAAATCAAACTTAAACTGAACAAGCCGTAAAGAACATATTGTGATAAACACAAAGTCAACTTGCGACAATTTGTCATGACAACAAACTGGCGTTCCTCAACATTTCAATGAACTACAGACAGAGCTGGTGATTTGGTTATGAGTTATGAGTATGAAGGTGATTTCCTTTAGTAAATTGCAGCACTTCTTTAAAGTCAATGTTAATAATGACTTTCTTGTCAGTATTAAATACCATCACGCTGCCTTCATCAGATAAGGCGCTCGCTGCATTAGTCCTACGTCTGTGTAAACCTGATTACCACCTCCACCATTTCCTCACCTATCTTTCTGTCCTATAATCTGTTCTGCAGTGAACCGTCTCCACTACCTATCCATCTAGCCCCCGTTCACGTGACAACCCCCATCCTTAGAGTCAGTCATGGAACCGTAGATAAGATCATTTGGCTTGCTCTCTTTAATCTCAGTCTATCTGTGTCCAATTCGATCCATTTTTATCCATCTTCAGCGCTCCTGCTCGGTCCGAACCCCCGCCTCCAACCCCAAACTACATTGCTGGCCATTAATCAGCCTCGGGTGTTAACAGCTGTGATAAAAGGTTACTTTATTAGCTCCACCAAAGGAAATCAATACCCACAGCACAGCGAGGGTGCCTACGTCTGCATGAGCATCACGCACAGCAGGTGGAAGAAGGATCACCAAAATGTACACCATGGCAAAATAAGCAGATTCCAATTACAGGTGATTTTATTCTTTCTCTCCCTCTTGATTTCTCACTTTAAACACAGACACACACACACACACACACACACACACACACAGACACACAGACACACACAGACACACACAGACACACAGACACACAGACACACAGACACACACACACACACACAGACACACAGACACACAGACACACACACACACACACACACACACACACACACACACACACATATCCATCTAGACAACATGACAGATTGACAGATTATTAGTCACACATCAACAGTGTTTGAAAAGACTTTATCTCTCACCTCTTTCTCTTCTCCATCGTAAGTCAAGCTTTCTCTGGAGTCTTTATTCTGAGGGCCTGAAAGAGAGGAGGAGGTGACAGACAGACAGAAGGAGAGGGGGAGGAGAAAAATAAAGGAGAGATGAGAGGAGAGAAAGTAGGTGAGAGACAGTCGCACACTTTGTTCACAGCCTTGCGGTTGTTTCTCTCTGCTTGGTTAGTAAAGAAAAGACCGTTTTGTTTAATAATACAACACCAGTGTATTTAAAACATTAAGTATAATGTAACTTCATTTACTACGTGTGGTCATTTAAAGGAGCAACGAGTAGAATTGGAGCAGATATGATTTAAATCATGTATGTATGTCTGCAAAATTTCGCAGACTGGAGGAAAACAACCAATCACAGCCGAGCTGGAGCCTGCCGTCTCTGAGCAGCTGTTAATTACTCGCAAACTCTGATCAAACGGTCAAACTAGGCAGCTCTGATCAAATATAAATCGACACTCTGTTACTGTAATGTCTATTTCTCACCTCAGTGTTTTCAGAAACATCTTGCAGTTACTGTTTAGCTGTACAATGAGAAAGTTTGTGACCCAGCAGCCATGTTGAGATCAGTGGAGGAAAATGAGAAACTTTGAGTTGAGGAAATACCAAGCACTACCCAACAGCCAGAGCAAACTTTCTCATTTAGCTTAACAATACACTTCAAAAAGTGTCTGATAAAATTTGAGGTGAGAAATAAACATAACAGTAACAGAATATTGATTCATATTTGATCAGTGCTGCCTAGTTTGATTTCGCTCTAATTACCCGTGACTGGCTAAAATCTCCCGTCAGGCTAGATTTTTTAAAGCCTGAAAACAGAGCCACGAGGAGGAAGTACAGTTTTCTCGAAGAACACTTGAATTACAACATGCTGAAAGGTTATTAAGGAATTTTTGCCTAAATGATGCCAAAAATTTTCTGTCTCCCCTCGCTTTAAAATCATAATAATCTACATTGACGCATTTCAAAACAGGCTGCATACTGTTTCTGCACATATATCTGCATCCCTCCACTTCACAGGTGGCCTGTGAGTTTCAACTGGCTCACTATTAATAACAGCAGCACCGATCCTAAGCCCTCTCATTCCAGTCAGCCTCTCAGCCACCTGACTGGACTTAAATCTAGTGTTGTAGGTAAACCTCTGACGCAGCTGACCCAACTTGTAGTCTGGGTGGTCACTGCTATGCTGAACAACCTCCTGATGTTACTTCATGTATTGTTGAAGGATGAATCTGGAGATTTCTCCCATGAAAAACTAAAAAGTAAAACCAACGAAGCCTGATATGTCTGGTATACATAAGCGTTATAGTTCCAACAACTCCACTGTTCAAAAACCATTAAAAACTCATCAGTGAGCCACACCGTTATACTGGGTGGCATGTTCCTTTATTATAATAAAGACATGATGGGCACTGTAGTTTATTTTGAGTTGATTCCACAAAAAACGTCCTGCTGTCGTAAATACATAAAAGAAAACACTTCCAAAGAAAAAACACAATTTCTTCCTGTTTGAGTAACATTTAAAACTACTTCTTGTCTTAATTTGAGAGCTGACAGTGTGGCGATAGACAAGAAACATTGGTAAACTGAAGGGTACGACATGCAACAAAGGTCCCCAGCTGGAATCGGAGTGTGAATGTTGCAGACGCCTGTACTACGAAACAGAGTTTTAAAAAATGAACGATGTAACTTGGGGGCGGCAGTAGCTCAGTCTGTAGGGAGTTGGCTTGGGAACCGGAGGGTCACCGGTTCAAGTCCCGACATGGACCAAAAACTGAGTGTGAACTGGTAGCTGGAGAGGTGCCAGTTTACCTCTTGGGCACTGCCGAGGTGCCCCTGAGCAAGGCACCAAACCCCCAACTGCTCGGGGCGCTTGTCAGGAGCAGCCCCCTCACTCTGACATCTCTCCATTAATGCATGTGTGTGTGTTTCAGGTCTGCATGTACCATGTATGAGTTTAACAGAGTGTAAATTGAATTTCCCCATTGTGGGACTAATAAAGGTAGATCTTCTTCTTCTTCAGGTTTAACCCTGGCTTTTCAGGGTTACGCCTTCACTTCTTAATGGAGTATATCTCCCCGGGGGTATATGGTAACTGATACTGAACACCTAACCTGCACCGGCGCAGGTTATTTTTAAGAGATCAACTCATTTAAATGCACAGCCTACTGACAGTTGTACTCAGGTACAGTACTTGAGTAAATGCACTTTGTCATTTTCCATCACTTCTTACCACTTTGAATTCTGTTTTTATATCTATCTTTAATGTGAGTTACCGAGTTGATAACCAACATTGTGTGACCGCGTGGCGTAATTGCAGTTAATGAAGACAGATAACTAAAAGATATGGTGAACTTGCTTCATAGTACAGGCCGCAGGATGCCTACATTTTTAAAATAAAATAGATGTATGTGATCTGGTTTTAAAGATTTACATCTTCCAAACAAATGAAGCAGCTCAGCAGCTACACACAAGCTGGGTAAGTCAAAGAGTGTTGGGAGACGGACTAACCGACTGTTGGTTGTGATCTGTTTATGGGATTTGATAATAACAAAAATAAAATATGTCATTTAAGAGTAGTGGTCAAAAACTGCAGGCAATGAGTTATTGTTGAAGTCAAACAACTGGCAAAGAGATTCAGAACTGTGAGACTGAAATTAAAAAGATTCAAACCACCCTGGGTGGAAAAAGCAAACACATGCACTGATTAACACTGTACTGAGTGCATACATTAACAGAAGAACAATTTATGGCAGAAGGCTATTTCATTTTGTGCAAGAGAGGAGCTTTCAATATTTTTTAAGAACATTAAGTAGTGTGTGTACAAATGAATATGTATATACTGTATATGTGTGCATGTGTGTGTGTGTGTGTGTTACCTGGCTGTTCAGTTTGGTCTAATTGGCTCGATGGTGGGCCGGGCATGATTGGTTCCTAGACAACAACATTCGTCATTAAGTATAATCAGCACTGACAAACAGAATACAATCTTAAAGCACATGCCTGAGTCACGTATGGTAACAATCCACTTAACGCCATCAAGCTAATGAGTGTGATGTCCGTCACCGCCCTCACCTGGATCATCGGTCTGCCACACTCCATTGTGACCAGCTTATGGCACTTCTTGTGCACTAGCAGTTTGCAGTTGATGCATTTGTAGCCTTGTCTTCCCAGACCCCAGATACGGTCTGTACAGATGGCACAGTGGGCTCGCTGCGCAGGAGGGCAGACAGAGAGGAATCATCATCACAAACAGCACATTTTATATTCCAGGAGACACTACAGAGGCTGTGACGGCTTCTGAAACATTAAGCCATGCTGATCTACCATCAAATCGTTCTGTGTCACCACCATCCCTCATCCTACATCAATCAATATGATGACAAATGACTCCAGGGCAGTGGATGTCTCCTTCTCCTTTAATTACACTTACAGTAACTAAGCTCTGAAATATGCATTATGTTGAGGTTTTACATGTAACACAGCAGACGTTTCCTCCATTATAATAAGTCAACAGTGATAATGTAAAATATGTGAAATACATATGATTAAATATATAGTAAGAAAACATTTAAAACCCAGAAAACACCTGGGTGAGGGGCCTCAAATTCAGCATCATGTCTCACCCTGTTGAAGCGCTTGGCCTGAAAGGCGTGACCACTGGCATAGTAAAGCTTCCTCCAGCGCCGTGCTCCACGCCGATATATAGACTCTGTGAAAAGAGGAAAATGGATGGAAAATGTTTATTTATATAACACCCATCTACGAAAGTGCTCTACAGTTTACCTGTAATTCACCCGTTCACACACACACATTCATACACCGGTGGTTGGTGGCAGAGCCGCCATGCAAAGCGCTGGCCAGCCCATCGTTTAGTGCCTTGCTCAAGGACTTTCCAACATGAGGGCGGGAGGAGCTGGGCATTGAACTGCCAGCCTTTTCATTAAAGGATGACCCACTGTACTTCCTGTGCCACAGCCGCCCAGGCAGAGGGCTGAGTCCTGTGTGCATGCGTCTGTGTTTTAGTGTGTAGAAATTGGACCACTCTGATCTCTAAGGGCGTTTTCACAAGCTATAGTCCATTTGGTTACAAATAACAGTGAAATGATGCTTTTGGTTTGTTTTCTATTTAGTCTGGTTCGGTTTCACAGTGCTCAAATTAAAGCTGACCAAATAAAAAAATGTATTTGCTGAGGGGTGTTTATACAGGAGGAACTTTTTCTTTTTCATCTCGAGAGCTGCCACATCTATGCAGAGACTCCCAGACTTCGATATAAATATAATGCTGTTGACATGTTTTCACTTTAACTCTGTACTGATCTGGTACGCACAAATGCCTTCTCCTCCAGTTTATCTCCAATGACATAAACATCACTATTTTTGTGGGCTTTATTGAGCATATTCTGTATGTTCACTTCGGTGCAGATGTCAAGCAAACATCAGACTACTGTAGAAGTCCAGTTCGGTCCTCTCCCACTCATGTTAACCTGTCATCCATCTCAATAATGCCCACACAGGCAGCCTGAATTTTGGTTCGCTTGTAAATGGTCCGAGACCACTTCTCCCAATCAATGTCGGACCAGCTGTTTTGTTCAGCACTACAGTGCGATTACTGCATACACAAAACAAACCACACCAGAGTTAAATGGACTAGAAGTTGGCTTGTGAAAGTGCCCGAAGGAACCTAAAACAAAAGATTTTTTTTTCTCACATCACCATTGATGTAATTTGTGTACACGTGGTGTAGAATGAGAAACAATAAAAAACACATCCAGTGTCCAATAGGATGGGTCCTGGACCAAAGAAATATCAAACAAAATTTAAACAGATAGCTCTGCACACCAAATAGCTCCCATTAGAAGGATTTCTTTACTATTATATTTAATAAAAACCCTTCTAACTGGAGCTATTTGGTGTGGAGATTTATCTGTTTTAATTCACATATAACATAGATCCTCAAATGTCTCATGCAGATTTTTTTAAAGGTTTAAAAAGGAAGCTACACAAAATCATTATTGTTTTATAAAAATTACTGGTCCTTATTTGAGCCTATAAGTCTGAACTGCCATTTTGAAATTCTCCTGGGTAAAAGAATTCATTTAGGTGCCCCAAATTTAGAAAAGAAAATTAAAAACAGGATTTTTTTGGGACCCCTAAGTTAAGTAAACCTAAGGAAGGAAAAGGGTAAAACTCACTGTCTTCTCCCGGACACGGCATGCCAGGTTTCTCTGGTACACATGGGAACACTGGGAAGCAAAAAACAAAACAAAAACAGTTACAGCTAAAAAGTCTATTTCAGGCTAGGTCTGACAGTATTCATGTGAGGGTGTTTGCATGCTGCTGAGTATATTTCACCTCTTTTATCATGACAGCAGTTACCTGTAGCAAACCTGTCGCCTCGAGCAATTCACTATGAATTCACTCATGTTGTTCTTATGGTGGTGCAGCGTGCTTGTGTGTGTACTACAGTAAAGTAGGAAAAGACACAATCTTAAAGAAGTTGGCTAAGATTATTTCTGTACGTATGTGTGAGAAAGAGAGAGGTAGACAGGAGGCATTGTGAGTCAGAGGTGAGGCGTGGGCTCCAGCCGACAAGCTTGTTAACGAACAGACCTGACGACCCCCTGCGGCACCGTCACATCCTCTCCTCCGTCCTCCCCTCCTCCTCCCCCGTTCATCCTCCGCCGTCTCGCTGGCATCCACTGTACTCTTGACCCCTCACCTCTGATTTGATTAAAAGTTTACATTAACCACACAGCCCCCTGTCCCCTCTACCCTCAGGTTATACACAGAGCCTGTCAATCAAATGTTCCATACCTCCCCAACCCCCACGCCGACTAGCCCTGACCTCTACACTCATGAAGTTGTACAACTATTTGTCAAGAAGGCTAAGCTTAGACGAGGATGTGAAGTAGCTCAAGGGCTCGTAGACAGACGTCAACAGCGGAAGTAATTTTCACAGGTCAGTGCAGCATTAACCGTATGTTTTGATGTTTCTTCGATGTGTACAGTATGTCATCTGTGTTCAGCTGTTATTAAGCATGTAAACACACAGAGGCGATTTTTTTTTAAAAAAGGAAAAGAACGTGAAAGCAAGCAGCATAAGCTGGGAAATTTTTAAATTGGTGTGAACCAAATCTAAAAATGTAATTTACATTTTTGTGGCCCGACAGAGGAGAAAACAAAATCCAATTCAAACCATTTTCAGACAATGAAATAGCTCCAGACTCCAAGTAAATCAAATATAAATGTCCATTTTGTATGTCTTCTGTTTACATGCGATTCATTTACAGAGTGATCTGTAGAACAAAGAGAGCTATCTTTGGGATGAACTCAAGTTTTTGCCACGGTAACCTTCATAACTTGGATTCATAACTATGAAAAAATGTTTTGATTCTTAAGATTGGTGGACCCTTATGGACTGAATATATATATATATATATATATATATATATATATATATATATATATAAAGGGACTATGGGATATACTGGGACTTTGTGACCACGTCAAAAGGTTGGGCGTCTTTCTTGTTTACCATGCCAGTAAATCTGGATGAATTAATAGGGGTGTGACGAAACACACTCACAGTACCATACACGATATTGGGTTCATGATCTTGATATGATACGATATTATAAAGATAATTTTAACAAAGCTTGAATGACGAAAATATGACTGAAAATGTAGCCTTTTATTCAAAAGACACAAAATGTAAAACAATGCTGTTGTTTGCCCTGTATTTTTATTAAATTGTAATGTGTTATTATTAGTAATGTGGTTTAGCCCAATCATCTTATAATAGTATGTGTCACTGTTTTACTCTTATATAACTCTACTTAACTGTCTTCTAATTGTGTCTGTTTGTTTTCTTAATTATTTTTGTATTTATTCAGTTTTAGTTTTACTCTGGACATCATTGAAAATAAAGGCATGTCCTAAACGATTCATCAAGATTTAAATAAAATTAAATTAATGAATTATGTCTTAAGTCACTAACAACAATATCCTGCTCATCAGAAGAAGTCAGAAGTCAGATCTGCTTCAGGACAGACTCAGTAACGTTAGTTAGTGGTCCTGGTTCAGACTAAGAGGACAGAACCAGTAACATTAGTTAGTAGTCCTGGTTCAGACTGAGAGGACAGAACCAGTAACATTAGTTAGTGGTCCTGGTTCAGACTGAGAGGACTGAACCAGTAACATTAGTTAGTGGTCATGGTTCAGACTGAGAGGACTGAACCAGTAACATTAGTTAGTAGTCCTGGTTCAGACTGAGAGGACAGACTCAGTAACATTAGTTAGTAGTCCTGGTTCAGACTGAGAGGACAGACTCAGTAACGTTAGTTAGTAGTCCTGGTTCAGACTGAGAGGACTGAACCAGTAACATTAGTTAGTGGTCCTGGTTCAGACTGAGAGGACAGACTCAGTAACGTTAGTTAGTAGTCCTGGTTCAGACTGAGAGGACAGACTCAGTAACGTTAGTTAGTAGTCCTGGACAGACTAGAGGACTGAACCAGTAACATTAGTTAGTAGTCCTGGTTCAGACTGAGAGGACAGACTCAGTAACGTTAGTTAGTAGTCCTGGTTCAGACTGAGAGGACAGACTCAGTAAGTAGTTAGTAGTCTGGACAACTCAGTAACATTATTTATTAGTCCTGTTTCAGACTGAGAGGACAGACTCAGTAACGTTAGTTAGTAGTCCTGGTTCAGACTGAGAGGACAGACTGGTAAGGGATGTGTAAGAAATAACATTAGAGCTGATCACTTGTTTTACTAGTCAGCTGCTAAATTATGGATCAACAAATGAAATTATTGTGGAGAGCACTGACAGAGAGAGGAGGCTGATCAGAGCCAAAGTAGCTCACTTTTAAATTAATTCATCACATCCCCAAAATATCACGATACAGTTTTTCTCGCAACGTTTTTATATTGCGGCACGATATATATCGTCACCCCCCATGAGTTACACTTTGGTGCTCATGGTTTCTGTAAAATGTAGTAGTAAAAGTGACTGAACGACTGAATTGTGGAGAATCTAACTATGTGTAGCACACAAGAAGTCCATATTTACAAAAGTTATCTGGTTATATCGAATTAAGACCTGCATTTATTCGTAAAAATGTAGTTACACCTGGTGAGTAAAAGGAACTTGGCTTTTAACTGAAGTTTTATGGTAATTGCATTTGACTTTGTAATGAGATGTTTTTAAATTATATGAAAATATGTTGATCACGATGATTACTTCTATTATTAGCAGAAGAGTTTAATTACTAGTACTGGCAGGAAATTAATAGTCAAGTTTTCTTGCCAAACCTGCCCAGAAGACCTGTGTTGGCCTGAGCTCTGGTGTTCTGTCGCTCCATGAGGAAAAACGGAAAATACAGTAATGCTGCGAAACTTGGCTTGTCATAAAAATCTCATCCGAGAGGTGAGCGGACTATTTGTAGAGCAGAAAAGATAAGAGGCATCTCATGTGGACCTCTTACTGACCGAACACCTGGTGTGAACCAACATCTGACTGTGTACAGAACAAGGGAACATCCTGTGAGTTAAATCCTAAAACTGTGTGTGTTCGGATATAAATACAGCCTGTGTGAAGAGCAGTGAGGCTCACCGTGGATAATGAGCTCCGAGTCTTTGTTGACTTCGTAGAGACGCAGAGCTTCTTCCAACTCCAGCTGAGACGACACAGTGCAGGGGTCACCTGACGGCGGAGGAGAGACGAGATGTTATTCACCACATTATAAAAAGACACCACGTTACTGCGAGGAATCAGGTGGAGGACGGCAATCAGAGACTGTTTTGCATCCTCTGAACTAACCATGTTTCTCCAAAACCCACATTTACTTGAAGTCTCCTCTACAATAAAACACTAGTGGGATGCGACACTGCAGCTTGAAGGCAATATTTTTCTTTTTTATTTGGACGGACAGCACAGTGTGAGGACAGGCTGTGTAGTGAGAAAATGTGTCTGAATTTTACAAATAACCCACTGTTCAGCTGTGGAAACTGACAAGTCTACTTCAGTTTTAGTCAGACTTTGGGATTAATAAGCCCCATTTCCACCAAACGAACTTTCCCCCATAACTAAAAACCTTTTGAGGAACTCACTGTGTTTTGACCACAGGGACCTTGGTCTACATTAAGTTGTAAGTTATTAAGTTTCTACAGGGACATTTTACGGGGCCGTTTACCCCCAAATAAGGCCCTGGTTGGTGGGCAGTACTTTCTGTAAGACTGGTGAAACACACAATGCCGCTGCTTCAACGTCTTGTGTACCACTTCATTCATAAACAAGAGAGTACTCTACTACTATCAATTAAAGACCATTTTTATTTTGAAAAAAGATATCATACTAACAAAGATATTACACAGTTTTAATAATCCCAGTTTTGGCAGATGAAATTTACATAATTACTTTGATTAATATCTTAGCAAAATAGTATAACACTAAAATGATATGGCTTAAAAAAATACCATCCTTTTATACATTTAGAAATTTTAAAAATCAAAAAACATAAATTGACAAAAACTATTAGATTATTTCGACATTTCTAATTTATTCCAATAGCTTTTTCTTTTTTGTTTTTATTCATCTTTTCCTTTCCTTACATTTTATTTGCTGTATAATTTATTTATTATTATTTTTATACTGTGAAATATATTTGCTGATTACATGTTTATGTCACTGCTGTATTGAACTTTCAAAATAAAGTACAGAAACAAATTAAGGACTATTTTAGGATGAGGGGAGAGCAATTAGCAATTAAGTGATTAGGCTTTGCTGTCGGCTTCCCGACTCATTAAACAAAAGACAGAGAAAAGAAGAGAGAGAGATCTTGAGGGCAAGCGGTAAGAAGACAGACATCACGGTGGTGTTGTCAATGAGAAAAAGAAAAGTTATTTTCTGATTGTTTTACAGCGGTTACGTTCTAAAGCATAACTAACCATCAAACATTCAACAGATGATTTAATAAGGAGACAGACGCTCAGTTATATTTTCCTTCCCTATTGTTGCACTGAGTTTATTTCTATTGCGTTTCCTTTTACATGAAACAGGTCTGGACTCTGAACTGCAGGCAGCTGAGTGTGTTTCCCGCTGCGACCACCAGCGCCCTCGTCATGTTGCTTTTTCATACGTCAGCCGATTAATTTGCATAATCTTCGCAGGTCTTTAGACCACGGTGGAAACGCAGACAACAGTGTGCTGAAGGAACCGTTAAGTTCCTTAAAAAGCAGTTCCAGGGACTAAAAGTCCCAGGAACTTTTGGTGGAAACCCGGCTATTATTTGAGATACATGTCGAGCTGAATGATTAGTTGATTGACAGAAAATCAATCTGCAACTATTTTAATAATCATTTAAAGGCTTCATGTTCATTTTTAAAGCAAGAAAGCTGAACATTTGATAGTTTCAGCTGCACAAATGTGAGGATTTGTTGCTTTTCTTTGTCATGTGATAGTAAAATAAGTATCTTTGGGTTTTAGGCTGGGGCTACACGGTGGTGCAGTGGTTAGTGCTGTCACAGGTTCGAATCCAACTTGAGGCTCTTCTGTGTGGAGTTTGCATGTTCTCTCTGTGACAGTGTGGGTTTTCGCCGGGTTCTCCGGCTTCCTCCCACATGCAGGTTAACTGATGACTCTAAATTGCCCGGAGGTATGAGTGTGGATGGTTGTCTGTCTCTGAGTGTCCCTGCGATGGACTGGCCAGGGTGAACCCCGCCTTCGCTCCAGCCCGCCCTTGAGACCCCTAATGGGATAAACGGTTGCAGATGGATGGATGGATGGATGGATGAGTTTTGTGCTGATGGTCGGTCAGACATAGGACATTTGAAGCCGTCGCCTTTGATATTTTTCACTATTCTGGAACTACTAACTATTCGGTCGATTCATTGAAAATAAAGTAAGACACACTGCTACAGGTACCTCTCATTCCTCTCCTCTGCTGCCACGTTGCGATATTTCCTGTCCCAAGTTTTTATCTTGTTTTAAACACATTTTTGTGAGAGTAGCTAACAATCCATGCCATTGTATTGGCAGTATCTAAGCACATTATATTTTCCTTTTTTCATTGTATTATCAAGTTTTTATCTTTCACAGGCAACCACGTTAGAAATCCAATAAGGGGAAGCAGGTTTCTCATTTACATGACATTTCACAGATCTGGTAATTGCAAGAAAATTGATAATGTCCACGTAATTTTTAACTGCAGAGGACAAGTAGAGAATTAAGGCGTACATACTGTAATTTCCAGAGCAAAAGGTTGCGAGTGTAAGATGTGAGTTATACAGTAGGGCAGCATGACATTTAAAAAAAAAAAAAACATGTCTAACCGCCGTAGGTGTGACGACATAAACTGCAATACATGAACTTTGAGTAAACATTGAAAAAAGGAGTGTGAGAACAAACTGCGGCGGTCGATGTTGCCATTTCCAAAAGTTTCCTTTTAATTGTACAGGCCTATTTGCACAGTGATCAATCTAAGTCAATAATGAAAATACCACGCAGCAGACCTAATTATTTCCTTATCACTAACAGATAAAAGTCGGGTGACACCCTCAGAGAGGCGGCGTGAGCCATCGATTCTATTCTTAGTGCTCTGCCCAACTACTCACAACTACAAACCACCGACTTTATAAATAGCTCGAGAACAGAAACTATGACACACAGTGTAATTTTAAAAAGATATTATCTGCTGGAGGTTGACAGAGTGGGCAGTCTTGTGGGTGGACTGAGACAACCATCACGTCTGGGTTTATCTTTACTGAAAAGTTTTGGTTTCTGTAACAGTCATTAAGTGCATGAGTCCATGTAGAGAAACTATTAACAGAAACAGAGACAAATTATTTACAGTGAAATAAAAAAAAGGAGTGACAGATGACTCACTCGCTCATCTAAATGTCCCCACATCAGTCGGTTCAGCACACTTTTTCCCTACATGGAGTTATATACTTTACAGTCGGCCGACACGATTATATTTTTTTTTTCATGGTGTTATTTAGTTTGAGGTAAGGAAGTATATTTTTGGTGGTTTGGATTAGACCGATAGATTAGTCCGACTGACAGGATTTTTGGGGCTGCTACCAATCATAATATTTAGACAATAACAATACACTGACTGATATTAATTTACACAAATTAACAATATTTTTAAAAATAAAAATCACTCTTCTGTACTGCAGTTTACTGCAAATATATATGCCAACATTGATATATGTTTGATAAGCCAAAATTTTCCAATATTGCGGCAGCTAAGGCTGATCTGATATTGCAATTGCGATATTGGAGGACATGATAATTTTTACATAATTCTTTTCACTGAATCCCATATGAAAATAATTAATAATAATAATTAATAATAATTAATTATTAATATAATTATGGTGTCATTTTGCAGGGATCTATAGCAAACAAAGATGTTTTCTTAAGTCTGTTGAATATATTGTGTAAGTCAGGACATCTCTGCAACACAATATTTAATTTAAAATGGTATTTTGACACACTTCACACTTAACTTCACATTTAACAAAATTGCAATAGACAATTTTGTAATTTTGATTAAAATTTGATTTACTGTGCTGCCCTATCGGCAGCTAATAATTATTTTCATTGGATTATTTTCTCAATTAATCGTTTTTATTGTGAAATATATCTGTAACAACTTCCTGAAGCCGAATTTGCAAAACAGTTTGAAGGTGACAAATTGCTTGGTTTTATCTGATTAACAGCCCAAAGCCAAAAGATATTCAATTAACTATCACATAAGACAAAAGCAACAAATCCTCACAAGTGAGACGCTGAGACCAGTTTTGTGTTTGGCAAATTTGGAATTTTTGACAGAAAAAAATGAACATTAATGAATGAATGAAAATTAAAGGATCATCTAAATAGTTGCCAATTAATTTTCTGTCAAGTGACTAATCAATTAATCGACTGGTACACTTTGGATATATGACTGTTATTACTAGTCTCCCTGTGGCACATACAGTTTAAATGTTCTTTAAAAGTTGTTGTTTGTGGTGACATCAAGCATAACTAAAAGTTTAATAAACGCAGAGATAAGATACAGTAAGTTCAGTTTTGTTTTTATAGCAGATCATAAGAAACACAGACCCGTTGTTGGCATTAGTTCCTTTTAAACCAGGGTTACAGAAGTATTAATCAACACATTCTTTAATTATAGTGATAATAACATGAGTTGACATTGCGGATCCATGTGGTTCCCATGGATGAGGCCATAGCAGAGACAGCTAGAGTAATTCATTATGAGCATCAAGCAGCTTTTCTCTCTCAGACAGGCTAATGACTCCAGTGACTGTATGTGGGTGGTGACCAGTGGGAGCTGATCTGAGTCTAATGAGTTTGGGCAGGCTGACCTTATCCTGAGCAGAGCGGTCTGATGGCTCCATTTTTCCTATGACACTATTACTGCTGCCTGACTGACTAACTGACTGACAACAAGGAAACTGGCAAAAGAAGGCCGAGCCTCACAGTCAAGTGACAAGGAAGTGTGTGCTTTTGTGGTCATACGTCAAATGTAGCTAGTGGCCTATGAATCTGTTTCATCTTGATGATATCATATTTTCATTTAGTAACGACACTTCTCCTATATGGTGAATTTGTTCTCTTTTGCCTCCTCTTGAAGCACAGATGGAGAGAAGCAGTAACGGATGGAGATGTCAGGGTGGGGGTGGGGGCATACCTTCCTCGTCGATCCACTTCATGGTGAAGAGCTGGTCGTTGTCCATGGAGCACATGTCCTTCACCTCCCCGTACAGACCCTCATATGAGATTGACGGCTCAAAATGAGTGATCATGATGTCCCTGCGGAGAAGACAATAAGTCTTTTACTCTGGATGCACCAATCCATCGTGTTGAGAATCAGTTACATTTAGTCACAAGTCACCGGCTCAGTTTCATCACCGCTTCATCAGGGCAACAGCAAACCTTACACATTACATATAAAGAGGTATGTAGATTTTTAATTTGTAAAAACTGCAGCACTGGTATCAAATGTGTGCGCTGTATCAACAGACCACCAAAGCTGAGGTATAAGAATCAGCACTGGGAGAAGTCACATCATGCATCCCTACTGATACCAAGGGCATGAGGGCTGCAATTAACAATTATTTTCATGAGTCCATTAATCTGTTGATTATTTTCTATATTAAATGATTTGTTGTTTAGTCTACAAAATATCTAGAAATGGTGAAAATTGTCAATCAGTGTTTCCCAGAACCCAAGATGATGTCCTCATATGTGTTGTTTTGTTCACAACTCAAAGACACTCAGTTTACTGTCATAATGGAGATAGATATATAAAAAAAAATAGATAAAATTACAAAATAAAATTCAGCATAAACTGCGCAGCATAGATTTTCTTGTGCACTGAGACTGTGCGAGCAGTGCACAATTGCGCAGTTGCGCAGCTAAGAGGGAACACTGCTCACAGGTAATGCATTTAGCATAAAAAATATGGCAAAAACAGCTGTCAGTGTGCTGACTTGACCCAAACTGCATGTGATTATCATAAAGTGGGCATGTCTGTAAAGGGGAGACCCGTGGGTACCCACTGAACCCATTTTCATTCATATATCTTGAGGTTAGAGGTCAAGGGACCCCTTTGAAAATGGCCAGGACAGGTTTTCTTGCCAAAATTTAACGTAAATTTGAAGCGTTATTTAACCTCTTTCGCGCCAAGTAGTATGACATGGTTGGTACAAGCTAAAAATCCCAAGTTGTGTTAATGAAACGAGTGACGTTAAAACAATTAAGCCTTAACATGTTATTATTGTGTTAACTTTGACAGCCCTACTTTAGACATTAATTTCAAACACTCCCTCTTTCTGATACATTCGAAGAAAAACTGGAGAACACCAAAGTTTTCATGGAGAGAGAAGAAGAGGTGAAACGCTGCTGTGTGTGAGTCACTGACAGTCTGTCACATTTAAGTGTGCATTCATCTGTGCAGCATGATTGTGGGTGTGAGAAAAAGAGCAAAATAAAGAGCGACGAAGACTCAAAAAAAAAGTGAGAGAGCCACACATTGGAGCAGAATGAATCACAGTCAATGATGGTTGTAGTTGTACTGTGACTGCTTCCGTTAAGGCTCACTGTCCACCACTGCACTCCATCACTTCCTGGAAAGCAGTCAAAACACTTAATCAACAAGTACATCACTCACTCTGCCCCTTCACTTCACACATACACTCAAACATTATGGTCAGACATAGGAGAAGGAGCGTAGACTAGTGGTGGGTGACCGGGAGCATCTATCCCTGTAGGTGGGATCATCTGTCTCTTGTCATTTCACGGCAGCGTTAGGATTGATGTCACATGCTGTCAAGCCCTCTGGCCAGCTTCAGTGATGTTAACAACCCAACGATGGGGGATGGGGACGGCACGCTTTGACAGGTCTGAACGACATGGCGTCTGAGCTCAGGAAGAAGTGGGGAGGCAGAGTGCACTAAAACAAGGGGATAAGGAGGTGGAGTAAAACAGGGAAGTGAAGAGGGGGCCGTCCCACCAGCCAGGTACAGGGACACAGACCTCTTGCTCCCTTTAGTGCCATCGTCAAAGATGGACCCAGTCTTTCATCAACTTGAGAGCTTTACAGCAGTATAATAAAATCCCAACACAACGTCCACATTCAAGGACATCTCCTGTACAAGTCCAAGGACAGCACAGAGAGTATGTTGGGTCACTGAAGGATCAGTCGCCGCCAGGAGCAAACACACACAAATAACACCAGACTGTGATTTATCAGCTGATATTTCAGACTCACATCAACGTTGAGCATCTAAATAGTGCAGCTTCCGCACAGCATGTGTTAAACTGTCTTGACTGAAAGTCACGCATCAAGAATGAATAAAGCGCTCTGAGTGAGAATAAACTGATGTAAGTCTCAGACTGATGCCTCCTCCTCCTTCCTTCCTCTCTTTTCTCACCCTCGATCTCCATCCGGCTGGTGTTAATCATTGCCTGTGAGGAGGGGCAGATAGAGACTGGCAACTACTCTCCTTTAGGGCCAGTATGGCAGCTCTACTTCCTCCTGAAGCCCTGATAACATCAGAGGAAAGACAGTGTACGTATGAACACAAACAAGGTTCCCACACTGTGACTGTAGACAGTATATTAATGGCAGCAGGCGTCTTTAAAGGTGTCACGTGTAACTGCACCTGAGCTGTGAGTGTTGATTAAACACTGTGTGTCTACACTGTAGTTAAAGTTTAGCCACGTCTCATGTGCCTCAGACAACATCCTCTGTGACACAGATACGAGCTCAGCTAATGGCTACAGCAACTACAGGAAAGTGATTAAAATATATGAGGAAGGAGCGCCTTGCTAGCAGAGTGGTTACAGTGCATGACATAACCACAGCCTTGATAACGTCACCAAGATCAATCGATTAGGGTCGTGAAAGTCTATGTGATAATAATATGTTAATGCAAATATGTTTTAAAGCCACTAATCTTCAATAACGCATTAATACAACTTGCTTTTTGAGATTGTAGCTCAGTTTTAAAGCTAAAGTGACAATATCATATGAAATTAGAAAACCAAAGGAATCCATTGGTACCATGTCATACAAGCTAGTCACACATGAAACTCCAAGTTCTGTTAAATTTTGGCGAAGAAAAACTGGCATGGCCATTTTCAAAGGGGTCCCTTGATCTCTGACCTCAAGATATCTGAAAGAAAATGGGTTCTATGGGTACCCACGAGTCTCCTCTTCACAGACATGCTTACTTTATGATAATCACATGCTGTTTATGGCAAGTCATAGTCAAGTCAGCACACTGATACACTGACAGCTGTTGTTGCCTGTTGGGCTGCAGTTTGCCATGTTATGATTGTAGCATATTTTTATACTAAATGCATACTAAAATCTTTCTTTATGGCATATTTTAAACAGATAAAAAAAAAATGTGTGATTAATTTGCGATTAACTGCAGACAATCATGTGATTAAATATTTTAATTGATTGACAACCCTATCATTGATTAATCATTTAAGTTGTTTAATCGAGCACAATGGTCAAATATGTGCTGGTCCCAACTTCTAAAAATAATCTGCTATTATAATGATACTAGGGATGGGAACGGTTTGGGTAAAAATCCAAACGCTCGGTTCACTAGTCATGGTTCGGATCGTGTATGTATCGTTAGATTCATTTGAAATAGGTTATGAGGCCGATTGTGTATTTTTTTCCCCACTCTGTTTATTGTCACACTAGAAATCAAGGCGGACAGGAATATGAGGTATCACACATGCACAGTGTAACTGAAGCTGCGGTCGTACGTTGTTATTGGTTCAATGTCGGCGAGGGCGGACCACATTTTACTGCGCATGTGTCTTACGGCCAAAGATACGATGCATTGATGACGCGTAACCCAACGTCCTTCCTTCTCAAACTTCTCAGCTGGCAGAGACATTGATTGTTGTCGTTCCTTATGTTAGCCTAATCTACTGTTGTTCAGGCAAACAGATGACTTATTTTGGCAAATAAATGAAAAGCTGTTCAAATTGAAATTGTAAATTGGTCTCCTTGCTGTACCATAAATATTGTTTACCGCTGTACCGAACCAAACTGAAAACCGTGACCCCAAACCGTGACATGAACCGAACCATGAATTTTATGAGCCGTCCCACAGAGAGAGAAGCAATTAATCAATTAACTGAGAAAATATATGGCAGATTAATTAAAATAATTTCATAAAAATAATCATTGCAGTCGGTCGTCATAATTTGTTGTTTTTCTGTGTAATATATATCTATCTATATCTATCTATATATCTATATAGATATTTTTTTTAATTTTTTAAAAAATTTTTTTAATTGAATATCTGAGTTTTGGACTGATAAAGACATTTAAAAAGGTGTCACTTTGGATTCTCAAATGTTTCACTATTATTTTTACATTTCTTACATTAAATGACTAATAAAAATTCATCTACAGGCTAATTGATAATATATATAACATTTAGCTGCAGCTCTGCAGTATAGTACATTTTCTCTTTTGTAATCTCAGCCTCACTGACAGTCAGGGCATACTTACTTGATGCATCTTCACAAAACTAAATATGCCTACAGCTGAAATGATTCAACAGAAATGAAGCTGGCCACAATTTTTGATTTGATCAATGATTAATTACTTTTCAAGTGTGGTATTTTTCAGGGTTTTTTTTTTTTTTTTTTTTGAGTTCCAGGATATTAAACTGAATAACTTTGGATTGTTTCCCACACAAAACAAGCAATTTCAAAATATCAGCTTGGACTTCGTGATTGGCATTTTTCACTATTTACTGCCATTTTATGGCTCAATAAATACAAATAATTGTTTGTTGAAGCCCTAATAATGACTGACCTTAACTGAAGTGAAAGTGACAATATTTCCACAGCTACGTTGGTTGCACACCCGTTTGATGACGTCTGTGCTGCTTCCTTCGATTTGGAAAATGCATTAGACAATACTTCATTTTTTAACCATTAATACTGCAACATTAACCAACAGATTAATTAAAGGGGAACTAAAACTATATTCCAAAAGAGAGGACCTGTGTTAGAAGAAGGAAGCAGATTTGCAATTCCTCAGAGTGAGTAAAGCAACAGGATTTTGCAGTGGGAGACTGGGAGCTCATCACTGGTGAGAAACTGGGATTGGGAGGAAGCGGCATTCCACACAGACCCGGCATTCCTCCGCTGTGTGCCGTCCTGCAGTACAGCTAAATTAAAAGGAAGGAGGAGGAGGAGCAGGAGAGTGCTGGCCTGTGCCCCTGGTGTCTGAACTGCTGTGAGTAGGACTCAGCAGCCCCATCTGCCCAGCATGAAGCCATTCGTCACTGGTGAGCGCTCAAGCAGAAAGAAGAGTCTGGGTGCCTCTCCGGGCTTCCATGAACACCTAGGACCATCCATCTCTCTGTCACTGCTGCCACGCCTGGGTATGCCCTCCGCAACACCTTCACACAATCCACATGCACTCGCTCGGATATCCAGAAGCACATACAAACATTTGAGTTTGAAGCAATGTACACACAACACACTGAAGCTAATACAGGAACGCACATGCTGAAGTTACCAAAACAACCACCAGGTCAGGGTGAGTGAAACCTTGACTGCATGATGCTGTGGTCTCCAGGCAACACGGCCCTCCTGCTGTGCTGATCAGGAGGGAGCCTCTCTCCTCGCAGCACAATAGCACCAACCCAACACACTCCCGCTGAGCCTGAGACAAGGTCACTCCAAGCGACAGACAGACACATGTATGCAAACACTTGAACTGTATCATACACAATGTGAAAGATGGGTAGACACAGCAGCAAACAATACATCACATGCACGTTAGCAGCAGCTGAGACTCTGCAATACTCGTTAGAGAAGATGTGTGTCAGCGGATGGTTGGGTAATGGTGTACGACTTTGTGGTTCAGCGCTTCGGGGGCTTTCATTGCAAAAGTACATGGCAAGACAAAGAACGCTTCCCATATTTTAAACAAAGCTGAGCCTTGAAGTACTGATGCAGACGGCAGCATCTTTGAAAAATAAGAGCAACTCCTTTCAAAAGAGGAAAATATCTGAATTGCTCCATCGCGCTGCTGTAATCCCTATTTCCTGCCAAACAACATGCCTTGCGCAGGAACCCTGAAGTTGATCTGGCACATAAGAAGCCTTGTGTTAGCCGGTGCTGGCAACTCTGCAAAATAATGTTTTCTGGCTTGACATGGTTACACAGTGACATACAGAAATGTTTTGTTTTTTAAGAAGAGCTGCGACAGAATAAACAGGTTTGAGCTGCATGTTTACTTTTAGGAATGTGACAATCCATCGAACTGGATCGATGCATCGATTCAGTGATGTGAAAATGTTGATGCATTCAACATCTTTAAGATACACTTGTATTTTGAAATTCCCATGGCACATCGGTTTCACCATTTCCGTCCAAGCGCACCTCCTTCCTAAACATCCAAACAGTGCTAGCCGTGTTAAGCTCCTTTGTTTTATGCTTGTTGCATCCACAAGGGTTGTGAATGTCCACACAGCCAAAGTATCGACACTATCAACCACGGCCTTTCGCGGGGGACAGTGTGATAGGTTTTCACCCGTCTGTGCACATCCAACACATTCTAACTACGCAGACGCGGAGGAAATCGAGAACTTTGAGGAGCTTTCAGAATGTCAGTTTGCTGCGAGCAGAAACCTGCATACCATATAAAACAATCCAAATGTTTACCCGGATCTTCTTGGGTCTTCCGGGTATTATTGGGCACACCCAGTATGCAGTACTGTTCAGCTCTGTCACAAGACTCGTTCATGGGGTCCCAAGGTCATGGCTTGCTCTGTCGTCACAGTCGGGGTCTCCGTATACATAAGCAGAGGGCGGAAATAACTCTGGATTCAGCTATCAGTGCGTTTTACAACTTTTAGGACCTAATGATTTAAATAAGGACTATGAGAGTGCTCATACTGGGGAGTTGGTTTACCTAAAAAAAATTATCTTCTCTTTCTCAATGTAAGTCTATGAGAAAAAGTCTTTTTTGTTTTGGCCGAAGGACGTCACGCAACTGACAGGGAAGTTGTGGTACCACCGCTTGGCCACTATAAACATTGGGATCAACAACTGACGCTCTTCCTGGGGGCTTGGGTTTTAGCAGATGGTGTTGCCAAGACAGAAAGAGTGAGAGAAGGAGAGCATGTATGACAGTGAGGAGCAGTAATGGTTATAACTGTAAAAGTAGCAGTGCAGAGTGTGTACAGTTTATATTTTGGTGAATAAATGCTACAACTCAAGACCCAAGCCAAGTTCCTGTGGCCTGCTTGCTGGTTCAAGCTAACAGGGTTAATCCCAAAGTTAGCACCAACTTCACCTCAGGCTCACTTAAGGCGGGCTGACCTTAAGGCAGACCATCTACTCTTATTTTAGTGACCAGCTGCTCACAGCATTGACAAACAACAGGAGGTCTAATTTTAGAAGTTTTTTATTAAAAAAAATATTGTTTTTCAGTTAAATGTCCTGAAGAGCACAGTAATAAAATTGTCAAATCATATTTTAGTTGCGTTTATGAGCTGGATGAAGGGATGAGCTGATCTGACTTGTTCAGTCCCGATGCTGAAAGCGACACCTGAGCTTTGGATATTGGCCAACACCAAGTCCAGTTACATATAAATGTAACTGATTGTGTTAAATGGGCATATGAAATCATGTCATATCGATGACAGGCGCCTGAATTGACTCAAAACTGTATCATGGCAGACTTTGTGACATTAGCAAATATTGTTTTGTTGTTCAAAATGATGAAACTTATGATTTATACAACTAGAAATAGGCTGACAAAAATTTTTTTTGTGATAATATTGTCAAAACAGCACTAAGGTAAGCCGACTAGTTAACACAGACAGAGGACAGTGTCAGAAGATCACCGTCCTGAACCCACACATGACTCCTCCAACTAGAAAAATATCTGGTATTTGGTATATAATCTGGTATATACTATTCAGGCAAATCAGCTCCTTCATGCAATATATGAAAACACAAACATTACTCATTACTCACTCACATTACAATGACATACATCGTCTCTCTGCAGATCATGTATTTAGTAATGAGATCCAGAGACAACCTGCAGGATGAGGATCAAGGTTGATATTTTTGATGAACTGTATTGTCTATAAAGCCTTATCTGTTCTCACACTTTCATACATGTCTGCTGTCAAAAACACCCTGTACCCCATTAAAACACTAGACATACATACAAAAGACCAAAGGAAACAACACATAACAAGCCACAGAGGGAAGTTATATATGTTCTTGAAGGAGAGCTTTTAAACTGCAGTATAAGTGGGCACTGAGCAGCTGTATTGCGTTGGAAAATATAATAAATCAAACTAAAAAATCAAACTAAACAAATATTGGACTTGATATTGACAGATGTCATAATGGATCAAATAAGGCAGTAATTAGATCACGTTAAACTGCAAGAAATAATAGATATTAAAAACAAAAACCACAACTCTTAAAAACTACACAGTTTAAATAGTGAACCACAACTGGAGTGTTACACGATGTGTTGTCTCTATAGACAGTGTAAGGCTTATACTACTTTGACAATCTTTTGAGCCACGTTTCAAGCAAAAATGCCAACTCCTTACTTGTACAAGCTTCTTAAATTGTAAGGAATTGTTGTGTTTTTTTTTTTATATAAAAGCATAAACTGAATATGTTATGGATGGGTTTTTTGTATACAAACATTACTGGGTGCGTATGCATGCAGGACACAAACCCGCTGGCAACCAGTCGTAAACAACGACTTGGTTGAGGTCAAGTTACGTGAATCCCTCTTTATGGACGCCACCAGACACGTCTTCCTTAATTGTTGTGACCACGGGGAGGAGAGGAGCGGCTGCCCCGGTAGACTACCAGACCTCTTCCGTCAAAATGTAATGTTACGGTGTACTGGAGTGAGCTTTCCCTCACCATAGACACATAACTTTACAGCAATTTAGAGCGCAAAGTCTACTCATTTTTAAGTTTTAAGCCATAGTTGCGAAATATATATTATTTCCTGTTGTTGTCGACCACCCTGCTGTTGATCAGCTCATTTTTATCGATCTGTGGAACACGACAGCTCGCCATGACCACACACTGCTTTGCTAGGGCTGTGTGACTAGAAAGCTTTTTCCCCATCAGACTTGGATCCATAATCTCCTTCTGTTTTTAGCAAAGTCACACGATCCACCCTGAATATTAAACATCTTCAATCCATCTTTTCTGGTGAATTTACTGCACAACTCCTTGTCATCTCTACTTTGGAGCCTGACTTGCTAGACATGCCGTGCTTTCGGCTCCCGAGCTGCATGCAAATCTCTGTGGTGACGCGGCACAGAAACCCATCTATAGCTTTGGAGTATTGGATGGGGGGAATAAAACAACCCATAAATATGTCAACTGGGGCTCTGGGAAACTGGAAAAATCCACTGTTTTTGTGACATTTTATAAACAAAACGATACAAAATCAGGAGATTAATTGATAATAATGATTGATGATTGTTAGTTTCAGTCCATCTACTACAGTTGAACACTATCTGCATCATTGTCAGTTTCTAGTTATGTAGTCAGTTCATTGGCAGCGGTCTCTACTGACCATCAGCCTGAGTGACGACGAGCCAGTGACAGGCTGAGACTGCTACAGGCTGGCACCAGTCATCTGATTCTGGCGCTGACCGACAGCAGACATGCAAATAGGCATGAATGGACTAAAAAAGGACACTATACTGAAAACAGATGAGCTGAGACACTACTACCACAGAGTAAGGTTATTGGAGAGTCAGGTTTAATTTGGTAATTTTCTGGTTTAAAGGATAAATAAAGAATCACCCTGTCCGCTGGTTTCATTGATTACTACTTTGAAGCACTGAATGAGATTAATCACCAATCAGTGTTCCCTCTCACCATTATGTCACATGTTTACTAGGCCTTCATCTAACAATTGTCATTATTGATTAATCTGCTATTTATTTTTTCAATTAACAGAATATTAATCATTTCAAAAAGTGTGACAAAATACCAATCACAACTTTGCAGAGCCCAAAGTGACATCTTTAAATGTCTAGCTTTGTCTGAAGCAAAAGCTCAAAACCCCAAAATATTCAGTTTACTATGATAAATGATAAAAAGTAGCAAACCCTGAAATCCCAGAGGCTGGGACCTGAGAATGTGAAGCATTTGTTTCACTATTTTTGCTTGAAAAATGCCTGAAACAATTAATCAATTATCAAAATAGTTGCAGATTATTTTTCTGACAGTCAACTAATCCAGTGGTTTTCAAAGTGGGGTCCAGAGACCCGCAGGGGCCCTTGAGGGGGTTCCCAGCAAAAAGGGAAATAATTTAATTTCAAGTATATTTTCAGGAAAGGGGGAGAGAAAGGGGCGCGGGTGGTTTCAAATGGTCAGATCCAAGTGGCCAGTACACTGCCTCTGTAAATGGGTGTCTGCTCTACCAGGTGAGCTAGCAGGGAGCCCTGTTTATGGCATTTTTTACTATAAATCCGGTATATGTATACAGTATATTTTATATTATTTGACAGGGTTAAAAAAAACTAACTAAACTAACAACAAAGACTAAAGTTAATTGTCAAGTTTTATCGGCTCTACTCTCAAACTTACAGCAAACTGCACACTACATAGGTGGAGTTTCATCCATATACTCTGAAGCCATCCAATTAAAGTCCTGTTTCCAGGATAATTGAAATGTTCACTTCAGCTCATAAACTTTGTCTTTAACTGCTGCCATTTTAGTGTGCGACTGGTAGTGCGCATGTGCATAGCTCAAGAGATGAGAAGGATACGAGATGGCTCACTCCTTAGCTACTTCTGTCATCAGCTCCAGAAAAAAACTATGTGTTTATTTCTTTTTCACTTTTTTAGTTGCTAGATTTACTAGCCTGGCACAGCCCAGGGCAAGTGGGCAAGCCTTATTATTGAGCTCTGAATATATTGATTCTGTGAAACTCTTAATATCCCACTCCTAACTTCTGCAGGGAAACAATAACATCCCTGATAACATCCTGGCTTAATGTGTCCCAATAGCCAAACAACGAGACCATCTTACTGCATTCCCTCTTTGGCAGCATAGCTGAGATTCCTCAGCAGCAACCTCATAAATACCTGAGATGCTTTGTTCTGTGCGTTGACACTAAACGATGAGCACGTATTACGGTGTTCCTGAGGTGTGTCACAGAGCAAGTGAAAAATACAACAGGTCTGGCTGAGGTGACTTGCACTTCACGTTTTTCAAGTCTTGGCTGGGCTCCAATCACTGGCTCCATCAAACAGAGACAGTGGGACAGGGAGTGTCCTGAAAACAACTGGGTGACCAGTGATTTCCATCGTCACATCCGAGGGTGAAACTTAAAAAAAAAAAAAAAAAAAAAAAAAAAGGCCTCTGCCATGCTTGGTATGACAAAAACTCAAATGCACTGGCATTTCCATACCCCGTGTATGACATTATCTGGGATGAATAGTACATTGATATTCATGCATCTCTAGTCTCTTGTTGGTCTTGTGTCCAAGTTTCTATCTACTTCGAATACTGTTTCCCACAACTGCGCTCTAGGGCTTGATTTTGGTTAATGACATAAAATTTATCAGCAGCTTATGATCAATTAATCATTCAAGCTTTAAAATATTTTATTACATTTTTTTAAAAATATTTTCTAGTGTCAACATCTAAAATGTGATGCAATTCTCTATTTCATATCATTGTAAATTGCTCTTTTTTGGTCAGATAAAAACTATTTGAGGACAAATGTAAGGTTGTCAAAACTTGTGGTGGGCATTTTCACTAATTATGTGCCAAACTTAATCAAGACAAAAATAAACAGATGAATTAACAATGAAAATAATCATAATAATGGTTAAGGAAAACACAAATATCGGCAGATTAGGAAACAGAGACTGTATTGTGAAAGTGAACGAGATATGTTGTATTTTAGACACTACATAACTAATGTACTTGAAAATACCATCTGAGATCAAAAGTTCAGCTTGACCTCACATTATCGGGCAGTCCAACACGATTAACATCAACAAAACTAATTTCTTTTTTCATTCTTCAACAGTTATCATGATGGTATCGATATCAATAAGGACTGTCGTGATTTCCTGTTGTCATACTGATATCCATGAATGACATAACGTCAATCTTGCCAAAACTGCCAATAAGAATTGAATGATAGCCAGTGTACATTAACATACCGGACAAGTTATCAGCTTCAATAAAATGTGATTAGTGAAGCAAGCACAATCAACCAGTGACAGGTAGTTGAACTAACAGCTAATGCTAGCAACTGTTAGCTAACTAGCTGACAGACTAGCTCCAAAGCTTTCAAACTGTGCCAGATTTCAGATATTAGCACGAACAACTAGTCTGAATTTGACTTAATCTAAACCACTTGACAACTTCGCCATCGGGCTGACACATTACTCAAATAACACAGATAGTCTGGCTTTCCACTGACAACGTCTGGACAGTTTCAGCTGCCTGGTCAAGTTTACCTAAAACTGGTACCCAACATTAGCAAGCCGTTAGCTTGGTTAGCTAATGTTAGCCAACTGGTTACCCACATTTACAAGTCTAAAACCGCTTCTAATTGTTTTACTAACAATATCGATGACACTCTGGGAGGAACGGTGGTTTCTTACCCTTTATAATACGCTTTCACCCGGACTTGGTGGGAATTCTCGCCGGGGTGGGACATGGTGCTGTCCCGCAACGTCGGCATCATAAGCTCAGCCGTAGTCAGTCAGAGTCACCGATGCCTTCCTCCCTTCCTTCTTTGGTTCTCTAGTTGTGTACCACGCCCCAAATCACTTTGTTTTTAAGGTCCGTCGACACACCGAGTGAAAAAACGAGGCAAGTGTTGATAGAAACGGATAATTTGGCCTTCCTTAGAGAAACAAAAATAACATGTAAAGTATAGAAAAACTTGCGGGGTTCGCCAAACAACTCCCTACTGCAAAGGCCTAACGACGGACGAGTCTATTGTCGGAATGCTTGGGGGGGCGTATACAGACACACAGACTGACGTTAAACAAATATTTCGTTTAAACATTAAAACATACTATTTACTAAATATTTTAATTTCAAAAACTATAACAAATCAGCATAATATTGTTAACATCTTGGAAATGTTTAATATATCCTCTGCTTACATCCCGACTGTACCAAGTGACGCACTTTATGTGGGTGAGTGTTGCTTTCATGTTCAAACATGTGAGCTCGGACATCGCAGAAGCCCCAAGACATGACGCGCATTCAAGTGCTTTGAGTCGGAAATAACAACAACACTGACCAGAAGGCTAACAAAAGAAAAAGCATTTACGTATTTTAATTTATTTTCATAAATGAGTGAAATAAATTGTACTGTTGTGCTAGTAGAAGAGAAAAAAGTGAAACAAAGGATAGAAAGGAAAATATGAACATACGCACACACACACCATGATATTAAGATAAGATATTCCTTTATTAGTCCCACAGTGGAGAAATTCTGTTTACATACACAATAACTGTTTACATAGACTACAAAAATACCATTTAACAATAATACTTTAATTCATTTGATTTATTCATGTCATGCAATACAACATTAACTTTGGGCTACATTAACAAATATAGGCTAGACCTATAGTAACATAAAATATTAAATATATTAAATCTGCTGGTATCTCTGTTGCTGTCATTTATTGCTACGGCTCCCGTAGCCACTTATCAAAACATGTATCTTTGTGATAACCACAGATTACATAGGCTATTATCTAGCAGTCTATGGTTCAAGCACATGAACGAGCATCCATCACAACTGTGTAGTTCTTCCTCATCCTGGATGAAGCTCCTGACAGGACGTGATGATCAGCCACGGGGAACAGAAAATAGCATGTGTGTTTGCTGCAAAAATGCATGCATTGTATTTCCCCCCCTCTTTTCCTCCTAACGACAGAAAGACAGAAACAGATAGACAGAGACTGGAATGCGAAAAATGATTTTCCTTTCTTTCTCCACCACTTAATTTGCCAGTTTTACTTAATATAAGCATCATTATGATACATTAATATGCACTGTTTTTTTGAGAACATATTCTAAAAACCCACCCAGACTAATTAGCCTGACATTGATGCTTTTACTTCCCACCCACAGTGTAGCCTCAATTTTTGATTATGATTCACAGTCCAATCTTCCATGTTTCAACATAACATTTACAAACTGTTTACTAGATTCTCTCAATTATGTATGTACATGTTTTCTAAAGTAAGTCATCTTTATTCCACATATGCCTGGCACTATGCTATACATGCAGATGCTCCAACTTCACCGTTGTGTGTTGTATAGCTACTGATTTGAGCCTACTAAAGCAGCAGAAGGCAGAATATTTTGGCATCATTGGGCAAAAAATCCATAATAACCTTTTAGCCTATTGTAATTCTGAGAGAAAACTAGACTTCTACACCTCCTCGTGGCTTTAAATAATCTAGCCTGTGACAGGAGGCTTTGACCAATCACAGGTCATTTCAGAGAGAGCGTTCCTATTGGCTGTTCATTCAATGGAGACAGCAGTCAGTCACTCACAAATCAACTCACAGTCAAACTAGGCAGCGTTAATCAAATATGAATCAATATCCTGTTACTGTAATGCCTATTTCTAGCCTCACATGTTTTCAAAAACATCTTGTAGTTACTGTTTAGCTGTTAAATCAGAAAGTTTGCTCCGGCTAGTGGGCGGTGCTTGGTATTTCCTCAACTGATCTCAACATGGCTGCCAGGTCACAAATGTTCTCATTTTACAGCTAAACAGTAACTACAAGATGTTTCCCAAAACATTTGAGGAAAGAAATAGTCATTACAGTACCAGAATATTGATCATATTTGATCAGCGCTGCTTAGTTTGACCGTTTGATCAGAGTTTGTGAGTGATTGACAGCTGCTCAGAGACAGCAAGCTCCAGCTCAGCTCTGATTGGTTGTTTTCCTCTGGTCTGTGAAATCTTGCAGATGCCATTAGGCATAGAGGCACATTTTTTTCAGATTACCTGTCTCACACTACTGTCAGGATATAGTGGTCGTTTTATTAAAAAAAAAAAAAAATATATATAAACATATTTGCTTCATTTTTACCCACTACATGACTGTCCCACTTTAGGAAATAAAGATTTGTCTGAGACAACTTGGCACTAAGAATACAAATATGTGTACTATTTCTTTTATGAGCCTGCGTTTTCTTTTTTGGTTTGATTAGGACACATCCTGGGGATTTCGTAGTGGTACTGGGTGTGGATGTAATGTATTGGTTTTATATTGCAATATATTTCCCAAGTCTGAAATGCAAAAAAAAATGTCCCACATGAGGCGAATTCACCCAACAGTTAATTCATGTCTACAGAGCAAGAACATACTTCCTGTAGAGCCCTTTAACGGTCTCCTGAATATGGTTTCTTTCCTGTTTTCTTTATACATTAAAGATAAAGTGATCTTCGCTGTCCTCTGCAAACAAACCCATAGGATGGACTATTATAAGGTTGTGTTATGTTAATATGATATCAGCCCATCCGTTTGTGAAATAGTCTTCTGGTGCATCTTTTTTGACTCAGGGATAAAATCCACCAAGACAATCTTCTTGTTTTTGAAAAAAAGCGGATAAAACCTATTTTTAACCTATGATAGTAACACCTCCGGGACTCTCCGGTCGCGGTGCATGCGGCGGACTCCCCGGCGGTGTCTCGGCTGTGGAAGGTCCTCCCACACTGCGAGCGGTGCTGTATCAAGCCTTTTTTATTGCCTGCTGTGTATACCGTCTGATTTTTTTTTTTTTAAATCTCCATTTTAGACAGTATACTGGCGCATCAGTGGGCTTCATGGCTGGGACAGTGTGCCGGGGTCTGGTCAGTTCCTGATGGCCTGATGGTTTATCAATAGCAGGCAGGTAACGACGACAAGAGGTGAATGATTGTGCATGCATAAAGCGCGTCTGAGCGACGAGAGACAGACAGACAGACTGAATGACTGGATGACTGACTGACTGAATGACCTCCTGATTTGTTGGATGTATTATCCGAAGGCTCCTAAATTATGGACAGAGTACATCTGAGATCATCTGTGGTCGTTCAGGGTTTATCGAGAATATCCTGCAGGTCGTTTAATAGGACAGAACCGGCTCTGCAGCAAAAACAATCCATATTCAAGCTGCTACAGAGACCATCAGTGTTTATTATGACATATGACAAAGAATCTGACTGTTTGATGGCTCTTTAATATTATTCAATTATTATCTTAAAAGATTTTACGCATATTTATCATCTTTATCTGATGTTTGTCTCTTTACAGATGTGATATAGTGGCAAATATTAACCTTTACACCCATTTAAAAAACAAACCAATAACGTGAATGATTTACCTTTTTATATATTCATAACAATGTTACACACAGTTTACACCATGAATCCATCTCTGTTTTGCTTCATATTTCCATTTGTTTGTAATTTGTGTAAATAGCTGTAATTTGGTTATACTTTTAGTATTGAAATGAGCAAAGTAAAATAGATGCTCAAAACCACAAAGTTTAGTTTGTTTAATCATTTTTAAACATGCACTTTTCCAAAAATAATCCTATAAAAAAACAACAAAATAATATAACAGGCAAGCACATAGATTTCTGTAGATGTTTATAAATGAGCCAGAAGAAGTAGTTTCAGTGCTGCACTGCATGGATTATCTTAATTACAAAAAACAATCAATATTCAAGCTTCTATAGAGACCATCAGTGTTAATTCTTATGACATATGGCAAATAATTTGACTAGCTCTGTAAGATTATTAAACTATTATCCTAAAATATTTTACTTATATTTAGTAGCTTTATCAGCAATAATAATAGTAACTTACAGTGTATACAGTATAATAAAATTAGGTGAGCACATAGATTTATATAGATACTTCAGACTTTTTAAATGAGCTAGAAGAAGTTGTTTCAGTGCTGCACTGAATGGATTATCTTAATTTATTAAATGTGAATTTATATTAATTTCATTTGTATGCTTTTTGGATGACTCTCCTTGAAGAGTAGGACTACAGCAAACTGAGACCGAGCTGAAATGACATCAAGTATATTTTTCTCCATGTATCATGAAGGAATAAAAGATGTATCCTACTTCAATAAACAAAATGTTTTCAGGATATCTCTGTAACACTAGCCTACAGCCTTTAATTTAAGAAGACTGGAATGGACCAATTTTACGCTGCAGTGAATTAATTAATATTTCCAAAATAAGATCAGAGAGATAGCTTTTAATTATGGCCAAATTAAAATATAAGAGTTTTGGTTTCGTCAAACATCCTCTGACAAACTGGTGTTTTGTAGACTCAGTGAAAGATTTTGACAGTTGAGAGAAAAGTACTAAACAACAGAAGAGCTCAGCAGCGCAGGTCCGTCCTGTTTTATTTAACGTCTTGCTGTTAATTAATGTCTATTTTACCTCCACAGTTTCCCCAGTACTGAATCTGTGTGTGACCTGGGAGATGGACAGGCAGCAGCAGGCAGACACTAATAGGACTGTAGCCACCACCACCCCCACGACATCAGCTGCCGTCACCATGGCAACGGTCAGCTCTGGCAGCACCACATGCACCCAGGCACCCTCTACTTCCCTCAGCATCATCTCACCCGACAGACAGGCGGTCCAGGTAATAGCTAGCCTGGGACCTCTGCATGCAGAGGTTTCATTTAACAAGAGTCCAGGTAATAGACAGTACCTGGGACCTCTGCATGCAGTTTTTTCATTTAACAAGAGTCCAGCTAATAGACAGTACCTGGGACTTCTCATGCAGTTGTTTAATTTAACCATCCAGTAATAGACAGCACCTGGGACCTCTGCATGGAGTTGTTTAATTTAACAAGAGTCCAGGTAATAGACAGTACCTGGGACCTCTGCATGTAGTTGTTTAATTTAACAAGAGTCCGGGTAATAGACAGCACCTGGGACTTCTTCATGCAGTTGTTTAATTTAACAAGAGTCCAGGTAATAGACAGTACCTGGGACTTCTGCGTGCAATTGTTTCATTTAAGAGGAGTCTAGGTAATAGACAGCACCTGGGACTTCTTCATGCAGTTGTTTAATTTAACAAGAGTCCAGGTAATAGACAGTACCTAGGACTTCTGCGTGCAATTGTTTCATTTAAGTGGAGTCTAGGTAATAGTTTCAAAGTCTATAAAATTCAAAAGACAAACTAACTGAAATTAATTTGTTAAGTGCTTGTCCATCATGTGATCCAATAGGTGATCCAGCACGCCATCCACAGACCTCAGAGCATGGCGGCCCAGTACCTGCACCAGATGTATGCAGCCCAGCAGCAGCACCTCATGCTGCAGACCGCCGCCCTGCAGCAGCACCAGCACAGCCCTCATCTGCAGAGCCTGGCCACCATACAGCAGGTCAGAAAGACGGTGTTAGTGCAACCCCAGAGCCACTTTAACATGAACTCTAGGGTGTGATGCCTCTCTGATGTCTTTCAGGCTTCAGTCTGTCAGCGGCAGTCACCTTCCTCGTCCAGTGGCGGTTTGGTTCATCAGCCTGCTGGTGTTTCCCAAAACTCAGTGAGTATCTGTGTTACGACTCTCACCAATCTGACCTGAGCACAGATATTAACCTCATCATCTTTCTGTTATCCAGATAACTTTACCAGCATCTCCAGTGACAGCCCAGCTGATTGGCCGAACTCAAACATCCACCGGTTCGGCAACCACCATATCCCAGCAGGCCATGCTCCTGGGAAACAGACCGGCCAACTGTAACCAAGCTCAGATGTACCTTCGCACTCAGATGGTACGAACCTTTTCAAGTATCTAATGCAGTTATTTGCACTGGTACTTTAGAACTGCATGACTCTTTTGCCCTATTTCTATTTTTACTGAATGTGTTTTGTTATGTTTTCTCACAACATGCAACTTGTTTCGTTCTAAGTACGTAGCCACCTGTCTCTCCTGCTTTTTGCTTTTCTTCTGTTAGCTCATTCTAACCCCCGCAGCCACGGTGGCCGCAGTTCAATCAGACCTCCCTGCTGTCACCTCCTGCTCCTCTTTACCTACCTCCTCTCAGGTACAAACTTTGCCAGGCACAAAATTAGAACAATGCATGCACGCCACAAGATATGCAATATCATAGACATTAGGATGTTACATATCTTGAGCATGAGCCACATTGCAAAATTAAAAGTGAGAGGTAGAACTGCGACGGATTTTGATGAATGTTAGAAGAAGCACTAATGAAGAGTCAACTCCACCACCCATGGCTTTTATAAACAACGTAAAAGTGACTTTCCTTTTGTGTATATTCAGGTGCAGAATCTTGCTCTGCGCACCCACTTGCCTGGAGCTCTGGCCACAGCCCACAGCGTGATTTTAAAGCCATCCACTCAGTCACAAGCCCCGACTCCGACCACCTCTTTATCCAAGATGTCTCTCTGTGGGCTGAAGACCAACCAGCTGACTGACACCTCAACAGAAACAGGACTGGCTGATGTCACCCAGCTGGCCTCAGGACCCCAGATTATAACGCCAGGTGAGATAATGTATTCAAATATGTAAAAGGTTTAAAGGACAGATTACTTGAACGTTTGTTTCAGGCTTAAGCATGAACTGCAGATAAGAAGTGGATATAGTCATGTGGCACCTATTGGTTTGTGGACAACTGTTCTGAAGTCTTGAGTTTGGAGTTCAGACAACGCTGTAGTAGTGACCTGTCAATCACAAGGTTGCCACGCTCTAAAGCATCCCCTCCTTTATGGTTTATTTGACTCTAAATGGGACCATAATTTACTAAACTGAACATCATGCTGTATTGAACAAGACTTGAAACTAGCAACTGAGACCATAAACTCATATTTACAATGTTTGTAGTAAATCAAGTGAGAAGTAGGGACATTTTCTCAATGACAATCAGACTTCTTTTTACAACCAGAGGAGTCGCCCCCTGTTGGCTGTTAGGATGTATGAATGTTTAAGGCACTTTAGCATTGGCTTCACTTTTTAGACCCGGAGGTAGCCCACTGGGCTTAAGTAATGAATTAGAGTAACACAAATTAAAGGACCATTGTGGAGCATTAAGGAGGATCTATTGGTAGAAATGGAATATGATATTAAAGGAACTCTACTGTATGTAAGAATCAGAAATTGCCTGTTAACACCTTAAGTCAACAGCAGTCAGTGTCCTATCTACATAGGGAGCGGGTCCTCTTCACGGAGTCCACCATATTTCTACAGTAGCCCACAATGTACACTTAATTTTTCAGTTTTTTTGGAGTCAATAATCTTACTCGCTCCCTTTGCCGTCGCTCTCTCTCTCTCTTGCTTCACCACTCACCTCCCACATACACACACACTCTACTCACACTCACTGGATCTGCTCCAGTTGACCTACGCTACTCTACAACTGGCTCTAGAGAGGGCAATATGTGTTTCCATGTTGGCCACTGTAGCTCTTCAACCGGTTTGGTACATGGAGAGGCTTTGGTTAGTCGCAATCTCCTCACCTCACCGCAAGATACTGCCAGATCCTACACACTGGACTGTTAACTCCCACACTGTCAGGTGCCATAACTTTCAGGTCAACCTTAAAAAAGAGAGACTTGCTTTATGTATTTGTTAGTTATTGCTTTTCATGTCTGTCTATGCATCGCTCTCCTTGCAGCCTACTCTTCGGTGCAGACCCACGCTCTGGTCAAGCAACAGCTGTCCTGTCCGACGGGCCAGCAGGTGGCGCACCACCAGCTCATCCTCCAGCAGGCTGCAGGAGGAGCTCCAAACCACAGGCAGCTCCAGCCCATCGCCCTCAGAGTAGCACCTCAAGAAACCAGCTCCAACCCTCTTCCTCTCTCAGTGAAAAGACTGACCGCTACCAGCACCCAGTCACAAACCTATAACAACCCCCAGGCCCCTTCTTCTTCTTCATCATCTGTCACCAGCGTGTTTGCATCCTCAGCTCAGACCTCAATCCCAGCTGCCACCGTTCAGCCTCAGCCTCCTCCTCTGGTAGCCGCCCCACAGCGGCGGACCTCATTCCCACAAGTGCAAAACCAGCCTCCACCTCCTCCTCCGCCTCTGGTTCTCCCCAGGCTGCCCCAGAACCCCCCGGCCTCCCTCCAGAGGATGTCTCTGCACTCCATCCAGGCTTTGGCCGTCCAGTCAGGACAGATGCTGCTGACAGAGCAGGAGCTGCCTGTAGCCGAGGCCCTGGTCCAGATGCCGTACCAGAACCTCCCACCTCCTCAGACGGTAGCTGTTAATCTGAAAGTGCATCGGGTCAGACACAATGAAACTCCATCGGTGAGTCGCCAGGTGCAGTTTTTTACACTTTGCCTCTTCACAGTATGTGTTATTTTGATAAAGGGCTTGTTTTTGTTTGAATTTCAGTCGGGGCAAACATGCAAAATGAATGGTCTGAGCTCAGGGGAGAGGAAAGATGAATGTTCTCAGAGTCCACAACGAGATAGGACACTGACACCTCTCACTGGACCTCCTAAGCAGAATGGTGCAGGTAACATGATGATGAATAAAACAGGAAAGAATATAATACATGTGCCAAGCGTGTAGGAGAACTACAGTTGTCAATAAAAAAAAAAAGATGCGAATGTTTCTCTCTAGAGCCAGTGTTTGGTTTGTCCGTTCTCAGCTACTGCAGAAATATGGCAGCTAGCTCACTGAAGAGGACCCACTCCCTGTGTAGATATACTGTAAACGGCTCAGACTGAGTTAACAACAACATGATTCTTATTTTCAGGTTATTATACACCAACGAAAACATACTAATTAAATATACAAATGTTACACAGTCTTCCTTTAATCTCTCTATTAGTTTGATTATGTTACATATCAGCCTCCATATGGTTAAAATACTGTTAAAATGCCTTCAAAACTAACCTGACCAAGTCTGGAGGAATAAGTTTCCATGGTAACTTATGTCAGACATTTAAACCTCCTTTATGAAACTGAATTTCCTGAATTACTGGAATAAAAAATATAAAATAAAATAAAAACTGGAATTACTGGAATAACCCGGGTTTAACTGGTAATCTTGTTTTAGGAAACGCCCCTCAGCTCTGTTATCTGTTATGTCTCTTAGCAGTGATGGGTTCATCCTCCATCACATCCAGTCGTTCAGTGATCACGTCACCAGTGGTGGAAGAACCTTCCCAGCTCAGCGCCAATAGCAGCAACCCTCCTCCTCCTCCATCTCCTCCTCTACCTCCTCCGGTCCTGCCAGCAGCAGTGAGAGGCCCCAGCCAGCCCCCCTCCTCCCCAGCCAGCGTCCCAGGGAGCCCTGACAGGATACTTACAACCCACGTCCTGACGCACCTCATAGAGGGCTTCGTCATCCGAGAGGGCCTGGAGCCATTCCCGGTATGAACAATGGAGGTGCAATATCACTAGCGAATGTCTGTTTTCGCTAATAGGAAATTTCATCCTGAAACCCTTTAAATGGTTAAGACATATCATGATTTTTTTAGACATATGAAAATAAATATTAAGGGGAACATATCATGAAAATAAATTAAGGGGGACATATGAAAAAAAATCTTAAGATGAGAGCACATCATAAAAAAAATTATGGTGAACATATGGACAAAATTTAAAGGGGGCATATGAAATATGTTTAAAGGGGACATGTCATGAAAAAAATGTTAAATGGGTCAAATGGAAAAAAAATAAGAGGAACATACAGTATCACAAAAAAATTATGATGTTAAGGGGGACATATGAAAAAAAAAATTACAGGGGAAATATCATGAAAATTGTTAAAGGGGACGTAGACAAAGGCACACATCTTTACATACAGATGCTATATTAATGCTCTGGATATCATATAGAGCAGCTTTAAGTAGAAATGTGGCTGAGCTTCTGCTCCTGACAGCAGGCTCATTATAACATTACGCAACGCAGCCACAAAATATCTTGTGTGATGGCTGTTTTGTTTCCAATTCATATCATAATAGCTCTTTAAAAAAAAGCTCATGTTTTTCCATGTCAGTATAAGAGATTTAACTTTTCTAAATGCGCCTTTTAATGCAGGTGGTCTCATCCTCGCTGTTAGCAGACCAGCAGGCTTCCCTTCCTGAATCCCAGGAGATCCAAACCAACGGGGATGCAGCAGGAGAGGACAGTCCCCTGGATGCTGACCAATCAGATTCAACAGACTCAGAGATGGAAGACGAAAGCCCTGCAGCAGCTGGTGAGCTGATGTGTGTGTGAATAAACTGTGTATTTATGCGTGTGTGTGTGTGTGTGTGTGTGTGTGTGTGTGTGTGTGTGTGAGACACTAACAGCTGGTCCGGTGAAGTTGCAGAGCCGGGGGAAAGTGTGGCCGGTGTGCTGCAGTGTGAGTTCTGTGGGAGTCGAGGTTACGCTCATACGTTCCTGCGCTCCAAACGCTTCTGCTCCATGACGTGTGTCAGAAGGTAAATAAATCACTCACACATTAAGATGCACCAACAACACAATTAATCAGCACAAGTAACATCAAGCATCAGCCTGGTCTGAGTCCTTAACGCAGCAGCCCAGGGTTCGAATCCAAACTGTGGCCCTTTGCTGCATGTCGACCCGTCTCTGCCTGCAGCTGCATTATAGATACAGTAAAATTATATTTCACTTGATGCTAAGTCAGTAGTAAGTTATACAGTTCTACAGTCTCAATGTCTCAACATTAAAGGAGAAAAGACTGATACATTAATCTACTGGCAGGTAACCAGTCCTGCTGTCTTGTTGTTTCAGTGTTTAAAAAAAAAAAAAATTATTTTTTTCTTGCCCCGAGAAATAATATTTTTTTTTTCCTCTTTTATTTTTTCCTATATATTATAAACCCAAAACCACAAATACAAAAAAAGAAAAATTTCAAAGTAATGGGGGCGCCCCCCCCCACCCCCCCAACCATTGGGGGGTTGTTTCCCTTCCCCGGGGGCCCCCCCCCGCTCCCCAAAGGGAAAACTGGCCCCTCCCCCACTCCCATTTCACACTCTTTTTTTTTTCCATGTTGGGACTTTAACCCGTGACCCCCCGGTTCCCAAGCCAACCCCCTACAGACTGAGCTACTGCCGCCCCATATGATGTTAAAGGGTAAGGCTGGTAGTGTTATATTATCATTATTTTGTTTTATTGCCGACAGATCCCATGAAAAGACTAAAATCAACGACTGATTGATTGAACAGTATTGTACTTGTACAGAAGTATTGTTTGTGCAGCCAAAGCCTGATGTGACTTATGAAATAATTGCTCAAAAACTACAAAACACATATATAACATGCTCATTCATTAAAATGTTTATTCTATAGTTTATTTGGAGTCAGTCCCACATACAGCGTCATGCTACTGCTAGAAATACTAACTAGAGCCCTGAATGTGTATTAATCCACTGCTGAAAAAAGTTTTTGAATGTGCATTTTACTGCAGAGTGGTACAGCAGAGCTGCCCAGAGGTCAACAAACACATTAGATGTAACTTAATAAATGATAAAAAGCAGGGTTTTGCTGCAAAAGAGCATCCTTACTTGTAAGAATACAGATTTCAAAATGTAGCCTCACAGCCACTCAAGGCAAGTAAACTGAAAACGCTGTCTGTCTCAGTGGTGGTGAGACACATCATCTGACATCTGGAACCCATTGAGTTACATTTGGGTTATAAGAAAAAGTCTCTCAAGTGTTTCCTTCTGAGTCTCCATCCAGGCTCCAAAGAGTCCAGATGCAGCTTAGTGCTCAATGGCAAAAGCCTGTCTAACTGTCTGCACTCAGAGCTCACATGCTAATAACATCTCAAAGGGCTTCGAGAATGACGACATGACTGCAGTGCCGTCATTAAGTGTGATCATCTGCAGTATGAATCTAATTTAAAGGGGACATAAAATGCTCTTTTTCAGGTTCATACTAGAACATGTTTACATGTTTAATGTTCAAACACATTATATATCTTTCATTGATTGTCTTAATATACCTGTATTCATACTCTGTCTGAAATGCTCCATTTTAGTGCCTGTCTCTTTAAGAGCCCCTCCCGAATAGCCCAGTCTGCTCTGATTGGCTTGAGAGAAAAATATGGTGCATCTTTGCAAAGGTGGTTTTTAATCTTTTTTTTTTTTTTTTTTTTTTTTTTTTTTTTTTTTTTTTTTTCTTCTCCTCTTTGTTTTTTTTTTTTTTTTTTTTTCCTCCCCCCTTTTTTTTTTTTTATTGTTTTTTCTTCTCCTTTTTTGTATAGAATATATATTTTTTTGGTGGAATTTTTTCCATTTATAAAAATTCTTTTTTTCAAGGATTTTTTTTTGGGTAAAATATACCCAACGTTAGTGATAGTGTGACTTATTTTAACGTTAGTGTTCTAGGGTTAAGCTGTTGGTGATATATGCTAATGAGCCACAGGAAGGGGAGCCAGATCTGTATGGCCTGTTGAATCACATGTTTTCTGATCTAGGGAGCCCACAAAAACTGACTGGGTTGCCTTATTTGACAGTTTGTGGGTTGGTAGGGACTTTTCCCGGTAGACTCCTGTTTTTCATTGCCCTCTCTCGGTTTCCTGCCAGGGTCACAATTCTCCTGTATTTCTCTGGATATATGAAAAATGGAGACTTTTTTTCATTTTCATCATCACAACCTGTTTCTGGCACTGTACATCGTGTATAAGTGCTACTGTTTCCACAGCATAGCTACACCTGTCAATTGCTGGCAGAGGGCTGTGCCCCCAAATTGCAAAAACTTGCAAAAAACTCTCATGAGACTCGTTGCCTGATGACCTAACATTAACCATTCAAGGTCAGTGCCTAACATTAACCATCTCGTGAGAGTTTCTCAATTTACGTGTGCCTTCTAGACATGACCTTGGCAGCAGATCGCGCTCGCCACTGGGTTCAGCACACATCACAGCGTGCAGCGCCCAAAAGCCATCGTTGCGCAGTGCAGGCCATTAGAAATAACAGCTTTCAAAGCGCAGTGGTGCTGTTGTCGCATTGTGTCTGAAGGGACCTTCAGTGAGAGAGTACTAGAGAAAGAAATACTCAACCGGGGGCAAAAAGTGAATGAAGGAATGAAAACTAACGAATATCAGTTCATGCCAGAGAGGTGAAATATTCTGTATTCTTTCCTGATTGAAAGTATTTAAGATAAAAATGCTGTTGCAGTGTGCTTATTGTTTTGCTATTTTAATTCTTTAAAAGTCGCCAGAATGCAGCAAACAAAGTCTCTGAAACTCAAACTTTCATTTTAAAATCCTCTCTATTTTAGAGGTCTCAAGGTTGCCAAGTATGATGTCCCCTTTAATATTTTGCCTCTGTGTGTTCAGGTTCAGTGTGAGCTGCACCAAGCGTATCACTGTGCTGCGAGCGGGTCGCTGGGGTCACAGGCCGATGGGCAGGAGAGGACGACCCCCCAGCAGCAGAGTCAACGGAGCCTCCAGAGAACATGTTCTGAGACAGGTCAGTTGATATCACTGACCTGATGCATGGAGCAAAACGCTGCAGGGATCACTGGTCCTCTGAGACGAGCTGCCCTCTGGGGAACAGCTGCATCTGACAGGAGCGACGCGCTGAAGGAGCCTTCTGGCCTGTGAACACATTTTCAAAATTACTGTCATTGTTTTAATAATAACTGCTAATAAGTGGAATATTCTTAATCTTTATTAATATTTTTTATTACAGGGTGGAAAGGCCTCTAAAGCAGCATTTAGACCATAATATCATGCTCATACTTCTTCCTTAACACCAGACCCATCATGCAACAGCAGAATAAAACCCTGTAGTGCATTCATTCTTTTAAACCTTTATTTTGAAAAACGTCATTAGACCACCAGGACTAAGGCTAATACCTGGCTGAGCTTTACTGTGAGTAGTCTACACCACAACACAGTGGATATTTGTCTGATTTTGTCTTTGTGCCCCACAGACTCGTGGGTCGTTTGGCTCGGAGGAGACCCGGCAAAGTTCACTGAGAGAGGAGGAAGAGCAGGAGGAAGAAGAGGAAAACCAGCCCCTCGTTCCCATGACAACCAGGCTCCGGAAACAGGCCGAGCGAGAGAGGGAGAGAGAGCAGGAGAGAGAGCAGGAGCTGGCGGTGACAGAAACCATCAGTGTTTCTGACGTGGAGGAAGACGTCGGCTGTCCGTCTCAGTGGAACGTACAACAAGTGTTTTCTTTTATCAACTCCCTGCCAGGTAATACTTTAGTACTTTAGTACACGTTGTGCATGAAAGTACAAATTTGAGGTACTTGTACTTTACTTTAAATCAACCACAGTTCAAAGGGAAATATTGTTCTTTTTACATCACAATTTCACAGCTGTAGTTTACAGATTAAAATTGTTGTATACAAAACATAAAATATGATTTTTTTTTCTATAAATTAAACCACCAGTTTTATACAAATACATCTGAAATAATTAATCAATTAATCAATAAGCCAACTGACAGAAAAATAAATGGTAATTATTTTGATCATCGTTTTTCTTGTAAAAGCATTTCAGTCTTCAATGTGAAGATTTGTGGCTTTTCTTTTTAATTATTTTTAATTTATTCTTTTAACATTTTTTAGGTCTGGACTATTGGTTGGACAAAACAAACATTATGAAGATGCCACTTTGAGTGTCTGACGACATTTCTCATGGTTTTCAGAGTTTTTACAAACAAAACTATCAATCAGTTAATTAATTAAGAAAATCATCATCAGATAAATCCTCAATGATAATAATCATTATTTGCAGTCCTATACAAACAGTTTTAAATTAGCTCCACCTCAACCAATTACAACAGGTTACTGCTTCTACACGAATGCCTGAGTAATAATAATCTAATGATAGAATATATAATAGTATAGTATATATAGTATAGTATAGTAGATTCCCCTGATTATACTTACATGATTAGATTTTAAATGCAGGACATTTACCTGTAACAGAGTATATTTTTTACAGTGTGGTATTAATATGTCTACTTAAGTAAAGCATATGAAAACTTCCTCCACCACTGCTGTGTATTAGGGAAGCAAAAATGCCCCCAAAAATAATATTATAAAAAAGGAAAGTAGTAAAATGTTCCTGTTTCATTGTAACGTGTGGTTACATGTAGCAGAGCAGGCAGAATCTGAAGAAATGCAGCTCATTTCTTGGGCTGTGTCAGACCTGTTCATGTTAAAATGATCATTTACATTAAGCAATAACCCATACAACTACCATTTAATTCAAACAGCTGTTACAGAGTTCCTGGCAAACTCCACTTTGTGATGATGAACATTGTTTTCCTTTTACAAGATCATTTTCTTTGAAATAATTGATTTTCATCATGACAACCAACATATTGATACAGTAACCTGTACACAAAATAAAATTTCCTGGTGCTCATAAGACATCAGACACATGTTTTTTCCTCCAAATCTTAGTATGCTCCATTTCCTGCCTTTGACTTCTCACATCTTATTGTAAATTAAAAACAAACAAGATTTTTACACCTTTTTAAAAAATGTATGGAGGTAGTAGGGCTGGTCGACAATTCAATATGATCATTTTTTGTCTTTAAATGGAATCATATTGTGATGAAATCATACAGAGATATGATATACAATTACAGCGTTGTCTAAATTTATAATAAAAAACACACACTAACTCAAATATCTCCCATTTTGAACTAAAGTTCTTAATCAAATGAGAAACTACTCAGTACTTTTCATTTGTCAAATATTAAATTCACTTCATATATAATATAATAATTCATTACATATAGGTTTTTCAAATTATATTTCATTTATTGAACTACTAGAAAACATGATATTTCATGATATATGTCAGAGTAGATTTTTGTTATATTGCTTAGCACACATATATTCTTTTCTTCTCACTGTTAAAGCAAATCAAGCAGCTTTTCCTCCATATATATTGTAAACACTCCTTCAGGGACATAAAGCGAATCTCCTCCTGTGCATCAAATTAGTGCTGCCAGATGTCCAAAGCAGCAACGGAAGCGTTGAGTAAATTGTCCCATTAAAGTTGGAGCATACAGGCCTGTTTATGACATATTAAGAATGCATATGTTGTTGTATAAACCTGATATAAGATCTACGTATGTACATATGTAATTCTGCAAGTATCAGCTAACAAAATGCATCAGAATGAACACGGGACACTCTTCACTCTCTATCCTGTCTTGTCTCCAGGTGGTCAGGACGTAGCCGAGGAGTTTCGCTCCCAGGAAATAGATGGACAGGCTCTGCTGCTTCTAACAGAGGACCACCTGGTCAGCACCATGAACCTTAAACTGGGACCTGCACTCAAACTGTGTGCCCACATTAACTCTCTGAAAGACGCATAATCACAGGCCGACTCTGGAATGAATGTGTGTTAATCTGGACCAAAAGGACAGGTTTTCTAACCAGGAACAACCAAGCATCTTTAAACTGACTGACGGACTCGTCCTTGGACTTGGACACAAAAACTGAGACCACTGCCGAGGATTTCACTCCTGAGTGAAGTCCAGACACTGTAACAGCTGAGTTTTAACACAGGAGATGAGCAGCTCTGTACCTCCTGTCGTGATTGAAGCAGTTTGGCTCCGGCTGTCCATTTGTTTCAAAATGGTAAATCAACAGTTCTTTGTATCATTTGTAAACAACTTTACATTATCACAGAAAAAGTTAAAAGATTATGTACAATCTGAAAGTTTACAAAACAGATTTACCATCATAAAGATGAAGTTTGATACACTTCTCATCAGCAAACTAATGACTTATGGAACCAAACTGATGATAAGGTTATTTATGATTTATTTATTATTGTCATAATTAATATACAATAAAAACCATTAAAGCATTGTGCTCTGTTTTGTGGTTTTGTGATATGCTTTACAAAAAGGTGCCAAGAGAGCCTGACTGAGTCAAATGTCAGGATTTCCTTTTGCACAACAATAAATATGACTTTGTCACATAAAACATGGGATTTGAAGAAAACTGTAAAACGGTTGAGTTTCCAGTTGGTCATGACCTGTAAACACGGTTTTATCAGACATGTTTTGCTAGGTAATATAATACATGCTGAACAAATTATAGATATGCGTCAAGAGCCTCAACCTACAGTATATCTTATATATTTAAAACCATCCTTTAGAGCAGTGATCCTCAAACTGGGTTTGGAGGTTTTCTGCCAGGCAGTCTGTGAAAAGTTTTCAGATTCATTAATCTAAATTGCCATGATATATACAGTATGAACTATGAAGCATTTTGTAAAATATATGTACAAAAGTCTTATAGAGGAAGTATAATAGTTCATAGATTACATTCTAATCTATCAAGTCTATACCTCTTGGAATCTGCAGACATGTTTAAAATAACTAATATCTTCCTTTAACATTTATCCATTCACATAACTAAGACTATAGAAATGTAAAAATAGCCTACGTCAAATTATTAGATACATACATGAGAGGGATCCAGTATATTCTCTATCTTGTAATTAGTCCTCGGCTGAAAAAAGATGCTTTAAAAAATGTCTGAGCATCATCAGGCAGGTTCAGACTGGCCTCCATCTTTGCCTCTCAATGACTTATGTACACAGACAACCTGACTACAATTACTACTACAAAATCGTTTTTATTTTTTATTTTGTACTATTTTGCTCTCATGTTGCATATTCCTGAATGATGTTTTACTTAATTAAATCGCCACGCAGTCACTGAGAAAGACAACAGAAGATTTCATTAGAACTTGACAGGTGAGGGGTGAAAAGGGGGTTTTACTGTAAATGGTAATCTAGACACGCGTACAGATTATTTATTTTATATCGCTATGCTTTGATCGCCAACCCTCTCCATCACTTAGTTCAAATGTTCTTATGCAGATTTCAAGCTCTGAAAGCAAAAGCAGAACATCTGTTCATTGTTCAATTGAAATTGAAAAACTGTGAAACTAAAAGTGCCTTTTTAAAAATCTCCTGTATTTTAGCGAACCGCCACCAGAGGCCACCTTTCATACAGTTACTACTAACCACTGTACATTATACTTCCCCTGCTGCTGTTTAGAGAACAGTACAGATAAATATGTGTTGTTAACTCGATAACTAGATAACTCATCCTGCTCCAAAGACATTCATGTTGTATATCCTGGAGTCTAAGACTCTCACATTTACATAATTACCTGTCACATTTTTTTGTCCCTTTTTTAAACAAATAAATTTGTAAATAAAAAATAAGCACCTGAGTAAAAAGATATTAAAACTACAGAAGTATTGTGATCCTTCACTGTAGTAAAAGTAGCAAATCTACACTATAAAAATACACTTAAAATGTTACTTAAGTAAAAGTAACCTCCTCATAGTGTAAAATAATATAGTGTGTTACTGTATGTATGTAATTAAAAACTAAGCAGCATTTTATTGATGTAGCTCGACCACATTATTGTTACACAGGTTATGTGTGTATATGTGTATACACACACAATTTCTTTGCATGATGAGAACTTTACCTCTTCCTCATAGTCAGTGTTTCGGTTCATTTTGTAAAAGGAAAAAAAAAAGTTTAGTTATATCTTATGAGGTACAAATTAAACATCAAAGTATGGTTTACATTTTGTACTACCTCGTCATTTGCAGCTGCCTTCATCATTTGTGTTATTTAGTGTTAAATATAAAAAGAAGTTATTTATTTATATAGGTGTAAGGCAGTGCAAGGTACAATATTTCTCTCTTAAATATACTACAGAAGTATAAAGTTACCAGTAAAAGTACTTTAGAAGAAGAAGAAGAAGATCTACCTTTATTAGTCCCACAATGGGGAAATTCAATTTACACTCTGTTTAACTTATACATGGTACATGCAGACCTGAAACACACATACATGCAATAATGGAGAGGTGTCAGAGTGAGGGGGCTGCTCCTGACAAGCGCCCCGAGCAGTTGGGGGTTTGGTGCCTTGCTCAGGGGCACCTCGGCAGTGCCCAAGAGGTAAACTGGCACCTCTCCAGCTACCAGTTCACACTCAGTTTTTGGTCCATGTCGGGACTTGAACCGGTGGCCCTCCGGTTCCCAAGCCAACTCCCTACAGACTGAGCTACTGCCGCCCCCCTTTTACTTTCTATCAATGGACAAAATAAACCCTTAAACCCACAAAGGATGAACAGAAGTGTGGATATTAATAAAGGTATAAAAGGCCATAACAACACATGAATACGACTGTTACAGTAATAACTTTGTTTATTGAAACAATCTCAGACATTTCTTTCATTTCTTTTTTACATTTTGAGAGTTTAAAATAGATTTTGTAACACTTTTATAATCATTTAAGTGCAAACGAGTAAATTTCTCTACTGTAAAATACTACCAACTAAATCATACACTTTCTAAGGTATACATGGGGAATGTGTCGCCTGGATGGGAAACTTTTCAGTGGAATGGTTGGAGTTCGCAGAGATGTTCAGAATGAAAACACTAACAGGAGTTACAGGATATAGAGAAAGTTTCCATGCACACTATTTGGTTTACAAGGCTACTGTGCAAAAGTTGTTGCGTTTAAGACATTGAGCAATATCAATGTGATAGAAATGTCATTAACTCGATGACAGATGAGTGCTCGCAGAGGCAATACGGTCAATCTGTTTACAGGCACTGCAAAGATGAGTTCATACATTCAAACCCTGGTAATGCTTTATTTTTACAGCTCTGTAAATTAATTTAATTCCTAAATAATTTCCTAGGAGGTTTCCTGGAAGAACCACATAATTTGTCCCTGATTAGAGGTAAAATAGAGAGTGATCTGTTGGTACTAGTGCAACATTGAGACTTTTACTCTGAGGCTGGCAGGTGAGCTGGACAGGTAAAATGTGTCTATAAACATCAAATTAAGCATATATGAAGAGTAAATGTTCCAATAATGACTGAATGATGAATAAATATTTACTTGTGTGTAAAAAGGGAAATGCAAGTTGTGGAAATTCCTCTGGAAGTCAATAATAAACAAATAATTAAAGGGATAACTTTGGTGTTTTAAAGTGGGGTTGTATGAGCTACATATCTATAGTGTATTACCTACAGTAGATGACAGTCGGCACACTTCAAGTTTGAAACAACAGGAGTACCGACACGGAACCAAAGCAATGTACTGCTGTGGACGGGGACGGCAGCAAAATGTATTATAGACACCTAAAAGAAAGGCTCCCCCTGAAAACTCACTTAAACTGATATTTTCACTGTTTAGCTTGTCGTCAGACAGCCTTTTCCGACGGGGAACTGAAGCCGTTGTATCCATCTATGCTCTCGCCAAAGCAACCAAACTCCATAGACAAAAACAGTAACTTTACCTCGCAGAACACAGGGGGTTGCTGGTCCACCGCTGCTTCAGTCGGTTAGTTTGTTTGTGTTACTGTGTGACTGGTTATTTCAGATTCACTAAAGTCACACATTTACACAAGCAAACTAACAGATCGAGGCAGCAGTAGACCAGCAACTCTTGTGTCCTGTGAGGTAAAATTACTGATTTTGCCAATGGAGTCTGGTTGCTTTGATGAGAGCGTAGGTGGATACAACGGCTTCAGTCCTCCGCCGGAGAAGGCAGTCTCACAGCGGGGTAAAGCTGTAAAAATATTCTTAATATAGTGAACACTTAAACTGATATCGATATTTTTAGGTGAGCCTCACTTTTAGGTGGATTTAATACATTTTACAGTCATCCCCGTCCACAGCAGTACGCTTTGAATCACTGTCAGTACTCCTGTCTCTTTCACCAAATTGGGGACAGGCCGACTGTCATCTACTGCAGATGATACACTATGTACTACCATGAGAACATCATACAACCCCACTTCCCAAACACCCAAACTATTACTTTAACTAAAATAACAGTTTCAGAACGCTGTCCGTTTTCCTGTAATTACAACCAAACTACGTGGTTCTTTCCAGGAAACTTTCGTGAAAGGATTTAAATCTTTTTTTTTTAGCTCTGTAAAATAAAGCTTTCTATGCTGAGCGTTTATTGCATCCTTTATAGTCGACACTCTGTCCGACACAGTGAATTTTAATGTGAGCTGCAATCAAATGGGAAATGAACCTGGATAAATAAATACCCCTGACACTATAAGCTGTATTCTGAAGCTTCATCACATAACTGGCCAATAACCTGAGGCAAGAGCAAATGAGCAGACATCTCTGGCTTTTACAGCCCTAGGACATTCAGATGGTATTAAGTTTCTAAAAAGATAACCAGGCTAAGAAAAATAGCTGAAAAAAACAAAACAAATATTGTTGCAAACTGTAAATTGCTTTGTCAAATAACAGTACATAAAAAATCCCTAAAATTATAAATAAACTTATAAATCACAGGAATGAGTGTTTTCATGGGGGAATGGGCTCAACATACTGAATCTCTGCTTCTTGCTGGTTCTCTCAAGCATGACGTAAAGAGGGTGGAACGTTTTCCAGATGGGCAGCAGCAGCAGCAGCAGCGTAGCTTATGATGACAACTGACCCGCTTACACTGCGCCGTGTGGGACACGTGCAGAGGACGGGCAGGAGGATACTTGAGAATCAAAGTGTCATTGTTGGACGTTGGCCCGGCTCAGGGCATGCTGCCGAGGACGGCCTTCTCTGCAGATATGGACTTGACCAGCTCCTCCACCCAGCGGACCTCAGAAGCCACCTGCTCGGCCAGGACCTCGTAGCGGTTTTCCAGGCGCCCGTACTTACGCTTGAGGATGTTGGCGGCCTGCATGGTGAGCCGGGCCTCCTCCTGGCTCTTCTTGCGCTGCGCTTGAGTGCGCTGCAGCTCTTGGCGGATGTGGCTCAGGTCACTGGAGATGCTCTGGTTCTCCTCCTTGTACCAGCCCTCCTTCTCCTCGTATATGGACAGCAGCGCCGCCACATCCTCCCGGCAGGAACGCTGATTGCGCTCCAGGTCCCTCAGGCCTTCCTCTGCTGCAGCGATCTCCTCGAGGACCTGGGAGAAGCGCTCAAAGTTGACGTAAGTGTTGTTGGGTGGCATGCTGGAGTGGGACTTGATGGTGTACTCCTTCAGACGAGTGGTCTTCAGGCGTCGGCGCTCAGTCTTGTGGTCTCTCTCTTCCTGGCGCACATTTCGCCTCTTAATCACCTGCAGAGAGAAAAATGTGAAGGTCTGAAATAAGGATGGCAATTTGATAAAATACAATACAAATGCTGATATTTGAGATCTTAAAAAAATAGTCGATATATCAGCAGATAGTCATTTTTTTTTTTTTTTTTTTTACATAAACAAACATTTCTGATAATGATCTCTTAAATTATCTTCATTAAAGATGGGCTGCAGCAATATTTCCTCGAGTATAATGAATTGAATGAATGAATGAAGACTCAAAAGCGTGGATTGATTTCTCGGCATTTCTAGAAAATTAAATATGTCTGACCATGAAAATATTTCTTAAAATGAAGAAAAAAAAAACCTTATTAAACAAGTTCCTTGATATGAATAGACCTCACCTGAATGTTAATGTGATTGTGAAGGTTACATCACATCACCAGATATAAATGCTAAATAAAACACCCACCTTAATCCAGGGGTGCTCAAGACTGTCATCAATTGTCATTCTCTTCCTGCAAAAGAAGATAATCCACCAGTGAGAAAATGACACAGCAGACACTTTCATACATTTCCCTCCTTTACTTTTGGCATAAAATCTGAAAGGGGTCATACTTGGGATCCTTGACAAGCAGACGTCGAATGAAATCCTTGGCCAGCTCACTGGTGTTGCTGAAATACTCCTCATCAAAGTCGTAGTTGACGGCGGAGATGTTTGTCAGGGTCTCCTGCTTGGTCTCGCCCAGAAATGGAGACGCACCGCTCAACCTGCAGGAACACAGATAAAAGGATTTGCTTTATAAAAATAACAAGGATGAGGAGCGAAGAGATTTGTGTTTCTACAAATGTCAACAACAAGTTGTGATGTCAAACACTACTCACAAGATGTATGTGATGACGCCGATGCTCCTGCAGAGAAGAGAAGAACCAAACATGAATGAAAACTGTCACACAGATCAGTATAGAGCGTCAGACGGGAAAACAACATGTTGGCATCTTACCACATGTCTGCCTCCAGTCCAAGTGGCTCATAGTTGACTATTTCTGGAGCTGTAAAGCACAGAGGAACAAACGCTTTAATTCAGACCAGATGTGGCGATCTACAACGCACTTACAAGGTTAAATCACTTGCCGGCGTGGGCGCACACGAGCAGAAAAAGTAAAGTTTTAAAGGGGAACATTTTGACTGTATTTGTGAGATGGAGCTTCAGGAAAAGGAAACTCACCAACAAACTCTGGTGTTCCGAAAATATTCTTGAACTCATTTCCTGCTTTAATCTGATGAGCAATCCCAAAATCAATCAGCTTGATCCTGGGGTTGGGGACGTTCTTGTCCAGCAGCATGATATTCTCAGGCTGAAAGAGAAAACAATACAGCTAAACATTAGTGAGAGAATGAGCTTAACTATAACTCTACATTCACATCTATACGACTTTGTAAGATCCTCTGTCATGATATTAGTCTTTAGCTATCCCATCATGCACATCAACATTGTATTAAAACAGTCTTAAGGAGTATTGCTTGGGATTTGTTTATCAAAATATCTTTATATTGTTTTCTTTTAAGCCTCTCATAAAGAAGCCTACAGAATACTGTAATGTCATTGACACCATTTTCTGGATATTATCAGATAATTTGACTAACTATTACAAGTGTTTTCTGTGTAATAAAGCCTCAAAATCGTGGCTGTCCTCAACCATAGAAATCCTTGGTCGATTAACACTCATAAGATTGTGTCTAATTGATTAGTTGATTTAATCAACAGGTCTGTAAAACTGAGTTTTTCCACAAAGAATCTGACAAAAGCACCACTTTAAAGCTTGTGCTTTGTTTACCAGAGATGTGCTAATGAGTTTTTGTTAATTAAGTTGTGCTTCAATACTGGGATCCACGGTGGAGTGCCAGACCTGAAGTCCAATAAGCATAAAAATGTGAAGGGATAGCACATCTCAGATTTTAAAATGACGGAGGACAAAATAGTAGCATTTCACTTGGCTCACAATATTGTGTTATCACAAGTGAAATGCTAGGATGAGCTACCCTATCACGTTTGTGTTTCTTGGTGTTAAGTCATTCAGCATGAAAAAAGCATAAAAAACGACTCATGGACTGAAGAAATCTTAGTGTACTAATACCGAAACGACAAATTAGTGGACTAATCACCTAAGATTGGGCAGCCCCAGTATGAAGATACTTTGTCAGTATCACCAAGCAGCTTGACACCCTTGTGTATCTACATCCCTGTCATGTCTTTCACATGGAAAAATCTCTCCGAACTCAAGTGCAAGATCCTTTAAGTACAACATAAACTTCTTCTTACTCTTTAACAAGAATCCTCACTAACACGTCAACTACGATTGCCAGCCCAGAGTCTCAAAAACAAGCCGTCATAACCACACAGAGCACTAACCTTGAGGTCAAAGTGAGCAATCCGTTTAGAGTGTAGATACTGAACGCCATCCAGGATCTGCTTGAGAAACTGGGTGGCCTCCTCCTCCGTCAGAGATTCCTTCTCAGCCAGGAAGTCAAAGAGCTCTCCTCCAGATACCAGCTCCAGGATCAGGATCACATCCGTCTTGTTTTCAAAGATATCGTGTAGGGTGATGATGTTGCTGTGTTGGATCTCGCGCAGAATGTTGACCTCGCGCTCGATCTCCTCGCGACTCACCCCCCGCCGGCTGGATGACAGTCGGCGCTTTTTGATGAACTTGGCTGCGTACTCTACACTTGTACTCTTTTCCTTACATTTACGAACAATGGCAAACTGTCCGCTGCAGGAAGGAGAGAAGACAGGGATGTAAAAAAATACAACTAAATAAGGAAAATATAGACCTGCTTATTGTTTTTTTTTCCCAGCTTCATGCTATTATAAGGGTTGACCTCTTGGCTGCTGGGCCAAATACATAAGCTATATCAAGACTCACTTTGGGAAATGATAACTTGTGATGGACAGTGATCACTATTTCAACATGTTATAGACTAAGTCAGTGCTTCCTAACTTTTTTGGTTTGTATTAACTGAGGTAATATCTAACCCTCATCACCGATTACAGCCTCAGTGTGGACATGTAGTTCAACCAAAAAATTGAGGGATTTTAAAAAGCCTTAAGATGTGAAAGTATCCCATATTTCACAAGAAAACAAACAAAAATCTGAAAATCATCACTGGAACAAAATAAACCCCTTACCAAGTCATTTTGTCCATAATTGAATGATATGAACCAAACTTTCTTAGAACTAGTGAAAAATCTGTGAGTACAGTGAAATTTATTTAGTTATAAGGCTCTTCTGGAAATTAGTCTGTTTCTTTAATAAGAAGAAAGAAGAAGGCAGATCGGTGCACAAGAATGATGAAAAATGATTAAACTAGATGCTGATCTACATAGAAAGCTATAAGTATTCTCACCACACTGGTGGACATTAACTTCAACTTTAAAGACACAAGGTTGGAGGGATAAAGGACCTGGTAAAGAGATTTTTGCAGTAACCTTGTGACCCCTCAGATTTATCTTGGGGACCCATTTGGGGTGACCTCTAGGTTGGGAAACACTAGACTAAGTAATGGATTAATAAAATAACAGGAATGAAAAAAGCTTGTCAGTTGTCTAAGTAGTCAGTAGATGAGCTTAAAAACATACTGTTCATATACCATATACAGTATGTACGTATACGATGCTGAAACAGTACATGTGCAACATACACAACCTTTACTGTTGTTAATGAATAAATATATGTAATGTTTATTTTTGTTTTATAGAATGTGATTTAAAAGGAAATTAATAAATAACATTACTGACTAGAACAATGAGACTAATGTGCAGATGAGGAGAAAGCGTTTCATAAAACATGCCGGGGAGAAGAAATTGATGTTCTCTCATTTAATATCTGCATATCTTTCTATCTCAGCACACACACAGTCCTCTCCTATAGCAACTCAACCACAGCAGAGGGGGAATGGCACATTGAGAGGCAGTGACGTCATAGTTTTGCTGCATTACTGCAGAAAAAAGTAGCTCAGGTAGAACTGTTAAAACTTGATGACTCGGTCACAAACTATCAGGCACAGTGTAAAGGGGATATTAAAGGACATTTAATATTCTGCTGAGCTGACACGTACTTACATATTTTAGCCTTCATCAGATCTAAAGTTTTAGATAGTGTGCAGCTCATATTTGGCATCAAAATGCATCTCAAACAACTCAAATAATGTGCGATGTGATAACACTTAACACTCACATTTGAGGAAAACTAACAGGTAATCAGAAAAAAGCAGTTGAGCTTAGCCACACAACTTGAATAAAGGACTCCTGGAGTTGCCTGGTAATTAACCATCATGCTATGCATTTACTACCATCTAATTACACAGTTTTTCAACACCACCAGGCATTTGTATTCACACAACACCATGAATCTCTAATGTCCTTCCAATGTGGCATATATGATTAGATCCTAAAGCATTATAATTGTGTTTTGAGCGCACTCAGCTGTTTTCCAACAACTGGGACACCCAAGTATGGACAGTATCTTTAATAACACTGACTACAGCAGTGGACAGATATTTCCAGATACACTAAGTTTTTGCCAGAGAAGAAAAGACAACAAAATATGGAGAACATACCTGCCCAGCTCCTCCTCCATCTCATAATACAGCTCAACATCCTCTTGTCTGAAGCCAGCCATGGTGTGCTGACTGGTATGATGATGCCTTGAGATTCACTGCTGTGGAAAAGATAATAAAACAGATAAACTCAATAAATACTGGCAGAGGTTGGTGTGGACATGACAGACAGCACAGTGGCCAAAACAATGGCATGTTATTAGAGTTAAACTGTGATAGCAGTCTTAGTTATAAGCCAGAAATACTGCTCCACTAACATAACATCAGTACCTGGTCTTTTTTCCTCCTTATTTGGCCCGAGTCAACACAGCTTTAGTTTTCAGAGACTTTTTGGCTGATGTCAGACCTCTGCATACCAGTCCTACTGACATCATCTCCTGCCCTGGACCAGCCAGCTCTGACTCAATTAAAGGGACTGGGATTTAGAAACACTAGTATTTGGCTGTTTTTCCTTAAACGTAAAACGTGTTTAATGTGTCTGGTCTAAATATGCATATATAAAAACGCGGTTATAACTATTTCTGACTGTAGCTTATAATGACACACTGGTGAGCGCTATAAAAGATGCTGAATAGCGACTCTGCCGTTTAACGTATGTTACAAGCAGGCAGCAAAGACATTTTTGTCCCGAGATGAACACAGCATAAACATCGAGCTCATAGCCACAAAAACAAAGGGAAACTCGTGCCACAAATACAACCTATTAACGAAATGAATACTAACAAATCTAAAAGAGGAAATAAAGGGGATACCCGCGACGGGAGACGGCTAGCTTAGCTGGTGAACTAACGTTAGCTAGCAGACGTTAACGTCCTGTATAAACACCGGCTTCGCTGTTTGTTTGTAACTAGCGTTAGGAAACCGCGAGGTTAATAACACTGGAATACGGGCAGCAACGTGTATATTTAACCAAATAAAATGTGAAAGCACTGCTATGAAGTATACTTACAGTATCTCGCTAGGAGTGCTGCATTCCTCCTCAGAGTAGTTGTGTGAATTCACAGATTGAACAGTATGAAGTTAGCCACAGTGAAACAAACAACTTCCGGTCTTCTACTTCAAAATAAAATCCTTCTAATATGTGGTCGCATGAACAGGAAGATGGGTCGCTGAAGTTATAATTCATTTCATTTAGAATACATACACATCTTTGGTGTAGGTCTGTATATCCCTTTATAAAGTTATTATATTATTTCAACTGTAAATATATATATATATATATATATATATATATATATATATATATATATATATATATATATATATATATATATATATATATATATATATATATATATATATATATATATATAATTTCCCTCCGGGGATTAATAAAGGTTCATCTTATCTATCTTATATATAGTTTAAGTGGAATAATATGTGGGCTGCATGGTGGTGCAGTGGTTAGCGCTGTTGCCTCACAGCAAGAGGGTCGCAGGTTCGATTCCGGCTTGGGAGGAGGCGTGTAAGCGTGGGTTTTCTCCGGGTACTCCGGCTTCCTCCCACAGTCAAAAGACATGCTGTTTAGGTTAATTGATGACTCTAAATTGCCCGTAGGTGTGGATGTGAGCGTGAATGGTTGTCTGTCTCTATGTGCCCTGCGATGGACTGGCGACCTGTCCAGGGTGTACCCCGCCTTCGCCCAATGCCAGCTGGGATCGGCTCCAGCCCCCCCGCGACCCCCAACAGGATAAGCGGTTGACGATGGATGGAATAATATGTGTTGTTGTGCACCACAAGTAGCATCCAAGCCAAGTTGTGTATTTCCTTTTTTCCAAGATAATTTTTGGGGCCTTTATGCCTTTTTCATGATAGTGATAGTTGTGAGGGACTGACATGCAGCAAATGACCACAGGTTGGACTTTAGACAAGTGAGGAAAAATATCAGTCAGTCTCTTCCCCTGCTCATAACAGTGTATGAAGCTCAGAGTTTCAACTATGTCTTCTGGTATAGTAAACAGGTGTTCACTGTTTTTTAAGAATCAGTAGAGTAGAGTATACCACACACACAGCCGGCTCTACTCCTGCCAGCAGCGCCGCTCTAGGGTTAGGATTAAGGTTCAACCCCCTGACCCTAACCTTAGCCATGCAAACTATGATTTCTGGATGAAAATTAACATTTTTATTTCCATAAACAACTGTAGTTATTAGAATAGAAGTAAACAATTTGTCCCTGATATTGTTGGCTTAACAGTGGTTAGTCATTTTTACTACAATCTTTATTTATTTACTTATTTATTAAGCATTTGTTAATTCAATTCAGAAAATGAGGATTTTTTTGTCTTTTTTTCCAACGCACCCCACAAGGTGGCGCTCTAGGCGACCGCCTATACGGCCTATGTGTTAAACCAGCCATGCACATTTAAGAAAAATCCTTTTATTCTGAAGGCAGGAATCACTTGAGTTCCGGTGTGTTTGCGTCACTTGAAGCAGGTAACGACATGGCAGACGGAAGGACATATGGAATGACATCACGCTGAGTGAATCAAGCTGCTGCTGTACGTCAATGAAAAACAAGATCCAGCATGCAGCAGAAACGATTAGAGAAACCGAAGTACTTCAGACCACTAGAGAGCAAATCAAACCGGTTGCCATACTTAGAAATTAGTAGTTTAGGTTAGTAGGATGTAGGCCAATTAAAACAGCTTTTGAATGTCCCATGGCTGTTTAAAACATACATTTTTCATAAATCACAAGAACATGCAGTATACAACTTAACTTTGATAAATAACTGAAGAATCCCAGGGAAAAAGTTTTTTAATATATATAATTTATCTTATTACTAACACAAAATGTAGGCTGTGACTATTTAGCAATACGTTTTGTCAGTTAAACTCTCAAACAACTGAAGTGCACTCTCAAGCAGTGGTTGAAAGAAGTACTCTGATAGTTTACTGAAGTAAAAGTAGCAATACCAAACTGTAGAAACACTCTGTTACAAGTAAAAGGCCTGTATTCACAATTTTACTTAAGTAAAAGTACAAACGTATTAGGCTCAAAATATACTTAAAGTACAAAAGTACAAAAGTATGTAAAATGTAAATTACAAATGCATATTATTGAATAATAATTATTGATGCATTAATATGTACATACTTAAATGTTGGTGGAGGTGGAGCTTTTGTTTTACTATACAAACTGCTGCGTATTGAGGGTTTCACTAAGGGATAAGATATTCCTTTATTAGTCCCACATTTGTGGATCAATTAAGTCTTATCTTTATCCATAATAATACATTTGTTAATTATACATTGTATTATTAATCTGAATCTGTAAAGTAGCTAGTAGAGCCTAACAACAACAACAACAACAATAATAATAACTACAATATTTGGCTCTGAAATTGAGTTCAGTAGGTAGGTTGATGCCATACAGTGTAACAGGGCTGTCTCGAATAATATTTTTGGGCTTCGAAGCTTCAGTGTGAAACATGTGAACGTATTCAAAGCTTTGTGGCACATCGCAGCAGGCTGACACGTTTGTCTGTCTGTCTGTCTGTCTGTCTGTCTGTCTGTCTGTCTGTCTGTCTGTCTGTCTGTCTGTCTGCATCTCCCATGTTTCAGCGCCTGTACAGCATCGCTGCCACACTGCTGTACAGGCACCTCCACACACAACAAACAGTGATATCCATCTGAGAATAACTACCAGTAATTAATGTTGAACATGAATAATGACTAATGTTATGGGATTATTCCGTACTTCCTGGGCTATTTGTGGATTTATGCTTTATTATTACAAAAAAATAAAGCATTTGAATATTGATTTGGAGGTTGATTACCATGGCAATGGTCAAGGCTTCAAAGCTTTGAAGCATTTGTGTCATCCCCACAGTGCCTACAGAGTTGCTGTTTGAAAAAGTTGCAGATTACCAGTTATACTGAGGGCTACCCACTAATCTATAATTACAGTGCAAATACAGGGTTAGGGATGGAAAGCATAGCTGCAGCCATGCCAGCCTTGTTGGCTCAAGTCTGACTTCAAGACTCCAAGTCATGTGGTGACTGGAGGTTTCTAATTTATTGGGGACTTCTCTTGTCATAATGTGAAACATAATTATGGAGAAAGAAAAAGAAAGTGAGAAAATCCTTTGTGGACAGCAAAAGTTAATAAAATGAAGAAATGTACAAATACAAAAAGATGAGTTGTACCTACATCACCTAATACTCTTTTTTAAATATTAGCTACCATAAATAGTATTATTTAATTTAATGTTTTGTGTTGTTCAGGTTATTGTTTTACTTGCATGATCTACAGCCAAGAACAGACAGCGATCTTGTGTTCTTCATTTATAAAGCTCTACTGTTGAAACTTCAACACTACTTCACATCTCTCCTCTCATTTAAATATTGCACATGATCCAGTAGCGACTTAACCTTAGATGTAATTTGTAAACTACTTTATAATTATTTTATTGCATGTTAAAATGACAAACAATAACTTTGTCATTTAGTCCATTCATTCATAGATTAATAATTACATCTGTAAAGAAATGTATTATGCCTATTTTTATTGTACAATTACTTATAATCAATCAAATGCTTTATTGTTTTGATGTGGTCCTCCATACTCAGGTCCCTCTTGTAAAATCTCAATCTCAATGGGAATGCCTGATTAAATACAAATTAGGCATACATTAAAAAATGTAGAATTGTAACTTCAAACATTCTGAATCAAACTAAGGTGGTTTGGCTGTTTAATCTGATTGTGTAGTTGGGAATAACTGACATATTAAACACACTCATTTTATACCAAACCAGTGCAATAAATCAACCTGCCTTGTAACTTGTGTTTCACACCATGAACTATCCTCCATCCTACACTAATGTAAACTGTCAAGCCCCCTTAAACTAAACTAAGACGTAGATTAATGTAATTTATATATATATATATATATATATATATATATATATATATATATATATATATCTATATATAGATTTTTTTTTTTTTTTTTTAATCTTACTTCTGTTTGGGTTTTCATGGACGTACTGTATATTCATTGGTTGTCAAAGACTTTTATTTTTTTTTTATTTTCGACTGACTTTGACTTCAACCAATCAGGAGCATGTTCACGCGCTCGTGATGTTGACAGCCAATCAAAAATCCCGTACAGTAGAAATGGGCGGAACTTGTTGGAACAGCTGGTGGGGGATCGAGCGAGGGGCTCGAACAGAGAGAGGTTGGTTGATGGGGGAAACGACAACAAGCTAGGCATCATGAGGGTCCCTGAAACACTGATCTGGGCCGCTTTTCTCATCCAGAAGGTGAGAGACAGAGTGTATTCCTTCATAAACTCTTCACCGGTCGTTTACTTCGCATTGCGGCACGTGACTGACAAACACATTGTATTTTTCCAGCCGTGTTTCGGGATTACTAGCTTGGATGCTATCACTGTTAGCTTGCGGAGATCACCGCGGGCCCTGGAAACTCACTCATCACTCCCATTTTTAATGCAACATTAACGAAGCAGGATTATTGCCGATTCATCGCATCACTGAAACCACTACAGGGTTTATGACAGACTGCGTTTTAATAGCCACCAAGAGACACTAGATCGGGAAATGTTAGCTCCTAACTAACATTATGCTACAATTATAAATCTGTGGTAACGTGTCTGAAATGTGATTTGAGGGTCAGATATTTCTAAAATACTGAAACCTGTAACGCACTTTGACCCACTTAGTTAAAGTATAACTAATTGTTATTCTTCTCTTTAGATTACAAATAGAAATCGAGATTTACATAACCAGTCACTTAAGTTTTTAACATCCCAACTGCTGTAAGCAAGGTTTGACTAATTACCAGACCGTTACCAGACCATCTTGCCAGTTTATTAAAACAAGCCAATTTAGCACAATAAAACAACACTGCAACAATTCTCTCATTAAAAATGTTCGGTTTGTTTTGAAACTGTTAGTATATGTTGATTCAATGTTATGGTAACTTTTTTTGTGATACTGTCAGCTGTTTGGCGTTATACTAAGAGCTGTTCCTAATATTTTGTCCACACCATTTATATCAGTAAGGGTAAACTATCGTATAATTCAACAGTACTCGCACTACAGTGTATATACTAATATACCGTCTAGTGGTGTTTTATGCGGAAAAACTGCGTGGCAACTACTACTTCCCACATATGCAAAAACAGAAAATAACAACATTCACATTTCACATAGTTTACCACAGGTGATGATCAGACTGGGAACTTACCTGTCCTCCTCAAGCTGCTGTTGTTCTGTTCAGTTCCTTGTTTGTCCGTGTGGCCACATTTTGACAGGTTTTTCCTCGTTGTCCTGCTGCTTTCACCTTTGTTAATCCTCTCAGAAAGATGCTTGAGACTCTGAAAGCCTGTTCTTGACCAGGTATCATCCCCTCCGAATAAAACACACACCGGAAACAAAAAAAGCGTGTTTCTCTGGCAAGCTAGCAGTTAGCCATTTTGTCCTGGAGAACCACTCCACGTTAAATGCGATTATTTTTACCAGCGGTTTGGTTCAGAACGATATCCTGCGACTGGTGGACACCGAGGAGTTTAAACTCCAGATCTCCCTCAAAAGACAGACTTTCAAATGTGTGCTGTAGAAAATAAACCACGCTGCGGTTAGTAATTTGTTCAGAAGAAACGCTAACTTCCTATAACTAGGAGCAAATGGCGACAATAATAATTGGCCAACAGCCAATCAAATTGCAATTTGGACAACGGCAATCAGCTACTGCGCATGCGTATTGTTGTTTAATTATGGTGCCTTCAAATGAAGTCCTATTTACCGCTTTTACGAGTTGGACGCATATGAACGCCCCCCTTCATGTTGTATTCATGACCTCGTAGGTGGAAAGTGTCTGAAAGCTCAGGGTTCACGACTTGTGACGTGTTTGTTGACGATGTGAGAAATGATGGAGCCCATGGAAGTTCATTTATCGGTGCATAATAAGTTAATATTGTACAGTATTTGTAATTTTTGTCATATTGAGTTTTTCTTTGTAATTCTATATCTGAGGAAAATGTTGATATACTCAACGACCTCATCTTTCTCCTCTGTCATTATGTCTTGCATTTCCTGCACTGTTACCCACTTGCTAGCTTGCTAAACTGTTAGCCTCTGTGACTTCTAGACTCGAATGGTAACATTAATATTGCTGTTGCTTAGTATCGGTGTTCTCCACGACTTAACCACTTGAACACAACGCATGCTGCGTTCAGGACTTCCCCTCTTGTAAACAGGAGTTCCATATGAAGGCATCATCATGAATAAAAAATAATATAAAAATAATATATAGGTAACATAACATAAAAAAGTAAATTGTACACCACCAACAACTTGGCAATAAAATCTTCACAATTAACAGGAATTATAATTCAGCAGTAAAAAGCTGCAACATATTGGTCAAAACTTAAATAGGATTTAAATTCCAGTATATGATGCATATAGTGGGGGCGACTTGAACCGGAGGGTCACCGGTTCAAGTCCCGACATGGACCAAAAACTGAGTGTGAACTGGTAGCTGGAGAGGTGCCAGTTTACCTCTTGGGCACTGCCGAGGTGCCCCTGAGCAAGGCACCAAACCCCCAACTGCTCGGGGCGCTTGTCAGGAGCAGCCCCCTCACTCTGACACCTCTCCAATTGTTGCATGTATATGGACCTGTTTGTGCATGTGTGTGTATTAGTTAACAGAGTGAAAAAAATTGAATTTCCCCTAGCGGGACTAATAAAGGACTATCTTCTTCTTCTTCTTGTAGTATATAAACATAGAACTGAATTGAATAAATCGACTCCATTGTTCCTGATACCTGATCTAGCTATTTGAGTCAGTATCGCCCAATATCCGATTCAGTATCGGTATCAGTGCATCCCCAGTATACATGAAACCCCTTGAGCAAATTCTTCTTTTATTTTGTTACAGGGCTTCTGGTGAAACAGCAACACCAGTCCATGTTTGGCTGGAAATGTTAAATAAAATCATATTACAAACATCTTGTGGACATGTGCAGTGATACAGACATTGTTGTGATGTTGACAGGTGGTGGGAGAGTATGGCATGGCCCATTTCAGTGACAAGGGCAAGAGCAAAGGGAAGGATTACTGCATATTCTTCAACTCACAGTGGGCACGTCTACCTCAGGACCTCAATAAGGCAGTAAGTCATGAGTGAGCAACAAGAGCTGGAAGTAATGATAATAATGACACTTAAAAAATGACTAAGTGTTTCACAGCCACACAGAACAGTGGAACCAGCTAAAGTACGTACTTACACGTAGGTGATCAATAAAATCGTTCTGGAAGCCTCATGCAGGATGCTGAAATCTGATCTCCAATCTTAGTGCCTGTTAGGACTGTGGCAGCTGCTTTATGAGCCATCTGCAAATATTGGAGATCTTTATGACTGATATCAGAACATAATGCGTTACAGTAATCTACTCTAGAGGGAATAATACACAGAGTCAATAAACATTTCTTTCTCTGGAAAGAACAAGTAACATTTCTATTAAGTGTGTGCTCTATAAGAGATTGTCAACCAGCTCTGGTTAACACTGCAAACCTGTTGTCTTGAAGTCACGTCTTCAGATCTATGACCTGACAACATCGGTCCTGTGCTCGCCCTCTGACGTCCCAGAGGGAGGCTTCCCGAATCGCATCCCCATGGTGATGAGAGGCAACTGCACTTTCTATGAAAAGGTCCGACTGGCCCAGATTAACGGCGCCAAGGGCCTGCTCATCGTCAGCAAGGACAGACTGGTAACCCTGCTTGTACCTAGATCTTAAAGGACCAGTGTGTAACAATTAGGGGGACCTATAGGTAGAAATGCAATATACTGTAATGTTAGTAAATATGTTTTCTTTCGTGCATAATCACATGAAAATAAGAGCCATGTTTTTGTTACCTTTTCATAGCCATTCATATCTACATAGGGAGCGGGTCCTCTCCATGGAGTCTGCCATGTTGCACCGCCATGTTTCTACAGTAGCCCAGTTAACCAAACACTGTACTCTGTCTCTTGCTTCACTACTCATTTCCCATGTCTACACACACACTGTAAGCACTCTACTCTTACAACTGGCTTTATATAGGGCATTCACGTTTTCACGTTGGCCACCGTAGTTCTCCTACACACTGTTCCTTTAAGGCTGTTGCATGTATTTATTGTGAATCAAGATTAAATTGATTTTGGCACTTAAGCAAACAGAAATGTATGTTTTTAATTGTTGTTTTTGAAATTACAGACACCACCAGCAGGAAACAAGACTCAGTATGAGGAGATTGATATTCCTGTAGCACTGCTCAGCTACTCTGATATGCTGGATATAAGCAAGGTGAGAGGCCATCCATCCACTGGCCAATGAAACAGTAGAAAGACAAACCTCCGGCTAGCTGTTCAGTTCTACTATTTCATTTAATTCACTCTAAACATTTTACAGGCTGACAGCAGAAGCAACCAGTATATAAGTATATAATGGACAGATTTAACAAAATCTTTATCCTTAACATGATGTTGTTTCCAACTTCTGCAGACCTTTGGTAAGGGAAGACTGGTCGCCATGTACGCACCCAATGAGCCGGTGTTGGACTACAACATGGTGATCATCTTCTTGATGGCAGTAGGAACGGTCGCCATCGGAGGTTACTGGGCCGGCAGCAGAGACAGCAAGAAGTAAGTGGACACAATGGAGATAAAACTGCCATTTAGTGTGGGTCATCATCACTACCTGATTGTGAATGCTTAGCTGGGGTTGAGTGTGACAATATGTACAGAAATAACTATATAATGCAGTGCAGGTTATTACAGGCAGTGATGTATTGGAGGATAAATTAATTAAAGCTTTTTACTTTCAAGGTTAAAATGAATGCTTTTAACTGAAACTGGCAATCAGTACTAAAGTAGTTTAACTGCTTTACAGGAAAAGTGTGTTGTATTTCAGGGGATCTATTGGCAGAGATAAAATATAATACTCATAATTATGTTTTCATTAGTGTATAATCACCCGAAACTGTGATTGATTGTGTTTTTGTTGGCTTAGAATGAGCCCTTCTTATCTACATAGGGAGTAGGTCCTCTTCACCGAGTCCGCCATGATGCACCACCCCGACGGACAAACTAAACACTGGCTCTAGAGAGAGCCTTTCATGTTTTCATGTTACCTGAAGGTCACCGTAGCTCTCTGACATGCTTGTGAAACTGCAGTAATGTGAGCTGCAGAGTGCAAAACTGTGATACCGCCAGGCGGTCTGACTTCCATTGCTCCTTAAGTGGTGTTATTATGGTAAGGATGGCCTCTGAGCCAACACTGTTATCATAGTTTTGCACTCTGCGGCTCACATTACTGCAGTCTTGGAAAGGGATGAGTGAGCGGAGGAGTATTCAGATGGTTGCGATCTGTAACCACACCACTGGATGCTGCTAAATCGTACACATTGTACCTTTAAGTCTTTTAAGGGACAAAAATGGAAGGTGACTGTCAGTGATGATGCTTGTTATAATGTACAGTTTACCAGACCACTACATTACATTATTACAGGACACAAGTTTCATTCTGCCTGTGCATACTGAGCTTTTAGTCCCGACTGCTAAATTTAAATCTAAGTTAATTCATCTGGGGAGTCGTCTCCAGGGAAAATTAGTCACCATTTTCTTGGCAAAGAACGACAAGCATGTGATTGCTCTGTCTTTTCTCTTAGATGAGCATGTGTTTGTTTCAAATCAAGCAGTCTGCATTGTACTGCTGCAACTCCACAAAAGGGCAGTGTTGTTTATTTTAGTGACTCATTGGCTTGAGCCAATCCGAGTCCGTGTTTCCTGATGGAGTTGCCAAGGTGACCAAGGGCGAAGTCAGATGGGTTCTCTGACACACTGGCAAAAAAATTTGTGTTTTGAACTTGGGAAGGAAGTGAGTCCCAGCCAGGCAGACAAATGATGGTAAACATTGGCTGTGGACGGTGGGATGATCATCCTGGCTGCTTTGGCCTGTCACCAACCATCACTAAATACTGTTTAATAAAAAGATAAAACCCAAGAGGCTGGCTAACTGCATCGCTCCTAGCATATTTTGTTTAATAATCTGGCACAAGCAGATGAGTGTGCACAGATACTGATTGTTAGTCTCTCGAGTTATTAAATATTCCAAACAAGCCTCCTCAGGTCAGCATACCTCTGAATTTTGTTCCTCCTCCCGCAGACGTTACATGAAGCACAAGCGGGACGACGGTGCGGAGAAGCAGGATGAGGAGACCGTGGACGTCACCCCCATCATGATCTGTGTGTTCGTGGTCATGTGCTGCAGCATGCTGGTGCTACTCTACTTTTTCTATGACAGCCTGGGTACGACGCCGACAAACACACTCGCACATCAACGATGAACTCAATATGCTGATCAAAGAAACCCTTTGGTCAGATTTATATGACCAGTAAATTGATAGTGGTTTCAGTCCTGTCCGTCCGGTATTTACTGCCATACCCAAAACCAGTCTGTATTTTTCCCTCACTCATTGTGGTCTAACATGACTCACTGAGGCATTTGCTCGGGATTTATTTGTTTGGTCTATAAAATAGTGAAAACTGATGATCAGTGTTTCCCAAAGCTGAAGATGACGTCCTCAAATGTCTTGTTTTGTCCACAACTCAAAGATTTTCAGCTTACTGTCATAGAGGAGTAAAGAAACCAGAAAATATTCACATTAAAGAAGCTTTTTCTTTAAAAAAAATTACTCAAACCGCTTATCAAAATAGTTGACAAATTGATTAATTGTTGCAGCTCTAGTTGACTTAGATGTAGGGTCCTTGAGAATTAGCATATCACTGTCCATATATGTATAAAAGTATGGTTTTCAGCAGCTGAGAAGCAGATTGTAGTCCATGTGAGCAAATCTTTGATAACAAAGTGAGTTAATTCCTCCAGACTACAGCGGATGCTTTGTCCTGACTTCCTCTAGCAGAGCTGCACAGCATCCAGCTTTACACAGCTGTAGATGCAGTTCACAGATCTGAAGGTGTGAACCACTTCAGCGCTGTAAAAGAGCTTAATGCCTTGGATAACGCTTCACTGATAAAGAGAGTAAAAAAAACTGGCAGCTGCTGCCAGACTGCGTAGCATCTTCCATCAACCCACCCTTTAAATACTGGACACACAGCAGTAAAACTGATACCACTTATCAGATATTTAAACTTCATCAAAGAGCAAAACATAAATAATATATATATAATAATAATAATAATATCCTGCCCGTCTCTACTGTCTAGCCATCTGGGTCATAGCCATCTTCTGTGTGGCCTCCTCTGTCGGCCTCCACAGCTGTCTTTGGCCGTTTGTCAGGAGACTTCCTTTCTGCAAGTGCAGGTGAGACTGTTCACATCAACATGGTTTCATAATGCTAGCTGCCCAATAAGTCACATCACTTCTTTTCTGAATCTCCATACAGTGAATCACATAAGTTTTGTAAGCTTAGTCTACAAATAAACTTATTCACTTTACTTATTATATACACCTTCAAATGATTAGATAGAGATATGGCCTCAAGGTATAATTTTAGGCATGTAATTATAGCAAGTGAATGAAAAAACTAGAGCTGTCCTGAATATCATTTTTTGGGCTTCGAAGCTTTGGTGAGAATTATTAAAATATACTATAATAATAAATAATTAATAATAATATAATATGAATAACATTGTGGGATAATTCTTTATTTCATGGGCTATTTTGGGATTTATACATTATTATTACATACTTGCGTATATATACACTGTATAAAAAAAATAGCCATTCGATTACTGATTTGGAGGTCGATTACCATGGCGACGGTCAAAGCTTCAAATCATTTGGGTCAGCCATAAAAAAACCTGTACACTGTTGACACTTAATTTCGGTTACTGACTCGCGGACTGTCTTATGATCACAGGGTCCCAGAGAACAACTTGCCATACTTGCACAAACGGCCGCAGATCCGCATGTTGCTGCTGTCGGCCCTCTGCATCGGTGTCAGCATCACCTGGATGGTGTTTCGCAACGAAGACCAGTAAGTGAAAAGAGAGAAGTGTCAAAATTAGTCGCATGCATAGAGAAAACCAGCCAGTCAGCTGCAGTCAATGAAACATCTTTTTTCAGAAGAGGTTGTTTACATGTTACTGTGTAGTTCTGATCTCATCATCTCTGAACTGGCTTTATGAACGCGACCCTGCCACCTACAATAGAAAAGGAACTAACTATTGATGTGATCCATGTGTTGACATTAACATTTACCAATAATATGCCAGGAGCAGGAGAACCAGTTTTAAAGTGTGTAGTAGTCCTTCATCATTTACAAAAGTGTTTCCTGGCAGACATATTTAAAAACACAAAACATATAGAGACAACAGTGTTGTCATTTGGGCCACATATGCACAAAAATGAATCAGATTTATATTTAAAATATGTTAACGCAAAATATGTTAACGCAAATTCTGTTTAACGCCACTAATTTCTTTAAAGTCTTAAAGAGTGAAGATACTGGCATTGTATGAAACTGAAACTAGAAAACCTAATGAATCCAGTGGTTTAGGATAAACTCCAAACTTAGGCTTAATTTTGGTGAGGAAAAACTGTCATGGCCATTTTCAAAGGGGTCTCTTGACCTCTGACCTCTAGATATGTGAATTAAAATGGGTTCTGTAGGTACCAACCAGTCTCCCCTTTACGGACATGCCCACTTTATGATAATCACAGTCAGTTTGGATCAAGTCATAGTCAAGTCAGCACACTGACACACTGACAGCTGTTGTTGCCTGTTGGGCTGCAGTTTATCATGTTATGATTTGAGCATATTTTATGCTAAATGCAGTACCTGTGAGGGTTTCTGGACAATATTTGTCATTGTTTTGTGTTTTTAATTGATCTCCAATAATTCAAATTTACGTACATTTGCACAAAGCAGCATATTTACCCACTCCCATATATTAAATACTTGACAAATCTCCATTGTGACTGTTGATTGCTTGCGGTGTTTCGGGTGACATAATGACAGGTTGTTTTCTGTCTGTGTGTGATGACATGTTGGAGGTACATTATATTTATGAAGATGATGACGGCGTTGACTCACAGCCTTGTTATGTATCCTCCAGGTGGGCGTGGGTGTTACAGGACGCCCTGGGGATCGCCTTCTGTCTCTACATGCTCAAAACAGTCAGACTCCCCACATTTAAGGTGGGTCAGCACTCATAAATATAAACTATAACATTGTGGAGAGTGTTTTTTGAATGATATACTGTATGTTTGTTGTAAACTCAATATATTTTTCTGTTCTGTAGGCTTGCACCTTATTACTGTCGGTCCTTTTTGTCTACGATGTTTTCTTCGTATTTATTACACCCTTCTTTACAAAGGTATGTTTTCACTCAAGGCTACTCAGACATCTACAGTCTGTGTTACTGTGCGTCATACTTACATAAGTCGTGGCCTTTTCTCCACAGAGTGGGGAAAGTATAATGGTGGAGGTAGCGGCTGGTCCCTCTGATTCCTCCACGCATGAAAAGGTATAACTCCCTTTGGGGCGAGAGGCGTTTGCTTCTCTCAGCTCAGGGGAAAAGTAGCTGATAGTAACACTAATGTTTGTGTTTCCTTCAGCTTCCCATGGTGCTCAAAGTGCCGAGGTTAAACTTCTCTCCCCTGGCTCTTTGTGACCGGCCCTTCTCCCTCCTGGGCTTCGGTGATATCTTAGTACCAGGTAATTAACTGTGTCATCCTGCCACAACGCAAGCTGATTAAAGCTCAACACTGGTTACCCACTCATTACCCACACATTTTATGGCTGCATCTATGTAATTACAAGTTCTCACAAATTATTAACTGTACAATAATATCTTTTCACTTCTTTGTGAAACATATAACTTAGCATATCTGGTGTATTAGGAAATATCCAGTGTTAGGACCAGATATTGGTAAGTGCAGGGAAAGATTCAATTAATGAATATTTTGTCTTGTGAATTGATCTGAATGCCTCTTGTTGTTTTTCCGTCAGGTCTGCTGGTGGCATACTGTCACAGGTTTGACATTTTAACACAGTCCTCCAGGATCTACTTTGTGGCCTGTACGATCGGTATGTACAATACATGGACGGGGGGTTTATGAGGGTGACATGTTGCTGTAGTTATGATAAGCCCCATTCGTACAGGATTAACATTACATGTGGGGAATAAAATACCCACTGTGCTGCTCTGTATTTAGCCCTTTGGCCTGGATGACATTTTAACAATCGTTACATTACAGGATGGGATTGTGCAGGAATAGTCAATTGAGAATACCACTACCAACCTGTAGCTGACATTACATGACAGCTTATTTAATGAGCTTTACATTTTTATGTTGTGATGTTACAATACAAATACACCCATATGTTGGTGGTAACTATGTCTGTCAGATTAGCAAAAAACATTTTTTGACATCTGACATTTTCCCTGAAAATCTGAAAAGTGAAGCCAATGCTGAAGTGTCTTAAACTTGCATTATTTCTATTAGCCAGCAGGGGGCGACTCCTCTGGTAGCAAAAAGAAGTCAGATGAATAGAAGTTTATCAGAAAATGAGCCTATTTCTCACTTGATTTATTACAGTAAAACATTGTAAATATGAGATTATGATCTCAATCCCTAGTTTCAAGTCTTCTTCAATATAGCATGATGTTCATTTAGTAAATTATGGTCCCATTTAGAGTCAGATAGACCATAAAGCAAGGTATGCTTTAAGGCGTGGCAACCTTGCGATTCACAGGGCGCTACCACAGCACTGTCTGGTCTGGGAGCTGTCTGCATTTTCGTCCTAGAGCGTTAACCCTTTCACAGTGAATGAAAGTTAATTGAAACATTTTGGTCACCTAAAAATCATTCAGATGTACTTACCTCCACCCTCATGTGTCACTTCTGGTTGCAAAACAACAAGGCGACAGCCAAAATGCCGAACCCGAGGCTTCAAAACAGCAGTCCATAAACCAATAAGTGACATCATGATGACTGTGTCCACTTCTTATATACAGTCAATGATTTTCCGACAAAAGTGAAATTTCACACTGATTTAAAAAAAAAGAAGAATTAAATTGGGACAAGCTGCTCTTCCAGTATAAAAAACCTCAGATCTATTTTATAATAAAAGGATGTGGCTCCTAACAAGATTTAATTTACAAGAGGAAACGGTAGGTAATTGCAGCTGTAAATATCACTTAATTAAAGATGACTAATTACACACACACACTCTCTGAAGGGGATTACAATCACTGACCAGTGATTAATGAGAGTGTTAATCACCTCACCACTCGTAGAGACATAAACCCAGTCTGAAGGGTACTGATGAGTGAAAACCTGCATTATCTGAAGTGTTAGCTGGACATGACTGGACTGTAAAGATGTTGACCTTGTGTCTGCTCTCTCTCTCCTGTCAGCTTATGGTATCGGCCTGCTGATCACCTTCGTGGCCCTGGCCTTGATGCAGATGGGTCAGCCGGCCTTGCTCTACCTGGTGCCTTGCACTCTGCTCACCAGCCTCACTGTAGCGCTGTGGCGGAGGGAGTTGCCCCAGTTCTGGACTGGAAGTGGATTTGTGGTGAATACCAGTTTGATATGACCACCTACTGCCGAAGAACAAAACAAAACAAAAAAAAAAACAATCAACAAAAGACAAAAAAAAAAAAAAAATCTAGTGTTAAATAACATGCAGAGTAAAGTAGAATCTTAAGTTGAGTAAACCCCTTTAAATATTCCATCCGTTCCAACTGCCTCTTTCTGTTTTACTGTCCACCCTTCCCTCCCCTTCCTCCCATTGCTGCTTTATTTTACTGTGGGTGTGCTCTAGTCTGCTGCTGAGGGCTCAGCTGTCTGTGAATGTCACTGCAGGTACTCTATCTGGGCTTGCTACTTTACACTACCATTAAAACATTTTCATGTTACTTAAGGTTCCTTTTTGTGTTTTTTCCCTTAAGAGTAGTTATTATCATTTTTCTGCATCCACACATCTGTGATAGACTAGTGGTTAACAACTACTGAAGCTATTATTGGTGGTGATTATTTAGATTAGCTCATGTTATTCCTTGAATAGTTAGCATGTTAGCTGTTTAGTTTAGAAGAAGTCATCCCTGTGTCTTTAATATGCTTCCCCTTTCTTTATACTGGGACTTTTTATCTCTGCGTACAGGAATACCTCTGACAACATTTAATTGGGGTTTAATGGGGATATGATTAAAACCACAACATTTAGGCTCAAATCTACCTGACAGAGGAATGACTGTATATTCTTTGGTTTTGTTTGTCCTATCTATTCTGTCTTCTGTTACCATTGCATTTAGTTTTCTGCTCCACACAATTCAGCCATCTTATATAGACACTGTTTTTGTCCCCTGCAGCCTCCCATAGTGCTCGCACCGATCAACTGTACACAAACCGCAGCGCCGGCGACAACAGAGGATCACTTGACTAAACCGGAGCCACAAACCACAGAAGAAGATTCACCTCATTACCCACCTCAGGAAACGCCCCCCACCGAGAAAGATGAAGAGGAAAACAAATCTCACTGAAAGGACATCTAGAGCGGCATTTAACATTTCACATCATTTTATTTGGTTTTTTTTTTTCTACATTGTGTCTCGGTCAATGGACATTTTAAGTACAGACGTTTATTTGCAGTTGGTGTAAAGGGAAGAGCAGAGTGGCTGACTCAGCGGAGCACCAGGAGGCATTGAAACCGACCCAACACACCAAGTATAAAACCTGCACAGCCGCCCCGACATCTTCTTCTGTTAACAGTCTGTACCACCTCTAAAGGGAATGAAAAGACAACTCTGGAAGCTACACAAGCTGTTGAACACTCACACTAAGCTGAGGCTCTTAACAGCTTAAAGGCCCAGTCACACCAGCGGTTAAAACAGCAAAATCAATTCATCAATGGAATCACTGCCACTAGTGGATTTGTTCATAGGGGCAAGGTAAATCCATCATAACCTATTAGCGGTGTTGCACCATCCACTTCTATTTAACCTCCTCTGATGGAGAATCAAATGTTTTTAATGATCAAATAATTACATACAATAACTAGTCATTTTTTTAAGCAGAAGTTTTGCAGGTTCAAACTTCTCACTTGTGAGGATTTGAGGTTTTCAGTCTCATACATGAAAGTAAACTGAATATTCTGGACAAAATGAAACAAGATATCAGCTTGGGCTCTTAAAGAGGACCTATTAAGCTTTTTTGCTTTTCTCTTTCCTTATAGTGTTATATTGTTTTTTTAATGCATGTAAAAGTCCACGGCAAAGGGAGTCACTCACAGAAACACTGCTCCTGAACTGCCTGAAACATCTTGCTTGAAGTCCCGCCTTTTCTTCCGTAACATGGTGATGTCACCAAGTAACACTTTTGCATAATGTCCGCCTAGCGGCTGTTTTGGCATGTCCTCAAACAAAGCTAGTTAGAGTCTGACGAGTTTTGTTCATTTGACCAATCACAACAGAGTGGGCCAGCTGACCAATCAGAGTGTTTTGTTGAACAATAAGGCACATCAGCATGCTCTAGTAGAAACCCTAAAAGTATGCACCTGTAAATAAGCATAATAGCTCCTCTTTAAGAAGCATTTTATATTTTCTGACATTTTAGAGACAAGTGATCAATTTACTAACTGGACGATAGGCAGATTAATTGATGATGAAAAAGTTTGTTGAAACCCTACAGTTATGAGAGGAGGGGTCAATGGTGAAAATCTGAATATTAAATCAAATGCTTATTTACTTCTTTAACTGTTTATCAAATGAAATAGTCTATGATCCTGAGAACAAAATGTCAGGGGGAGGTAACAACCCAACATAGAGAAAACAGAAAAAAAAAGCTTAGACATCAATTGTGACAGACAAGAGCTAGCATGTTCTGGGCTGGCTAATGTGCTAGCGGTTAGCTCACCAGCTACAGTGGTTTACCAGCTAGCCTGCAAGTAGTCACCAAATATTTCACCGTGCCACGTTCTGGTGTGACGGGGCCTTAAAGTTCTTGGTGTGCTTTCTTAAAAGCACACTGATAGTAAGCACATTGATACTACATAACAAGCCGTTATAGCCATCTTCATCCCTCCGTTACATTATAAACTAGTGTCACAATATCGAGTACAGCAGTGAAGACAGGGGAGTTTCTTTAACACACGGTTGTTGACTGAGCCAAAGCTGTTAGATATTTTTTAAACTGAAGCATCTGTTGATGTTTTCTCATCTTACTTTTGGTATATTTTATTTTGCATGCTATGACCTTTTTTTTTTTTTAACCCTTTGTATAAAACCAGTGTATAATCTATAGTGCAGACTTTGTATACATTATTGTTGGTGCGACCATTAAAACACTGGCACCGCTGTTTGGTTCCCCTCAAGTAGTTACTGTATTCATGTTGTCTCAAGAGATTGTTTTGGCCTTATTGTGTCCGTGTCGGGAGGTAAAGTGTAAACGTTGCTTTATGAGTACTGAACTCTAAATGATGAGGTGCTGCAGTTTAATGTATGAGTTGCGGAGCGAGCGACGGGTTGTGTTAACAATGTTCTAGGTTAGTTTGTACGAAGCATTTGCACAATATTTTTTTAATTCATGGGCTGACAGAAGTTGTTGGTTCATGTCTGTATATGATTATATGTATACTCATAAAGGTTTTAAAGAAACAAAGTTATCAATAATATATCCAATAGTCATCCTGCTTTTGTTTTAAAAGTCCATTACTGACCTGAGGGTTTCATCTTCAACACCAGAGGCCAGCAGTCTGTACACCAGATGCATTTCTGATTCTCAGCATTTTATGATGCCTATTAAGTTCAACATTCCTGTGTGGACGTTAAGGTCAAATGTAAAACAAAACTGATTTTGTCAGAGGTGTAATGAGAGCAGCTTAGGTGTCTGGATGTGTGCCCTTGTTGAATCAACAGCAGTGTTTTCCAGGACATGAGATTATTTGTTAACCACTAGTTTGTCACCAAGTGGTTTTTAAAGCCTCTGTTGAGGAATACGTATAATAAAGAAACATTGTATTGATATTTGGTGTGCTTTGTTTTTCTTGTACAATATTACATTGGATTAAAAGGGAGAGTTCGAGTATTATCCGTAGTGAGTGTATTACCTACAGTAGATGCTGGTCGGCAAGACAGGGGTTACCGAACAGGGCCAAAGCAACGTACTGCTGTGGACAGCAGCAGCAAAATGTATTTTAGCCACCTAAAAGAAAGGCCAGATTAAGGGTATGTTACATTTAAAATACTTTCACCACGTTACCTTGCTGGCAGACAGCCCTCTCCACCAGGGAAGCCGTTTCAATCGATTCTGGTTGCTTTGGCGAGAGAATAGATAATGGCATCAGTTCACCTTTGGAAACAGAGACTTTATAGCTGTCTCACAGTGAGGTAAACCAGTGAAAATATTCTAAATGTAGCGTATCCCTTTAAAACTGTAGTTTACTTGTTTTGAGAAATGTGTGATTTGTTTGAAAGACTTCTTAGCAGCTTCAGTCAGGATGCTGTTGGTGTTAGTTTTCGGATATCTTGAGGATGAAGATAAATCAGCCCCTTGCAGTGGTTTCTGGGTCTCAATGTGTCTTTTCACCGTAGCCTTCCAGCTGTGAAAAATGCTGTTCAGACTCTACAGAAATGAACAGCAGTCCCACAAAGAGCCTCCTTGTTGCTTCAGCTCAGTCACTCACAGTTAAGGGCTGTTTATACACTGGACCACTATCTGATACACTAACATGTTCTTTATACAGTACATGCCTACATTTATTATTGTAGCCCTGGTGGAAATAAACCTTCTTGCTGTTGCATTAGTGTCCTGCTGAGATTTGACATCCTTGGGTTCAACCTGAATCTTATAGAGGAGAGAACCTGCCAAAATAAAAAAAATAAACAACTCTATTAATAAATAAGCCATTAAATCAACCAAAAGTAATATTAAGAATATCTGTAGACATTAATTAATGGAATGTGACATAAATTTATATTTCTGTTTTAATTATGTTCTTTATGTATTTCTAAATTTTACTTTGCCTATCTACTCTTCTAATTTTCCCTTTTATTTATTTATTTTACTTTATCATATCTATTTATATTTATTTATTTTAAAAATCTATTTAAATTCCCTTTTATTTAGTTTTTCATTGTTATTTATTTCAATTAAATGTATTTTTTATTTATTTTTTATTTTAATGTATTAGTTTTTAAATTTAATGTATTAGTTTTTATATTGTATTTATTGCATTTTATGTATATTTATGCATGATTCCCCCCCCCCATTTATTTCCCCAAACTTATTTATTGTATGTATTGTTTTCTTTACGCATATTCACTTATTTGTTTCTGTGCATGTATTTTGTATTGAAACTGCTGATGGCTGATATACGAGACAAATCACACATACTAATAACATTTCTAAGGGACTAACACCTATTCATTTAACAATGAAAATTAAGTGAAGTTATCATATTATAAATTGTGGATCTGATCAGCCAAAGTGAAATGATTCAAATGTAGGTGAAGGGATGTGTATTACATTTAAAAGGAAATGACTGGAGCAAGTAAAGGTACCTGAATCCACCTCAACATTACTTACCTTTACTCTTTAGCCACATGAAGTCAATCCACCAAAAACAAACAAGCAAAAAAAAAAACTCAAGGCTGTCAACCATCTTTTTATTCCACGGCCCATTAGCTGGGATTTGGAAGTAATCTTAAATGAAACTAAGTGGTCAATCATCAACATAATGTTAAATATTAAAATGATGCCAGAAGATTATTTAACAGTGAATGTCACTCGGTAATGATGCTCGTACATTCTCATAAATGCTTCCAGCAGCTGTCTCGTTGAAAACAAACAACCGTCTGCAACTGTCACTGTCTCCAGTCAGGAACTGCACAAAACAGCTGACAGTATTTACAAACAAGAACTTCACAGTCAAAATGTAGTTTCTTCCACATACCCGATTAATCCATGATTTGATTATAAGATGTACTGAGGAGCAGGACAAAAGCAGAAATTTCACGGTTATCTGATTCATTTAGAAATAAAACGTTTGTACTTTGCACCTCATATCTAAACAGACACCGTATTCATCATTAAATTAAAAAGAAAGCCGAAGAGTTAAGACATGAGTGCTAATGGTTAAAGACAACCTACTTTCATTTAAAATAAAAATTATTTAAAAAAAGGACTTTGGCAAAGTCTTTGGCAACAAAAGTATTATCTTTCCCAATGTGCAAATGGGCCGAGCTTTTTTACATTTTTTGAACCTCCAATACAAAATGTACATATATTTATATAACATGTCCATCAGTATTTCTTTACTTTTTTCATGTTCCGCTAACATGAACTCCAACAGCTGGTTTATAGTGATAAAATAGCATAAAAGTGACTGTCCTCTTCATGCTGGACACACGTGGACATTATGAAATCCTGTCCCATGTCTTTTAACAGCTCCATCAGTATTTCCATGTGTTAAAGTCTTTATGATGGACATCCAAACTCCAGTCTGTAGTTCATGATTACAGGAATATTACCTTCTCTTTTCCCGCTTCGAGAACATCTTTGGGAAAAGGAGGCGGCGCTGGCGGTGGGGCCTCGTTGCTCCTCTTGTAGGTGCTGAAGGACTGAGACATTTTCACACTGCGGGTGGATCCTGGTGGGTTGAAGGCACCTGAAGGGACAACGAATGAAAAAATAAATGATGGAGCTACAGTAGGGACCTGTAAAATTACAGTAACACCTGACAAGGCTGCAGTCTCCCCTCCCATCTCTGTACTGCATGCATGATCTTCTCGTCCAAGTAGCAGTTATAGGAAACAAGCGTATACACTATGGCTTTCCATATTAATGCAATAATAATGCGTTATCACAAATCTATTTTAATGCCACTAATTTCATTAATGCATCTTGCGATTTTTAGGATTAATCAGGCTCAGTTTTAAAGTTAGAGTGAAGATACTAATGGAACGACTGGTACCAACCGTGTCATACTAGCTTGTGACTTAATTTTGGTGAGGAAAAACTGTCAAAGGAGTCCCTTGACCTCTGACCTCAAGATATGTGAATGTAAATGGGTTCTGTGGGTACCCACAAGTCTCCCCTTTACACCCACAAGTCTCCCCTTTACAGACATGCCCACTTTATGATAATCACATGCAGTGTGGTACAAGTCATAGTCAAGTCAGCACACTGAAACACTGACAGCTGTTGTTGCCTGTTGGGCTGCAGTTTACCATGTTAGAATTTGAGCATATTTTTATGTTAAATGCAGTACCTGTGAGGGTTTCTGGACAATATTTGATAAGAGTATTCAATACTTAACAAATCTCCCTTTAAAAGGTACATTTTGAACAGATAAAAAGTGTGATTAATTTGCAATTAATCATGCTAAATTATGGGCAATCATGTGATTAATCGCAATTAAATATTTTAATCGACTGACAAGCCTAGTATATACCAAAATGTTAGAGGATTACTTTAAAATGTTCATGTGTTTTATCAGCAAGGGCAGTAATAGATATCCATACATCTTAGATAATAACAGAAAACCCCACTCAACACCATGTTCACTCATCTGCAATAAATATTGATTTTTAAAAAAACTCTGACAGGCATATCTTAAAGTCTGACCCTCAACTTTCTTCTGTTTTTGAAGATCCTCCTCTGTTTGTAAATAAAAGAGGCAAAAGTATCAGGGATCACTTGGTCAAATGCAAATGTTGAATGTCAAATTTAGCCTTTGGCACTTTAAAAGCAGAGTTGGTGATCTCAGTCAGTGAGAGTATGCTAGATTTTTAAAATAATGCAACCAAAAAAAACAACCCAGTGCTGCCAACTCTCTTCCAATGACAGTAGCTAGCAGCACTAGCTTCAAAAGTCCTTAAATCTAGAGAGAAAGTCATCCAGTCAGTAACACGGGCAGTCCGTCCCCTCAGGCCTCCCTCCAAAGCTACTCCCCCAAAGTTATCATAATGTGCATAAACATATCATAATGAGCTGACATTTGTGTCATAGCGTTTGATTTATTGATTTCTGTTGGGATGTAATAAGAATTTCAACTAAAATAAACAAATCTTTCAAACATCTTTACCAACCCTACATTTAAACATTCATTTTATACTAAATTATTTTGGGGCACATTTGTGATTGTCACTACACAGAGCTCCATATTTGATGTTGGTGACTGCAGTAGAGTAAATTGATGTTTGGTATTTATACCTTCATATTGTGAATTTCTCCACTGTGGGACTAATAAAGGAATATCTTATCTTATCTTATATTGCATGTGAGGTATGAATTGATGGTTGCAGCCACTCCCTATTTAAGATTCTCATTGTTACGAATCATTTGCCTGATGAAGGTCTAGCACTGAAACATCGTATATAAATGTACTTTTGCAGGTTACACAGTGAGCAGGATTTTGTTTGGGACTTTTGATTTATTAGGCCCTCTCAATCCATAAGAAATATGTCTCTGAAAAAATACATGGTGAAGTGGCCACTTGACAGAAGTGGGTGGCACGATCCATATGTGCTGGGCTGCCTCTGATTTTAATCATAATGTTTGAACCTTTTCGTGTTTTTTGGTTGTCAAGCACCTCATGAAACTAACTTGTAGTGACAAACTTTTTCACTCATGTTTGGCAGGTTGCAGATTCTCCACAAGGGGGAGCTGCTCAGTCACTAACCAGCTCTACTCGTGACTATGTACCACCACATAGAAGGGTGAAAAGAGGAGATGTTATCTGTCATATCTTTGGGGTTACAACAGATGCACAGTAAAATCTGGTCTGCACTCGTTAAAAATGAGCCAACAGCAACGTACGACTGCAGCTCTAATTACACAGTGCATACATCATACCCCAGAGCTCCAGACCGTGTCCCAGCCTCCTTCAATAAGATAAGATACGGTAAATTTTTATTGATCCCCCTTGGGAGAAATTTCAGATAACACAGCTAAAATCTAAGAAAACACTAGGAATACTATATACAGAAAAAATTCTAAGTACTGTCCACAAGAAAGGCTAAAAGTACTGTAAGCAACATATCTGACATCTGCATATGTCCTGTGCAAAATTGCAGTGTGCAATATGCTTGTGAATGTATTTAATTAACAGGAAATAGAAAAATAAAATGTGCTGTGTATAAAACCTTACGTACCGAGCAGAATGAGCATTAACAAGTATTAACAGACGGTTGTGAATTTACACAATAAGCCTTCACCACATACAGGAGAGGACAGGAATACACCTGCGATGCAGACATATTTATGTTTCCACCTACAGACAGAGTAGTAATAATTGCTGTAATTTTAATACGTGGGCGGCTGCTGTTTGTTGTTTTGAGGTTGTTTCACCTCTTAGCTAAAATACTACATTTAATCAAAATGGAACATAACTGTGTCACACTAATCTCTGCTCATCTACGAACAAGGTTTTAATTATTTAAGATTTTTCAGGACAATAGACCATCAGATAAGTGCAAACACTTATTCTGTAAGGCTGTCAGTCTATTAAAATATCTAATTGTGGTTAATTGCATGATTGTCCATGGTTAATCACAATTAACTGTAAATTAATCACACATTTTCTATTGCTCAAAATGTGCCTCCAAGGGAGATTTATTAAGTATTTCACACTCTTATCAACATGGGACTAGACAAATATGCTGCTTTATGCATATATACATATATATTTATTATTCAAAATCAACTAATAATGCAAAACAATGACAAATATTGCCCAGAAACAGATACGGCATTTAGCATAAAAATTATGCTCAAATCACAACATGACAAAATGCAGCCCAACAGGCAACAACAGCTCAGTGGGTCAGTGTGATGACTTGACTAAGACTTGTCCCAAACTGCATGTATCATAAAATGGGCATGTCTGTAAAGGGGAGACTCAGTTACCCATAAAACCCATTTTCTTTCACATATCTGGAAGTCAAAGGTCAAGGGTCCCCGTTGAAAATGACCATGCCAGTTTTTTTCTCACCAAAATTTAGTGCATGTTTGGAGCGTTATCTCCCCGACAAGCTAGTATGACATGGTTGGTACCAGTGGGTTCATTAGGTTTTCTAGTTTCATATGATGAAAGCTGAGCCCGCTACAACCTAAAAATCATGTTGCATTAAGGCATTAAAGAAATTAGTGGCTTTAAACCAAATTTGCACATTATTATTGTGTTAACTTTAACAACCCTAGCATTTTTAAAGATATTTTATAAAGTTATTTATTCTACCGATAAACAACACCACAGTGGGCGGGGAGTGATGATGATATCCCCTATGTAAGGATGACGTCTTTATGGCTGATTGAGTGAGCGACGGTCTGTACCTGACTGGTAGATTCTTTGAGGACTGCTGTTCCTTTTGGCTCTCAGACTACCTCCTTCTTTCCCGCTCACTCGGATGGGCAGCACCTGGTTCACGTCTATAGAGGCTGCATGTAAAAAGACAGGACTGGGGTCAGTGTTGTAACCATGATGGGGGGACCCCAAATAATCAACTGTTCAATCTAAGTAGCCCGATTCGACTGCTAATCTCACAGTCGAATCGTCACAGTGGTGGAAAAATGTGGTTATGAAATAACAGATCATTTCATTCTGGCTACACAGGGGAGCTGAATGTCTGATTTTACATAGAATTACATAGCTTTTCCCCTTTTTGGCATAAATAATTAGCCTATTTATAATACTGTTAATAAAAATATTAAAATGTCCTTTGAATAAATAACCATGTAGACCAAGTTGCACTATCCAGTTTTGTGGGACCATCTTTGTGATGGCCTCATAAACGCTAAATAAAAACTAAATAAGGCTGTTTCAAAAATCAAACAATACATTTATTATATCAGAGCACTCACATAAGAACGTGGCACTAGATATACTTTGAATTAATGAATGATTCTCTGAAATCAGTTGGGGGAGGCGCGTAGAAACAGGTGTTTGCTGCTTGAGTCTCCTTCTATAATCACATGTATCTCTGCCAATCGTTTTGCTCTCAACTATTTTTCTATATATTCATAAAGCTTAGAGGGGGATAAATGAGCAATAATAATAATAATAATCATAATAATGACTGAATGATTTGATTATGTACATTTTTAGCCAGGGACCATCCAAGTTGGCATTTGCTAGCTGTGGTGCTAACAGCTGTTGATGACAAAATGCTGGTCTATTTTAAAAATAAATAAAACATCAGCAGGTGGTAGGGCCTTCTCTTATCAAGCCCCCCCTTCTTAGCCCCCCAAATTTGAGAGGCTACCTCAGTCGAATCATTCAAAAGTAAACTCGAAACACATCTTTTCACATCAGCCTTCAACCTCACTCAGTCTGTATAAAATACTAATTATTGTTATTTACTTAAAACTATATATGTATATTTTCCTCATGTTATGTTTTTATTGTATATATTGTGTGTCTACCTTTTGCATTTATAATGTTTTGCATGCAGTTTATATCACATATATGTTTGTTGTGTGTTGCTACCAATGTTGCTTTTTTTATTATATGTACAGCCCTTTGAGGCCTATTTTGTGACACTGGGCTATAATAAACTTGGACTTGAACAATATTCCGAAGAGTTCAGCTAAAGTTCAAACTAACTGTGTCAGTTTTTGTCACTGTCAGCAATTGTTTCTCTGTAGATGTAAACGAGCATATGCTGATTTCCTTGTGGAGTCTCTTGTACTGTAAATGCAGGCTTAATACCAGATTTAAAACTGAGAAAGAAAATACCAAAAGATTTAAAACTCAACTGTACTGAATCATAAAGAGATGATGCTAACAGGCCTGCGTTCTGACCTGCACTGTGCGTTCTCTGGTGGGACCCCTTAGACTTGAAGCCTTTCTCCTTTCCCTTGGACAGAGCAGCCAGCTTGGTGGGGATCTGCTGCTGCACGGCTGCAGGCTTGAGCACCTGGTTGGTGGTGCTGATCAGGTGGACTGGCAGCTCGGGTTTGAGCTGCATGGGGCTGATGCTCTCCCTGCGCGGTGGGACCTTTGGAGGAACTTCCGAGGAGTTGGAAAGTGCGGGCAAGTTGCGGGGGTTTGGAGTTAAGGTCGCACCTCCATTCACAATGCTTCCCCTGAATGACTGGTGACTGGAGAGACTCCAGTACTAGAAACAGGAAGAGGAAATGTATAACTCAAAAGATTTCAAACCACTATTGTTATTCAGATTTTAATGTTCTGTGATGGACAGATGAATATACAATAATGTCCTCCTTTTCCTCACTTGTGAAGGATCCTCATAGTGTCCTGGGATGTACTTCTTTATTTTCTCCTGCAGCTGCTCTAGACGCTCCCTCTCCTGATTTAGACGCTCCTTGTCTTTGTCTACTGATTTCGTGGACTCCCTCAGCCTCTCCAGGTCCTGCTGGTAGCTTTCCTTCAGCCTCTCCAGCTCAGTCCTCTCTTCATTGAGCTTCTCCTCCCTCTCTCGGCAGTCGTCCTCCCTCTGCTGCAGCCGGGCCTCAAGAGTCTCGATCTGTATCCTCTGCCGCTCCCTCTCCTTCTCCCAGCGCTGCTGCTCCTCTTGATGCTGGGCCTGCAGCTTGTGGAGGTTGGCGAGTTCCTCCTTCTGCTTCTCCAAGTTGCGCTGCTTCTCCTGTTCGAGCAGCACGCTGCTGTAATGACGGGCGGGCTGCTTGCTCTTTGTCTGAAATGCGAGCTGCAACTCAATCTGGCTGTCCTGCTGGGCGATGATTGCCTACACGTTGACAAATTGAATATAAAGTGAACATGTTATTATTGTGGTAGAAAACTAATGGTATTCTTCTTTCAAAGCGCACATTTAGCTTCACAAATATAGCCAAAAGTAAAACATTAAAAAGACACTTACTTCTAAGCTGTACAGCCTCTGTGCGAGCAGTATCACCCTGTCACACACCTACAGAAAACATAATGCACAACAAAAGACTTGCAGTGACAGATATCAGTATTTCTGTGCGAATGAATACAGACTGAAAAAGAGGAAAATAAACAAGAAAATAAGTACTGGAAATTGGGCCGTCAAAGTCAGTATTTCAGAGGGTGTAGCAGAGTTTTAGAGCTAGAGTGAAGATACTGGTATCATATGAAACTAGAAGACCTAAGGAATCCACTGGTACCAACCATGTCACAATGGAGGTTAAATAACGCTCCAAATTGCACCTAATTTTGGTGAGTAAAAAGTGTTATTTTCAAAGGGGTCCCTTGACCTCTGACCTCAATATATATGAATGAAAAGGAGTTCTTTGGGTACCCATGAGCCTCTCTTCACAGACATGCCCACTTTATGATAATCACATGCAGTTTGGTGCAAGCCCTTGTCAAGTCAGCACACTGACAGCTGTTGGGCTTGTTGGGCTTCAGTTGCAGTACCTGTGAGGGTTTCTGGACAATACTTGTCATTGTTTTGTGTTGTTACTTGATTTCCAATAATAAACATATATGTATATTTGCAAAAAGCAGCATATTTGCCCACTCCCATGTTGATAAGAGTATTAAATACTACAAATCTCCCTGTAAAAAGGTACATTTTGAACAGATAATGTGAATTTAAATACTTTTATCAATTGACAGCCCTAATTGGAAGGGTTACCTCTGCCTCAGGGAAATGACTGGAGGTTAAATTGGAGTCTGACGTCTGTGTGTCGTCATCAGCCTTGAAGCAAAATAACAGTAATGTAAATGCTTGATGTTTTATCACCAGAAGGAAGTAAAATTTAGATCCTGTAGGTGTATCTCACTCACAGACTGTTCCAGGTACTCAGAGCTGTAACCTTCCTGGAGCTGAGGGTCACCAGTGGTGGGAATGCCCTCGCTGCCACCTGGCCACTCAGTTGCTTCTCCATCTGACAATGCGAAATCATACACATCCAAAGTCAAAAACCATATTCAGTGTGTGGTGCGGCGGTGTAATAGCACAAGCAGTTATGTTATGTGCCTTTTCTGTATTTTTTCCCTTCACAGTAACAGTGACAGCTGGGCACAGCTTGTTAAAAGCTTCAGTGTGTAACTATGGTAACGCACTGTGTTTGGAGTAACATACAGAGTAGTCTTCTCGTGGTTGGTTTTTAGAGTTAGCTGGTTAGGATAGATCTCTACTTTCCTGTAACTTTGACACTATTAGAAAGAACATAAAAGAAAATGTGTATATGTATCTTTCAGGACCTTTGCCTCGCTCAGGAGTCATGTCTTTTACACGTTTTCACAACTTGTGGGTTACCTTCTCGACACAACCAATCAGAGGTCATCCTTACCATAGTAACACTGCTTTTGGAGTAACGAAATGCATACGGTGGCTGGTGATTCCATGGTTCTGCATGCTAAAATGTCTTTTTAAAAATTTCTTTTGTTTTCTTCCTCACAAATGTATGACTTTATAATTTGAGATTTTTTCTTGTACATATATGACTTAAATCTTGGAAACTGGATATATTTTCTTAGTGTTTTCTCTGAATATTAGCCCCCCTCTCCAGCTCTGTATTTATTTATGTATTTCCGTATTTATTTATTTATTTAGTCCTAATTACACCATTGTAGAGTATCCCAGTTTCTGCTGGTGAAAATATTTATTGTACAGGTATAAACAGCAGCAGTCACTAGCTTGTTTTTTCAGCTCAGAAAGAATATTTTAAAAAGTTTACAGTATGATTGTTCATATTGTGAGGGAAAACCAATGCAATGAATGTTAAACAACAAATATTAAAATACATTACTATATATCAAAATTGACCCATATGTAAACTTTCCTGATGCATTATGAATTTCAAAGGTTTTGTCAAATTCCCCGACTACCTGTATTAAAATGCATGTCAAAATGTCTCAATATAGAACCTGTAATTATGCACATTAATAAATATGTAAATAAAACATACTTTTGTTAGCCCATCATTAAAAATATTATCCATGTTATCGGTCTTCATTGTCAACACGCTAACATGTATAAAAATAGACAAATGTCATGATCATGTTAGTTTTATATTGACTTACTTTTCATGGCGCTTGCAGCAGAGTTACTATCAGCCACTCCAAAGGTCTCGGCCCTCCTGAGCAGCCCGGCCTGCGTCGTACTCTCATCCATAAGAAGGTTTGGGTCTTTTATCCTTGAGAAGAGCAGGTTCTGCAGGTTCTCCACTGCAGACAAAAGAAACAACTCCTTAAATCTCATGAAGTGCTCTCTGAGTCAAGACTTGGCTGTATGGGAAAACAGAGCAGAGTATATTTCACCTTTATGTCTGTGCATATCTCCAGAATTCAGTTATGGATGTTGTTATAACAGGATGAGGTTTTCAGAGCTAACCAGTGCAGAAATAACTGATGCTACATACTGCTTCATTATTCAAACCATGACAAACAAGACTGACTCCGGAAAGAGAGAGTAGAAACTGACCCTCATCGATGGCTCCTTTAAGCAGTGTCGCCCCCTGTTGGAGGTCGGTGCCGTCTCCTCGGAGCAGCAGCCCTTTGTGGGGTGTTTCCTGCTCCGTCATCGTCTCGTAGAGAGCAGCAAAGATTTTCTGCTTCACTGTCAGACAGTGCTTTATCTGCTCATCCTGCACCTTTAAAATATCTAAAGAGCCAATGAACAACATGCTTGTCTAGTAAATTCAGTGGAAAAGCAGAAAAAGTAAAAGAAATGGACTGGATATTGCTGTCTCTCCTGTGGGGAACTGGAAGGATAAATATGGATGTTGTAGCTCCAACACTGCCAGAGTCTGAAAATCTCTGTACGTGTGATATTTCAGAGATTTCTGTTTTATATAGTGCTCATAAACATGGAAAAAAATGACAATATATTGCAATATATTTTTTCCATATTTTTAATATCAAAATATGATTACAGTCTCTTCCTGTAAAGTTTCAGATTTTTTTGTTGTTGAAATATCTTGCATTGGCCTTTATAAAAATCAAAAGAAAAGATGATGACAGAAACAGTATACACTCCTGATCAAAATCTTAAGACCAGTTAAAAAATTGCAAGAATTTACGTTTTGCACTGTTGTATCTTAAGAAGGTTCTAAGTAGAGTTTCAAAATGCAAAAAGAAGAAATGAGAGCAAGAGACTAAATGTTTTGAGCAGGCAATTTATTGAAAAGAACAATTTAACTAAAATAGGCTGTTCATCAGCTGATCAAAAGTTTAAGACCATCGCTCAAAAAAAAAACCCTAAAACAGAAATTAAAGTCTCAAAAACAGACTCAGTAATGAGTAGCTCCACCATTATTGTTGATCACTTCAAAAATTCGTGTTGGCATGCTTGATGCGAGTGTTTCCAAAAGGCTTGTAGGAATGTTGCTCCAAGTGGTGAAGATGGCTTCACGAAGGGCATCCACTGTCTGGAACTGATGTCCATTTTTGTAAACTTCCCTTGCCATCCATCCCCAAATGTTCTCAATTGGATTTAGATCAGGGGAACATGCAGGATGATCCAAAAGAGTGATGTTATTCTCCTGAAAAAAATCCTTTGTCAGACGGGCATTGTGAATTGCAGCATTGTCCTGCTGAAAAACCCAGTCATCACCACACAGACGAGGGCCCTCAGTCATGAGGGATGCCCGCTGCAACACCTCCACGTAGCCAGCTGCTGTTTGACGCCCTGCACAACCTGGAGCTCCATTGTTCCATTGAAGGAAAAAGCACCCCAGATCATGATGGCGCCCCCTCCGCTGTGCCGTGTTGAAAAAATCTCAGGTGGCATCTCCTTGTCATGCCAGTAGCGTTGGAAGTCATCAGGACCATCAAGGTTAAATTTTTTCTCATCAGAGAATAAAACTTGCTTCCAACTTTAACGTCCCATGTTTGGTGCTCCCTTGCAAAGGCCAAACGGGCAATTTTTGGTGTTGAAGGAGACGTGGCCTTTGAAGACGTTTTTGTTTTTGAAGCCGTTCCTTTGCAGATGCCGTCTGATGGTTATTGGGCTGCAGTCAGCACCAGTAATGGCCTTAATTTGGGATGAGGATCGTCCCGTGTCTTGACGGACAGCCATTCGGATCCTCCGGCTCAGTGCCGGTGAGATTTTTTTGGGTCTACCACTTGATTTTTTTGTTCCATAAACCTCAGGATCTTTTAAGAAATGCAACATGACTGTCTTACTGCGTCCAACCTCAGCAGCGATGGCACGCTGTGAGAGGCCTTGTCTATGCAGCTCAACAATCCTGCCACGTTCGAAGGCAGTGAGTTTTTTTGCTTTTCCCATCAAGAGGTCTTGACAGTGTGATTACTTGACAGAAAATGACATGGAATCCAAATTTTTGCACAGATTTGGGCTTTTAAAGGATGTGGTCTTAACCTTTTGATCAGCTGATGAACAGCCTATTTTAGTTAAATTGTTCTTTTCAATAAATTGCCTGCTCAAAACATTTGGTCTCTTGTTCCCATTTCTTCTTTTTGCATTTTGAACCTCTACTTAGAACCTTCTTAAGATACAACAGTGCAAAATGCAAATTCTTGCAATTTTTTAACTGGTCTTAAGATTTTGATCAGGAGTGTACTAACAGGTTTGAATCCGGCTTGGGACTCTTCTGTGTGGAGTTTGTATGTTCTCCCCTCCGGCTTCCTTCCACAGTCCAAAGACATGCAGTTTAGGTTAACTGATGACTCTAAATCACCCGTAGGTGTGAATCTGAGCGTGAATGGTTGTCTGTCTCTATGTGCCCTACGATGGACTGGCGACCTGTCCAGGGTGAACCCCGCCTTCGCCCAAGGCCAGCTGGGATCAGCTCCAGCCCCCCAGCGACCCTTAACGGGATAAGCGGTTGAAGATGGATGGATGGATGTACGAATACTGAAATTTGCAAACTCCCATAAATATTTAATAATGCAATATTTGAACCTACGAGGTCCTCTTCAAGTGGAGCAATTTACATTTTAGTGTGTGGACAACCTCTTCTTTTCCTTCATGAAAATCAAAAAAATATGCAATTTTTTTTAATTTACACAATCCAACCTTTCCTCAATCAAATACCTCATTCACCTTCATTTTCTCCTGTTCCATTTGTACCACTGGGTGTATAAAATATAAAATAAATACACAAAAATTACATTTGTGGGTGTATAGTTCATGAGTAGTGCTCAATAAAAGTATTTAAAAAAACAAACGACAAAAAGTTTTTTTCATCAGACATATTAGGCCTTAAGGTTTGGCTTTGAATGAAACTGGCTTGCATTTGATTTTTAGCAAAACCCTGTTTTTCTAAGCATGTGTGGATATAAAGTTTGTGTGTCGCATGGACATCTCTTTGGTGGAAAGGATTATTGACTGAATGTGTGTCAACAAATGTCTTCCCATGATCATATTTTTGTCTAAGGAAGAGAAGCATCGGCTGTCTTACCTTGAAACTTTTGCAGTTTAGCAGTCAGTTGATGGTACAACTCCTCTTCTGGATAGCTGAATCACACATCACACATGTCAGACATCTGACCAGTTATTCATTTTTAATTATGTTTGCTGTGCTTTTGATATACACTAATTATCTCATGATGGTGGAAGGATGGAAATATTGATTCTCATGAGTCCCTGAGCTTTCATATAGTGCCATCATCAGGCAAAATTGTCCTCTTACACTCAAATTTGGTCAGAGAAAAGGTATCTCATTTTAAATGCCGTGACATTTTTGGAGCACATTTATGTTCCACATAGAGAGAATCCTTTAAATTTTGGAAACTCAGCGATATTTTCAAGGTCCTTCATGCAGCAGTCCAGGGTTTGAATCCGATCTGTAGCCATTTGCTTAATGTCATCCCCTCTCTATCTTCCCCTCTCATAACTATTACTATCAAAATAACAGGCAAAAAAGCCACAAAATAATATAAAAAAAAATGTGATTACCATTTGAAGGATGCACTGCCCTAAAACAGAGCTTGATTATTATGCTCTTATTTCAGTCACCAAACTAGATAATAAAATAACAATTATAATAAAAACAAAACATTGAGTTGCACTTCACAATAAAGCTCGTTCTACTCTCTTCCTCAACTTACCAGTTCACAGCTTCCCGTATCAGCGCCGTCCATGAGATGCATAACTCTCTGGAGGGAGTGTGGATCTCGTACATCTCTGGCATGCTAGTGGTGCATGCACAGATAAGGTACATGGCTTTGTCCTCATGAGCCACTTCCCTAACGATCAGCCTTTGAAGGGAGATCACTGGTGGTTTGTTATCCTGCATGAGCCACAACAAAACAGCAGGTGTTATTATTTCTATTCAAATAATTATCACAATTGATCCATGTTAGATATGACGCATCTTGACCGAGCAGGCTGAAAAATGTATTTTAGACACCTAAAAGTAAGAAGTAAGGCCCACCTATTAAAAAAGAAAAAAAATCAAAAGTTTTAATTTTAATGTATGTTTAATGTATGCTACATTTAGAGTATTTTCGCCAGTTTACCTTGCCATCAGACAGCGCTTTCCGAAGCAGTTGTATCCATTTATGCTCTCGCCAAAGTCACCAGACTTCATTGAAAAAAACCTGTAACTTTAAATCGGAGAACATTGCTGGTCTACTGCTGCCTCGATCAGTTAGTTAGTTTGTGTTATTGTGTGACTTTTGTGAATCCAAACTAACTAAAACTAACTAACCCACTGAGGCAGCAGTAGACCAGTAACTCCTGTGTTCTGCGAGGTAAAATAACTGTTTTTTCCAATAGAGTCTGAGCTTCAGCTCCCCATTGGAAACATAGAATGTAAAGCTATCTGGTGGCAAGGTAAACCAACTAAATATAGTGCCCACTTAAACTGATATTGATTTATTTTAGGTGGGCCTTTCTTTTAGGTGTCTAAAATATGTTTTGCTACCATACCCATACACCTCCATACATTGCTTTGCTCCTGTGTGGAAACTTGTTTCTCAAAACTGGGGGCGTGCCGACTGCCATCTGCTGTAGGTAATACACTCACTATGGATAAGTACCTCATACAACCCCACTTCATAAAACCCAAAAGATCCCTTTAATGCTACTAATAATATGCAGAGAAACAGTTTAACATGTTTATGTATAAGTTATACAGCAGATAGTGACTTTCTCAGTTTACAGTCATTTGCTCAATCAGTCTGACTCATTAATGTTTAGGCAAAACTCACCACAGCAGCAAACACAAGCTTCTGATCTTTCTCTTGTAAGAGGAGGAGCACGTCTGACAGCAACACAGCATGGATGTCTGCAGAGACACAAATGTGCTGGAGGTTTTGACTGCAGCTGCTGAGGAAGATGGACTACAGACATGTTTATCTTGCATGTTCTGTGACTATTAATCTGCAACATTTAACATAATGACATAAAAATATGCTGCTATACTGGCTCTCTGAATCTTTCGGCTTCCACAAAAGCAATTTGCCCTGAAGCTGAACCTGATATTAAAACAATTCCGTAATGAAGAGACGTGTGTTGTTTTTTCCTTGTCAAGGTTAATATGCAAACATTATTATTATTATTAACTTTGTGTCTTGTTCAGTCGTCTTACACTGTAATAAATACCACCATGGGAATGCTTTAGTAGCCGAGCGGTTACATTGCACGTCATATGACTGGCGTTGCCTTGGGTTCGATTTCAGCCTTGGGACCTTTGTTGCATGTCACACCCCATTTTTATCACTCTCATTTCTACTCATCTTTTCTATGTGTTGTCTGTAAAAATAAGTAAGTAAGTAAGTAAGTAAATAAATAAGGATCAATTGATTAAAATATTTAATTGTGATTATTAGCATAATTGTGCATGATTTTGATTTGATTTTATTTGCTCAAAAAGGGAGATTTGTTAAATATTTACTACTCTTATAAACATCGGCAGTGGGCAAATATGCCGCTTTATGCAAATGTATGTATTATATTTATTATTGGAAGTCCATTAACAACACAAAACAATGACAAATATTGTCCAAAAACCCTCACAGGTGCTGCCTTTAGCATAAAAAATATGCTCAGATCATAACATGGTAAACAACAAAATGTATGTGATTATCATAAAGTGGGCATGTCTGTAAAGGGGAGACTCGTGGGTACCCACAGAACCCATTTTCAATCACATATCTTGAGGTCAGAGGTCAAGGGACCCCTTTGAAAATGACCATGACAGTCTTTCCTCGACAAAATTTAGCGCAACTTTAGAGCGTTATTTAGGCTCCTTTGTAATACTTAAGTTTTCTAGTTTCATACGATGCCAGTATTTTGACTCTGTCTTTAAAACTGAGCCCGCTACACCCAATCAGAAGATCAATGTGCATCAATGTGTTAAAGAAATTAGAGGTGTTAAAACAAATTTATGTTAACTGTGACAGCCCTAAAATAAATGTAATTTAATTATCATCTCTGAATGCACAAGCATATAAAACTGTTTAATAAACCAGAAAATGCTGTGAACGAGCAAACTCCCCTTGCAGTGCAGGAAAACCACATTGATCATCAGACTCACTGCATTTTCAGCTTTCATTAATGGCAGCTGCTTACAATAAGAATATCTATCACGTTATTTAAAAACCTGTGAGCAACAGTCACAGGACAAAAAGCCAAGATGTCACAAACCTTTTTGTCGACCGGAGGACTTCCAGGTGACGGTGCCTTCATGCAGCAGAGTCCTGTTTCCCTGGAGCAGATCCTCCCTGCGGAGCAGCCGGCCGTCTTTCAGCCGACCCTGAGATTTCGGCTCCAGACGCAAGCCGATGTCTCTCAGACGAGCGGCTTTCTCGTATTCACTGACCTGAGAGTTCACCTGGGAGATGGTGTCTTTAATCAGCGCCAAACCCTGTACCAGAGACTTGTACTCGTCTGTGTCAGCTGAAAGAGGCAGAAAACATATATTAATCCACCAGTTTTCATCTATAGATATGAAAAAAAATGTATACACGTGACCATTCCAGCCAGCATTTATGGTACCAAAAAAGTCACCAGATGGATTTCAGTCTGTCGAAAGCTGACCACAGACTATAACAATTTTGGCGCAATCCAAATGTCCCCACACACAGACTTTGTGGCACATACCGGCAAGTTTTTGAGGGCTGCCTCACAGACATTTTGAGCCCTTTATGAACACAATTCTGCAGACTTCGCCTGAGAGAATTACCCACAATTCATAACCAAGTTGTAAAATGCACTACAAGCTTAGCAGAGTTATTTCACGTCCTCTATTCATGTGAATGAGACCCATACTGATGGCTGGGATGTGGAGTTAAAGGAAACGCTACTGCCCCTGCTCTATGGGCCCAGTGGATGTGGAAGATTGCCGGAAGATCCAGGGTTATTTATTGCTCATCACTCGAGCTCTTTTGGCTTCAAGCGCCACTGAGCAACACTCATAAGAATGAACAGGAGCTCGCCTCCAACGCTGTATCCTGCTCTCTTTATACATCCATGGTTACAAGGGTTATAAGGGAAGCCCGGAGGCCTTAAAAAAAACAAAACGGCACATGGACGTTCAGCCAGGCATATTTCAATTTACACCTAAACATTAACATTAAGGATTTAAGATGGTATATAAAAACATGAAAGGAATGCAATCATTACACACCTGGTTTATTCATCAACCATTTCTTTTAATTTTGCTTGATGAAATTTGATGAAAAAGTAAACAGATTTTTTTTTTTTTTTTTTTACGGTTACCTCTAATCTCATAAGGCAAGAGCCTGGAAGATGTTCAAATTGGCAGTTAAAAAACATAACACAAAAACCCACAACTGGCATCGTCACGGTTCATTGATACGCTGCTGCAAAGTGCTGCCCCATTCATATTTAAATTTGAAGCCCTCGTAGCCTCTCACACTCAATATTTACTAGATGATGTCAGCCAAACCCCCGAGGGTTCAGGGCTTAAGGCCTTAAGGGGGGGGGCATTAAGACCGGGCCTATAAAACTAGTTGAGGTATATGTTAGTGATTTGTGGCGACATTTTACCTTCAGTGTTCTGTATGATTCGCTCCACCAGGACGGGATATTTTGTGATGCGTTGAGTCACCAACAGAAAACACTCAGGGATTCCCAACCGTCGCACCAGGGGCAGCTGACCTATTTTCTGTTCAAAGAAAGGTTTTGTTATTCAAAACTTGCACCATTCCTGTCATCCACCTCTCGACAGTAAACTCAGGTTTGCAGTCAACAGTCTCAGGTGAAGCATCACGGTCGGTCTTCTTTTCGTTGGCTGCATCACACTTTGTAGAACCTGTTGTTAGTGAAAAGGCCTGTCTCGTAGATGCTGCTACTGATGCTCCAAGCATGCAATTAATTCACTTAAATTTCTTGTTTTGCCAATTCCAGTGCATCTATAATATAACACACAACCACAGACCTCACTATGTCTTGAAGAAAGTCACATCCATGTACATAAGTTGACCAGTGAGTGAAGAATGCTTACCCTATTGAGGACCTGCAGTTTCTTGTTGTTCTGCAGCTGCTCTTTGTAGAAGCTGATAGTTTCATTGTGATGGCCGCAGAAAACACTGTAACACTCCGTCATTCCCTCTCCCAGTGCACCTGAAAACTAACACAAAAGGGGAAAAAAAATGAGTTTATATTTCTAAACAGGATATGCTTTAGTAGAAACAACACTGCATTGAAATTGCTGCCAACGTATGCCTGAAAATATCAAAATATCAAGGTTTATTTTGGCCAAAGTTATACTTGCTGTTAACTACCCGTTCACATGCGCATGATGCTCCCTCACGTATCCTGTGTCCGTTTGGAGTGTTGGTCGTGTGCATCCTCAGAAAAAGCTTTATATCTCCTCACTTAGACACTTCTCGCACATACCGGAGATGTCATTCAGACAGAAGAAACGATCAAGTTATCGTAGGCAAGAAATATGATAAAACTACTGCTCTTGGGGGGAGTTTTGTTGTGTAAGAGGACAGTGCCGTATCCTGATGAGTTATTTATAATAAAGTTTATTATAATGTCTTGTATTGTTTAAAACTACGGTCATTATTAAAACGTCTCAAAAAAGGACATCTGATATATATCATCATCGTTCTTTTACTGTAGTTACCCTGAAATGTATTATTGACGTGAATTTAAACAATATTTTAACAAAAGTGTATCGATCAGGGATGTCAAAGTTAACGTGACAACACGTTGACACAAAGCCATTACAATACATTAAGGCAATTAGCAAATTTTCGGTTGTAGCAAAGAGTGAAGATACTGGTATCATATGAAACTAAAAAAAACTATGGAATCCATTGGTACCACCCATCTCATACTATCTTGTCGCTAAGGAGGCTAAATTATGGTGAGGAAAAAAAATGGCATTGTGATTTTCAAAGACCTCTGAAAACGGGTTCTATGAGTCCACAAGTCTCCCCTTTTCAGACATGCTCACTTTATGATGATCACATGCAGTTTGTGGCAAGTCATAGTCAAGTCAGCACACTGACAGCTGCTGTTGCCTGTTGGGCTGCAGTTATTCGTGTTATGATTTGAGCACATTTTTATGCTAAATGTAGTACCTGTGAGGGTCTCTGGACAATGTTCATCATTGTTTAGTGTTATTAATTGATTTCCAACAATAAACATATCCACTAATTTGCATAAAGCAGCATATTTGCCCACTCCAAAGCTGATAAGAGTATTAAACACATGACAAATCTCCCTTTAGGGTACATTTTGAACAGATAAAGAATGTGAGATTAATCGGGATTAAATATGGACAGCCATGTGATTAATCAAGATTAGATATTTTAATTGACTGACAACCCTGGTATGATACAAACACTGTAGGATCTTCTTAGGGATTACATTTACAATATTTTTGTCTTTACATTTGTGCCCAGATATTAACCAACCTAAAAACGCAAGGCAATTTTGGATTAACTTTAACACCCCCTGCAGTTAAAATTGTTTCACAGGTTGCAACTAATGCCACTAACATCAAATTTAATCCTCTTTTCACTGCCAGTACTACAAAAGGGTGTCATTCAGAAGAGAAAGCTCTGGTAGAGCTGTGATTCTATTGGTTACTCTGTCAAGAAAATTATTGATCACAGAAGTAATTGTCCATGAATGTGACACAACATAATTCCTGGGTTTATGGAGCAAACACACCCATCTGTTGTCCCTTATAGTGCGTTTCAGAGATACCAGCCATTCCTCCTGACGGCTGCACACTGAGTGACAAGGGTGGAGAGAGGCACTAATAAACAATTATTTATTCCTGAATATATCCTAAATATTAGATAATGAGTGAAGCACGCCTCAAACTTGTTCTTGTGTTTGTGTGCGTCACAATATTAATGTCAGTGCTGCATGTTGGGCTGCAACAACAATCGGCACCTGGGAGCAATTAGGGTTGGGCGATAAATGTATCTGATAATTTATCGTCTTTTACTGGTACTGTATTGTGGTGAAATCATATACACAATTACATCTGAATTGATAATAACAAGCACAAACTTAATCAAATTTCTCTGAAAATCTTATCAAACTCAGTTAAACTATTAATTACACTGCATTTGTGTGCTTGCATGTAAATATAGTGCATTAAAACCGTTACGTTCATTTCAGTTCTAAATGAAATGAGAAAATACTCCATACTTTTCTTCTGTCAAGTATTTAATTCACACAGGTCTGTCTGACTGTGGTTCATAAACTTCACATATTTATTGATGGAATTACCTGAAAACATGCAATAATCATGATATACTGTATACCTCTACACCAAAATTTTGGCCATACAGCCCAGTCCCAATGGTAGCAACTTATGTGAATATTATTTTCAAAATGCAAATATGAAAATGTTGACAATCCCATTTTTGATAGCCGAGTTGCTGGTTGTGATAACTAACAATGTCCTACTGCAGACTGTTTGTTTTAAAGCTCTGTGTAGGGATGTAAACACAGCATTTAGTTAAAATATGCAATAAATAAAATGCAGGCATTGCAGTGTATTTAGGAAAAACACAATCTTTTGTTTTAAGAAAATTTGGGAACGTTGAGCATTGCCTGTTTATAGTAAATTCATGGCCCTTTTGAACCTTTTTGAACTCTACAGAACAGCTTCCAACTGTTGTTTTGGAGAAGACTTGCATGGAAAAGTACCTCTAACTCGCTGTGTGTTGACATACAAACTCCGCAGGCATTTTGACCTGAAGGTGAGTAAATAATGACATTTTCATTTTAACTTTGACTCTACAACTCTGGAGAAAAGCCCTCCCAAAACAAACAAACCCTTTTAATTAAAGAGCACCTTAATCATGATTAATCGTATGATTATCTATAGTTAATCATGATTAATCAAAGGATACACACAAAACCCTCACAGGTTCTGCATTTAGCATAAAACATATGCTGAAATCGTAACAAGGCAAGCTGTCAGGGTGCTAGTGTGCTGACTTGACTATGACTTGCCCCAAACTACATGGGCATGTGGCAAGTGCACATGTCTGTAAAGGAGAGACTCAGGGGTACCCATAGAACCCATTTTCATTCACATATCTTGAGGTCTGAGGTCATGGGACCCTTTTGAAAATGACAGTTTTAGGTACAAGTTTGGAGCATTATTTAACCTCCTTCATGACAAGTGACATGGTTGGTACCTTAGGTTTTTCTATTTTTCTTTTTGTTTCATTTGATACCACTATCTTCACTCTAGCTTTAAAACTGAGCCTGTTACAACCTCAAAATTGCAAGTTGCATTAATGTTTTAAAGAAATTAGTGGTACTAAAACAGATTTGCGTTAACGTGTTATTATCACATTAATTTGGGAAGCCCTGGTGTATAGGCTTGTTCCCTACGACTCCTACTTGGATGATAAGATCATGCATGCAGTACAGTGATGGGAGGGGAGACTGCAGTCTGATATTGTAAGGTGTTGCCTTAATTTGACAGGTACCTACTGTAGCTCCATTATTTATCAAGTCCAACAGACAACAACAGCTGTCAGTGTGTCAGTGTGCTGACTTGACTATGACTTACCCCAAACTGAATGTGATTATCATAAAGTGGGCATGTCTGAGAGGAGAGACTCGTGAGTACCCATAGAACCCATTTACATTCACATATCTTGAGGTCAGAGGTCAAGGGACCCCTTTGAAAATGGTCCTGACAGGACCTGAACATCACAAGTTGCGTTTTTAGTCGTGTTAAAACACAGTTCAGTTAACTTTGACAGCCCTAATTACAACCCATCAACTTCAGATCAGTTTGATTGATTGACAGGAGAGCCTGCTGTCTGTAAAGTACTCTACCCTACCTGAGAGATGAGAATATCCCCCAGCTGTGTGATCTGGTAGTTGTTTGGGCTTCCCTCCTCCTGACTTTGGTTTTGCCGCACTTTGAGGCAGTTCAGGAAGTGCTGGTGGAGGGTGAGCAGGTTTTCCACCCCGGGGAAGAGACGCTCCAGCCGGCCCTCCTCTATCAGCAGAGACTGCCTCAACTCATGCACGTAGACACGGAGGAGGATTTTTAAGGTGCGTACATGGTGCATCTCTGTCTGGATCAACTCTAGGAAATGAAAAAGAATATGTCCAGGTTGAGGGCTACAATGACACAGTTTACTCCTTGCTTAATGCCAAAGCCAAGCAAAGGCTTGCAAGGAAATAAAAGCAGTCCAACAAATTAAAGCTGGGAAAATGTAGGTGAACACAGTTGCTTGTGTCATTATACTTATTATCATAGTAGAAGTGTTCAAAATGAAAAAGGTCCTCTGAGTTGAAGATAACATTCATCAACAACATAATTACAGGCACTGTCATTGATGCTTAAATTACTATGAACTCTGCCACCTTTGATCAAAGACTCATCTTCTTGAACGGGTGACTGACATGAGAAAGTTCAGTCTGTATTTACACACACTTTATAAGATAAGATATACAATTACTGAAAATATTATTGGGACTATCTATTTACAGACTGAGCTGCTTGAGCTTACCATAGATGACATCCTGTCTCTTAACAGCCTCTTTGCTCAAGGCCTTCATATAGTTCTGGTCCACCGCCACGCTCCACGACTCCGCCTCCAGGCTCTGGTGGTCGGACTCCAGATCACTTCGCAGCAGAGCATAATGGGAATCTGGATGACACATAGAAGGTCACACTAGGACGTGTAACACCCAAACAAGGCTGGTGCTTTGTGGTCATATGAGTATGTATCTCAGTGAGTCATTACCGGCCACATACAGGGTATTTTTAATCATCTTTGTGGCAAAAATGTTCTTTACATGGCGCCAGGTTTTAGTCATGTCACACCATTTCATTATTTACAAAAATAGAGGAAGGTTCCAGTCTACAAAAAAAACACTATAGCTGCTTTTAACTGTGGACTTTGTGGTTATACAATAATGCCACTGCAGCATTACACACTGATCTTTCTCCTCGTCAATTACTGAGAAAAATATGATGAAATAAACACACTGATTATTTCTATTGCTGTGCTACATTATTTTATTTATCTTTAATATCTTCAACATCGGGCTGCACGGGGACCTTCCCTCACAGCAAGAGGGTGGCCCCCCCCCCCCCCCCCCCCCCCCCCCCCCCCCCCCCCCCCCCAATATCCACATCAATAGATACTATTGTACAATAAAAAAAAAAAAAAACTATCATCCTTATTTTTAGGGCTGCTTAAGTTACATTCACACAATGATTGACAAAAACAATGAAACGGACAAGACTGGCAAGCTACACTGACACACAATCGCCGTTGAAGTGTAGCTCAAGCACTTGTTGACAGTGTAATACCATTAAATAGCACTAGGAACTGGATAATGGCATTTTTGTAGACAGAACTAGGGATGTACCGATACCAAAACTGGATCGGATATCACCGATACTGACTTAAATAGCTGGATTGGATATCGGCGACAATGAGGTGTTACCAAGTTGCTGGTATATAATTTATCATTTTACTAGTAAATAACAATTCAATACATTTATATCAATGGATTTATTTGTCACATTTTGTTTTTCAGCAACCTTTAAGTGAAGCCTGATGTTGTCTTATGCATAAAAGAATAATGACAGTCACGTCAACACAGTGAGGCATACAGCTTATTAATTAAACACTGACATTGCACCAGTACCCTGTATTTTGAGTATTTTGGCCCAGAAATCAATATCAAGACTGAATAAGTCTCATCGGTGTATCCTTGGATGTAACAGTGAAACAAAAACATGATTAGTTGACGTGTGAACGCATGAAATGTGAACACAACATGAAAAGATTAATTTAGTCAACTTTTTTCATGCTGAATTACTTATTTCCAAGAAACTTATGAGCACATATCTGGTAAACATGAAATTTAAAGTGGTGCTTTTGAGTGATTCTCTGTGGAGAAACTCAGTTTTACAATCAGTAAAATCAACTAATCAATTAGTCGACAAAATCATGAGAGACAAGATGACATCTGTCAAACCCCAGATCTAAAATATACACAGGAAGTATGTATTCTTAAAAATAGCTTTTTGGGAAACTGAATGAACAGACTTTTTGTGTAATTTTTGTGTGTTTGTGTAACAGTTTGTGTTTTGTTGTAAGGAAGGTGCAGGGATCTTTCAGCAGCTTCTCATCCTGCTGACTGACCTTCTAGGTTGATGGGCTCAGCCAGCGACACCGAGTCCTCAGGGGTGAGCTTCAACCGCACGCCTTCGACCTCATCCATCTGCAAGGGACCGCTTCTAGTTGTTAAATGATGAGATGAAGCTCAACAGGTAATCGTTACTTCAACGCACGAGCTCGCTCGCACGCACGCACACAATAATTGCAAAGTGATCTTATCTATCTATAAGTGTAACACAACCTTGATGTCAAAAGAAGAAATGCCAGTAAAAACAACAAAAGATGTCACATGATAATAAACCCGGAAAAAAATGCGACTCTGTTTTCCAGTCAAGAGTCAGCTGCCGAAATACAATCTGTGTCATGTTTAATCAGCTAAATCAGGACACTGTCGGTTGTTGCTGTGAATGTGGCACAGACACAAAACACAAATGTAGATGATGGAAATTAGTTTTTAAAATCACCAACCTGAGACTTGTGTCGTTAAAAGAGGAGGAACCAGGCTGAGCACTGTGTTTTTTAGGGGTTACGGTCATGCCTGGACGGAGGAAGCAGGCAGGGAGGCCATGAGAGGCTGGGGGAGAATCACTCTCCCCAGAGCTGAGAGAAATAGACTGTGAGTAACAGGACAGAAGGATAAATACTGTGTAAGAGACTACAGTAAAAGTACAGAGAAGAGGACAAGTTAAATTAAGTGTTATAAGCAGGTATTTGATCCACTCTACACGGATGAACAAAGGCATTGGTCTAAAAATGTGCAGCAACCTTGTCATTATTACAACTCTTAACCTTTTAATTACATTATAACTAGAGCTGCAATGATCGATTAATTAATTAGTTGACAAGCATTGAAATGATCTATTTTGATAATACTACTATTTTGATAATAGATTAATCAGTTTGAGTCATTTTTTTAAGAAAAAAAAATAGTCAAACTTCTCTGATTCCAGCTTCTTCGATGTGAATATTTTCTGGTTTCGTTCCTCCTCTATGACAGTAAACTGAATATCTTTGAGTTGAGGACAAAACAAGACATTTGAGGACATTATCTTGGGCTTTGGAAAACACTGATCAACATTTTCTGACATTTCATAGACCAGAAAACTAATCGATTAATCGAGTGAATAATCAACAGTTTAATCGACAATGAAAGTAATTGTTAGTTGCAGCTGTAATTACACCACAACATTCATAACATAACGCTCTTCTAAAAGAGGACTATTGTTCTTCAGTGTGTTCTACCAAATGTGTCCAGTCCACATCATAAAAACAAAAGTAATTAAAAACCAAACAAACAAACTTAATCAGAAAACAGACATATAGGAATATGTCTTTGAGTGCAAGCAGCTGTTCTTGATCATCACATTGAAAATCACAGTATCAAGAATATTTCCTGACACTGATATACATGTATACTGTATATCACAAAAGTGTATATGTATGTAAAATCACACATCAAATTTCCAAAGTAATAGTAACACATTGATTAGACTATTTTAATGTGTAAAACATAACCTAAAAACACTAGTTTTGTTTGTGTTTTATTACAATTTTCATTGAATCAATTTTGAAAGAGCTTTGTGCAACATTAACACAATATGATTGCATAACCACAACACTGAAAATCAATTAAATTGCCTGGCACCACATTAAAAGCAACGACGATTTCAAGGATAAAGAGTTTACTACTCAACAGTAAACGCAAATCAGCTTACCTTTATGATACGTTCCTGAAAGCTGACTCACGAGCCCTCAAACAGGCAGGTTACCTTCAAAAGAAAAAAGCACTGTAAGTAAGGAGAGTATTTCATGGTGCTGAATCCAAACAACAGGCTGCTGCTACACTAATCTAGCCCTGTGGAGAGGGAACTGGTTTGGCGAACTGTGACAGCACAAACACAGCTCTCAGACAAAGACACAACAAAAAAAATATAGAGCCACAGAGCTGAACTACAAAGGACACGATATATTGTAGTGACACAGGTACAGTAGCAGTTTGTACATGCATGGATCAATACTTCCTCTTCTACTTTAACATTACACGACATGCACGTCAACAAGCTCTACATCTACTCAGCGTTTCCCTCCTGACTCTGATGTACTTCTCTGCAGAATGAGGTGTGAGAATGTGAACAGACGACACAATAATCCTCTGACTGACGCATCAAATCCAGCTAAAGTCAACTTTGAGATTAATGTGATTTCTGTTCTTGAATGACTTTAAAGGCCAATCATGTGTAGGTCTGCGACCAAGACTGACTCACCTTGTTCATATACAGTATACTTCTGTTTATTGCGTTCAGTGCTCCACAGTTTCCTTGTGACACTGGAAAATAACATAAAGGGAGGAAATCCAGTTAAACCAACGGATAAAAACGAAAGAGGAAAATGCTGAAAAAAAAAAAGACTCATTGAACGCTCTTCAGTCAGTCTGATTGAATTTGGACAGCAGTGTGTGTCCTGGTTTTAGTGACCCTGCCGGCAATGTGTGTGCACAAACTAATGGATCCTTGAAGGTCAATGAGACTGATCCGCTGATGTGCACAGAGGGCCCTCCATCTGATTGAAAGGCGCCGGTTACACAACTTGTAGCAAATCAGACAGAAGATGTAAAACAGCTCTATAATGTGGGTGGTAACGAAAATCATACTGTACAAATAAACTTGAAAAATGCATAAAATACAGTCACAACTGCTAAAAAACAAACAAACATTTTTTTCTAGCTGCAGTACAAACTGCATTATAATAGTATCGAAGCAGCGGTTGTTGAAAGTCAGACACACCTAAAACATACACATTACTGTTTGACTAAAGCAGCTGTGACACAAACTCACACCGGAGCTCTGCTGCTAGCCTCTGTCTCACCGCTGTCCTGCAGAACGACAACAGGCAGCACAGCATCAGTGTCTACAGCACACTGCTTAGGAAGGCTTATAACACCTCACATTCATGCTGCTATTGTTTTTGATTCATTCACTTGATATGGGCGATACGGGCTCTGAGAAAAACACAGCAAGTACTGGTGCATGAAAAAAAATGTAGGTACCATTGTCATGAAAGAGGAAGCATTATTACCACCTTGGGCCAAGGAGGTCATGTTTTCACCGGCATTGGTTTGTTTGTTTGTTTGTCTGTCTGTTAACAAGATTACTCCAAAAGTTCACGATGGATTTGAATGAAATCTTTTTGGAGAACTGGGGTGTGCCACAATGAGCAATCCATTACATTATGTTGGCGATCTGGATCATGATCCAGATTCAGGAATTTTTTGAAGGATTTCGATCAGCCATAACATTAAGACCACTGGGCATAACGCATACAGTACGCAGTGTAGCTAATGGGGAGGGGGGGCAACTGTAGATTTGCCATATTTTCACATCAAACTCAGTGAAATCAGAGTTGAGTCCGGCCAAAGCACATTTGATGATTGTTGGAAAAAGTAAGGACAACGGTTTAGATGAGTCTTGAGGATGAGTCTTTTGTTTCTGTCCAGTTTGAATTGTTTTACGATGCTCCTACATACAGTTGATCTCAACATGAACAACAATACACATGGATGGGAAGGCTTTTGCACTCTGGCACCTTGGAGGAGGTCTGCACTCTCCAAGTGCCCTTCTGGTTTCTTTTTATTCCACTCAGCTTAAGTAGATTGATTTCAAAGATTTTACTATTTATTGTAGTGCAGCATTTAAAGCTGTAGTGGGTAGAATTCAAGCAAATATGATTCAAAAAAGTTATTTTTATAAAATGGTCGTTATATCCTCACAGTAGTGCGTGAGACAGGTAATCTGAAAAAAAGCATGTTGCTCAGTGTCCTCCGAACAGCATCTGCAAGATTTCACAGACCAGAGGAAAACAACCAATCAGAGCCAAGCTGGGACCTGCCGTCTCTGAGCAGCTGTCAATCGCTCTGATCAAACGGCCAAACTAGGCAGCGTTGATCAAATACGAATCACTGCCTAGTCTGACCATTTGATCAGAGCTAGTGAGTGACTGACAGCTGCCTCTGTTGAATGAACAGCCAATAGGAATGACCTCTCTCTTAAATGACCTGTGATTGGCCAAAATCTCCCATCATAGGCTAGATTTTTTTAAAGCCTGATAACAGAGCTATGAGGAAGTGCAGAAGTCTAGTTTTCTCTCTGACCACTTGAATTACAACATGCTGAAAGGTTATTAAGGAATTTCTGCCAAAAGATGGCAAAAATATTCTGCCTACTGCAGGTTTAACCAGTCATATTAAGAGTATTTTCTACATATACGATTGTCTGCGGGCTGCACGGTGGTGCAGTGGTTAGCGCTGTCGCCTCACAGCAAGAGGGTCACAGGCTTGAATCCGGCTTGGGACTCTTCTGTGTGGAGTTTGCATGTTCTCCCTGTGTTTTATCCGGGTGCTCCGGCTTCCTCCCACTGTCCAAAATCATGCAGATTGGGTTAATTGATGACTCTAAATTGTCCGTAGGTGTGAATGTGAGTATGAATGGTTGTGAACTGACTGGTGACCTGTCCAGGGTGAACCCCGCCTTCGCCCAATGCCAGCTGGGATCAGCTCCAGCTCCCCCGCGACCCCTAACGGGATAAGCTGCTGAAGATGGATGGATGATTGTCTGCAATTATGAGTGCCATATGCTACATTAAAGAAGGGTGCAGCCCTAAACAACTAGTTTTATTGATTAATCTGCAGATTATATTCTAATTTAATCGATTGATGGTTTGCTTTATAAAATGTCCAAAAATGGTGAAAAATATCCATCCCAGTTTCTCAAAAGTCCAAGGTGATGTCTCTAAATGTCTTGTTTTGTCAGTCCAAAATCAAATGATAATCAGTTATATACTGTATAATCTGATACATAACAGAGAACAGCAGGAAATGTTCATATTTGAGAGGCTGAAAAGAGCATTTTCTGCCATTTTTACAAGAAAATCACTTTCAGGATCAATCACTTATCAAAATAGTTGCCAATTATTTTTCTGTCAATCCACTAATCAATTCATTTGACTAATCTTTGTAGCTCTGCATTTATGATCTACAAAACGTCCTCAGCATGCAAAAAAACTTCACAACACCACTTGCTTCAGCACTTTTCCCTAGGCACTTGTATCTCATTACTTTCTTTAAAAGGACTTGTCTCTAACCCTCATGGTGTGTTATTAGCCATGTTGTGGCTGCATGGTTCTGCCCCTTGTTGTGAGTGACAGCCACACCTCAAATGATTCACCTACACTGGGCGGAAAGGGAACAGAGCAGCATGAAATACAGGTCATTCCCTTCAAGAGACAAAACAAGCCCAGCAAGTCTGCCAAGTATCCTGCAGAGAACGGGGAGAGAGAGAGAGAGAGAGAGAGAGAGAGAGAGAGAGAGAGAGAGAGAGAGAGAGAGAGAGAGAGAGAGAGAGAGAGAGAGGAGAGGAGAAAAAAACACTGCTGAATGTGGTGTTTGTGGAAAGTAGTTTCACTTAGAAACACAAGAGCCGTAATCACTTCAACACCGCAACAACAAGATTATTCAAACAAGTGAGAGTTGCTGGTGTTCTGTCATGACAAGACGAGTGAAACCAGGCAATCGACGGTTAACAGCCGTGAAACTGTACCCATTAGTCTGAGGAGGCCATAAAAGCTGAAGGACACAAAGAAACCAGTGATCTGTATTGCTCTTGTTCCTAATACACCCTGGAGGCTGTATTTGTTTCACATCAGTGCAGAAGTATAATTTGTCAAAAACAGAAACGGACTGTGAAATCCTTCCTCAAAGCAACAGGTCTGGCTCACACATCCACCAGCCTTGATACACAGTTTACTCATTAACTTCTAGACACTGTCAGTGTTTTTATCTTTAGTGTAGTGTATTGTAAACACATGCCAATGTGTTTCTGTCAGTATGAACAGGTGAATCTTACCCTTACCAAGAGTGACGCATGTGTATGCAATGCAGTGTAATCGCAATGTAACCTACAGCAGTAAACTGTAAACATATGATATAAGACAGCCTATTTAATTAATGCTCAGCATCAGGGCATCCACCCTTCATTTAGGACCCTGGCAGGTCACTTACAAACTCTTAGCTTTCTTTCTTTGAGCTCATGACTACAGGACTAAGTTTGCTCTCATACTGTATGGAAATCAATGGCTGCATAAATACAACAGAATGGTTTGCTGAATGGTTAACTGTAGCACTGGTGGCATGATACACATAATGATATAGGGGTTACGATTCAATAAGTTGTGATAGTGTAAACACGGCGACATTGCATTTTTTAAAGTCTAATTTGAAGAAAACTATCAGCGTATAATGAACACACCACCATATGTATAAAATCTGATTAAAAAAAAAAAGGTTTACTTTTTTATGCAATCAGAACAGTGGCATTAGCATTTTCATTTATTAATGTGAAATCCAACATCATAGCACTACCTTGAGAGGACATATCGCTTAAACATCGGTTAAACTGGCAACAATATGCAAAAACCCTGGTATGGTATTGGTGTGATATGTTTACTGGTTACTCAAAAGTACCTGAGAGCTACAGGATAGAGTCCTGAACCCTAGAAATGAGTTAGCATTTTAGCACTTTTGGTTCCTCATCTCAAAGTCAGTGGGTTTTTGGTTAGATGTCCGAATTTAAGTCTTTAGTTAATACAAGCTTAAGAGATTTTAATGTTTTGATCTACGATATAAAATGACAGCAAATATCCCACTCACAAATTATGAAATCATTACGTGTCTTAAAAAAGGCGGTTGCTAACTAAGTGGCTAAATCAGACTACTAACCATCATCACGGCTGCACGGTGGTGCAGTGGTTAGCCGGGTTCAAACCCAGCTTGGGGCTCTTCTGTGTGGAGTTTACATCCTTCTCCAGCTTCCCCCCACAGTCCAAACACATGCAGGTTACTTGTTAACTCTAAATTACCCATAGGTGTGAATGAATGGTTGTCTGTCACTACATGTCAGCCCTGTGATAGTCTGGTGACCTGTCCAGACCCTGCCTTCGCCCGGTGTCAGCTGGGATCGGCTCCAGCAATCCCTTGGATTATCCATTATCTGTAAGCGGTTACGGATAATGAATGCATGAATAGATGTCATCACGCCAACACGCCAGCGTCTTTTTGGGTGTACTTGAATTTATGTGACAGTGGTGTAGTTTTGTCACGGGAACCCAGGGTGACGCTAACTTCATGGTTGGCCTACAAAAATATGTCATCCCTGGAGCACTCTTACATGGCATTTTAGATCAGTAGTTCTCATGCATAGGGGGTCAGCAGCATCCCAGATTTAATCCTATGGTTAACAGAGAGAAATACCTCGCCATTATTACTGTATACATTACAATTAGTGCTGTCATGTAGCGCTCATTGAATAAATGATTGTGTAATAATCATTCCTTTAGTTGTGTACTGCTGAATACAGTCGCCTGTGGCTCTTACAAAACACAACAGCAGTGTTTGATCTACTTTTTTACAAATCCTACCATTAGCTATGGTGGTGTAGATGCACATTTTAGATCAATGCTCTTAAACTATCACTTTTTGTACAGTGTGTAACAAAATCAGTTTAACTTCAGGCAAGCGCAGATAGTTTCACTGCTCATTTTTAAATCCTTACATAAAAGCTAATCTGCTTTTAGTGATCATACTCCCAGCTGACATCTCAGTACTCACACTTCAAACCCTTTCAAGTCTCAATGGCTTTATCTTAACGCTGTATTATTTTGGAAATATTACCACCTGACACACCAGATGGAAAATTACCAGGACATTTAATGGTTGCCTCAAAACATATCGTGGAAAACACACATTAATCTCTCATTTAGGGTCGTCTGGCTAGCCGTTAATTATAAAAAAAGAGAGAGTAGCTGACATTACCATCAGGGTTTGTGTGTTATCCAGCGGAAGGGGAATGTGAGAAATGCCAAGGTGCTTTGAGAGAGACTCACTGGACTGGATTCATAAGATTAACACTGAAAAAAGTGTCGAGTCACAGAAACAGGTGCTTTGAAGGAGATAAAACAAACAGGTGTCGAGACAGGAGTGGCTGCAGGTGGCTACTTATTAGCTACCTGTTAGCGTTAGCTACATGTACATGCTACCGTTTAGCAAAGCAGATGTAACGTTAACGTTACGCCACTTTGACCGACGTCAAAGTACACGACACTGACGTTATCGACTCTAAACTGTTCAAAACATGAATAAACACGTTAAAGAACAAAGTCGTGTCAGTGTTACGGGTCAAGTTTTAAATAAGCTCTGGAAATAACGTGTTTTCTCGGTCGCGATATGTTTAATAAGGTTAGCAAGCAACGTCAACAGTATGCTAACGTTACCATGTTTAACGTTACCCAGCGGCTGTTTGACTTGTTTTGTCGCGTCCGCCCTGTTAATTTAACTACTGACATGGACAATTAAACAGCAACAGGTTTCCTCTTACCCGGTGTTGAAATTAAGCAGCAGGTGTGCGCAACTTTCTGCTTATTCCCAGGGAAAAGACGAGAGCTGAGGGGATAAATATCGCTCAACAGCTTCCAGTGGACGGGAAAGGCAGCGAGGATGCCTCAGGAGGAACAAGTGCACACTGGAGTGAAGGAGCTGGGCTGGAGGAGGGAGTTTAAAAAGAAACCCCAGCCTCCTCCGGATGAACCCTCCTTCCTCTCTAAGCATTGTGGGAATCGTTTAATTCAGTGCAGCACATTCCGCAAGTTCATCCAACGAGCCTGACAGCTCCTCCTCACTCCGTCTATGAGCTAATACTGAGGGGTGTTTCTGCCCGGTGGCCCTGCATGCTCTGCTCTAATTATCTGACATTCATATAAATAACCAGATTCATTTCTTAAAATGATTTCCCTGTAAGAAACATCAAGTCCAGCAGGATGGAAACCAGCTGGTTTGAAAACGGAGATGCGTTTTATTTTGGCAAAAATCAACTTTTCTTTGTGTTGGCAGCTACAGTGAATGCAGGTAAGATGTGTCATTTCTTGTCTTTTTTTATTTAATTAAACTGGCTTAAGGGTGTATATTAGGAAAGCTCAGCCTGTTTTATAGCTACTACTATAAGAATATGTGAAAATAATTAAATTAAGAGGTAGTTTATATGAGGTTAGCACTCTCGCCTCACAGCAAAAGGATCACAGGTTTGAATCCGGCTTGGGGCTCTTCTGTGTGGAGTTTGCATGTTCTCCCTGTGTTAGCGTGGGTTTTCTCCGGGTACTCCGGCTTCCTCCCACATTCCAAAGACATGCAGCTTAGGTTATTGATGACTCTAAATTGCCCATTGGTGTGAATGTGAGCGTGAATGGTTCTGTCTCTATGTGCCCTGCGACGGAGAGGTGACCTGTCCAGGGTGTACCCCACCTTCACTCAATGTCAGCTGGGATCGGCTCCAGTCGCCCTGAGACCCCTAACGGGATAAGTGGTTGAAGATGGATGGATGGTTGTTAATTACATACCTGGTGATGCTTTTACCTCCCTCACTTTGATTCAGGGTGTAAACAGTGCAACAGGTGATGGAAAGCATCCCCAAGAGGTATGAATATTATCAGCAGAGGTGGTTAATGATCAGGAAAAGAGAGTTGCTTCACTATATGGCTCACCTGCCTTGACATGCATATGAACTTAAGTGACATCCCAAAGGGTTTAATATGACGTTGGTCCACCCTTTGCAGCTATAACAGCTTCACCTCTTCTGGGACGGCTTTCCACAAGGTTTAGGAGTGTGTTTATGGCAATTTTTGACCATTCCTCCAGAGGAGCATTTGCTGAGGTCACACATTGATGATGGATGAGAAGGCCTGGCTCTCAGTCTCAAAGGTGTTGTATCTGGTGGAGGTCAGGACTCTGTGCAGGCCAGTCAAGTTCATCCACACCAAACTCTCTCATCCATGTCGTTATGGACCTTACTTTGTGCGCTGGTGCACAGTCATGTTGGAACAGGACGGGTCCATCCCCAAACTGTTCCCACAAAGTTGGGAACATGGAGTTGTGCAAAGTCTCTTGGTATGCTGAAACAAGCCAAGCCCAGCTCCTGAAAAACAACCCCACACCATAATCCCCCTCCACCTAACTTTACACTTGGCACAATGCAGTCAGACAAGTACCGTTCTCCTGGTAATGACCAAACCCAGACTCGTCCATCAGCTCACCAGATGGTGAAGGGCGAGTCGTCACTCCAGAGAATGAGACTCCACTGCTCAGAGTCCAGTGGCAGCATGCTCTACATCACTGCATCCAACGCTCTGCATTCCACTTGGTGATGTATGGCTTGGATGCAGCTGCTCAACTATAGAAACTCGTTCCATAAAGCTCTCTACACACTGATCTTGAGCTAATATGACGGCCACATGAAGTTTAAGGATTTTTAGCGATTGACTGTGCAGAAAGTTGGCAACCTCTGCGCACTGTGTCTCAGTATCCGCTGACCCCGCTCAGTCATTTTACGTGGTCTACCACTTCGTGGCTGAGTTGCTGTCGTTCCCAATCGCTTCCACTTTGTTATAACACCACTGACAGTTGACTGTGGAATATTTAGGAGCGAGATTTCACAACTGGACTTGTTGCCCAGGTGGCATCCTATCACAGCACTACGCTGGAATTCACTGAGCTCCTGAGAGCGACCCGTTCTTTCACAAATGTTTGTAGAAACAGTCTGCATGCAGTGGTGCTTGATTTTATACACCTGTGGCCATGGAAGTGACTGGAGCACCTGATTTCAATTATTTGGATGGGTGAGTGAATACTTTTGGCAGTATTGTTATTAAATCCTTCTGCAACTGCTTATCCTGTTCAGGGTGGTGCGTGGGGGTGAGCTGGAGTCGATCCCAGCTGACAGTGAGCGAAGGTGGGGTACAGTGTCAGTTTTTGGTCAATTAAAAACCTATAACCTGCATGGGAGGAAACCGGAGAACCCAAAGGAAACCAACGCTTGCACGGTTAGAACATGTAAACTCCACACAGGAGGACCCCAAGCCGGATTCAAACATGCAACCCTTTTGCTGTGAGGCAACAGTGCTAATGACTGCACCACCATGCTATACTAAATAAACTGTATACTAAACATATAAAATCTAATGTTAACAATGAACTTTCTGTTTTTAGTGCTCAGAAGAGCTGATCTCTAGTATAAGTCTATAACGGCTGGGTGACTCCACCTGCTGGGGAAGATAGTGTGATACATTTAAAAGCGTGAGCATGTAGTAAGAGTGAAAAGAAAAGACTTGTACGTTCTTCACTTAAGATGTTAATATGTTAACATACTTTAATTGTATTTAGTGATCCCCAGACAGACTGAGATATGGAAATGAGGCCCTGACTTTATTGGACTGGACTGGGCAGGTGTAACCAGGACCATAGCCATAGCTACTGATGGGCTGCTGACACGCGAAGCTCCGGTGCATGCGCCGTAGTTCATAAAGCAGATGTATTGAAGCGCAGTGCCGAGGCGTGGTTTGGTCATGTGACTTGTGACGTTCAACACACTTGAGTGACGTATGAAGCAGCTGAGTGCTTCGAATCACCTGATTGGTTTGGTTTGTCATGTGAGTCACTTGACGGGATCGAATGTGCTCTGGGATTGGAGTCCCTATTTAATGGGGTTCATTTGAATTTAATATCGCAGAGTAGGTTGGTTTTAAATGTCCCATACCACAAGTGAAGATCTATTTAGGGTTACATACAGATATTCCAAATTAGGATCATGGTTTTCAATAATTATTCTCATTATTACGAGTAATATTATTATTGTGTCCACTACAAACATACAATCATCTAGTGTAGTCAAACAGGAATGTGCATGGACAATCAAATCCAAAACAATCCATGAACCACTGGGATGTGTTGTGCATTAAATAGGTATCCTGCAGAATGAAAAGAAGTTTGACTCTTCGACACGTCTCGGTTGCACTTCATATTAACGACCACTAGATGTCCTCCTCGAGCAATGAAGCAGGTCGTTCGGCCATCACTAGCCGTAGCCATTAAGTATGGCTGAAACCAATGCTCTCGATGGCCCTATGGACACTGAATGAGTCACTGGTCTCTAATGTAAGAGATGTGGGACAAAATCCAGTCCTCATTTTCAAATAATGTCTTTTTTGGTCTCAAAGGCAACAAAGTTAACCAAATTAAATGTGATTTTTTTTTTCCACTTACATTGGAGTCACGTTATAAAACCAACATTGTTCTCATATCTAATACCCCTGTGTTTTATTTCTTGTACATGTTATTGTGGGTGTATTTGTGAACATATTTTTGTGCATCTATTTTCTTTTTCAGTGTTAACTCTTTTGGTTTTAAAGCCTCCCGTGGACAGGAGTTGTAAATTAGCATATTATACTATACTGTACATCCAGCCCTTGTGCATAAATACATGTTACTGTGAGGTCCATATCACATAAAATAAACATTAAAAGGGATCTTTTCACAGCTAGTAAGAAGAGGAGGAATTATGCAGCAACCAGTAACCCAGTTCAGAGTACTGTATTAAAACGTGAACCTATGCTGTAATAACACATACTAGCTGCTATGTTTTTATGGGAGATACTAAGAGGGTCACAGTTATTATATACACATCATACCTGCATGATTTCATCTACACCCCCTTTACAGGACAGTGTCGAAACTATTTACCTTGAAAGCTTATTTATTTTTCACATCAGGCTTTGTTCTGTATATATTCAGTATTATGCAGAAATAAAAGTTGTGCCAAAAGTGCAAAGCTATGCCGTCACATCGAGGGTAGTCTCATTACATCACATTATAACCAATTATAGATGTACCCTCATTACAGCAGCTAGCATTTAATAAATGCTTTTAATTAATGCTCAATTATCAAAATAGTTTGTCATTAATTTAATAAACAACTAATTGCTTAACTGATGAATCGTTACAGCTCTAACTGTCAGACATACACATAGAAAACTGCTGTAGAAAACATTTTATTGGCTGCATTTTAATGTATTTTATCTTAGTTGTTGTATTTGTGGTTTTTAGCTATAGTTCTTTGTCATATTTATAATAATAATAGCAATTCTGGAGAAGTTTATTCAGAATATAATGTCATTCTCATTGAGTGTAAAATATCAGTATGGAAAAAGTAAAATAACTTACAGTAACAGTATATATAATAACAGTATATATCTTTATCAAAACACTACAATAACTCAATTTGAAAGATCATTTAAAAAAATATTTGACTGTGATGCATTGAGTGGTTGTGTTAAAAAGCAATATCTGCCAAAGGATGTCTCTTTTATCCTCAAATATTAATATTAGGGCTGCCCCTTCTTAGATTAGTCGACTAATCTGTAATTTTGATCTTAGTTGACTAAAATTTCTTTGATTGATAAGTTGTTTTTATGCTCTTTCATGCTGACTGATTTATTTCCAAGAAACGTATAAGCACATTTAAAGATTTAAAGTGGTGCTTTTGTTTGACTCTTTGTGGACAATCTCAGTTTTACAGATCTGTCACTTATTGATTGGTCGGTAAAACAGTTTCACTATTGTCCAGCAGGTGGCGTCATTGCACTAAACCTAAAATATTACAGCCTGAAGAGTGGCACAGCCATCCAGCATCAGAACCAATTACAGATGATAGCGTCTTTACAGCACTTTACATTGAATAAATGTTAAGTGCTAATAAATACCCAACATATATGTAATGTCACTGTATATGTCACCAATATCAGCGTACATATGGACGAGACATACAGATGGGAAATTGCTGCAGATAAACATTTTATAGGTTGCATTTTAATGTAGCTACACTCTTATTTTTCTTAGTTGTGTTTGTGTTTTTATAATGATTACAGTTCTGGAAAAGATTATTCAGAGTTTAATGTCATTCTCATTATTATGTGTAAAATATCAGTATGTAAAAAAAGTTAAATATCCTTACTAATATAACTCTCAAATAACCAAATTCGAGGGATCATTGCATAAAGTCTTTGATGGTGTAATGAGTGGGTGCGTGAAAAAGGATTTCTCTTTTCTCAGATATCAATATTAGGGTGGGACCCTCTTGGTTGATTAGTCGACCAATCAGTCATTTTGGTCGATTAGTTATTTTTTATGCTTTGTCATGCTGAGTGACTTATTTCTAAGAAACTTCTGATCACATCTCTGGTAAACACAAGATTCAGTGGTGCTTTAGTGTGATTCTTTGTGGAGTAACTCAGTTTTACACATCTGCTGATTAAATCAACTAATGGATTGGTCGCCAAAATGGTGTTCGATGACAAAGAAATTTCTTTGGTGGAGAACAGCCCTAATCAATATCTCAAAAATTTCACTCAGGCTCTAGTTTGGATGTAAATTGAATTGAGTGTGCATTGTATTTTTGCATATCAATCTCCCCTTTATATAAACACATGACAATCTCAGTACTCACTGAAGGAAAACAGCACTGTCTTGAAAAACATGCAGAGAGAATGGAAAATAACACAAGCCTCTTCATGAATGCACCTTGCTGCATTATTTACAGCACTATTTTTATTTGATCTTGATATGACGGGCAGACATCTTAAGCTGAAGACGCCAAACGCTCCTTCTCCCGGGTATCACGTAGCAAAAAGACCAAGTGCTGCTGGTTGATCATGAGTCCAAAAAAAACAAAAAACAAAAAAGCTAATTAGTATGTTTTCTGGATTAGAAAAAAATAAACATAAGAGACTAACATGTAAAAACATTTTCTATGACCGTAAATACCTCAAGAATGACAACATATCAGCTATGTACAAAAACATCAACAATATATTTATATATATATTTATATATTTTTCATCTTCTATACCCACTAAAATATACCAAAGAAGCAGCTATTGGTCAATCTGAGGAACTCGTTCACCAACATGTTTTTGAAAACAGTTTAAATATCCTTCAGCTGTAAGTGTGAAAACAAAAAAAAAAAAAAAAGGAAAAGAAAAAGAAAGTCAATAAATTTTAAAAAATATAACCTGACAAACGGTCCTGTGTTTATCCTGTGTGCCATTTTGGAATACTGCAGAGTGTGAGGAGGTAAGCCACTTCAACCAGCTTCTCCAGTGGATCAGTTTGTTCAAGGATCTTTGACCATCCGACAGAGTCTTTCATTCTCAGTTCGTCATCCACTCGCGTACAAAGATTCAGACACAGCTCCATGACAACTGATGTAGGCCACAGACAAAATAGAAGGGCACTTTCACTTTCAAAAACGTAGCAACCCGGGGTTGAAGCCTCTCGTTGAATACTAGGGGAGAGGGACACAGTCTGGACTCGGGGAGGGACAGTGGGTTTAGCAGCCTTCTTGTTTGTCAAGAGTTTGTTTCACAGTTGAATCCATTAATCCACCCAGTCTAGCACAAACTTGGCAATATACTATATATACAGTATATAAACTACAATCATGAACAAGAAAGACGCGTCCTTAAATACAAAAAGTGTCTTCTGGCGTCCGTGCGTGGACTTGCTGTAGTGTGTTTGTGGCATCTGAGGAGAAAAATAAGGTCCTGAGATATGCGCTGGGGGCTCCTGTTTGAGAGAGTGATAAAAGTGTGATCTATATAAAATGACAACAAAAAACAAAAATATATATAAATCTATAGCAATGACATTGTGGGATGTGTACAGTATGTTAGGAGGGGCTGGACCGCGGTAGGGCCAGTATTCGTCCGTTGGTCTTTCCCCCGTTCATGTGTGTGAACGGGATGTGGTGCTCCTCGTAACTGCCCCTCAGGCCCACAGAGGAGGCCTCGTCCCTGTCCGAACACTGCTCCCTCTGGGAGTAGGACGACGGGTCCAGCGGGATGCTCTCCATGTTTTCCATGTCCAGGTCAAAGTCCTCGGTCTCGGGCGGCTTGTTCTCCTCGCTGTAGAAGAAGGAGAGCTCCTGGAAGGAAGGATGCAGGTCCTCGCGTAGCATCTCGATGATCTCCTGGAAGGCGGGACGCATCTTTGGGTTGTACTGCCAACACATCTGCATCAGGTTGTGTCTGGGTGGCGATACAGGGAGTCGGTTAAATGATACCGAAGTCTTAATTTTAGTTTGTTCTCCATAGTTATGTCTTCCTTTCATAATTTACTTATTTCTTGTTAACATAGTTGTCTGTCCGATGTGGTTAAAAATACCTAATTTAATACTTAAAGGGACAGTTCAGGTGTTTTGAAGTGGGGTTGTATGAGGTACTACATAGTCTGTATTACCTACAGAGTACCCTTTAATCCTACTCTTTAATCATAACTTAAAGGATAGAGCTGCCAACTTGATGCCAACAGAAAAGACCAAAACCAACAATGTATTCATCCCACTAATGAGTATTACTTGTGTAGCCAAAGCCTGATACAGCTCTTATTCCTCTGAGCCACAGAGCTCTGTTGCTGTCCAGAAATGATTAAAAACACATTGAGCCAAAATGATCCACTTTTCCGTATGTTCCTTCATCATGATGAACCTGGATACTGCAGTTTATTTGGAGTCAATCCCAAAAGTACACCATCCTGCTGCTGTAAATACTCACTAGAGCACCAAATGTACATTAATCCACTGCTAAAAATATCCCCACAAAAAAAAATCACACCTTGAAAGTAACATATGCTAGAAACTACAGAGCCCAGCTGTTTCAGGAAAATACTTTTCCTGTTTTTTTTAACTGAACTATACATCTGTTAGTCTGCTGTCAGTCTGCTCAGTGCCACAGTCAGGTTTAAAACAGACTAACACATTGTTGGTTTTGGTATTTTCATGGGTAGTTTATAAGAAAAATACAGTTTATTACCATTTTCTTACATTTTATAGACTAAACAACTAATCAGTTAATCAAGAAAATAATCAACAAATTAATCGACAATGAAAATAATCATAATTTGCAGCCCTAATTTTCATTATTGATTAATTGGCTGATTATGTTCTCGACCAGTCAATAATCGTTTGGCCTATAAAAAGCCAGAAAACAGAGAAAAATTCAGTATTTTTCCAGAGACAAAGATGATGTCTTCATAAGTGAAGACTGACCAACTGTCCAAAAGATATTCAGTTTACAATGATAACAATATAAATAAAACAGAGAGAAACAGCATATCCTCACATTTTTAGAGGCTGGAAATTTTGCTTAAAAAAATCATTTAATTGATTAATGAATTATCAAAATAGTTGTAGACTAAATTTCTGTCAATTGACTAATTGTTGACTGAGGTTAATTTGTGATTGAGAGCAATGTAAATAAACTGACTTGACACAAGTAGCCTGAAATTATGAAATTATGAAAACACAGCTCATGTTTTTTCAGTCCATATGTAACCACAGCTCTACTCTTGAACTCACAGTCTGTCGGCACAGTTGTCCGGCCGGTCCAGGTAGCCTCCGTCCATGACGAACTTGAGGACCTGCTCATTGGACAGGCCCTGGTACGGCTGCTCGGCCAGCGTGCTGATCTCCCACAGCACGACCCCGAATGACCTGACAAACAAGAGGATGAGAGACAACAGCAGCAGCACAGGGAGAATGAGCACACGCCAATTAGACACCCAACAGAGTAAATATGTCTGTAAACACTTGAACAGGTAGACTGAGGGCAGAGGAGGCGGCTGTGATGCTGGTAAACAACGCCGGATGAAAACAGGTTAATGTTCTGAGCTCATATATTAATATCTGTAATGTGTTTACTGTTTGTTATTCTGGTCTGTGGAGAGTCTCTAAAAATGAACGTAACAGGAAATGATTTGCCTTTGAAAGATGTTTGTTTGTTGATCAGCTTATCACAAAAAACTAAGGCTGTCAAAGTTAATGTGATAATAAAGCGTTAACACAAGTTCGTTTTAAGGGCACTAATTCCTTTAATGCATTGATCAATGTTTCGGAGGATGCAGCAGACTGTTTTAAAGCTAACGTGAGGATACTGGCACCCTATGAAATTAAAAAACCTTAAGAATCCATTGGTACCAACCATGTCATACTAGCTTATAGTGAAGGAGGTTAAATAACGCTCCAAACGTGTTAAATTTTGGCGAGGAAAACTGACATGGCCATTTTCAAAGGGGTCCTCTGACCTCAAGATATGTGAATGTAAATGGGTCCTGTGGGTACCCACGAGTCTCCACTCTACAGACATGCCCACTTTATGATAATCACATGCAGATTGGGGCAAGTCATAGTCAAGTCAGCACACTGACACACTGACAGCTGTTGTTGTCTGTTGGGCTGCAGTTTGTTATGATTTGAGCATATTTTTTATGCTAAATGCAGAACCTGTGAGGGTTTCTGGACAATATTTGTCTTTGTTTTATGTTGATAACTGGTAACTTCCAATGATAAATGTATACATATATTTGCATAAAGCAGCATATTTGTCCACTCCCATGTTGATAAGAGTAAACACTTGACAAATCTCCCTTTTAAGTACATTTTAAACAGATAAAAAAATGTGATTAATTTGCATTTAATTGCATATTAATCACGGACAATCATGCAATTAAACATATAAATGAGTGACAGCCCTTTTTTTTATATAAAAGCAGCGTAATAAAATTAAGGAAAATAATATATTAGTAAAGTGGGAAAAATGGTATTTTATCAAGAGTAAACTGACTTTTATTCTTTGCTTGCAGAAACTTTTACAATGTTGTATGATGACTAATTTTATGAAACCCTAATTTTTAAACATGTAATTCTCCTGTTTCACATATTGTCACTCAACACCATGTTATGCCACATAACAGGATCTGCACCTACACACAAACCCCAAACTCAGAGGTGTCACTGACCAGCAGTCTGAATGTGCAGTGAAGACGCCGTCCTTCAGAGACTCGGGTGCCATCCACCTGACGGGCAGCAGGCCCTTCCCTCCCTTCCTGTAGTAGTCGGTCTCGTAGATGTCTCTGGTCATACCGAAGTCTGGGAGGAAAAGATTTTCATTAGTTGCAGTCAAACCTATACGGATGTTAATATCAATATCTCATGTCAATATTTGATACAATTTTTTTATATGTTTAAGGGGCTTAATACATTTTAATAAGATCCACTTATTCCCTACTGCTTTTTGTCTCTGCTGTGTTTTATCTGCTTCTGAAACTAATTTATATTCAGGTTGTAATCTACTGGATTATCTTTTTAACCTTGTGAATCACTCCACAACAGTGTGTTTTATATTGAATAAATACTCATAATTTGACTTGAATGCTGTTGCTGAAATTAGCCATTTTAGTTCTCTGTATGGAGTCATGTAATGTACAATTTAAAGGTACTAAAGTCAATATTCAGAGCATAAATATAGCAGCAAAAACAATTTGCTATGTAAAGATATAATGGAGTAATGTCTACCTGAGCAGCAGGGCTATTATAGTAAACTAAAATTGACACTCAAACTATAAAAACTATATTATTTAAGAAAAACTAACCTAAAAACTAAAAAATATTAAAAAAAAAATGTTTTTTAGTTTAGTTTTTTTTTTTTTTATAGCTATAATACATAACTAACGAAAAAAGGAGATGACATGAACTCCCGTCAACTCTCGTCACGTTGAACCACATGCCACACATGCATGGTAGCTAATCATCGCCGCTCTGCACTGCTCTCATACGGCAGCTGCTGCTGATAATGGCATCCTGACCAGCAGCTGCATCTCAGAAGTGTAACACCCACCCTCCGGTTCTCCCTCAGGACAACACTGTTATATCTGTCAGCGGTGTTGCTGTTGTTTGCATTTTTAGCGATGTTAGCTGTGAGCCACTAGCCAGTCATTGCTGAGAGCCATGTGGAGGCAATCCTTCAATCATGGGTATGCTCTTAATTTGAAATTTAGCAGTTTTAATTAGAAATACAGAATAAATATATGGGTTACAATGGCTACAGTCCAATCTTAGAGCCACCGAGGAGGTGCATAGACAGGATAGTAATTAATGCAGCCAGTAAACACAACACGCTGCATGTCTAGTGATAACGTTAACTAGCTTTATGAGGCATGCTTATTGCTTGCCATACAAGCATTGTCAATCACTGATGCAGAAATTCATTATAGCTGTCCACAAATTCCTCCCAAAAAATCACAACCTTTTTTACAAATACATCAGCGTTTTCCTGACAAAACTGTCAAAAGCTGTTTGCTTCACACAGGACATGGAGACACCCAGTGTACAAGCTACGGTAACAATATCAAACTGACGTCTATCTTGAAAATGGCTCCTGTGTGTGTTAATACTCGTTTCAAATTCTGTCACAGTGCATTGTCATCAAGAACTCTCGCGCCTGCTGTGCTTAAACTCACCTCCTATTTTTACGGTGAGATCGTGAGCTACCATGCAGTTTCTGGCTGCGAGGTCTCTGTGGACAAACTTCTTGGCGTTGAGGTAAGCCATGCCGTCTGCGATCTCAGCAGCCATTTGGATCATCTCCTTCAGAGTGGGCGGTGGACGCCCGGGGTTGTTCTGAGGGACACAAGACAGATTTTCAATTTCTGAACTGCTACCAAAGATTCACATTGTTTTCATGTCAGCAACTCATGTTGTGATACCCCTCCAGTGGGCAACCTCCGGGTCTGAAAATGAAGCCGCTGTCGAAGTGGCTTGCATTCTTTCTAACAGCCAGCAGGGCTTCAAAATGGGGTAATGTCACTATGATTACGTCCACTTCTTATATACAGTCTATGTACCCAACCCTAGATTTGATGCTTACATAAAACATTACTTCTTAGAACCCACAGCATAAAGAAAATAATCAGGTTTGTTATTATCAAAAATTCATTATCACACATGGCTTCAACAGTTTAGTAGCCACAGTTCTCTGATGTTGAAAACAAACAAGCCTGTTTGATGTTTTCAGCTGACTTTAGTGCAGACTGTTCAACTCCTGTCACCATCCAAGACCTCAGTCTTCGTCCTCCTCCTCCTCCTCCTCCTCCTATTCCAATCCAGTGCCATCTGTATATTTACACACTTTAGAAGATGACACTAAAATAGAACATCACCTACATACAGGTCATCTGCACACATATCAAAAATAAATTCAATGTATAATTAATAATAGGTATAGCAGTTTCAGTTACTATGATAACACAAATAAACCTGTATTAGGCCACACAATCCCTCATCTCATGATGAGGGAATCATAGATGTGATTTAGTCCTGAATGCACCCATCTAGAAGGAAAACAGCAGATGGAGTGAAACTGTCATTAGAAAATCACTCTACTTATTGTGCTAACTAATGATTAATCTAAACATTAAAGTGTTCAGCCCAGACTGAGGAATCACTGAGCTAAAGTATCATGTATTTATATAGCACCTTTCAAGATCAGACATCACAGTGTCAAAGCAGATCCTAACATCTCCAAGGGTCGTTCACAAGCCATCATCGCAAGAGCTGTGACTTCTATGCAGGGAATCACAGATATTGCTGTTTCTTTCATGTCAACTCAGCAGTGATTTGAATGACTTTATAAAAGTCCTAATTTTTGTGGACTATATTCAGCATTTTCTGTATGTTCTCTTTGGCCCAGATGTGCAAAGATGAGCAAACATCGAACTTCTGCAGGGGTCCAGGTCAGTCCTCTCCTACTAATGTTAACCTGTCATTTACCTGTGTCCATCTCAACAAATGCCCACACAGACAGCCTGCGTTTTAGTTCGCTTGGAAACAGTCCGAGACCACCTCTGGCAAGCGGTCTCAGACTGGTTGTTTTGTCCACACCAGAATACGATTTCTGTGTTCACAACTGCCCAAACAAACCACACCAGAGTTTGATTAAAACAGTCTAAATGTTTGCTTATGAAAGCAACCTTACAGTAAACACTGTGTGTGTAAACCACTGATAGTTCAGTAGTCTTGTTTTTTTTATGCCTTTTATTGTAAAAAATAATTTCCCATGCAGAAATAAAAAGAAACCATCAGATACTTTGCATACTGATAAGGTAAATGCAACAAAGGACTACTGCACCATTAATCTATATAAGCAGAAGTGAAAAGAAGAAAAATATCACATGACAGAAGATGAAGAGTACTTCTGCATGTATACTGTTCAAGGTTCACTACACCTAAAAACAATCATGAGCTGAATTCAAACACCTCAGTTTGTTAGTTGTGAATACCTCAGCGTCAGGTCGTAGAGAGCGCAGGAAGCTCTTCAGGTCTCCATGGGTCATCAGCTCCATCACCACCAGGGTGGGCTGGCCTTTAGACACGACACCCAGCAGACGCACCTGGGGATGCAAGGTTTCATATATTATCGTATAGACAGCAAGGTGATACTGCTGCCCTTCACACAGCTAAATGTAGGACAGGTACATTCAGTACTTACTACTCTAAATCAGGACCGTGTCTAATTATTGACATTCGTGCCTCGCCCTTTTACACATCGTCAAAACTAATCCCACAATGCCTGGCTGAGTTTCAGGAGATATCTCTCCTTACCACATGGTGGCAGCTGAAGGCCTTCATGACCGAGGCCTCGTTCAGGAACTCAATTCTCTCTCTCAGGCTGGCCGACTCGTTCACTGTCTTCACCGCCACGCGTGTGTCCCCTTCGCCCTTGATGATGTCCTTGGCGATGCCCTCGTAGACCATGCCGAAGGAGCCCTGACCCAGTTCCCTCAAAATGGTGATCTTCTCTCTGGCCACCTCCCACTCGTCCTCCTCGTACACTGCAGACACATTTTACAGGAACATGTTACACTTGCAGCTTAGAAGTTCACCGGAACACAAGACGGCAGGTTAGTTAATTATGCAGGTCATCAGCAGTCATATTTATCCACTGTTCCTTTGCATCTTTCAAAGACAGGCATTATTTTAAGTAAATTAAATGTTCAATTAAAAAAAGAAATCTGGTTAGTGTTGCACCATGTGCCTTGAAAAGATTTTGGGCATGTTTGTTTTTTTTTTTTTTTTTTTTTTTTACAGATGAAGCAAATGTTTTTTGATGTGCATGTTCACAAATGTGCCATATAATAACTGGATCGGTTCACAGCAAGTGTGAAGCAGCTGGGTTGAGGTTCATTACCTCTAAATCTGAGGCCATGGTTCTCAGCAGGAAGCCGATGGATTGTCTATGTCGGGTAGGAAATGGGCCCGGGAAAGGGAAGTTTGGGGTCCCCTGCTGGAGCTGTTGCCCCCACGACCCGACCCCGGATAAGCGGTTGAAGATGAAGATGAAGGGTAGGAAATGAGTCCTTACCCCAAGTGAAGGAGTTCAAGCACCTGAGATTGTCCAGAGAATCGGAGCAGCGGGGGCGGTATTGCATTCACTTTACCACACCGTTGTGACGAAAAGAGAGCTGAGCAAGAAGGCAAAGCTCTCGATCTACCTGGTCAACCTTCGTTCCTACTCTCACCTATGGTCATGAGGGACTACATCGCGGGTACAAGCGACCAAGCGAATTGTTTTTTTTTTTCAGGAGGGTGGCTGGTGTCTCCCTTAGAGATCGGGTGAGAAGCTCAGCCATCCGTGAGGAACTCAAAGTAGAGCCGCTGCTCCTTTGCGTTTGAAAGGAGCCAGTTGAGGTGGTTCAGGCATCTGGTAAGGATGCTATCTGGGCACCCCTAGGGAGGTGTTCCAGGCACGACCAGCTGTGAGGAGGCCCCGGGGAAGACCCAGGACTAAGTGGACAGATTATATCTCCACACTGGCCTGGGAACGCCTCGGGATCCCCCAGTCAGAGCTGGTTAATGTGGCCTGGGAAAGGGAAGTTTGGGGTCCCTTGCTGGAGCTGTTACCCCCGCGACCCGACCCCGGACTGGTGGTTGATGAAGAGAGATGAGAGAGTGCCAAGCCTATCAGCAATCAAACACCAATCCTGGACGTGCAGTTATATTTTTGAATAAAGCAAAATAATCCCTTAAATCAAAACTATGAATCCATCTTATGTTTAATGAACGTCAGCTTCTGTGTTATTGATCAAAAGGCTTACCGTCATTAGCACTGAGATACTCTGGGTTTGAAGAGGCGTAGATGGGACCGCTAGGCCCTTGAGTTTGACTAAAAGGAAAAAGAGAAAAGTTTTTGATGAATATAATATAATAAGAAAATGGATGAGAGTATTGAACAGGATGTGATGATTGCATACTTCTTCTTGAACAAGACGAATCCGGCTACAGCCACAAACAGCAGCAGGACAAAGCAGATGGCCGGTCCGATGACGATCTTCACTACGTAGAGAGGATCACCTGTTCAACACATCCGGCCAGACAGTGAGTCACGTCACAGGTAATCTGCTTCAGGTACAACTGGTCACATCATTTGATCTTGTGATAAGAGGACTGAGTCATACGAGGCTTTTGCATCTTAATATTTTACTTTTACATACATTTATATTCATTTTTATTATATTTTTGACAGTAGCTGATCCCTATATCAGTAAGATATCAAATATTATGAGGTTAAATAATAGCAAATTTACAGCTAAATAATGTGTGTAGCCATATATGTACTAGTACTCAAAATGAATATTCCTGCCACTGTTCAAGGCTAAACTGATATGATAGGTCTGTAAATGTATTGTACTCAAACGGTGATACGTCTTGAAATGTGTAACCGATGGCTTTGTATAGTGCACTATAAATCAGTCTAGTTTCATTCAATCATATGATTGATTGTTCTGGGGGACTAATTGGAGACTAATAGAGTGTGAGTGGATAATTTATTTTAGCCTTTTCCTTTTTCATCAATGATGTATGTTTTATATCGTCACTGTTAGGGTTTAATAACGTCGGTGATGTCTGTCATTGTCTAATCTTAGTCAAGGAAAAAAATGTCGTTGGAGAACATATTTCATCATAGTTTTTGCAAACAAACTAAACACTGAAGTACATCTTAAAAACATTTTGCATCTCATAGATGTGTGAAAATTATCAAATGAATTTCTTTCTAAACAAAGGCTGTGCTCCATTTCCGTACTATAGACAGATTCGAAGCTACTCCTCACACTAGGAGGGTGACAGAGTAGAGTACACTAAAACCAGGACAGCATGCAGACGACAAAATAAGGTTGATTTTTGAGCGTATTGTTAATGAACACTAATCTCCTAAATCTACATTGCACACAGGAGAAAAAGTAGCTGCTCAGAGTTGTAAAAACAATTTTAATAAATTGTGGGTGGTGGTGCAACAGCTCAAAACTTGTAAAACAAAAATAAGTTAAATCTTAAGTGTGTTCAGACTAAGTGGATTATTCGCACGGCACGATTACAAATAAAGTCAATGCTATGAAGCAAATTTGCATCTGTGCGAGTTGAAATGTTTCAGCAACAATTCAACTGATGTGAAAGCCTGTTAGAGTTTCTCATGACGTCACTGAGAATCAGATATGGAGGACAAACTAATTGTCACCATCTGTGGGCAGCTGGAGCTCTATGACTCAACGGCAGTACAGTAGAGACAGAACAAAAGGAGAGGGCCTGGAGAAAAGTAAGCGAAGCCGTAGATATTGTTACTTGATTCCAGCTATTGGTTGTTTAGTTTACTATGAACCAAGTTAGCACCGCGGATGTCCATGATTAGCACTAACGGCCGGGCCACACGGGGAACGTCAGCAGCGTGGTGGCTGTGGACCTGTTGTGTTTTTTTTTTTATTTCGGCATCCATGTTAACAGGTTAAAGCAGCCACACAGCCCGTGACGAGCAGCGTGGCTCATGTGGGCTCGGCTCCATCTCTTCCAGATATTTGAGGTCTCGCCTATTTTTACTGCGAGCTGTGTGCAGTTTCACAGCAGCAACTGACAGTGTAAATTCTTTTGACAGTATATTAACATCATACCAGCAATATTACTACAGTCTCAGTGTTTACATCTGTACAATATGTCACAGACAGTAAAACTGATCAAAATAAAAGCACTCTAGCATTTTTTTTTTTGTTTTTTTTTTTAAGTGAAATGGCCACTATGAAAGGCAAACTCTATGACGAAAGAAAGAGCTGGCAGGAGCAGTGTCTCAGTAGAAATGCTGAGAGACGCAGGCAGCCATCACGCAACGCCCAGTCTGGCCCGGCGGCACTAACGTTAGCCCCTCTTCCTTTCTGGAGGGAGTGCTTCAATTGGCTGCTAAGGGCAAATATTTGCAAAATTATCCAAAATAAAAATAGGAGCGAAAAGAGAGCTTAATTACCAGTAGCTTTCTAATGTTGCAGTTTGATTGACATCCGATGTCACATGTACTGCATCATTTCCTGTAACTATAAAATGGTGTGTTGGTATTTTTGTGTACTACCTTCATGGCAGATGGAGACTTACTTGCGTCCTGGACGTAGAAGTACGTGGGCTCAGTCCAGGATCCGTTCCCAGCCAGTGAGGTGGCCCGGATCCTCACCGTGTAGTTCCCAGGATGCATCACTTTCAGCTTGCAGCCACGAGTCACTTTGTACGTGTTCCTTGACACGCAGTAGTGCAGTTCCTGCAGGAGAACAACGCTGAGGGTCATCGTATGACAAAGAGCCGCTTCATAATTTCCATGTTTAAAATAACGTGTTGACTCATTGTATAGGATTCTGTTTCATGTTGTTTTATTGTTGTTTCCACTGTGGAAACAATTTGCGTCGTCTTTTACTGTGTTCCACAGTAAATTACAGGCTGCAGCATCAGCCAAATGTTTTGTAGACTGATCTCCATAGCACCTAAAACATGGTGCGATGCTGAAATGACTTTATTTACCAAGTAAATGACATTAGTGAGACCACAAGACCAAATTTCAAAATACAAATCAAGTAGAAAGTATTGCCTCTCTTTTATTTGTCTGTGCTGCATGGGTAGTTTTAAGATTTAATTTGATTCTCTATTAAGTTGTCTTTCATTAGCAGCTCAAGCTATTGTGTTTGACAAAGGGAAATAGTTTTTAGAGTGAGAATGTGTGCATGTGTTGTGGTGAACTTACAGTGAACTCATGTACCCAGAGACCCAACGACTCAAATCACACAAATCATCAATCACAAACTGCGAAGTAGCAATGGCATGACAGAGATGTGTGTAGAAGTGTGTGTGTTTCTTCACCTCTGTGTCTCCCAGTCGCTTGTAGTTGACCTCGTACAGGATGATCATACCATTAGGAGACACCGGTTCCTGCCATGTGATGTGCACTGAATTTTCTGTCACCTCATAATTGATGGGACCCCCGATGTCATCGGCTTTGTCTGCGGAGAACAAAGTCACGTTTCATGAAAACCAGTAAATAGAAGATGAGATGAAGGGTCTCTCTCTCTCTTTCTTTCCAGGCCTCCTGTCTTTACACTGTCCCCAGTCAAACAAATGCAAAAACACTAAAAAGCGACAAACATCATGATCAAAAGTGCCCTGATATTGTATCACTACCTCTATTTTTGATATAATTTTTGTAACAGCATGTTGGGGTGAAACATTGAGACATTTACAGTTAAGAAGACAGTGAAGCTTAAACCTTAAAGAGTTTAAAGGGGAACTCCACCCATTTTAAAAGTACATATGTACATTCAATGCAATGAAATGCATCTGCTCTGGTTCTCTCATCACTTCAAAACAATATGAAATATGAATAAATAAAGGCAACAACAATAATAACAAATTCTCTACAATAATACATAAATAAATGTGGGTTATTAAAGTGCTTGCTTTAAATAACGTCTGGTTTACAAGTCTTGGGGAGTACTTGTGTAAAGTCTTTTGTAGATCCGGGGTGATCTGGGTGAAGTTTGAGACAACTGCCGCTGAAGATTACAAGGTTGAAAATTAAATCAATCTGGGGGTGTTGAGATCGTAAAAAGCTCCTGGGTAGTAGGGTTAGTGCACAGAGAAAATGTTGCTTTTTTTATATCTGCTACTTATTCGGTCTCTCTTTCAAACTCTCAAACCAGAGTTAGTGATTGATGGAACAGTAGAAAGACTAACAAGGACGGTTTGATGAACTTTACTTTATTTCTGTAGAGTTTGAAGGATGTTTTACAATCAGTGAGGTAAAAATGACTCGCGTCTGACTGGAGTCTGGTTGCTCTGAAGAGAGCATATTAATTGAAGAAGAAGAAGAAGATCAACCTTTATTAGTCCCACAGTGGGGACTCTGTTTAACTTATACATGGTACATGCACACAAACACACACACACACATGCAGTAATGGAGAGATGTCAGAGTGATGGGGCTGCTCCAGACAAGCGCCCCAAGCAGTTGGGGGTTTGGTGCCTTGCTCAGAGGCACCTCGGCAGTGCCCAAGAGGTAAACTGGCACCTCTCCAGCTACCAGTTCACACTCAGTTTTTGGTCCATGTCGGGACTTGAACCGGTGACCCTCCGGTTCCCAAGCCAACTCCCTACAGACTGAGCTACTTCCGCCCCCAAATGAATGTTTGTACACTAATAATTTACAACAATTGTCCAAACCCTCTGATTGTAACCTTTCCCACTGAAGACAAAAGCCAGATATTATTGGGTGTTAGTGGGTTTTTCGTCCAGTAGGAAAGGGACTAAACAGAGGAGATGTCACTGACACACATTTTGAGAGCTACGGTAGATTCAAATCCCCAGGCTGAGGCAGCGGGGACCCTCCTGATGGTGATGTGATTTTATTACATAGACCCACACCCCCCTCCTTACTAACAGCGACAAAAGACGAGCTATCAGTGCCTCCTCACCTTCAGGCATTGTGCGGGCGCTGACATACGCTGCCATGCTGCAGCGGGCCGGGTCGGTCGGGTGGTTGCAGGCGTGGACTTCAATCTGGTAGCTGGTGAAGTGACGCAGGTTGGAGATAACAGTGGACTCCTTGGCGTGGACGGTGACCACAGTCTTTGTGCTCTCAAAGGTCTCCTCTTCCTCGGGGATGCCTGTGCCGTGGGGAGGGCTGGGGGCGGTGGTGAGGAAGGGGTGCGTTCGGTTGGCGATGTCCATCACAGAGCGTCGCTGTCTCGAGCGTCTAAAACAAATGTCAAGTAATTTACATAATGCACAAAATACATCAAATTTGAAAAACAGCATTAGATTCAAGGGTAGAAGCAAAATGTGACAGAAATTAAAAAGATGACTGGTCAGCTGTGCGGTGGTGAGAGAGCAGCCAGGGTTTGAACTTCTCTTTCTAGTTCTCTTTTGTATTTGTTACACAATAGGCGCTTGTCAGGAGCAGCCCTCCCACTCTGACACCTCTCCATTAATGCATGTATGTGTGTTTCAGTTCTCCATGTACCATGTTTGAGTTTAACCGAGTGTAAAATTGAATTTCCCCATTGTGGGACTAACAAAGGTCGATCTTCTTCTTCTTCTTCAACTATTTCTGTCAGTTTCAGTGTTTAAAACTGAGTGCAGCTCAGTTTTGTCTTCCAGGAGAAACTGTCTGAAAATGTGTGCTGTTGTCTCCATTTAAATGACATTGCATCTCTCCCACCTCTTTGACAATGACCAGTCATAGACACTTGTTTTCCTGTATAACCCTAACCCTGATACAGTGTCTAGTTCTGAGACAGTGCTGGGATGTTTTTACAAACATATTTTCATGTTTTTTCTTTCTTTCTTGTCCTTGCATCTGATAAGTGGATGGGTCTGAAAGAAAATTTTAGCTGAATCTGTGGTTCTCCAGTAAGAAGAATTTAGCAACATTATTTGATTTAGTTCAAATACTACTGCTGATCTTTTATAAGTGCACAGCATGATCCAAATGCCAAACACAAGATGATGAAATTTGTTGTGTGGGAAGTTAAACTGAAAGCAAAGTTGAACTGGATGGAGTTTGACAACATGAGGACAAAGAATAGAAATGCCTTTCTGATTTAATCCAACTGGACTCAAACCTTAAGTAATAATTCTCTTGAGGACAAGGTTTACGAATAATGAAGTTAAGAAACACAGTTTTCTTGAAAATGCACAGTATGTCATTTTTGGCCACAACAGGTCTAAAAACAATAACAAAAGACAAAGTTTGGTGACATTGTGATGTAACATGGGATCATGGGAGTTGTTGCCTTCACCACCAATGTCGGCAGTTTCTCCCATTCAGGAGGTTTTAAGCAGGAGCCCAATCATCCACAGAGGTCTAATCCTCACCAAAACAAACAGACAGACACGGTGATTAAAACCAGTAAAAACATGGAATAAAGAAGTTTCACATTAAAAATGTGGCTCGACTGTGAGTCGAGCTGCCACTAACGTTTGCTCGGTTTGTTTGTCTGATAAAATAATATTCAGACCCTAGACTGTATATAATATATACATTTCATATAATGGCCAGCACAACAGTATAGGTCATAAGGCCCTCCTCCTCCGAGTTAGTGGAAGGGACACGGGCCGAAACAAAAAGTCAAAGTACACGTCAGATACATTTTTCCCATAGATGGTTTCTCTCATTTTAGGCAGTTCTTATCATGCTGTTTGTTCAAGTGTTAACTTTTCTGATAAGTTTGGTCTTAATTAGTTAGAGAGATCAAATGACAAAAAGACTTCATCTGGTTAAAATATCTAGTAAAAAACGACAAAGATCTAAAAAGTGTACTGCAAAAAATGTGACTTAAAATTGGTTGAAATGTCAATTTTTGATGGCTTCTGCAGACAACCACAATACTGACACAAAGGGGATATGATGCCACTGACCAAATGAATAATGAAACAAACCATTATCTTAATTAAAATTATGAATTTTTCTGGGTTTGAAACTTGTTGGAGACATGGGATAATGTAAGTACACAACTCAATAAAATATATCATAGAGGACTACTCGTTTTTGGACATTTTAACACAGATAAGTTACATATTATACATTTAATTCTTAAAAAGACAACTCTTACTTGATCTCAAAGACTTCGTTGTGGAGATAATTCTCAAAGGTCTTGCGGTACTCAGAGTCCTCTTTCTCCTTCTTGAGCTCCTTGTCGGTTTTGGGGCAGGCACAGCATCGCGTCCCCGGGCCCTGCTCCTCCGTCTGGTTCCACTTCTGCTCCTCGTCACTGTCCACCTGTGTGGGCTCTCTGGACGGCAACTTCATCCCTGGTGAAAGTCAGAGGAAAAAACAAAAACCAAAGATAATGGGATAATTGTTGCAATAAACACAGAAACATAACTCAGTTTTATGCACAAATGTCCATGTACACACACTCCTCCTACACACACACACACAAGCCAGAGGGGCATGTCTGTCATTGTCATCCCCGGGTCCCTCACCCTCTCTAGTGGAGATAAATTACCAGTGACACAACCTCCCCGAAGACTCTCTACGGATGCGTGGGAGTTAAGGGAGTTCAAAAGAGGAAAGTTTGGGCTCGGCTGTGTGCTTACAAGGAAGGGCACTGATGGCGAGGCATCCACGTAGGCCAGGCTGTGACAGGAATAACTCAACCAAGATAAGTGTTTGAACTTTTCCTGAACCTGAGCTGGAGTAAGGCGAAGATCCTTATTGTCCCAGTGCCAAGTTTCACGTAGTTTAAGCTACATAATACTACCCAAACAAACAATTCACCTTAACTGCACTTGATTTTTTTTTCTCAGTGGGTACAGACTCAGAGTTGAGTAACAACGGTTCAGTTAACAAAGGACCTGTTATGCTCAAAATGCACTCAAAGATAAAAGATCTTTGAGTGCATTTTGAGCATTTCTACAAAAGGCATGCTTTTCCATTCTGCTGAGACAGTGAACACTGTGTGTCTGACATATAGCTGTTTTTACTTAAGGCGTTTTCACAAGCCATAGTTTGGGTAATCTGCATCACAATGAAATGATACTTTTAGTTTGTTTTCTATTTAGTCTGGTTCAATCACACAGTGAACAAATTAAAGTGGACCAAATAAAAAGAATCATAATTGGCTGAGGGGCGTGTATGACGTTGCAAATTCATCTATTTTATCCTGCCGCTTCTATGCAGGGAATCGCTGACTTTGATATGACACTTTGACTCAGCACTGATCTACTGTGTGCATCTCTTCTCCATTTTATCTTGAGTTACTTATCAATAAATATATATAAAAAAATCAAATGATAACTGTCACTATATTTTGTGGACTTTATGTGGCATATTCTGTATGTTCTCTTGGCCCAGATGTCAAGCAGAGGTCCAAGTCAGTCCTCTCGCGCTCACCTGTCGTTTACCTGTGTTCATCTCATCAAATACTCACACAGGCAGCCTGCGTTGTCGTCTACACCAGAGTACAATTACTGCGTTCACAACCGCCCAAACAAACCAGACCAGTGTTCCATTAAAATGAACGCCTTCTCTGGGTTGAGACAATTCTGCCAGAGCTTCAACAGCTACTGAAACCTTTTTGGGATATGAGAAAGATGTGTTGGCTTTTAGAGTTTATGTCAAACATGACAACATTTTATGTACATGAAGGTAAGCTGAAAAACTATCAAGACAACGAGATTGATCTTGTTTGTTTTGGGCGTTGTTGTGGTGTGGTCGCTATTAAGGTTGTGGGCTTTTATATATCATGTGGGTCGATATATATATATATATATATATATATATATATATATATATATATATATATATATATATATATATATATATATATATATATATATATCAATAATAAAATCTTGATATAAACAGTTGTGGACTACTATAACTATGTACATTTACTCAAGTGCTGTACCTAAGTACAATTTCAACAATTTACTTGAATATTTCCATTTTAAACTTTATACTTTTACTTGACTGCATCTCAAAAAGAAAATCGTACATTTTACTCTGCTAGTATTATGCTACTACTCTACCAAGTAGTAAACAAAGTACAATTGGCTCCACATTGACCAATTCCAGCAATAAAAGGCTCTTACATGTAACTGGAAAGGAGCCATTCTGCATAATGAACACTTCTGATACTTCCAGTACATTTAGCTGATAATAATTCTTTACTTTTACTTCAGTAATAGTATTTGAAATTCAAGTCTTCTACTTGGATTGGAGTTTTGAATAGAGTATTTTTAGACTGTGGTATTTCTACTCATACTTAAACAAAGGATCGAGTACTTCTTCCACCAATTAATATGAATGACTCATCAAGGAGAATCAGAAGTAGCCGAGCGCTCTCCTGCTAATATTCTCTCTCTTTCTCGACTCAACACATAAAACCACAAACTCAGAAGCAGATACAACAACAGGATGACCACAAACAACGTGGCTCACCCTTCTGACAGTAGTCAAACTTGTAGAGCTCGCTGGCTTCAGGCTGGCGCTGGCAGAAGACCAGGTAGTGGGTGATGTTGCCGTTGGGGTCGTTGGGAGGTTTCCACTTGAGGATGATCTGGGAGGAAGAGTTGGACGAGGAGATGGGGTCCAGCGGGACAGAAGGTTCTGTGGAGACAATCGTAGAAATACAGAGCTTTAATAAGTGGGAATGGCACAATGCTAAGCAGGGCCTCTTAAAGCATTCGTTCCCAACTTGGGGCAAAGCTTTATGGTGGATCCCCCGGTCTTCTTGAATTTAAGGGGGTGTAAGATAACTTTTATCTCAGCATTTCATACATTTCTGTGCAGAAAATGAAATGATATTGTTCTTTTAAAAGTTGAAGAAAAGAAAAAGAAATATTAATATAGAAATATTAATATAGAAGATAAATAAAATACTAAAAAAATAAACAGGATAAGGGCAAGGTGATGACCTGAACACAAGTTATATTCACAAAGACTTCCCTCTCTGCTAAACAGCCTCGTCCTGCATTAGAAAAGTATGCAGTTAAAACAATCAGGGACGTGGCAAAACAATGGCAATGCATCAGGGAGAAGACAACACTGAATTTGTCAAAAAAGAAGCCTATTAAGCATGTATGATTGATAAAATTACATAATATAAACAAAATTGTATTAATATTCCCTAAAAACACAACACAAACTTCCTGCAGTTATTGTGTTCACCATTTGGGTTAATTGTACATTTTTTTCAGTTGTTCTGTACTGTTATTGTTGTGGATTGAATATAATATGAAATATCCATAAAACATGTCACTTAGGGGTCGTCAGCTCAATAAATGACAGAAAAGGGGTCCCTTAAGGAAAAGGGTTGGGAACCACTGTGTTAAAGCATATTTATATTTGTTTATCCATCAATACCTGTATTATCCCTGAAGGACAGCTAAGACCTGTATTACTAAGTGAATTCAACATAAACACGGTATTTTCTTGTATTATCTCTTCACTAACCCTAACAAACAAGATCCCGTTAAGTGTTCCTACAATGGCGGTTATCAACTCAGTAAATCAACCCAAGGTTTCTCAATGTGGGTATGAGCGTGCTCACATGAAAGGAGCGGTGTTTGCAGCATGTGACAATCACATACATGGACCAGTCTACTGTCAGCAGAGCGGCATATTTTACAAAGATCAAACTGTAATATTAGACAAATGTGAAGACGTTAAACATAATCCAGACACAGCAGGCAAAAGAAAAAAATGCTGACGTGTGAATGTGGAAATTAACAGATTTATTCATTCAAACAGCCTGAAAAGTCACATATAGTTGGCTCAATGGGGCAGTGACACTATAAAAAGCTTTCAGAGTATAATGGATGAATATATTACACTTCATTATAGCCTTTGACACGGTTGTGGTATATATGACTATTACAGCCTTCTTTCAGCTGCATCCCCATCTCCGGCTGTGTGAAACGAACTCGAGAGCAAGTAAAAACATAACTATAAAAACATGACTCAAAGTGGTAAGCACCCACAGCCTACAGCCAGCTGTCCTTCCTGCATTTCTTAGTCTACTACTTCTTCGTATTTGTGTAATATTATCATACGATCTGCGCTCCGAACTGTGCTTGGTTAATAAGTGGTGCTATTATGCAAGCTGATCTGTTATCTGGAACATAACCTGCAGATCAGGTGTTCAGCATAAGTTACCATGGTGATCTACCGCGGTAAGAAGTGAACTACCGTTGTAGGACAGACAATCCAGAGTTAACTCTGAAGTTACCTCGCTAACCCCAAATCCTGCTTCGTAGTACAGACCTCTGGTTGCTGAACAAAGAAAAAAGAGTGCTACACATGTTAAAACAATATAATCTAAGTTAAATTATGAGTGAAACTATTAATTGCATTAATTAAATGTCAGCAGAGGCACTTAAATGACCTATAATAACACTTAACTGTCAGGGGTTCAAACTCAAGCCTGGAAATGTTGACAGGCTGATTTGTAGTCATAGACTGTCTTTCTTATTGGTTCTTGAACATTTTTTTAAAAAATACTGCCAGTATATCAAACCAAGAACTGATTGTACATATTCAGAATATTATATCTAATTTGACGGATCATGATACTGCTGTTTAGTGAGTCTCTGCTTTTAAAAAAAGGCATGTTTCTATCATGTGAAAGGGATTCTCATTACTATTATTATTATTTCACAAAACAACTACGAGCCCTGAAGACAGTCAGTAAAACTGATGATCGAGATCTTTAAATAATCCTGATACACTGGCATCACAAGCAGCTTATCTTTACAAATGAATCAAGGGGGTTTACCAAAGACAGCAAACGAGAAGTGTTGTTTAAGTCTAATTTGCATTTCATGTTACAGTATGAAACACACTTACTGGCAGGGTGTCGCTCTGTGACCAACAGCTGTGTGCTCTGAGTATCTGCAGCTTGTTTTTTGTCTATTACACCACTTGTATGTGTTCTGCTCTTCTGCATCTGAGTGATTAAAATGAGTTTTACAAGTTAATGAGGACCAAATAAACAAAAATATTGATTTAAGTAGAACTCTGCACTTGAGGCAGCACAGGAGAGAGCCTTGTTTTGTTTGCTGTGAATTTGTACATTTCTGGAAGACATTTAATACCATTATTGTCTGACTCTTCGTTGCTGTGGAGTGGATATCATAATTTCTGTTTTAGTTTAATTGTGGTTTCCATTGTGGCTTTGGTAGTTTAAGTTTAGTTCTTCTTTAAGTGTTCAGCTGTGGTTTACATGTTTAGTTTCAGTTCTAGATCTCAGTAGTTTTGGCAGGTGTGGTATTTTGAATATTTCAAAATTTAGCTGTGAGAAAATACATTTCAATTGATTTCTGTTAATCTTAACGTCTTCATTGTTTTACAATGATATATTTTCCATTCTCATAGAAAATTGTAACTAAAATTGGTTATGTCATGTTTTCTTACCCGCATTTTAGACTGATTGATTTTGAATCGCAGATTTATGTAGGGATGTCCTCGGTCAAAGACATACTTGGTCGACTAGCACTCGTACGATTTTGTCGACAAATCAATTAGTTGATTTAATCAACAGAGTTTCTCCACAAAGAATCACAAAAAACACCACTTTAAATCTTGTGTTTTCCAGAGATGTGCTCATAAGTTTATTTGAAATAAGTCATTCAACAAAAAACTCTTAGTTGATTAAAAACCAATATGACAGATTAGACGACTATTCAACTAAGAGGGGCAGCCCTTCATTTATGCTTTTAAATATTTTTTCTTGATATCAGTTGACCATGTTTATGTAACATGTATTTTCAAGTTGCAAAACAAACTGCAATGTGGTGCGTATTTCTCTATTCCTAATTCGATCCTACTTAGTGAACACAGATTAGCAGCACTAATGCAGGAGGCATATAGTAATAAACATGAGTCAGTGTGTGATTTGCCAAAGCAGGATGGAGACTGGCACCAAGTGCATGCTGCTGGTGAGAATTAAATGCAGCTAAAATGTATTTGGCAGCAAAATGATCATTGTTTTTGGACAGATTGTTGTTTTTATCCAATTACATCTAAATGTTTGTGATCTTTGATTTGCATCAAATGGGGGCAAGTAATAACCTGCCTCCTCTTAGTTCGAGTAGTTAAGTAATTGATCGTTTCTGAGGTTTTGTTTCCTCTATTCTGGTGACTTTTAAAGACTGAAAATGGTAAAATAATTATTAAGTGCACTGCAACAACATTCCATGTTAAATACTTTTAATTCTGAGGATCGACTACAGAGTGAACTTGTATTAATCTCTGGCATCACCAGTTGTCATTCATTCACTCATTCATTCATATTCTGCCCCTGCTTAGTAGGCCTATTTCTTTCTCCTTAATTTCTCTCCTCTCACTGACTAAAGGTCCTTTCAGACGAAATGCTACAACGGCGCCACTGTGGCTTTTGGCTGCATCGAGCAGCATCTCTTCCTCCAGGAAACAACATTTGTTGTAGCTGTATTGTTGACTGGGAGAAAACAGTACGGTTTCATATGCTGTATATTGCCAGAATCAGGTTAAAATAACAAATAGGAAAAAATATGTGAACCCGGGAAAAAACGGGAAAACCCGGGGTTTTCAAGTACGTTGCTTTAGTGTGACTCTGTGGAGAAAGGCAGTATTACAGATCTGTCCGTTAAATCAACGAATCAATTAGTCTCTCCGGCTGGTGGTGGCTCATTCCACATGAGGGACCTGGACCTCCGTCCTCCAGGAGATTTAGCCTCTCTATATATTTAATACAGTCCATAGGGGTTATTGGCATGGACAACATGCTTTTATATTACCAAGCAACTGTGAATTCAACACAAAAATCTAGTCCTCTCTCAAGGTTCAGCGGTGGAGAGGAGGTTGTGTTGCACTGGCTCTATCTGTTTGGCGATGCCTGGAGGCTGCTTGACATCCTCCTGGATCCACCTTCTCACATATGTTCACATTATATGTATTATTATTTGTCATATGTCATTTGTCTATGCTGTATTTTCATCATGTTGTTACTCTGTACACATGACATCCATCTTGCACATCTGTCCATCCTGGAAGGGGGATCCCTCCTCTGTTTCACTTTATAAGGTTTCTGAATTTTTTTATTTTTCCCCTTTTTTTTTTTTGGTGGGGGGGTTCCCCTGATGAGAGGGTGTTGTTTCATGTACAGATTGTAAAACCCCCTGAGGCAAATTTGTTATACAAATACAACTGGCTTGACTTGACTAAAAAATCCTGAGTGTTAGTCGGCAAAGAATTTCTTTGGTCGAGGACATTTCCTACAGTGTGTGTGTCTTCTGTGCTGTGAGTACAAAGAGGTCACCAGCTACTGTACATGTGGCAGGAACAATGACTGGCTGACATCACCGTATATCTGACTGTCTGATGAGTCGTGTTTTGAGTCGCATGACTCAGGTGTTCGTGTCCTGGTCCGAAGTAGATTAGAAGTTATGAGAAGACAAAAATATCACTGAACAAAGTGTTGACATTTACTTCATAAGAATAGTGTGGGAGGAGGACAATAAATGGAGGGAGGAGGTGCATGGGGATGTCAGACTGAACCCTAAGGAGACATTGTGTGATTGTGTTGTCCCTGTTTCATGATGGTGCATCACACTCGTCTAACTGCATTGTCAGACTTCACCAGCAACAGCTTATTCATAATGACAGCTTTGCCCTTCTGACAAGGTATGCTGGTTAGACATGACACAGACCAGGAACCCGGAGCGGCTGCCAGACGGAGAGAAAACAACCCTCCCTTGACATGGCTGACTGACAGAGTCTCTGCTGGAAGCCGGTTTCGTGTGAGCAAGGGACGTCATGCTTTTCTTTCCTGATAAACCGCATCAAACATTTTGTGTGAAAGGAAGCCGGTTAGACGGGCCATCATGACTACGACAACCTCAAAGTGCACACGACGCACACCGTGGGTGGCAGAGCACAATTAAGCACTGGGGAAGAGATTTATGATCGCTGCGTGACCGCATGATGCAGACACCTTGCACGAGGTAACACCCTGTTGGTCGATGGCACCCCAGGCGGCGCGTGCCATCTGTCTTTATTCTGCCCTGTTCTTGTGCCAAGGATATTTTGGCAGCTGCCAGACTGACACACACAACACTGTGTCCACTAGTCAACTATAGTAACACCACAAGAAATGTGGATTCAAAATTACCCTAAAAATAGTACAACCTTAGCACAGGAGAAGAAACAGGGCTTTTCCTCTATAGGACCTTAAAGGAATACTTCACCCACAAAATGAACATTTAAATATCAATTGCTCATCCCGTGTTGCTGTGCACTCTTGAAGAAAATGTTGTTTTTCTCTTATGCCTCCGCAATGCAACAGAGAATTTAAGTAAATGGGGACCACACAGCAAAACTATGTCAAAACATTTGTTTACAAACTCTCACACAACTCGTTCAGTATAATTCACGTCTTATTTATCTACTAACATGCATCTTCACTAAAACCTTGCTATTTAAACAGGCATGGTACTCATCTGCGATCTGAGTCCCAAGCATTTTTAGGAAACAGAAAAAACTAAAGGCCCAGACGCACCAACCTGACGTCAAAGAACTAGCGGCCGACTGTCACGTCTCTTCACATCACCTTCATTCAGTTGTATTTGAACACACTGCAAAGACTACAGCCGATGGTCAGTTACCACCTATGTTTTGCGCCTGTGTGAGATTAAATAACTCTCCAGACCAGAAGGCGGTGGTAGTCTGTACTCATCATTCAAAAAGGGAAACCAGAATACCGCGGACTGTGAATATAAAAGCTGTTGTTACGTTATGTACATGAAACAAAGCAGCGTTTGCCGACCATTTTCACACCACTCTCACTCAGCACTTAGCTTCATTCCAGATGGCCATGTCATTGTGAAAATATGCGTGTACTGGAATGATCAGATGAGATGAAAGATGAAAAATGTTAAGAGCCTTCTGTGTTTTTCCTTGACTTTACTCATTGGCTTGCTTGGGTTAAAGGTAGGGAATGTTGTGCATAAATATCCAATCCAGAGATTTTCTACAAAAGAACCAGTGAACAACACAAATTTCCATCAGTCTTACTGGTGGCGTTGGTGCGAATGTAGATGATCTCGCTCTTGGCTCCGTGGACCTGGTGCTCGTCAGAGGCTGAGAGCTGCGTTTTCACCATGATGGCGTACTGCGTCCAGGGCTTCAGTGGCAGGATGAGATGACCCGGTTCAAACTGCTCTTTGTCCCCCTCCGTGGCTCGACGTGGAGGGTCCACGTCAGCGATCACCCAGCTGTTGGAGCCGCAGGCGTCCTGCCCGTCAAACTCGGTTACGTTCTGAAAAGGTCTATTGTGGGGAAAAACAATAAGAAACAATTGTTATATGGCAACCTAAATTGTATTCCAGTTGAGAAAGGATATTGAGTTTCAGTTTGATGGTTTGCAGCAATTTATCATTGCATTTATCTGAGGAATGGAGCTTTGAAAACAACGCTGAGACCCTGAAAATGATGCCGGTTCACAGATATTCAGGATATTTTCCAGATTTAACTACTTTGTAAAGCTACCAATTAAAAAAAAAAAAAAAATCAGGGAATCCACATAACCTAAATGTAAAATGTACTGCACTCACTGAAGCCAACAGGTGACTTCATACTGGCTGATGTGGCAACGTTACTGCAAAAGTTTTGAAAAGACAAAAACATTTTCATCTATAGTGTTGAATCTCGGGCTGTCAAAGTTGACAGTTAACACATTAGGTCAGGTTGTAGTGGGCTCAGATTTAAAGAGTGAAAATTCTGGCATCATATGAAACTAGACACCTAAGGAATCCATTGGTACCAACTGTGTCATACTAGCTTGTCACGAAGGAGGTTAAATAATGCTCCAAATTTGCGCTAAATTTTTGCGCAGTTTGCCATGTTATGATTTGAGCATATTTTTTTTTATGTTAAATACAGTACCTGTGAGGGTTTCTGGACAATATTTGTCATTACTTGTAGTTAATTGATTTCCAATAATAAATATATACTGTACATAAGATAAGATAAGATAAGATATTCCTTTATTGGTCCCACAGTGGGGAAATTCACAAACACAAACACATACATTTGCATCAAGTAATCATAATTGTCCATAATCGTATTAAGTACTTGACAAATGTCCCTTAAAGGTACATTTTGAACAGATAAAAAAATACTGGACAGTCATGCGATTAATCGCAATTAAATATTTTAATCGACTGACAGCCCTAGTTAAACATAAAATGCTTCCTCACATTACTTCTCTGTCACTTTGGTGTCATGATTTGTAGACGTACTGTTTTTTGCTGTTTATATGTTATTGGTTATGTAGTATACTGTATCTGAAAATTACAGTATATATTATGATTTCTCCGCAAGTTATATGAGTATATAAATGAGTCAGTGAAGCATGAAATACATTACCACTATCCCCTAGATGACTCTATTCATCTTTTTCTTATCTATAAAGTACTTAAGCAGCTGAAAACAATATTTATCTGGCAGAGACCCAACTCTGATTGTGATTGATGGCTGAAGATTTACTCACGCTTCTTTGTAGAGCACCATGAAGCCCAGCAGGTCTCTGAAGTCTGGAGGCCAGAAGGGTTCCCACTTGACCATTATTTTATCGCTCATGGTTCGAATCTGGGTAAACTTCAACACATGGTTCTCACCTGAGAAAAGATATTAATCAGTTAAATGTTATAAACAGCAGAAAAAGTTCAAAGTAAAGCGCAAAATTATGTACCTATTTAAATCATTGTTATTGGGAGGTATCAGCGAAGAAACATCTGCTTTTGTTGATTTAGTATGAAATATACCGAAGTCCCGGAACAGCCGCCCACCTCTGCCTCCTCTATCATTTTAAATAGATTAAAGACGCCTTCACACCCTGTTTGGTGAACAAACTCAGATCTGTTTGTACAGTTAGTATGGTTCTTTTGGGCTGGTGTGAAAGCTATCTATCAAACCCAGGTGCAGGCCAAACAACAGGAGTTAGCTTCTCGGTGGACTCTGGTGCGGTTTGTTTGTGGTGTGAAAGTAAACGAACCAACCACAGGATGTTATGATATCAGATTTGTCATTTTAGTGTGATTTCAAAAGCTAAACGAATCCATCTGCTGATTGTGAAATCTGTTCAGGAAATGATCTCATACTTGATCTGTATAAGGCCATGTATATATAATCTGGTAACACGTATGCAAGTCAGCACTGGCATTTTTTCTGGTATTTTTTTTTTTTTTCAAAACGTGGTCCATTTGCAGTCTAATAAAAGTAATACTGCTTATACTCAGTGATTTCTTCATGAGCTCTTTGACACCAGAGAACATAAATATATACATCAGAAGTATTACAGTGGTACATAAATGTCAGGGATTGTCAGGATGACAATTGTTAAATAGTGCTCCAGGGATGGCGTATATTTGTAGGCCAACCAAGAAGTTAGCATCACCTGGTTCCCTCAACAAAAACCCAATGGGATTTTTCCAGCTGGTTTTGGATTATTGCAGAAAAGAAGCTCTGTGGCAAACAAACATTTATGATACTTACAAATTTTGTTTTATAAAATAATCTCCACAAATGATCTTCTTTACCACTTCTATAATTTTTAAGCGTAAATGCAATCGCCAGAAGTAAAAAGCTCATGTTAGGCTATAAACAAACTACACAATGTCATGACTTCTACGTCACCACTACAAAGCTAAAGGCAGACTAGTGTTCGGCCTGATGAGGTTTAATGGTCTCATTTAGCCACTTGTTAGCAAAAGACATATAAAATTTCAAAATTCACAAATGGGACATTTACTGATGTATAGGCATCTAACTAAAATCCATTTAAAAAAGAGCTAAAATTCTAACTCATTTTAATGTTTTAGGACTCCTGCACCACTCTATAACTTCATGCTTACACTTCTTGGTTCACTTGCCTGTTTGAACAGGTGCCAGATCAGAACTAAAATGCAATAATCTATCTTTTTTTTCAAAGAAGTTTTCAAAGTCTGACAGTATGAATTAAACGAGACAACTGTGCCAAATCTTAGTCTCTTGATCTGTACTAGACTCGACAGTATCCCAAATGTTGAAGCATCCCTTCCCCTCCATCTCTTCTCCTTACTTCTTGTCTCTGATGCCAAACTAATAAAGGAAACGTTAAAAAAAACATATAAAAGAGAGATTATCCCTTCGTCTTAATCCACTGTATGTAGGGGCACAGTGAACAAATCCCTGCATCTCTTAACTTGAATTGAACATGTAGTTTAAGATGGAAAAAAACAACAAAAAACAGAAGACAAAGAAAAATAGTACAACACCTACATCAGTTACGATGTTGGCAGGTATTGGTGCGTTGCACTGTTGGTTGTTCCTAGTTAATCTGTGTGAAATTTGCACAGAAGGTCAGGAAATGACCATCATAGCAATAACTAGGACTATGTTTGCATCTGTCCCAGCGGTGCCTCTTGTGTTTTCTGCTACCATGGTAACTCCTCCAACAACTGACATGTCCTTGCAGCAGAGGGTTCTTACATGAGGCTTGGTCTCCGTTGGTCTTGGAGGCGATGTCGTTCTTGACTTGACGCTCTTTGGTCCCCGTCACCTCCTCCATCTTGCGGATCTCAGACATGCAGAGTTTGGAGTTGTAGTGGAAAAACATGCGTCCCTGCAGGATGGTGAGCTTGTGTTTGGACCAATCCCAGAGCTGCCGCAGGTTCTGGTTGTCCAGGGCATAGAATGAGTAATTCCTGTAAAAGAACACACAAGACTTCATGATATACGTGACATTTAGCAAAGGATATTATTAAAGAGTAACATCAACAAAAACATATTTCAGCATGGTTAGTCTTCAATTTGCTTCATATGCCTATCCTTTGCCATTTCTACTGTAAGTGTAGCCCATTGTGCTACAAGCGTCTTCCACCTCGTCTGAGTGAAGCCTCATATATGATTTGTCTAACCAAAAACAGTCACCACAGAAAGACATTTTGAAAAGGTCAGTCCTTCCGCTTTTAACTCATAATTACAGGAGGAGGCTCTGACATGGCGAGGGTGAGATGAGTTTCAGAAGATGGAGTCTCACCCGATTTCCTGTTCCTCTCCACGAATAACACGGAGTTTGCGGAAAAAAGAGAGGGAGACGAGGGCGTAGGAACGTCGCACTGTCAGGTAGCCAGTGATCTCCTCCAGCTGGCCCAGGCTGGCCTCCAGTTCAGCTGCTATGTTGTCTGCAGAAAACCAAAAGACACAAAAAGTGACTTTCGATTCTACAGCACGCTTAGCACCAAAACTCCAAGGCAGCTGACCTTTTCTGCTGTGTTTTCAATTTGAATTCAGCTTTTTTCTTTCTCTTTTATCAACATGGGAGTGGCAAATATGCTTGGAAATCAGTTAATAACACAAAATAATGACAAATATTGCCCAGAAACCCTCACAAGTACTGCATTTAACATACAAAATATGCTCAAATCATAACATGGCAAACTGCAGCCCAACAGGAAACAACAGCTGTCAGTGTGCTGACTTGACTATGACTTGTCCCAAACTGCATGTGATTATCACAAAGTGGGCATGTCTGTTAAGGGGAGACTCGTGGGTACCCATAGAACTCATTTTCATTCACACATCTTGAGGTCAGAGGTCAAGAGACCTCTTTGAAAATGGCCATGTCAGTTTTTCTGCGCCAAAATTTAGTTTTGAGCATCATTTAACCTCAAGACAAGCTAGTATGACGTTAATGTGTCAACAAAATTAGTGCCGTTAAAATAAATTTGTGTTGATGCGTTGTCATGTCAACTCTGATAGCCCTAATATATCCTTTCATGCATCTTTATTTAACATGGTTGCATTGTTTATATCAAAGTGTTTTTTGTATAGTATTTTGGTATCTGTATTTTTGTTTGTTTTTCTTCATTTGATGTTTGACTTATCTAAATTTTAAATTCAATTCAAATACAAATTCACAGTCTTACTTGCAAATTATAAATAATATATTTACCATATTGAAGCTGTTCTCACAAAAAAAGCAAAATGTGTAAAAAACTGTTAATTCTGTAAAAATATCCCTAGTTTGCTGTCTCTTCTTTTTTATTTTAAAAAAGAGCAGATTTGGCATTTTTTGCCTTTACTGGACAGATGAAGAGTGTAGTGGCAGACTGGAAATGGGGAAAGAGAGATGGGTATGAAATGCAACAAAAGTGCCGTGGTTGATATCAAACCAGGGAGGTTGCCGTTTCGTGGCACACACTGTACCATTTGACTGCCTTTTCTTATTAAAATGATACGTCTCTTTCCTTCTGTAACTCAAATGAATAACCACAGGCTCCACTTAATCATCTCAACAGACAGAATTAACTCATGTAAATTATTGTTTTATGAGTTTACATACATATACTGATGTTTTGTTGTTTAAATTGTCTAGATTTATTGTAAAACAGGATAAATCACTTGAGGTCATCAAATTTCTTATGTTGTTTTCTTGACTGTTACTTCTTCTGATGTCATTTCCTGGTTTTGTGTAACGTCAACCTGTCTCTGTGATTCGGTTCTGTTAATCAGTTGTATAATGTGATCTCATTCCACCAAATAAACCCCAGATACTCACTTCCTCCACGCAGGTTGATAACGAGGCTCCCGTTGAGAACAGTGCAGCCTCTCAAAGCCTGGGCAGCCATGACAGAGTCCACAGTTTTCAGGCCCATACATACCTTGGGACAAAGCCCTGCACAGGGAGTGCAGTTGAGTCTATAGAACAAAAGGAAAAAAACAACACCGATTAGAAAAATGTTTCAGGAAAATGTGTGCATGACAACAAAGTGGTTTGGTGTTACAAACTACAATTTGGAGATGTGTCAATTCATCCACAGTTTGTAATAAATAGATTTCACCACGAAACTTCGACAGTTAATTATTTACATTAAGAGAAGTATTTTTTACATTACAATTTTTCATATGTTTAACATTTAAATATGCAAATGAGGCATTATCTAATGCTTATTTTTGGTGAATTTAGGAGAAATCGTAGGAGAAAAGTATAGTAAAATCAACATATAAATGTGTATTTTAGATGTTTTCTTTCCACTAGTCTGAAATAAGTAATGCTATGGAATATATCTAGAGATTACAGTGGTCAATGTGAAAAGGCAAATGGCCCTATCTAGAGCTGTTGTGAGAGTAGCGTAGGTCATCTGGAGAATAGCAGATTCAGTGTGTAGAGTGTGTACGCGGGAAGTGAATGGCGAAGTAAGAGATGCAGCGACGAATGTGTGTGATGTGATTGAAAAGGTGAGCTAGTGGAGCAGAAGACTGGTAAACGTACAGTGGAAGTTACAGTTTGAAATAAATGGTGTCTTGTTTCCTGGCGGCTGAGCTGAGTGTTGGGGGTTAACTCCGGAGAGAGTAACGTTATCGACTCCGGTCCCAGCAGGAACAGTTAACAGTGGTTTGTCCGTTCTGGGCTAATGTTGAAACATGGTGGCCAGCTCTGTGAAGAGGACCCGCTCCCTATGTAGATATAAACGGCCTAATCTGAGCCAACATAAACACGACTTCTTATCAGATGATTATTTACTACAGAAAACAGAGTTATGAATATTATATTTCATTTCTACCAACAGATCCCCTAATTGTTACACACTGGTCCTTTGCCATCTGTCTCTTGTGGTGCTAAATGCTTCACTATGCTCACCAGCTTATTGTTAACTTTGTCCATCTGGCGTGTGGTGCTGGACAGGTAGCGTACAGTCTGAGTTTAGAGTTATTTTGCTGAAAATCGCTGCCTGTTGCAGCCCAATGCTCTGATAGAGCTGTGAAATTCAACCACATGAGTAAAGTTGTGGGCCAAACACAAACAATGAGCTGAAAGAAGCTAAAACACTCCACAGAGCTGAGAACTAAAGAGGTGGGTGATAGGTCTACTACAAGTGACACTCACAAACAAGTAGTGATGTGATCTACTCGAAAAACAATAATCCTTGGTGCTTTAGCACCCAATTCGCCTGTTATCAGGCCATTAAATAGGCATTATATGGTGCTATAAGCACCATAGATGTGGGTCCGTAGGGGCCTACTACACCTACTACATTGAAAAAGTAATAGCAACACCATCTGACATCTTATAAAACTGAATGAATCATTATGTTTTAAACACAAACAAAAATGCTTCTTTAGGTTTAGGCAACAAAACTACAATTTAGGATAACCTCTCTAAGGCTGTTATGAATCAACAACCAGCAGAGTACAACATTGACAGCAGGTTGGTCCAATAATGATGTCCAAATGTCATCCTCAGTCTCTACCACTGTTGCATATGATGAACTGGCAGTTAAGTATGAGACAGCAGCATATCAGGAAATGAATTATAACATATATAAACACATATCAAAACAAATACTTTTTATTTAGGCCTTTTTATCAAGCTGTCGCTAGCTACCTAGCATTAGCAAACCGCTGCACGCCACCGTAGTCCCGCTGCGGGTCTGTCCGGACAGCTAAGCGAGGGTCGGCACTGCCTGAGGCAGGCAGCAGCAGGAGTCGGACGCTGCCGGAGAGCGAATGGAGGGAGAACCGCTCGGAGCTCGTGGCCCTCGCCGTCAGCTGTCCAGACTGGACCCACAGCGCAGCTATGGACACGTGGGGCAGCCTGTCATGCCGACAGGCTTCTAGTGACACTTCACACACACAGGGTTTATTCCCACCCTGAAGCTGCAATCATTGTTTTTAAGAAATCTCAAAAGCCATTGTTTTACTGCTTAGTTTTCCATTTTACATAAGAAAGTAGAGATAAGTAACCTGAGCTAATACATGAAATGGAGGTGCAATTGCAAAATAAGAGAAACAACTTGACACTGGGTAGGTTTTCCTCCCGTCCTCCTGCTGCTTATAGCGACTGATAAGGCCTATATAATAGCCTGACAACAGTCTAATCAGCTGGCTTTAAATATGCTCAACAAAAACACTGAAAATTAAGCTTTCCTCAACTTTTGTTTTGAATTAAGTGAAAAATGAACTGACCCCAAACCTTCACCTTAGGAACCGAGTTAAACAACCTGGCTTACATAATGCTTTCATAACAAGTCTCTCCTCATAACCGGTATATGGTCATGGCTTTGTGTGTCAACCATATTATCCCATTTCCTGAAAAGCAATCTGTACAATCCTCACACTCATAATGCAACGAGAGCAAACTTTGATGAGGTAAGATCCAAAGTACATAGCAGCAACCTCTGCAGCCTCTCGGATTCACACGGCAGAGTGAGTATATATCTCTGCGCTCAGACACGTGCTGCAGAGGAGTTAAGGCTTGGATTAGACACTGGCGGCCTGTTTGCTCTGGGCCATTGCCCTGATTGTGTTAAACGTATTTTTCACCGCTGGCTGGTTTATGAGGTGGGAATGCCTTTGTTTTGTAACCGTTGAGTAAGCTGGCAGGACAATTACAGAAGAATGTGGCATTTCTTTTGTGAATGCTAAATAATGGAAGCTGGTGGTAATGTGTTAATGGCACTGCACGTCTAGTCTACAAATACATGAGACACAAAACAGAGTCACTTCTAAATGAGATTAATGACAGCTTTCAACAACAAAACAAACCACCCATGTGATAAAAACTCAAAAGATAAAAGAGCTGAGAAGTGTACCTTACGAATAAAAGATTGTGGGCATTGTTTCGTTATCTGGCTCACTCCTGATCTATCTTGACCTTTTTCCCTCTCTAGTGCCACATCTGCACTTTCAGTCGAGACACTCGTAACGCCTTGGAGTATGTCGCTTATCCACAAAGCACTTTCATTTCCACAGCTTAGTTTAAAGCCAGCAACGGGAGAGAGAGATGCCAAAGAGAAAAGATGGGCCATAAGGGGAACAGAGAGGGAGTCAAAGTCAAAAGGCTAAGATAGGAGCGCTGCAGGGTTCACCACAGGTCAACAGCAGCCTGAAGGTTTACATGAGTTTGTTAATCACCTGGTAAGAAGCCATCAAATCCTTTTAACAAAATTTGTTCAAGCATTATTCGAAAGAGCTGCTTCCACTTAGGCTACACCTGTGCAATGCAGGCAAAAGGAAATTAATATCAGGGCTATCCTCGACCAGAGAAATTCTTAGTTGACTCACATATGACTTTGTTGACTAATCAACAAATGTAATGTAGAATTGAGTTTCTTTGCCAATAATCACACAAAAGCACCATTTTAAATCTTGTGTTTTTATGCCATTCATTTCTTTGACGCATTAACACAACTTATTTTATAACTGACTTCTTAAAAATCTGACGGGCTGCCGATCGTTCAGAAGTTGTAGCTGCTTTTAAAGCTCGAGTGAAGATACTGATATCATGTGAAACTACAAACTCGGTACCAAATATGTCATACTAGCTTGTCGGGTAAGAGCTTAAATAACACTCCAACTTCCGCTAAAATTTGGCAGGGAAAAACTGGCATGGCCATTTTCAAAGGGGTCCCTTGACCTCTGACCTCAAGATATGTGAATGAAAATGGGTTCCCTGGGTACCGACGAGTCTCCCCTTTACAGACATGCCCACTTTATGATGATCATGCAGTGTGGGGCCAAGTCATAGTCACAATGACGGTTGTTGGGCTGCAGTTTATGATCATGTTATGATTTGAGCATATTCTTTATGCTGAATGCAGTATCTGTGATGGTTTCTGGACAATATTTGTCATTGATATAGATACATTTGTATAAAGCAGCATATTTGTCCACTCCCACATTGATAAGAATATTATATATTTGACAAATCAGATAAAAAATGTGATTAATTTGTGATAACAATTAACTATTTTATTGACAGCTCTAGAAATAAGTCATTCAGGATGATAAAACATAAAAAAACAACTGATTGACCTAACAAACCTTAGCTGACAAATCGACTAAGAGGTTGCATCCCTCTAAAAACATTATGATACTTCATATACTGTCTGTGAAGGTTCTCATTCATCCAGGTCATATTCATTCTGGCAAAAGTAAACCAAACAACCGGATTTTATTTTTTTCCCTGAAGACGTTTCGCCTCCTTATCCATTATCTGATGAAGCCACTTGGATAAGGGGCTTTTTCAGGGACTAATTTAATTTCAATTCCCTTTGTTTCAATTTTTTCCCAGAATTCATATACTGTATATTAATGTATATTAATATATAACCATAGCATAACAGTGATCACTCTTGCTGCAACTTTTTGACTGCTGAATAAAAATAACATGTCTATATCACTGAGGAGGACAGACTCATAAAAGGCAATTGTACCGCAAAATTGTTATCTGTGTGTACAGCATGTCATGTCCAGAGGTGCAACAATTATTCAGTTACGGTAGTTGTCAACTATTAAATTAATCACCAAATATTTTGATGTAATTGATTAATTGGTGGGCTGCACGGTGGTGTAGTGGTTAGCGCTGTCGCCTCACAGCAAGAGAGTCGCAGGTTCGATTCCAGCTTGCGGCTCTTCTGTGTGGAGTTTGCATGTTCTCCCCGTGTAAGCGTGGGTTTTCTCCGGGTACTCCGGCTTCCTCCCACCGTCCAAAGACATGCTGTTTAGGTTAATTGATGACTCTAAATTGCCCGTAGGTGTGGATGTGAGTGTGAATGGTTATCTGTCTATATGTTGTCTGTCTCTATGTGCCCTGCGATGGACTGGCGACCTGTCCAGGGTGTACCCCGCCTTCGCCCTATGCCAGCTGGGATCGGCTCCAGCCCCCCGCGACCCCTAACGGGATAAGCGGTGACGATGGATGGATGGATGGATGATTAATTGGTGGAGCAATTTCTTAAAGGAAAAAAGTAAAACTTCTCTGAATCCAGCTTCTTAAATGTGAATATTTTCTGGTTTCCTTACTCAGTAAACTGAATATCTTTGAGTTGTGGACATGAAATTTGAGGACTCCATCTTGGGCTATGGGAAACACTGATTTTTCACCATTTTCAGACATTTTATAGACCAAACAACTAGTCAAATAATACAGAAAATAACAGACAGATTAATCAGCAATGAAAATAATTGTTAGTTGCAACCCTGCATGTCAGAAATATTATTCAGTCTTTTTATAAACCAGAAGTTATGCCACCCAATTAATCATCTGATCCCAGATTATGGCAAAAAAAAATAAACAGTTAAAGAAAATAATATTTCATATTGTGTGTTTTCAACAGCTGATGAGGAGCTGCACAGGTTGGAACATTTTATTGAACTGATCACATAGGGCTTTTTGGTCTTAGTCCACTTTTTTGGTCGATTAGTCATTTTCATGCTGAATGACTCAAAGCACTGGTAATATCTGGTAAAAACCAGATTTAAAGTGGTGCTTTTGTGTGATTCTTTGCAGAGAAACTCAGTTTTACAGATCTATGGATTAAATCAACTAACCTATTAGTCGACAAAATCATGAGTGTTAGTTGACTAAGTATGTCTTTGGTTGAGGACGGACGTAAAATTAAATTAAAGGGAGCTTCTCAGTCATTATTTCTGCTCCACAAACGAACACATCTGGATGTGGATGTCTCCTTTTTCTTATTCAAAACTTTGGCTGTGAACTGTGAAAGAAAATCAGCAGCACTCTTTTCTTTCACAACAACGGCACTTGCGCAAGGTGCTTCACCGTCATCTGCTCGAGTGGAGCCGGATCCGCTCAGAGAGTCCCACTCAAAACCTCTCAGGTGTGAATGTACAGAATGTAACTCCATGAATGTGAAGCTGCATGCTGTTTTAACAGAGATTAGGTACTTTGGCAAATCCTCTGTGGACAAATAAAGGTTAAACACACATTACTTTTCCTTGTCATCGCTGTTGTCAGTGACAAACTGCCTACTGGACTACGCTGCTGCAGTTGCTTGCCAGACAGACTCTATCTCTTTGCAGCCAGCCAAGGGGGTTGAGGCCCTGTGCCCCAGGGGACCGACAGTCAGCCCTGAATGCCTCTCTGACTCCCCTGGTGTTTAACTATCACCATGTCAACTAGTCAGTCATGTTGTAACAGAAGACAACAGGTCTTGAAAGATCCAGCTGTGTTTTCAACCTCTGCCTGAGCAGAATGATTAGGGCTGTCTGGAGTGTCTCGTGGGCACGCCCACACTAGTCAGCAGACATGTCACAGTCAATAAAGGTGTCAAAGAGGGACGCGATAAAGGTCACTGGCAAGTCAGCACAAGCACAACGCCCTTCTTTAGAGAGGGATGTCCGTTCGGATGCAGCTACGAAGATACATGCACAACAGGTTGTAAATTATATATGTAGAGAAAAGGGAAAAAACACTTACTATGGCCGCACACTGCTATACAGATACCACTGGTTGGTAAACAACCATCAATTTAGTGCAGCAGGAGCTCAAAAAAAAATGTAGCGGATGGATACAGAGTCAAAATCAGAAATGAAAGATGTGCCAGGCTTCCTACTGTGCTGCACCACTGTGACCCGGCTGTCGGTGGTCTCACACACATGCCAAAAAGAGGTGTGTGTGTGTGCACATGTACAGAGCGCTGTCTAAGCTCAGCAGGACCTTCAGTTCCTGCACTGTCACACTGTGTTACAAACACAGTGACAAGAGCTAAACTCGTGCAGGAAACTCAGCTTTTTCACAGATCTTTCTCTAGTTATTGTTGATGAGATGTTCACAGCTGTATCATTTGTTCTTATTGGACTGCTCTGTGCATGATTGTCTGTTCTAAAGACCCAGCACAAAGACTACAGCCGACGTCCAGTTAGCATGTACGTAGCGAGCCTTCGTGAGATAAAATAACTCTCCACACCAGCAGGCGACGGTAGTCTGTATTCGTCATTCAAAAAGGGAAAACCAAGGACAGCGGATAATGACAATCCAAGCCGTTCTTATGATACGCACATGAAATAAAGCAACGTTTGCCAACTATTTTCACACCAATCTCACTCACCACTTCAACCCAGATGGCCGTGTCGCTGTGAAAATATGCATGTATTGGAATGATCAGATGAGATAAAGATGAAAAATGTAAAGAGCCTTCTGTGTGTGCTGTCTTGACTTTACTCGATGGCTTGCTTTCCTCAGTTAAGTTTCCCTTCTCGTACATTGATTTACTTATGCTGATCAGCATCATTTCTCTCAACATACTGAATTGGCCGAAAACACTCACACTTGGGCAGACTTGAGCCAACCGTGTGGTCGGCTTGGTGTGTCAGGGCCTTTAGATAAACTATTATAGATGAAGTGCTCCCCTCAAGGGTCGCCACAGCGAATCATCATAGATTTGCATGCTTTTTTGGCATGTCTTTTATGCCGGATGCCCTTCCTGACGCAACCCTCTGTATATTTATACAGGTTGGGACCAGAGCAGCCAGGGATTGAACCACCAACCTTCCGATTGGTGGACAACCTGCTCTACCCTCTGAGCCACGGCCTACTTTTATTTCTTGTATTTCTTTTTATTCTTCCTTCTTTTGTGTTATTGATCTGTCTGGGTCAAATACACCTGAGGATGTACAATTAATGTCTTGTGTTTTAAATCCAGCACATCCCCTTCCTTTACAGTGGTGCTCTTTCTCCCCAGCAGGTCAGGGCTCAGAGGACCCTATGTGGTAACTTTCCCCAGGGCTGGCTGGCCCTCGCCGGGTGTATTTCCTTCATGGTGGCACGTCGCGACCTGCTCTAGGTTGGCTTGGAAAGGCCTGGGGTGAAGGCTCTCTCCCTGTGGCGAAGGACGAAGCTCCCTGCTCCAGAGGCGACTGTCAATGCAAATGTGCAAAACTGCACCAGTCTCATTTATGTTAATAAACGTTTTATGTTGATTGATTAAATTGTAATAGTTTAGAGCAGAAAGTTCCTCATAGATCCAGCCTTTTAATGTTGCTCTAAAAGTACACCAAACTGATATATTTAACTTTATAATGTACAAAATTATCTCTCTAAGTCGTGATGTGTCGAAAATGTTTTGCCATAAGCCAACAGTCCTAAATATACCAATCAAATAATTCCTGCAATATACCTGGGAGTCTTCTTAATAATAATGACACAATTACATGTTTTTTAGGGAAATGAACACACGTAAGTCTGCTATGTAAGGGGCCAAGTGGATTAAATAATGACATATGAATGTGTATGTGCATACAGAATATTAATCCAGGTTCACTGATCACACATTGTTCCATCAGACCATAGAGTGTCCATGAGAGCAGCGGGAATGTCCACTTACGAGGAGGAGTTGACGGTCGTGTAGCCGGAGGGACACTCTGGGATACAGGCACCGTTGTGGATGACGTACTCGTGGCAGTCAGGGCTCTTGCTGCGCTCCTTCTCCCGCTTGCATCTGTTGTGGAGGTCCTGGCAGAAGGCGAAGGAGACGCAGCGCCAGCCCTTGTAGGTGAAGTGATTTTCGGGGCAGCGCTCCACACAGTTGTCCTCGTGCTGGAGGCCGCGGCATGCCACGCAGTGATCGGCTGAGTGGGGCTTCAGGCAGCCGCCCAGGCACTGGTCGTGGCAGCACTGGTCGTCCTTGGTGCAGGCTCGATGTTTACACTGAACAGGGCACACTGCAGCAGAGAGAGGAACAACAAAGTTAGTGAATGGTCAGAGTAAATGTATGAGTATTAAGGACTGACTGCTGGAAGAGAGACACAGGAAACAGAAGCTTACCAGCATTCAAACACCTACATAGTATTTCAGTTCCCCAAGCGACACAGGTGATTTTGATCTCCAGTGACAATACATCTTTATATCTCTATCTCCACAGAAATTAGCAGGCGTGAAATCCCTCCTCGCTGCACAAGCCAGCAGCCCAGACGACCATCTGTCATTGGCCAACAAGCATGCTGAATACAAACAGCAGGGATCCAACTAGCACTAGTTGAAAATAGACACGAAACTTATCCAGAAGGCTCGGTGAAAGTCAGGCAGAGAGGGTAAATTAAAAAAAACATTCAAGTGAGACGCATGCAAGATGGTTTTGATTAGTTTCTTTTTTTGTTCTTTTAAAGGTTTCCCAGCTCTTTTCATAAATGACTACACTAATATAAAATGTGCTTGATCCAACTATAATAATAATAATAAAAATAAACTTTATTTATAGAGCAAGAGCACCTATCAAACTAAAGAACAAAGAGAGAAAATTAAATAAATGAATGATAAAATACATGAATAACAGCTCTCTGCTTTATATCTGATTGATTGACTGATTGATTTAATTATTCCATTTTCTGGAGTTGCTCCAACACTGATACCAGTGTTAGAGATGTGTCCGATGCTGCACAAAATTCAGTATCGGCAAATACGCCAGTCTATGCACCGATTCTTCTTCGCTGCCCTAAAACAGTAGCCTTCACTGCGCTGTCACTGTTAGAGCAGCGAAGAAGAACTGATCGCGGGTTTGTCAGGTGATGATAGCAAACAATGACAACGCAGTGCTAGTGGAGAGTGTAACGCTAGTGTAACGAGTGTAATGAATGGTAACGCTAGTCAGAGCAAGGAAAAGTTCAGCCATTTGGAGATAATTAACAGTGGAAAATCAGTTTACGTTTTACAAAGGGTTTAACCCGAACCAGGCCATACAGCAATGACAGTAATCATATCACATCCATACATGGTCAGTTGTAAATAGCCATTATACTGTATAATATAATAATAACTATATAAAATGTCTTATCTGAACATCTCTACTTCTTAATTTCAGTGTCATGCTTCAGATGAAGCCCAACCTGTATGGGCTTATAAGACACTTTTCCTTTTCTGCTTTCATAAACGATGATAAAACATACAGCCAAAAGAAACCAAAAATATAAACAAGGTATCCATAACATAGCATAAGTGTAACATATGTGTGTGTACACACACTTAATATGTCAAGGAGGCCAGACAGATATAAACAAAACAAAACAGAGAAAATCATACCTTACATATAAAGCTGAGCTTGCCTTCTCCTCCAGCCTTTAGAAATATAATTGCCAGTCCTAAATACTTCAACCTTAAATAACTACTGTCCATCGTCGGCCCAAAGTAACTCAGGTTTTGCTGTTACTTTTCATCAAATAAGGGAATCCTCAAATTGTCATAATGTACAATACAACATGAAATGAAATTCACTTTCAACATCTTTTGGCTCGCAGACATTCGATATCCTTTTCTCTTCCAGCATAGCTGTGAAACGACCTACTTCAATAGCAACAGGCAGGATACAGTTCTCCACTGAACACACCATGACCTCTGGCTTCTAGTTTAAAAGGAAGCAACACAGGACTCAGGACCATAACCCTGATTCATCTGAACATACTGTATGATCTAAGCTTAGATTTAGACTAGGGCTGTCAAAGTTAATGCGATGCGATGCAGTAATGCAAATTGGTTTTAAGGCCACTAATTTCTTTAACACATTCACGCCACTTTTGATTTTTAGGTTATAACGGGCTAAGTTTTAAAGCTAGAGGGGAGACTGACAGCTCGTCAGAAAGGAGGCTAAATAACGCTCCAAACTAAATCTTGGCGAAGACAAACTGTCATGGCCATTTTCAAAGGGGTCCCTTGACCTCTGACCTCTAGATATGTGAATGAAAATGGGTTCAGTGGGTACCCACCAGTCTCCCCTTTACAGACATGTCCACTTTATGATAATCACATGCAGTTTGGATCAAGTCATAGTCAAGTCAGCACACTGACACACTGACAGCTGTTGTTGCCTGTTGGGCTGCAATTTACCACGTTACGATTGGAGCATATTTTTTTGTACCCGTGAGGGGTGTAAGAAAATATATATATATATATAAATATAATCAAGTATCGCAATATTAAATTTTGTGGTGCTGAATTAATTATCATAATAGTTTACATGCAAAGATTAACCCAATCAATACTTTAATATGCAAAGAGATGCGTCCTCTCAAAGTAGTGCTAAGATGCTGGTTGCTACAGGGTCTGTGATAAATGCTAATGCAGATTCCACTCTTCTGACTGAATAAAAACTAAACCTTTTTTTCTCTGCTTTTATGCATATGGCAGTGTGTTCTTTACACTATGACAGCTTTCTTAAAAGCACATTATCAAAAATCATAATTTAGTTCCTTTTTTACATTTTTTTTTCTATTTCTTGAGGGTAGTTTAATTTGATAAGTATATAGGTTAGGCATATATAAGCATTTTGCTTCTACCTGTGCCTATTCAGTCACTACTTCATACAAAGACCGTTGACTTTGTTCATACTGATTGTACGGTTCATACTTGTTGTATTATGTGTGATTACTGAATAAAAATACTACGAGCACTACTACAATACATCGCCTTGCTTACAGTCTTGCAGTACTTCTCAATATACTGAATCGTAACCCCTGTATCACGATACATATCTTTTTGCCAGATTATTGCTAATACACAGCCCTAGTACCTGTGAAGGTCTCTGGACAATATTTGTCATTGTTTTGTGTTGTTAATTGATATATACACTTGATATAAATATATATACAGTTATATATTAATGAAATATATTGAAAAGAACAATTTAACTAAAATAGGCTGTTCATCAGCTGATCAAAAGTTTAAGACCATAGCTCAAAAAAACCCTAAAACAGAAATTAAAGTCTCAAAAACAGACTCAGTAATGAGTAGCTCCACCATTATTGTTGATCACTTCAAAAATTCGTGTTGGCATGCTTGATGCGAGTGTTTCCAAAAGGCTTGTAGGAATGTTGCTCCAAGTGGTGAAGATGGCTTCACGAAGGGCATCCACTGTCTGGAACTGATGTCCATTTTTGTAAACTTCCCTTGCCATCCATCCCCAAATGTTCTCAATTGGATTTAGATCAGGGGAACATGCAGGATGATCCAAAAGAGTGATGTTATTCTCCTGAAAAAACTCCTTTGTCAGATGGGCATTGTGAATTGCAGCATTGTCCTGCTGAAAAACCCAGTCATCACCACACAGACGAGGGCCCTCAGTCATGAGGGATGCCCGCTGCAACATCTCCACGTAGCCAGCTGCTGTTTGACGCCCCTGCACAACCTGGAGCTCCATTGTTCCATTGAAGGAAAAAGCACCCCAGATCATGATGGCGCTCCTTCCGCTGTGCCGTGTTGAAAAAATCTCAGGTGGCATCTCCTTGTCATGCCAGTAGCGTTGGAAGCCATCAGGACCATCAAGGTTAAATTTTTTCTCATCAGAGAATAAAACTTTCTTCCAACTTTGAACGTCCCATGTTTGATGCTCCCTTGCAAAGGCCAAACGGGCAATTTTGTGGCGTTGAAGGAGACGTGGCCTTTGAAGACGTTTTTTGTTTTTGAAGCCGTTCCTTTGCAGATGCCGTCTGATGGTTATTGGGCTGCAGTCAGCACCAGTAATGGCCTTAATTTGGGATGAGGATCGTCCCGTGTCTTGACGGACAGCCATTCGGATCCTCCGGCTCGGTGCCGGTGAGATTTTTTTGGGTCTACCACTTGATTTTTTTGTTCCATAAACCTCAGGATCTTTTAAGAAATGCAAAATGACTGTCTTACTGCGTCCAACCTCAGCAGCGATGGCATGCTGTGAGAGGCCTTGTCTATGCAGCTCAACAATCCTGCCACGTTCGAAGGCAGTGAGTTTTTTTGCTTTTCCCATCAAGAGGTCTTGACAGTGTGATTACTTGACAGAAAATGACATGGAATCCACATTTTTGCACAGATTTGGGCTTTTAAAGGATGTGGTCTTAAACTTTTGATCAGCTGATGAACAGCCTATTTCAGTTAAATTGTTCTTTTCAATAAATTGCCTGCTCAAAACATTTGGTCTCTTGTTCCCATTTCTTCTTTTTGCATTTTGAAACTCTACTTAGAACCTTCTTAAGATACAACAGTGCAAAATGCAAATTCTTGCAATTTTTTAACTGGTCTTAAGATTTTGATCAGGAGTGTATATATATATATATGAAGCAGCATATTTGTCCTCTCCCATGTTGATAAGAGTATTAAATACTTGAGAAATTCCCCTTTAAGGTGCATTTTGAACAGATAAAAGATGTGTGATTAATTTGTGATTATTCGTGGATAATCATGCAATTAATTTCCTTTAAATATTTTAACTGATTGCTAGCCCTAGCTTAGACTATATGTCATTTGACCATTTCTCCCTTAAGTTTGGGGATAATTTTTGCTTCGCCATATAAACTTTACAGCGAAGCATGGTATTAAAGGAAATGTAATACTACAGGGTTTTGGACCGTTGGTTGGACAAAACAAGGCAGATGAAGTTGTCATTATGGCTTCTGGGAAATTGTGATGGACGTTTTATTCTGATGTTTATATTGTAGATTAAATCATTAATGGAAAAAAATCTTATCAACTGATAATGACAATAATCCTTAGTTAAAGCCCTGCAGTTGTTGGACAACACTGTGTTGCAATTTGCTGTATCCAAATAATCTCACATTATTACAATTACAGTGTCCTGACAGTCACAAAAGGCGAAGTTCAGCAGTGTTTTTGGGGGCGTAAACATGATCAACTAAGGACACAGACAAGTCTGAACGCTGGTTGTTTGTGCATATGTGTGCGCTCCTATAAATCAGCCTGTTACATAACATTAAACTCTCAGGATCAGCATGTGTGAGTACATGCACCAGAGTTTGTGTGTGCATGTTGTGGTCTCAGTATAGGTGTGGAGATGGACAGAGACTTCTAAGAGGTAAATACAGCTGACTGACCTACCTGCTGAGATTAGCTTGTCATTCACGAGAGCCACATTAAGACTGTTGGACAGCAGGGGAGATGATCATCCCCGAGGTTAGGGGCAGGCTTTAGGCTCCTGGTCACAGGCCGCAAAGTTGTGAGTATGTGTGCCTTTTACAGGTATGAACTAATATTCAGCCACATAAACCAAAAACAAGAAGTGAAATTTTGGTGCTGTACTTCCCATTACTGGAGACACTTAATCTCTTCTTTGCTTCCTTTCTATTGTGTCCAAACCTACTCAGTTTCATTAGTGTCATGAGGTCAGCCGTTAAATGAACAAAACAACATGGACCCCCTGTCTTACATTCACAGAGGTAAGTTCTTGAAGCTCATGGAGAGCGTGTGTTTGGGGCGGCAGCAACATGAGAATGGCAGTGTGAGGGGGAGGCTAAAGGGGGCATGGCGATAGAAAAACAAATGATATAACCACCTTTTATCTACGTCAGCCTGCTAGTCGAAATAATCTGGCCCCGCCGTGGGGTTTACAATGAGCGCTGAGGATGATAGCACACTGAAAAATGTCCTCTTGTTGTTACGTTTTCCTTCTGTCTCCAACATTTATTTCAAAACCTGCCCTTCAACTTTTCCTCACACATATGTACGCCAACACATACACACTGCACACAAAAGGCCTGCTGTGTGCGCTCTCTGACTCCTGATCCTGCAGCAGGGCTCCATGTCAGAGCACAGGCCCAGCAGCAGATCCACCCTCAGCCTTAGCCAATGTGTTGGCTAGCTGTAGAAGCTAGCCATTCAAATGGCCTCTCCCATCTCCAAGGAAGACAGGCTCACAGTTTAACCCTTTGTATCCCTCTCTCTTTTTCCTCCCACCCAGTCAGACAGTATTAAAAGCAGCAGCGATGGGAGGTATGTGAAGAAAACGACACGAGTAAAAGGCTGGAGCTGCTCACTACTACGAATCGGCTGCTTTTCTGCTAATTTAAAGCACAAGTAGTTCCTATTAAGTACATCTGATTTTTTTTTTTCTTTGTCATGCACAGAAATCTGGCCAGAAGAAAGAACAATGCGCTCCTGGAAATAGTTTTTATTCAGAAGTCTTTGTTGAGTAAATGGGTTCAAACTCGTGCTGAGACAATCATGTTATGTTAGTATTGCACCAAAGAGCTCGGTGCCTCGGGTGAGGCATCATGTCTCATCATGTCCACAACTCATCAGCAGTTTTTTACAGACTTAAGCAGCCCAGGAACAACTTTTCATCCGGATATATCTATTTGAAAAATTGATACCTCCTTCTACAAACTGACTGATAAAATAAATCTGGGCTGCAACAAACTATTATTTATATTGTTGATTAATCTGTCAGTTATTTCCCTGATTAAATTTGCAGTAGGCAGAATGTTTTTGGCACCCTTGAGCAAAAAAAAAAAAAAAAAGCCATAATAACCTTTCAGCATATTGTAATTCAAGTGTCCTGAGAGAAAACTAGACCTCTGCACCTCCTCATGGCTCTGTTTTCAGGCTTTAAAAAATCTAGCCTGTGACGGGAGACTTTGGCCAATCACAGGTCATTTCAGAGAGAGCGTTCCTATTGGCTGTTCATTCAACGGTGGCAGCTGTCAATCACATGCAAACTCTCATCAAACGGTCAAACTATGCAGTGCTGATCAAATATGAATCAATATTCTATTACTGTAATGACTATTTCTCTCCTGAAATGTTTTCAGACTGTTTAGCTGTAAATTGAGAATGATTGCTCTGGCTAGTGGGCGGTGCTTGGTATTTCCTCAACTGATCTCATCATGGCTGCTGAATCACAAACTTTATCATTTTACTGCTAAACAGTAACTACAAGAAAACATCTGAGAGAAATGGACAAGACAGTAAGACGTTTTTATTGGCTTCACCGTTTCCATGTGAGAACGTTACAACATCTGGTTGAAAGTTAGATAACTTGACACAGAAAAAGTGTAAAGCTACTGTGAGGGATTTACAACGCTGAAAATACATTTATCTTTGTTTTGATTGAGTTTAGTTTAGTCAGAGGCTTGTACTGCTAAATTACCACAAATCCAACATCATCGTCATCGCAACACGCAGGTTTTGATCGTTTAGTGGCAGCAGGCGCAACCTCCCAAGAACATTGGAAAGAATTAAGCGTCACAGCTGACATTTTCCTAACGTTTTTAGATGCGGCATGTGTAAGTTTATCAATCGATCAGTCAACAGACCTGAATTATTTTGATAATCAATTAATCACTTGAGTTGCTTTTCAAGGTATAAATGAAACAAAACTTTATCTGGTTCCAGCCTCTGCAATGTGAGGATTGTCTGCTTTTCTCTCTATTATATAAGTTTAAATTAAATATGTTTGGATTTTGAACTGCTGGTTGGACAAAACATTCAAAAACATTTTCAGTAAATAATAATAATAGAAAACCCACAAGGGTTAATGTGGGTCAGTCAATTTCATTGACTTCAAACATGCACTGAGTGCCACCTGAGGGAACAAGCGGGCAGCCACTTTCATGAAGCACCAAAACAAACCACTCACTGTCCAAAAGATTTGTACAGCTCACTCTGCCAGCAGCTGACTTGGCCATGTGTGTCTGCTGAGCTGAAATCAATGCTGGTAGACAGTTGATCCTAAATTAGCGGTATTATTCACTATCACCACAGAGGCTTTCATAAGATCAACAACAGTGACCACACTGAAGGAGATAGACTTGTTTCTTGTGTGCATCTCAAAAATGTTTTCAGGGTCGCGACCCTGGGGACCTTTGAGAGTGGGGCCACCCCAAGCCATCTTTGATCTCACAGAGCGAGGAGGACGCTGAGGAGACTGCTTGTCATTCTTTCCTTAAAACATGCAAATCTCTATATACAAAACCAGTTTCTTTATTATCATTACAGACCCTTCAGCTAGCGCCGCTCATGAACAGCAGAAGTCTTTTCTCAGCGTGTCCATTAGTTATGCTCAGCTTGAGTTTGCTCTTGTCAGCATCTCCGCTACTTATCTTCCATTTGGACAGCAGAAAATCACCTGACAACAATAAATCAATGGGATTTTTGGGAGACAAGTGCTGGGTTGGCAGTTGGACTTAGGTCTGTTTACCACTGGGCTATATTTTTTTAAGTCTTGAGGCTGAATGTGTATCCAAACTCCTTATCCGTATTACTCTGGTTACTGTGGCACACTGTTCAGGACCTGTCTGATCTCTCAAGCAGTTTACACAAAATGCAGCAGGGATCACATGAAGGCTGCTTCAGAAATGCCTGGCTCTTTATCTCATCAGCGCTTGGATGAGGGGGGCAGAGCCACACAATGAGAGGCTAAATCCCTGAAGCCCGAAACAAACCAACAAACTAACACAACTCAAGGCCCCTGTGTGTCAGAGAATAATACATCCCGCCAACTTGGAAATGGGAGGTGAAGAAACAAATCTGCGCAGCCTGCCAACCAACGGCAAGCTTCAACAACGTGGGGTGTCGAAAGGCAGAAAGAATCCACAGCGCTTGCAAGGAATGACTCAGTTCAGTTCATAAACGGTTCCTTGTCTGCTTGTCTACAACTAATGCGCGCACACACACTGTATGAAGAATTATCTATTTCTATGTTTCTACCAACATCAAAATGCACACTAGCGAGCCATTAGTAATGTACTTACCGTTCCCTAAACTTAGGGATTTATGCCTAAAATGATGAGCCTCCGTACTTGTCATTAACCGCAACCCTCCCTAAAATCATTTTGTGGTGAGTTTTTCCAAGTTCCTTTTTTTGGCAGTGATGAAACAGCAGCGTAATCAGGCTCTCTACATTGAGATCGTATTAGACCAAGAAAATGCCAAACGGGAATGCGGTGGTGCGCTGGTTGGTAATTAAAATTCCTCGGCCATGACAAGGGTAGTATTTAGTTTCTTATGAGAAACGTTTTTTTGCTGAAGAACCAGAAGAGAAGAATCTAAAGAACAAATAAAGTGCTTTAGAACATGGCGATCTTTCAAAGTTTCCACACTTTACATGACTTAAAACAAACTGACGGGATAAAAGAGAACAGCAACTTCACTACTGAGTGAACTGCCAAAAACGTAACTTTGAAGGCTGATTCATGTTTCAAATGTGATAAGCATTACTTGGCACTCACTGCTTGTACAGCGTAACAGCTGACTAGATATTCAGGGATGATGAGGTCATGCAATAAATACGGAAAAGGCAAAAAGAAAAGACAGAGACAAAAGTTAACCAGTGTACTGGTATAGCAAATGCATTTAGGGGTGTAACTTATGTTTTTTGTTTTGTTTTTTTTTCAATTTTCAATCTATTAATTTATTATTTCAGTTCATAAAATGTCAGAAAAGAGTAAATGATACGGGTGGGAGGGGATCAATACGGCATATTATCGTGGTATTTTGCATGGCATACTTTCATTTAAGTTAGTTAATTTCACTAACATCTATGCTAATAAGATCTTCAAGATCCAACAGGCCAGGCTGCTATTCTGTTTTTCAAAGGTTGTAACTGTTGTAAACCGAAGGAATCCACTGGTATCAACCATGTCATACTAGCTTGTTGACAAAAACGCTCTCAAATAGGGCTGTGATGATGCCATAGGCATCGTGACAACATACTGTATACAGAGGTAACAATCCAATATGTTGCAATACTGTAAGCAAGGTGATATATTGCAATGTTTTAAATTTAATTTTAGGAAAACATCAGACAACCATGTGTATAAAAATCAGAGTAAAAGAAGTCCCTATGTGAAATGGCTACTATGGGACCGACATCACACAGGAATAATACTGGATTCATTAGATCCAAAAGAGTCTACAGTGATACTAAATTCATGCAATTCAAAGACTGTTTAGGGACCCAAATATGCAGCTATATTCAACACCATTTTAGAACAGGTGAAAATGACATATTTGTACTTCATGCAAAAAAATGCATGTTTTTGCCCAGAACTGCATATGATTATCATAAATCAGTAAATTAAATTGTTTTCAACGTGAGACAGGTGATGGAAAATCTAGACTTGTGCTTGTGAAAGACTTCACATCCTTGCTGAACGTAAACAGCTTTTCCACTGAATGAAAATCTCCTCAGTATGGACTGCTGTGATTTTACTACAGGACTGCTAAACCTCCATCCAGAGATCTCATATGGCGTTAGTTTACAAATACAATACATATGTTGTACATGCACATATGGCCAGGGAGTTTACAAGGTGAGGGCCATAGAATTATTGGCTTGTAGATTACCATCTGTCCAAAAGAGGCATTTGTCTGTCATCTTTGGTTTCTTTGCTTGTATCTAGGGTTGTCAACTGATTTAAAATATTCCAGTAAATCAATTAACAACACAATGCACTTAAGCATCCAAAATATTCTCAAATCATAACATGGCCAACTGCAGCCCAACAGGCAACAACAGCTGTCTTCACTATGACTATGACTATGATTTTCCCCGAACTGTATGTTTATCTGTAATCAAACTGCATGTGATTATCATAAAATAGACATGTCTGTAAAGGGGAGACTTGTGGGTACCCACTGAACCCATTTTCATTCGCATATCTTGAAGTCAGAGGTCAAGGGACCCCTGAACATGGCCATGACACTTTTTCCTCACCAAAATGTAGCACAGATTTGGAGGCCTGTGAATGTTCTCATTCATCCAGGTCATATTCATTCTGGCAACAACTGAATCGAAGGCAACTGGACTTAGATTTGTCTCTGAAGACTAGTCCCCACTAGTCTGAGGTCAGACTAGTGGGGACTAGTCAGACTGTAGCATTACAAACTGATGAATCCACCTTCGATTCAATTGTTGCCAGAACATGGATTTGGAGCTTTATTTAATGTTCTTCATGATTTGACATGGTCGATTTCAGTGGGTTCCTCAGGTTTTCTGCTGCCACCTCTGAAAGACAGAAAGGTGGCCAGGTTGCTAGCAGCCAGTGGATTTTTAAGAGGTTATCAATACTTTCTTACACCCCTTAATCCAAAGTTATGCTAAATTTTGACGGGGAAAAACGGCATGGCCACTTTTAAAGGGGTCCCTTGACCTCTGACCTCAAGATATGTGGACGAAAATTCTGAGATGAACAGAGTGAAAACTGGATCTTATTGGATAAAACAAACTGTTGGCAAACTGCATAATTTGTGGTTGAAAAAAGGAAATATATTGCAATATATCTTATCGCAATACTCGCAAATCCCAATATGCAAATCACAAATTGTTTAAAATCGTAATAACATGGTATTGTGACATGTATTGTGATAATATCGTATCATGGGGCTTCTGGTGATTCCCACTCCTTGTAAAAGATGCTAATCACAAGTTCACAAAGATATTAAATTTGCAACATAACAATCTTAATTGTTTTAATCTTAAAACAATATTCTGTTGCTAGAACCCTTTTTTTTCTAGCAAGTATGAAGTAAACATGTTTTATTACCTACTTTTAGTCAACCGAATGTGCGCACCATGACGATACTGTATATCAAAGTTGTTAACTGATGTTAATTTGAGACATATATGTTTATAGATATTATAACCACAGTAACAATTAGGGGTGGGACTGTTAAAATAAATAAATTCACGGTTCGGTTCAGTTCACGGTTTTCAGTTCAGTACGCCGGTAAACGGTATTTATGGTACAGCAAGGAGGCCAATTTCAATTTGAATAGCTTTTCATTTATTTGCCAAAATAAGTCAACTGTTTGCCTGAACAACAGTAGACTAGGCTAACATAAGGAAAAAGTGCCACTGTGTTATTTAAAAATAATTAATAAATAAAAAACAAATTATAGGCTCAGGCCATCAAAAAAAAAGTGCATCAGGGCAGCACTAGACCTTTTTTAAACAACAGTTACATATGTCTCTCTATTCCCTGATATTTAAAGAATAATAAAAAAAAAAAACACACAGAGGCTAAGGCCATCAACATTAAGTGGAGCATAAACCAAACACACACTGTTTCAAACCAATACTGCTGTGTTCATTTTATTTTCACGTTCTGCAAGAAGATGAGTTTGTCCACATTCTCGGCTGCAAGATGAGATCTACTCGCAGTGCCAATGTCTCCTGCTGTACAGAAAACTCTCTCATTTGGCACAGATGTACCTGCGACAGCAAGGTAATGTCGTGCCAGCTTTGCGACATGAGGATACTTACAGTATGTTCATTGTTTTTCCACCAGGCAAGTGCTCTTTCCTCCCTGACTCTATCCTTGTGCTATCAATGGACACACCGGGGTGATGTCTCCGTAAATGATTCCTCATATTGGAAGTATTGCTGCTAGCATAAGCCACATGTGCTGTACAGTCACTGTCATACGTATCACCAAATCCGTAATGCTCCCACACACCAGGGCGAAATGACACTGCTGGATCGTGTCCAGTCGCCATTCACTTAACAGAATCGCAGCTATACTCTGTACTTCATCAATGTCTCTGCCAACTAAGAAGTTTGAGGAGGAAGGAGGATGGGTCACGCATCATCAATGCGTTGCATCTTTGGCGGTACAACACATGCACAGTAAAATCTGGTCGGCCCTCGCTGAAATTGAGCCAATAACAACGCACGATCGCAGCTTCAGTTACACTGTGCATGTGTGATACCTCATATTCCTGTCCACTCGTGTCCCAGCCTCTTCCCAGAGGCCTTGATTTCCAGTCTGAAAATAAATGGGATGAAAAAAATACACAATCGGCCTCATAACCTATTTCAAATGTACCAAACAATACATACAAAAACCGAACCTTGACAAGCGAACTGAACGGTTTGTTTTTTTTTTCAGTTCCCACCCCTAGTAACAGTACAGTCATCTCACAGTGGACAGTGCATGACGTTGTCTCAGCAGCCGTTATACCACTTATAACTGTATAGTACCAGAAGAACACAGCATGTCCTAAAAGCAATGGATGCACGAGTCAGACATCTGAGCCTTGTTTTCTTTGCTCCTTTGTCCAATTTGAATGTCATAAATAACATTAGTCCACAAAACATTTCTAGTTCTTTGCAACAGAATCAAAAGGCCTGACGATGCCCTTAGTGTGATTACTGGTCTGTGTCCTAATAATGTCATTAATACAGAGCTGCCTGCTGGTTCCCTCTCTACTAGTGAGGAACAGATGTTATATAGTCGAACATGTCTCTGCCTACTGCAGCTTCCTCTATACCTTTAATAAGAATGAGATGGTGGCGAATGAAGACGGATGGACGGCGGGACAAAAAAAAATCAACAATGAATCAATTCATGGAGCGCATCTGAGTTGTTTACTTTGAAGAGTCCTGTATGGACAGAAACATCAGGCACACGGTGCAACGTTAAATACTCTATAAAAGCAAGACATTGACAATGACACCTCCTTAATTACTATTATGACTTTGACAGCCCCAGGCTTTGGTGACTGAGGACAATCCAGATTGACTGGTCCTATTTCTGAGTTTATATAAGCTGAGGGTAATTACTCATAATAAAATATTTATCAGTAAAAATGATTAAATTATTCATATGTAGTAGAAAAGCTGAGCGGTTGTTTGAAGGGCCTTCGCACATAAAGGATAAACATTTATCAAAAAGTAAAAAAACAGCCGACTGCGAGGTAGAGCTGACAAAAAACTTTTTGATTGATAACTCAGTTTAGTTATTTATTAACCAAAACCACCAAACGTTCTGTTTCCAGCATCTCAAGTCTTTTTGTTTTAGATCATAGTAGAGACTAGTTGGGAAATTTCTGGTTGATTAATCAATAAGCTGATCAACATAAAATCAATCAGCAACTATTTCAGTATTAATTATTAATTGATTAATATTCGCGCAAAAATGCCAAATATCTGCTCATTCCAGCTTCTCAAATGTAAGTATTTGCTGCTTTTCTTTGTATTATAAAGATAATAATACGAATGTTGGTCCAAAAAAAAAAAAAAAAAAGACTTAAGGACATGATAATGGGAATTTATTAGTATTTTTGTTATTTTATGGACAAAACAACGAATTCATTAATTGAAAAAAACTAAGGTTTAGTTGACTAACACTCAGAAAATTTTGCTGACTAACCAATTAGCTGATTTAATCAGCAGATCTATAAAACTAAGTTTCTCCACAAAGTATCACACGAAAGCACCATTTTAAATCTTGCGTTTACCAGATGTGATGAGTGATGAGATGTGCTCGTAAGTTTATTGGAAATAAGTCAATCAGAATGAAAAAAAAGCATAAAAAAACGGCTTGACTAAAGAAATCTTAGTCAACTAAAAACTAAAACAACCAATTAATAATTAATTGATCCACTTAGGTGGCAGTCCAACAAAAAATATATATATCATTGGAAATGGAATATTTTTGGGTTTTGGACTGTTCGAGAAAACAAACATTTTTAAGAGATCACCTCAGGCTCTGATAATTGTGATGGGAATTTATTGCTAGTTTTAGGGTATTTTATCTATTAACAGAAACACATAACTGACAGACTGATAATGAAAACTATTGGGGGGGGGGGGCGCCCCCGGGGGGGGGGGGGGGGGGGGGGGGGGGGGCCCCCCGGCCCCCCCCCCACGAGCACAAAGGGTGGGGACTGGGGGGGGGGGGGGGGCCCGTTTCCCTCCTGGGCCCCGCCGGGGGCCCCCCGAGCAAGGCCCCCACCCCCCAACTGCTCGGGGCGCTTGTCAGGAGCTCCCCCATCACTCTGACATCTCTCCATTAATGCATGTGTGTGTGTTTGTGTGCATGCCTGTAAAAGTTAAAACAGAGTGTAAATTGAATTTCCCCATTGTGGGACAATAAAGGTTGATCTTCTTCTTCTTCTTCTAGTTGCAGCACTTAAACCAAGAAAGACAGGTCTTTTCTCTTTGTTATCATTTTATGATTTATGCTCTTAAGAAACAACATTATTAAGTGATACCTGGAAACTCCTTTCTTTGATTTAGCCTTGTCTGACACAGAAAACCCAAGACAGATATCAGTCAGGACCGATAATCACCATTCTGACGTCTAAATATTCAATAATGCATCAAAACACAGAGGAGGAAGAGTAAGACTCTGTCACAGAAAAGAAAAATAAACGTATTGCCTGAATGTGACTTTTTAAAAAGCAATGATTAATGAGGGTTTATTTGTCTAATTATTTTCTACCACTAACAACTTGCCAGCTGGTCTGACTAAGCAGCAGCACGGCTCAGTTCAGACGACTTGAACAGCAACAGGAAATGTCAACAATTTCATTAACCGACCTCAGCCTCTGTTAATAGAACAAAAACACACAAACAACATGGAAAAGCACTTTTTGTTTTTAATGACGCCCTGACGCCGCTGTCATCTGAAGGCAGGATATCCAGTTTGTCCGTGACTGGAATAGAAATGATAAACACTGTGCATTCATTGATGGGCAATTACACTGCCTGCTTTACAGGCAAATGACGCATGCTGCGGCCTTGAATCTTCATTTCCTTCCAGCTCAGTGTCAGGCTGAAATAATGACCACCTCTGTGGTTGACTTTGATTACCTGTTATGACATCATGTCACATTTATGTCATTAATGCAACGTCATGACACTTTTCCAAATCGAGAATTAAACCAACGCAATTAATCTTCTTACTGAAAGGGACGCAGTAGAAAAATATACGATATATTAAGGGGAAGAAAATAATCACAACACCTGAGTCACACTGGAAGGTCCACTAAAGCATTTCGTTGATTTAAAAAAATATTGAGGCATCTAAAGGGCAAGTGAAGTAATTTTTCTAGGGCTGTTAGTCAGTTAAAATTTAATTGCAATGAATCATAAATAAACTGCACTATTTTTTCTGTTCAAAATGTACCTTAAATGGTATTTAGGGCTTTGTTAAGTATTTAATACTCTTACCAACATAGGAGTGGTCAATATATACATTATTTTCATTCAGCAGTCATAAAGTTGGGCCAATAGAATATGTCGCAATAACTAGGGCTGTCAATCAATTAAAATATTAATTGTGATGAATGTACCTTAAAGGGAGATTTGTCAAGTCTTTAATACTCTTATCAACATGGGAGTAGACAAATATGCTGCTTTATGCAAATGTATGTATATATTAATTATTGGAAATCAATTAACAACACAAAGCAATAACAAATATTGTCCAGAAACCCTCACAGGTACTGCATTTATCATAAAAAATATGTTCAAATCATAACATGGCAAACTGCAGCCCAGCAGGCAACAACAGCTGTCAGTGTGTCAGTGTGCTGACTTTGGCTGTGTCAAGGGACCCCTTTGAAAATGGCCATGCCAGTTTTTCCTCGCCAAAGGTTTGGATATGATACCTGCATCTGCACTCTACCTTTTACACTGAGCCCGCTGCATCCCAAAAATCTCAAGTTGCGTTAATGCGTTAAAGAAATTAGTGATGTTTAAACTAAACTTTAAACTAGCTTTGACAGCCCTGTTTTCATCAATTCATTTGGTTTTGTCATGATTTTGTCCAAAGCAATGTACAAATTAGATCCAATCCAAGCCAGTACGGCACCAGTACTGATAAAAATGGTCTTTATTCACGATGCTTGTATTGGTTGAGTGCATGCTGTTTTTATGTTTCCAGCAGTGCCAAAAGGTTATGTGCAATAAAATAAAAATCAGGGACGTAATCATGACCAGTGATACAGACAGAACAGAGAGCTCCCTTTAGAGAACTCAAACTCTTAAAAAAAAAGGATCAAAATCAATAAAGCTGAATCAAAGAAAAAAAAAATAGTCTTGAGGATAAAACGTTGTGCTATAACACAAATTAAAATATCGTGTTTTGGATGTACACTTAACCGTTGCCATTTTCTACTTCAACATTTCACAATCGATTTTTTCGATATTGCTTTTTCTGCAGTAAACACACTCGCACTTTAAGGCTCTAAGAAGCCAAAATCAATTAACATCTGAGTCCCTGAATCAACTTCCTTTCACAAAACATTTTCAAGAGCACCATTATTGGGGCTGTCCCCTCTTAGTCAACTCGTTTTGGTCAAATAAGATTTTTTTTAGTCCATTAGTCATTTTTTATGCTTTTTTCATGATGAACTCCAAGAAATTTATGAGCACATCTCTGGTAAACACAAGATTTAAAGTGGTGCTTTTGTGTGATTCTTTCTGGAGAAACTCAGTTTTACAGATCTGATGAATAAATTAACTAATTGAAGTGTTAGTCGACTAAGAATGTCTTTGGTCAAGAACAGCCATAACCATTACATTGTTTTTCATTTGCAGAAAATAAATATTAAAGTTAGGCTCTGACGCACCATTTTATGAAGTGAGGTGTTATGATATTAAACAATAGTGATATTTTGCCACATCGCATACAAAAAAAAAAAAAATAGGTGCAACCATTTCCAAAATGATACAAACCTTATTTAATAGAAAAATGACAGAATAAACTAATAAAATATCTGGATCAAGACCTTCAGTAACTTGTGAGAGTAGATAAAATGAAACATTTTCCTGCGGGTCTGATTAAAAGAGTAGTAAAACAGCAGTGAGCTGTTGTAAATCGAATTGCTGTGGTGAGTGTGAGCGCGTACAGCGGTGAAGAAACGCCTGTCGGCCCAGCTTTAACAAATGCCTGAAATGTCTGGGATTCCATGGGAATGGCTCCAGGAGCTGAGCGGCGAGGGTTCGCAGGGTGCAGCTCCACAAGACTGAGTGCCAGAGTAGTTAAGTCAGCTCAAAGGAAAGGACTCATGGCATGTGTGCATGTGTGTAGGGGGGTCTGAGAGCATTCTGGATTTGGACTAGTAGAACAGCACCCTGCGTACTGAACCACGAACAGAGTAGACTGTCGAGGCTGGATTCATGCGAATCTGTCCGATCTTGTCCGATTCCTTTTTTTTTCTTTTCATGGCTGATTATAAACCAGTTTTGCGACAGAAATGAGGATAGTGTTTATACTACAAAATAAGTTTACAGATTGGGTTATACTGTAACGTCCTGATACAGAAGATCGATTTGTTGTTTCACGCACTGTAAACTACCAAACAACACGAGCAGTGGGATATACAAAAAGCTGGTGTGTATTCCAAGTTTTGAGACTTTGCCAATTCAAATATCAGCATCAGCACAGCAGCTTTATTTTCTTGCTCTGTTGAGTGTTTTAAATCTCATCCTTGCCTCTGATTTGTTCTTATTCTTTAACAATTTTTGCTCTTCTTTCATTCAAATGTTTTATTTCTAACTATAAAGGAATCTATGGTGGGAGCAGTGGGCAATTAATATAATTGGTGTATGCCCAACCACTGTAACACCGGTAACACTGACTACTGCAGCGACAGCACTCTGTGCTGCAGCGGGACCGGGACTTTAAGGCTGCAGTCCATTGACTCTAGTTCACTTTTGCTGCTGGATATGCTAATATTACAACCAAACTCTTTGTTACACCAAAGTCCATGAGCGGTTCTCGACAATGCTGCAAGCAGCACTTGCGGGGGCTCAGCAGTCGACCCGCTCCATAGGCACTGCACCAGTGATGGGGCGGCAGTAGCTCAGTCCGTAAGGACTTGGGTTAGGACGCGGAGGACGCCGGTTCAAGTCCCCCATGGACCAAGACCAACTGGTTGCTGGGGAGGTGCCAGTTTACCTCTTGGGCACTGCCGAGGTGCCCCTGAGCAAGGCACCGAACCCCCAACTGCTCTGGGCTTGTCAGGAGCAGCCCCCTCACTCTGACATCTCTCCATTAATGCATGTATATGTACCGTGAACAACAGAACAACAGAGTGTAAAACTGAATTTCCCCACTGTGGGACTAATAAAGGAATATCTTCTTCTTCTATAACTTTCTACACCAAATGTAAAAAAAAAAAAAACAAGCCATACTAGCTTGTTGTGAATGAGGGGAAATAACGCTCCAAAATGCCGCTAAATTTTGGCATGGCTATTTTCAAAAGTGCCTTGACCTCTGACCTCAAGATATGTGAAAGAAAATAGGTTCTATGGGTACCCACAAGTCTACCCTGTTTACTTCCCAGATTTTTTTTTTTTTTTTTTATTGCACATAACCTGTTGGTACTGCTGGAAACATAAAAAAACAGCAAGCACTCAACAGATACGAGCATCATGAATAAAGACCATTTTATTGGTACTGGTGCTGTACCTGCTTGGATTGGATCTTATTTGAACGTTGCTTTGGACAAAAGCATCTGCTAAATGAATTGATGAAAAAATTAGGGATGTCAAAGCAAATTTATTAGGGCGCCACTAATTTCTTTAATGCATTGAAGCAACCTACGATTTTTTGGTTGTAGCGAGCTCAGTTAAAACGGTACAGTGAAGACACAGGTATCATATCCAAACTCTTAGCAAGGTACCCACAAGTCTCCCCTTTACAGACATCATGATAATCACATGCAGTTTGGGGCAAATCATAGTAAAGTCAGCACACTGACAGCCTTCGTTGCCTGTTGGCCATGTTAAGATTTGAGCATATTTTGTATGCTAAATGCAGTACTATGAGGGTTCTGTTTTCTGTAGTTAATTGATTTACTTCAATATTTTAAATTGAGTGACAACCCTAGATACATGCAAAGAAACCAAGACAAATGCTTCCTTTGGACAGGTAATCTACAAGCCAATAATTATTCGGCCATTACCTTGTAAACTCCCTGGCCTTATGTGCATGTACAACGTATACTCTATATTGTATTTGAATGACATTGAAACTAACGCCATATGAGATCTATGGATGGAGGTTTTGCAGTCCTGTAATAAAATCACAGCAGTCCATATTGAGGAGATTTTCATTCAGTGGAATAGCTGTTTACACTCAGCAAGGACGTGACGTCTTTCACAAGCACAAGTCTAGATTTTCTATCACCTGTTTCAGTTCGAAAACAATTGAATTTACTCGTTGCAGCAGTGAAGAACAACCGTGTGCAGAAGGCTGCAGATTTAAGCTTTAAGCTTTAATGTTATATAGAAGAGGATACAGAATGAATGAGGAGCCATGGCAAAAATAGAAACAGAAGGAATGATTAATGTGATGGGAGAGGGACCAGGATGGCTTAGCTTTCAAACACAGTCCATGTTTTAAGGCAATGCTTCAGGCAATGAATACAGAAGGCCCACCAGCCCTCAACATGAGAGAGACATCCTTACACCGTTGGCAGGTATACAGGCAAGTCAAGAGTCAAGACAATATAATAAAGCTATGGTTTTTTTATGTATAGTCACACCAGGGGTCACTTCCATCTCAAAATAATAAAGCTTGGAAACAATATCCTCCCATTTCCCCACAGACAGCTTTACTAGCAGCTAAATTTGTCCTTTTTCCCGCCTTGCTGACCTCACACGGGTCAACCATCAGTATTTTTGTCTCATAAAAGTGTCTGCTGCTACCGAGGTGACACCCTCGGCCCCTGTGTCCATTCATAACCTCAGAGAGGAAGCAGACAAACAAAGACAGGAAACAATTGGAAAGAACTCTCCGTGAACTTCTACGACCACCATTGTTCAGGGTGGAAAAGGACTGTGGCGCCAGCGCTGACCATTGCGCGTGGGATCTGCGAATAAGTCGGTAGAGGGGAAAGCTGAGGGTCAACGGTGAGGCGGGACTCATCCCCCAAGACCCACTCACCTTCCTCAGCCCCGCAGTGACCGGTGACCTCGCTTTTCCCTTCTGATACAGCCTGGGTGAATGACTGATGTGCTCATATCCACGATTACACCACAGTGTTACTCCCCTGTCTCCTAGCAGCAAGACTAAACAATAGCCGTCCACTCTGTCTCCATACACACACAGAGGTTATGTCCCTCCCGTGTGATTTATAACCTATATCTGTGTTGCCATCACACACACGCTGACCCTGACAAATCTCCAAGTCCATCTTGTGATTGGTGGACGGACTTATGTGATGTGAGCCAAGAGTAAATTTGGAACATCCGTATCAAGAAAGGTCCGGCACCGAGTCTTCACCTGACCTGGCTGAAATGTGACTCAAAGAAAAACTCCAATTGTGACAACCTGCATGAAACCAACAGCGGTCTGGTGGCACACATGCTACAACTGTGGAGAGTGCCAAACCAATCAGAGGCTGAGACGTCTGCTAAGTGCTGTTCTCCACCTTGTGGGAGCTTATTAAACATGTAACAGAGATTGCAAACCCAAACACTGGTGCAAGCTGCAGTGGCTGAGGAGGAGAACGGCCCCCCTGGGTGCCTCATCTCCAGCAGAGGGTAGATAATTAAGATTACTTTTAATCATGTGTGTAAAATACTGGCCATCTGGGAAATACAGCCTAATGTACAGTAATTCTCTCTGGACTACTACAAAAACAAGCTGCATTTGATTACAAAATAAACACTGATGTTAAAAAGATCTTTAAGTGAAGATGACACCTTTACTACTGTTGCAAAACGACTATAAAAGTATCACGTGGACTCAGAACTTCTTATAATGTAAAAATGAGAAAGAGGTTGGATTTAATTTCACAGTAATTCAAATTATGTGCACTGTTATGACCAGGGGTTGGGATTAAGGATATTCTGTTGTCCCAGGGCTGGAAAAAATTGGATGAAAATTAATTTTGGGATGAATTTGGGACAAGAAATATACCTGTTACATTATAATAAACAATGACTAATTGTTTTGTACAGCGCACATTATACCTCCTGGACAACATAAATAAACACACACACTGTCAATGCTTGATCTGTCCAGCACAGACACACACACAGCACATACCACCGGCCTCTGACCTTACAACAGCCACAGCTGCAACAGGGAATTATGAGTTAAGCTTCCTTGTATTAACATTAGCAATTAGCTAACATTAGACTGTTTGATAACGGTAATGTTACAGTAACGCTCGCTAACCAGTCAGACCAGTCAGCAGTCCAGATGACCCGCCCTATTCTTCCCTGATCATGCTACTTTGTGAACAACAAATCTGTATCGAAATGAGCAGGATGACATCTTAATGGGAGGTGCCACTGATTTAAAGTTATGACGCATTCAGGCTCTAAGACGAGCATTGGGCAAAGGCAAATTTTAATGTTATCGTGATGTGTTCAAATGTCATCTCCTAAAATGTAGTTTTTGACTAGAAACTTGAGAAAATCCAGTTTGAATGAGATGTTTTCATAGTATTATAACCCAGTATGCAAACTGTAATAAAGGAGCGGACGTTGAAGTATATGGGATGCATTATTTCACTTTTTGTTTTTTAACGTGGTATCGAGAATCATGGATTTTCGCTGGTATTGGTATCGACTACTAATTTTCTGGTATTGTGACATCCTTAGTGTAGGCTTACGGGAACTGACAAAATGCATAAAATGTATTATTGCGGCGTCAAAAGGCACGGTGAAAAATTCTGGGTGCACCTTAAATGAAAAAGTTGGTAGTACCAGTGCAACCAATGTAAATCATTAGTCCCTGTAACCACTTATTTACTTGCTTACTCCTCTGCATCCCTTGTGGGTCACAGGGCTAAAATGAGATCTCTCCATCACATGTTGTCTGTGGCAACATGCTGCTCTTCTCATGACAAGAGTATCCTGTCCAGCAGCTCCTCCAACTTTAAGGCTCACCAGCCACAGGACCGGTATAAAATATCTGAATTTAACATCAAAATCAAATCAAACATGTACATTATTAATTTAAAAAAATGAAAAAAAAGTTTAAGATAAATTAAAAAATTATGAACAAGAAGGTCACTTTTGAATGTTTAACTAATGATAATTAGTAATAATATTCTCTTCATTGCACCTTCTTTCCTTCATTGCACCTTCTCTTTTAATTTTTACTATACTGTGTTTATCTGTACTGTGTTGATGCTGCTATGACACCCAAATTTCCCTCCGGGGATTAATAAAGGTTCATCTTATCTTATCTTATAATGAAGAAAAACAGAGATTTTAAAATCTGGGAAGTCCGCATTCATTTTGGGATGGCTTGGGTTGTATTTTGAGACAGTTCCAGGAGGATGGTGAAAAAGATAGTTGAGTGCACCTGGTTATGACAAAGAAACTGTACTTCAACTGGCATTACTGTTAGATATGCAAAACTAGGGGCATCCTTAAAGGCCTACTGGAGGTGTTTTATGGTGCTCTACCATTGTGTCATGGCATTCCCTATCTCTCTAAATTTTCAGTTCAATTCAATATGTTTTATTGGCACGAATGTAACAAGGAATATATTGCCAAAGCATCAAAAAATAATGCCATCTCTCTACTGTTGATTCTCTAATAAAGACATAAGATGCCCAAAAAAGAAAGAAGGAAAATATGCTAAATTAAGACAAATGTGATGAACAGATGGGACATTCTCTCAGTGCAGTTAAGCAGAGGAAAAAGATAATATCCCAATGGGTAGCCCCTGATTTCTTATTGAGTCGCAGCCAATATTTTCAGCTGCCAGCCCCTTTCAGGGCTCATCAGTCTAAGCTGACGACCTATCAGCCAAACAAGCTGTGCCACATAACAGCCATTACCAAAACATAATCAAATGCCCATTATCATCAAATGAGTGTTGGCAAGAAACAGTACTACATTACAAGTAAACAGACTCAAGGGTAATATTCCCCTTCATGCCAGCTCACAGTTTCAACTCAATTTTTAAAAAGGAAATAAGGGCCTGCTTTGTTTTGCAACACATTTAGATGCTTGTCAGTTTATAGCAGACTTGAAATATTAAAAATTAAACACAGAATCAGAGGTTTCACAACTGACTATTGCCAGTAACAAGGTTTGTCAAAATAGTCTTTTAGTATTTAGTAAATAGTATTTTTGACCCTGAAAGGCCCTGATATACTCAAAAACAAATACACACACCAACTTCAGGATGTACAGCGTAGCGCTCATGATAGGGTTGTCCTGATAGACACTGATCCTGATGATGGTCAGAGAGACTGTCAATAATCACCAGCCGATGCCTTAGCCAATGTCAAGACAATATTTGGCTTGTTTTCCTAATAACATGTTAAATCATTGTCATTATTATTATTAGTAGTATTAATATTAAACTTAATTTCCCCCTTCATAGTTTCACGTTGGCCTCCCTGGCAACAGACACTTAGACCGCTATTGAAAGGAGTGGAGGAGATAGACAGAACTGGGCTGTACCGAATAATTTGAAGCTTCATTCAAAAGGTTGATATTCAAATTATTATTAATTTGCCCAGAACTGTGACTAACGATGTGAATGGTTTGGATTTTACTGTTCCATCCCTAACACATGCCATATCTGAGTATGATATATGGTAGGGGTGGAAGGGGAAAAAAATCAATACAGCATAGTATTGTAATATTTTGTGTGGCAATGTTGTATCAGCGCATGGACGTCAAGTATTGATCTTTTGTTATATAAACTATAAACCTGTTAACAATCCAGCTTAAAGTCTTAAAGCTAGATTGATGATACTGGTATCAAATGAAGCTAGAAAACCTAAGGAATAGATTGGTACTAATCGTGTCATGTTAGCTTGTCGGGAAGAATGCTAAATGACGGTCCAAAATTACGCTACATTTCAGTAAGGAAGGGGCACTTTGACATCCAACCTCAAGCTATGTGAATGAAAACTCTGGATGAAAACTGCATCTTATTGGATAAAACAGATGTTAACATCTAACATGTTTAAAATCACAATAAGATCATACTATGACTTAAGTATCAAAGTAATATGGTATCGTGGGGCCTGTGGTGCTTCTCACCCCAACTATACGGTCCAATAAATACACTGTATTGCCAGAAGTATTCACTCACCCATCCAAATAATTGAAATCAGGTGCTCCAGTCACTTCCATGACCACAGGTGTATAAAATCAAGCACCAAGGCATGCAGACTGTTTCTACAAACATTTGTGAAAGAACGGGTCGCTCTCAGGAGCTCAGTGAATTCCAGCGTGGTGCTGTGATAGGATGCCACCTGTGCAACAAGTCCAGTCGTGAAATCTCCTCGCTCCTAAATATTCCACAGTCAACTGTCAGTGGTGTTATAACAAAGTGGAAGCGATTGGGAACGACAGCAACTCAGCCACGAAGTGGTAGACCACGTAAAATGACTGAGCGGGGTCAGTGGATACTGAGACACAGTGTGCAGAGGTTGCCAACTTTCTGCAGAGTCAATCGCTAAAGACCTCCAAACTTCATGTGGCCTTCGGATTAGCCCAAGATCAGTGCGTAGAGAGCTTTATGGAATGGGTTTCCATGATCGAGCAACTGCATCCAAGCCATACATCACCAAGTGCAATGCAGAGCGTTGGATGCAGTGGTGTAGAGCACGCTGCCACTGGACTCTGAGCAGTGGAGACACATTCTCTGGAGTGATGAATCGCACTTCACCATCTGGCAATCCGGTGCATGCGTCTGGGTTTGGTCGTTGCCAGGAGAACTGACTGCATTGTGCCAAGCGTAAAGTTTGGTGGAGGGGGAATTTTGCTGTGGGGTTGTTTTTCAGGAGCTGGGCTTGGCCCCTTAGTCCCAATGAAAGGAACTCTCAATGTTTCAGCATACCAAGAGACTTTGCACAATTCCAACTTTGTGGGAACAGTTTGGGGATGGACTCGTCCTGTTCCAGCATAACTGTGCACCAGTGTACAAAGCAAAGTCCATAAGGACATGGATGAGAGTTTGGTGTGGATAAACTTGACAGGCCTGCACAGAGTCCTGACCTCCACCAGATACAACACCTTTGAGACTGAGAGCCAGGCCTTCTCATCCATCATCAATGTGTGACCTCAGCAAATGCTCTTCTGAAGAAATGGTCAAAAATTCCCATAAACACACAGAAGAGTTGAAGCTGTTTTAGCTGCAAAGGGGTGGACCGAAGTCATATTAAATCCTATGGATTAAGAATGGGATGTCACTTATGTTCATATGCGAGTCAAGGCAGGTGAGCTAATACTTATGGAAATATAGTGCAATTTGTGACATGACACAACAGAAACAACCTCATCATTGCACAGTAATAAGTGTTCAAGATGTGTTAAGAGAGCTTGTTTTGCATGAATGTCTGATGTGAGTGTGTTTGTCTGGCATTCATTTTCAATAAAACTCCATAACATCAAACACAATTTGAACAAAATTCCAAAGAGTTAATTGCAGTGATGAGAGAGATGCTTCACAGGATGATGTTTTGTATTTGCCACTATTACCGCTGTTGACATGACATGTGTTTGCATGTGCCTGTAGCCAAATCTAATCAGCTTTGGTAATGAGCATCTCATGCAACCTTGCTTTGCCACTTTGCTTTACGGACGCACCCAATTTAGTGTAAAAAGGAGGGGGGAAATGAGGAGAGAAGCTCAAATTACCCCTGTTATAGAAACAGGGAAGGAAAAAGGGTTGTGACTCCAAACATGGGAGCTAAGCCAAACCTCGTGGTTGTGCAGCTTTGTTTTCTGTTGGCGTACAGACTACAGAAAGTGTGTCTGACCTGTAGTCACCTCTGGCACTTATAGCACTCAACCACGGCCTATACTTTGCAACACAATATTCAGCTGGAGTAAAAAAAAAATGTGATAGTCACAATTCTCTATTTGAGTGAGCTCTATTGAGCATGAATAAAAAGGTTAAAAGCAGTTTTACTTTTATCTGTGAATGTTACCTCTGTAATCAGATCCATCATCTGTGTTTGTTTATACATGTGTGTTATTGTGTAAAAAAATCATCTGAGTCAGCAGACATGAGACCAGGAGAGGATAGATATTAAGGATGCAACAAGTTTGGGAAAAGTAGCTTACTTGAAGAAGAGTAGGCCTATAAAAAGCAGTATACATCTGAAGAGGGCACCGAATGCCTCGCACTCTGTCCTGTGGTTCTAGCTGGGGCTTAGCAGATCTTTTCATGCTTTAGTGAAAGTAGGCAAAAAACCGCAGGTCCCAGACCACAAGACCACAGGCCCTGCCTGTGCTGAATGCAGGCGCATGACCGGAGATCAGAGCTTGCCAGCCAATGTTTGGTCTTCTTGATTCATCATCAGAGAATGGCACACAATTAGGAAATCATCTCTGCTGTGAGACTTTACAACACTTCCTCCTGGTCATGTTCTGCAAATGACTTCAAGGATTTGTGATGACTGTGAGAAATCATGTCAAGCACAAAGTCATTAGTGGACAAACTATTTAAAAAAAAAAAAAAAAAAACTTTCATCTGTGGCAAGGGGGCGAAAGAGCGTAATAGAGGAGCTCGCTCAGCTCAACAGAAACTGCATGTAGCCGCCACACCAAACAAACATTACTAAAGAGCAGACGTGCAGAGAAAATCGTTCAAAAGAACTCCTCAACTAATGCATGCAGGGTTGCGCAATGGTGCGAGCCAAGGTGTTCAGACAGCACCCATGCGCAAAATTCTTCTCAGCACTTGAACTTGAACTCTTTGGCAGTGTGAAATGGGAGGGCTTGTCATTTTACAGTAAAAGCCAAAACACAGAGGGACAATGAGAGATGCGCCGTGATGTCTAATATCTTCTTTACCTCCACACATCACAAGCAACAACACAACAGCCAATTGAGAATAAACATTCAAAGACTGACGATGTGTTGCGTCACATTAGAGTACAGTTCAAGCTGCATTGACACACAACTTGGCCTACTTAACTAAACCTAAGCACATGACACAGCTCTGATATTTCAACAATACAAAAGGGACACAAGTAACAACTTTTAGGCCTCCAGTATGTGGAAAAAGACCTATTTCTGTTTCAAACATGGACCCTCATGTGCTTTTATTTGGTCCAAATGGAGAGTTGAATTGTGTAAATGTTAGACCGGTTGGACGTGTGGCAAAAGCAAAGAGGAGTGGAAATAATGATGTGTTGACGGAAAGTAGCTGAGACGGAGTTGCTTCTGGCAAATGCATATGACAATAATGTAATCTCAGGGAATTACAGAAAATGTGATACAATATCTCATCTAAAACAAGTGCAAATGTTTTAGATGCAATGACAAAAACTAGATTTAATTATACAAAGATGGGGTGACTTCTATTAAAGTCTAAAAGTCTAAAAACAATGTAAAATCAATGATGACACAGGATTTCTTCCTCACCTCCTCCAGCAGTGTGTGCTCAGTGCTGCCACTGGTGGCCAGAAGCTAGACTGCAGTAACACCACTGAGTAAAACCCATTTCATTTATACAGTATAACCTGATATCCTTGCAACCAGTGAGCTATTATTTCCACCATTTTTTTGGTACCGAATTTTTACTGAAGTCTTACTGTCTGAAATGTTCAGGTTCCCACTGACGGCCATCCAGGACTGTGATATGTACTATGATGGTCCTGGATCAGAGCTAGGTAGTGTTGCTGTTTGCATGGCACTGGTTTCTACCATAAAAAAATCAGAGATCAAATATATTAAGTGAGAGTTAAAAAAAAAAAAAAAAAAAAAAAGAGAGCTTACTTCTTTGACAGTGGTTCTGAGTCCAGCAGCGTTCACTGAAGTGTCCGTTGATGGTGGTGGTCTGGCAGGTGGTCTTTCCAATGGCCGCCCCTGGGCAGACGTCTCCACACTCTCTGTCGTTCTTGTTAGCCATGATGTAGTTGTCCTCCACCGAGTCCAGGATCTTGGACCAGTCCAGAGTGGAGAGATAGCAGAGGTCCGGGTTCTTCTCGATTCTCACGGCTCCTCGGGTGATGTTCATCAAGCTATGGAGGCCGATCTCTCGCAGCTGGAGCATTTCGAACATCACTAGGGCGTAGTTGAAGAACAGGTTGTTGCCTCTGATGACTGTCAGGTTGGGGAAGAGATCGCTGAGGGTCTCCAGGCCGTAAACTCTGAAGAGTAATAGGTAGTCAGTGACCACTGTCAGTTTGGGGAAACTGAGGCCTCGGAAATCCTCGGGCTTGGTCCTGAACATGAGTAAGATCTTCAGGTGGCCTTCGATCACAGTGCAGTTCTCTAGCGTTTGTAGGTTGGTCACATTGTTGCGAATGTCCTTACTTGGACAAACTGAAAAGACAAAAAAAGGAAAGACAGACAGGTTCATTAGAAACTAGATACCTTCATGTATGACTCAGAAAACAAGTAAATAAGGCTCAAACAATATTGAGTAGAAAGGCTGAGATGTACAGTAAACAGTATTGGATTACGAAAAGGAAATGTTGTGACTCTCGGGCATGAACAATAAAAAGATTTCCCAAGGGCAATTTATCTTGTGCTGTTGTTGGCGGATTCCAACTGCTGAATGTGACTGATGCGTTAGGCAAGATGTCTGCTCTGTAAACTGGAAAGACGGGGTTGAAGAAGTCAGACACGGTCTCAAGGAGGGAAAAAAATAGATCTCTTGGTAATTAGAGGGGATATTTTACTGAAAAATATGTGGTTATGTCTCTGGCTTTGATGAAGACCAGACCATCTTCGCTGACATTTTGTTTAGCAACCACATATCTGGCTGTGAGCCACTGTCAAATATGGAGCGCTGTCATCAGAGCGAGGCTGTGCTCATCCCTGGTTACGCTGAGTTGATTTGTGGAGTTGCTTCTGTAACTCAAGACCATAAAAAACACTAGTTAATGCATTACAAATATTTGTCTGGGAAGGGAAATTGAAGTATTAATGGACGCATATTGCACCAGTTGTACATTTGTGGCTTTTTCAGTCCTCGACCAGACACATGATCCTCTTCATTAAGTATGCTATTGCACAGATGAATTACATTTCTACTCTCTCAATCAATTTAAATCCGACTGTATCACAGTCAGGACTGCAACTAACATTTTTTTTTCTCATTGTTGATTATTTTCTTTTTAATCAATTAGTTGTTTGGTCTATAAAATGTCAGAAATTGGTGTGAAATGTGACGTCCACTACTATAGAGGAGTAAAGACACCAGAAAATATTCACATTTAAGAAGCTGGAATCAGAGAATTTTTTTTCTTTAAAAAAATTATTCAAACCAATTAATCAATTATGAAAATGGTTGCCGATTAATTTAACAGTTGATAACTAATCGATTCATCGTTGTAGCTTTGATCACAATGACACAAAAGATTAATGTAGGGCTGCAAATAACTATTATTAAACTGTCAATTTTTTTTCAATAAATCATTTCAAAACTCAGTAATATCCCATTTAACAATTATATGAAGTAGAGGCAGATGATTAATTGGCCAAACCGATAGTTTTACAAACTATTGTTATTGGCAGGGGGTTGCACAGTGGTGCGGTGGTTAGCATTCTCGCCTCACAGCAAGAAGGTCGCAGGTTTGGATCCGGCTTGGGGCTCTTCTGTGTGGAGTTTGCATGTTCTCCCTGTGTTAGCGTGGGTTTTGTCCGGGTACTCCGGCTTCCTCCCCACAGTCCAAAGACATGCAATTTAGGTTAACTGATAACTCTAAATTGCTCGTAGTTGTGAATGTCAGTGTGAATGGCATGGCTGTGTGTCTCTATGTGCCCTGCGGTGGACTGGCGACCTGTCCAGGGTGTAGCCTGCCTTCACCTAATGCCAGCTGGGATCGGCTCCAGCCCCCCCGCAACCCCTAATGGGATAAGCAGTTGAAGATGGATGGATGTTATTGGCGGAACTGGGCTCTGACAGCGGCCGATGGCTGCACAGCTGCCACCGGTCACGCAGGGACGTACATCACTGTTTTGCATGGAAGCTCTTTGTCCCATGGAGGTAGGGAGGAAAAGAAATCATTCACTTTTACTTTAACTTTTGCTGCAAAAGTAAAGAAGACATCAGCCCATTAATCAGCTCTGCTTTTTCCTGCTCCAAATGACCATTATTATATCGGCCTATAAAATCCACTATGCGTTGATCTCTAATATGAAACAGAGAATAGCAACAAATCCCACATCTGGGAAGCTGTATGCAGCACATTTTTGGCCTTGTTGCTTGAGGAAATGACTGGGATGACAAGAGCTGTCCTCAACCAGAGAAATTCTTAGTCGACTGACACTCATATGATTTTCTGTCTTATTGATTAGTTTCTCCACAAAGAATCGCACAAAAGCACCATTTTAAATCTTGTGTTTACCAGAGATGTGCTCATGTCATTCAGCATGAAAAAAAAGCATTAAAAAAACAACTAATCTAAAGAAAGATTAAAGAAAACTTGCCATTACCATCACACAGATTGATTTGACTCGAGATGATTGTCAACTGTACTGCACTTTCAGATAATGCAGCATAGTGATCTTGAAACCTCCTGCTAAATACATTAAACACTATTACACCCAGGGGGTTGTGTATGAAGAGAGCTGACAGTAATGAGGATATCCTCAACTCTCCACTCTGGAAATCAGACAAACTCTTTATTATATGCTTTATGTGACATAACGCAAGTAATGGTGGTCATAAAGATGTTTTCCTTTGCGGGTGCAGTGTGGGACATTCCAGGCCCAATTTTACAGTTCACAAGTCCTGGCTGCAGCTGGAGGTGTGCTACCTGGTGAGTGGACTCTATTTGTTTACCAACCATTGAGCTGGGCGCATCAGGACAACTGGTCAGCCATGTGGAGAAGAGGTATGACAGCTAGGCATGCACCTCTTTATGGCAGCAGCTCATTTTACACCTTCTGTTGCATAACAGTACAAGACAACCGGCACACACACACACAGTGTGTCCAAACAACAAACTTTTCACTCCATGACCTTAATGAGCATGCTCACTGCGCTCAGCCTACAACTTTTGAGGCTTGTTTAAAATATATAAATATACACACAAAATGTCCTAACATGAGTTTAAACTGCTGGTTATTAAAAGCAGCTTGGTTTGTTAAAAAGTACATTTCACTACATTTAGATCTGCGCCCCTCTTTGTGGTCTTGGGAGTACAGCTGAACTGTAAGCATGAATGGCATGCCACAAACCTGTAATTTCAACACATCCACCTCCAAATGAAACATTTCCGATCAAACTGACGGTAACTGCCAAACATAGCCTGCTGTAGATCCATCAAGGAACACATTTACTACTACTTAGAGTCTCTGTTTTTCTCTTAAAAGACCCCACACATGTTCAAACAAAACAATTTAATAGACAAAGACCCTAGCAGTGTACAACACAAGGGTACAGTGGTTCTGTAGTCATGGTTAAGTCAACCAGCAGACTGCTGAGTGACCCTGTGGAGAAGGCGAATCATCACAGGGCGGCGAGTCCAGGCACCTATCAGTGTACACTTTCAGCCAGGCCAGTATTTTTAGCACTGCATTCCCAATAGAGAATCTAATACACTCCGGCCGCACCGATAGTGGCTCACATTGGAAACTGGAACATGGCAGCCCTGGTGTGTAAGTGAGGAATTTTAGAGCGGCAGCAGAGAAAGAACTGGCCGAGCTGACTTCTCCATTTGTCAGCACTTAGTTTAGAAACAAAACATTGACAGAAATAGGAACTATTAAGAGAAAAACAGTGTTTTTTGTTGCTCTGGTGTAGCGCACCCAAATTCAGTCCGTGACGAGATGACACAACTCAAGGAAAACAAACCAGGTGCATCCCAGAATTGAAATGCTCCCTGTGTTGTTGAGAAACTGGGAGACATCACAAAGGTTACTATGGCGATGAGGCCAGCTCCCGCTCACCATACATCATCTAATCTGAGCCAGACAAGACTGAAAACACATCCAAATCAGCAATTAAAGGTCATTAGAGCGGCAGATTTTCATTTACTCTCTCACAGTCTGCACCTCTGAGACAGATCCACTAAAAAGGAGCAGTAGGATACTTTCCCTTAAATCCAAAGAAAACACCACAGCCACTTCAAAAGTCTTAGCTATGTAAAAGAATACAAGAGAAGTGTAAAAAAAATAAATAATATTTTAAATGAATGTGCCTGAAAACTTCTCACAGATCCCACTTTGACAATTAAATGACATATTGTGGACAAAAATAAGCGTCAGATCTTTGATAATCATTTTTTTTTTTTATCACTTTGCTAAAATAGCAAAATTCTCATTCTCTGGTTTCAGTTTCTAAAAAGAGGATCTGCTCTTTTTCATAGTCATAAACTGAATATCTTTTGGCTGTACAAAGCAAGACATTTGGAGACGACACAGGCTTTGGAAAGTTGGGATGGTATCTCAGTATGTCTCACTATTTTTTCTATGTTTTATAGACTATACAATTTATCAAAAAAATAACAAACATCTGATTGATCAATAAAGCAAATAATCGTTGTTGCAGTGCTACATATTTTTGCAAATTACAAGCAGCATGCACTTCAGTCAGAATGTGTTCAGATCCACTGAGCACCTGAAGGAGGTCCAGTTCACGTTGTGATCAGACCACAGTAAAAGTCAGACAGACATAAAGCAAGTCCACAAAATAATGATCATATTTGAGAAAAAAACACAAGAAAATGTCAGTTTCTTCACATCTTCATGACTTCTGAGTCTATTTTTTCAATTTGTCACAATTCTGTACAATAACGCTGACAAAACCAGACACTGTAATTAATACCAATTATAATTATAAAGACACAACCAATGATGACCCATTGTCCTTGTCATAAATTGTCATAAATCCAGATAGATACCATTGTGAGTGCCTGTAAATAGCCTTTAGGTCACAAAGTGATGGCCCTAAATTTAATTCAGCATGTGCTGAGCTATAACTCTAACGTGTGAACATAAATACCCTTTATATCTATACTAAAAGGAGTCTGAGTCTGAGCTTCGCCGCCTGTACAGTCCTTTCACTAAAGCTGCAAGCATCAACAGGCACTGAAGCTTGTGATCTTGTGAAGGAGGTGGATTACCTACAGGTTGTTAGACTGATGGCGTATATTATCGCTGGGCCTCACAGAACTGAGGCCTCAATGAGCATGCAGGAACACAAACACTACAGTGATTGCAACACTTCCCTTTTCAAGGTTTCGCTGTTCTGTTGTTTTCCAACCCAGGCCTTAAACTAACCGCACAACCACAAAATGCCGAGGTCACCGAGATACATGTTCACTATTTCCAAACTGACATGTGATGTAACACACTTTAGGAAGGGTTGTAAAACCTAATGACCCGGGAGTTTTTAAGGTGCACTGTAAACATATAATGATAAATGAAAAAAAGCTTAAATTCAGACAACTGTTTCAGTTCAACAAAGTTTAATAAGTCAGTATACAACCATTTAACTTTTCTGGGCTGCAATTACCACTAATTAAGAGAAGTTTGTCATAACAGGATTAGATATTGCAGAGGTACGGACAGTGACATTACCACAAGGCCAAGTGGCTTACAGTATGGGTTGTCCATTTTGCAGAGAGAACTGGCGGTAAGGTACATTGTTATCTTGATAGCTACACTCCGATTACTGCAAAAAGAGTAGAAAAATAGCACTGACGTTGGGGAATCAGCTCGTGGTTCTGCTTCAAGTGTGTGAGCGCCTGTGGATGGCCAACCAAAATTTCATGCAAATTCATCTGACTATCTGACGGGCGGCTGGGAGGAGTTAATCAGCAATTTGTCCCCCCTGTACACTGCACAGCAAACGACGTCCGATGAAGATAAAATTTGGTCTGACTCTTAAATGAGTTGTTCAGCACAAAATTTGGGCCAGAAATGTACTAAAAATCGTAAATAGTGTACAGTATGTCCAGCTTAAGAGATACAGCCTACTAGGGAAATTTCTCAAGAGTACAGGCTCTCCTATAAATGTCTTGTGAGCTGGGCTGGTGGCAGAGCGGGTTATCATATGTGCCAGCTGTTGGGTAGGGGTGACATGGCAAGTGCAGCACATTCACAATACAATACAGTCCGGGGAATAAAATTAAACCTAAGTAATTCAGGCCATGGGCTTTAAATAGAGTGAAATGGGAGTAAAATAGAGAGCCTACAAAACCACAAAGTTCCCTCTTGGGGATGTTTGAAGTGGATCCTGAATGGATGGCTCTGGACCAAAGATCATTTGCTGATTCACTTGCCGACCAGCTGCACTTGTATACACATTATTCTCTGTGTCAATGTTGGCAGTGAGGTAACTATTACCTCTGAAGTGTGAGAGCACAATAACAAAGCACATTTCCTATCGACGGGGGCACGGTGTCGAGGGTAAGATGTGACATAACAGGGCTTCCTTGGCAGATGGCTGTATGGTGTTACTGAAAGAGTACAGTTGTGCCAGTTTACTCCATTTTCAATCAGTATATCATTTCCTTACATGAACCTGCCAACCAGGATTAGACGGACATTGTCAAAGGTGACAAGTGTACAGATTGTCCTATTGTGTACATGTCAAATGCACTCATGACTTAGGTTTTTCAGACAGCAGTGGCAGTTTGTTTGTAGTGTTTTTGGGGAGGCGGTGGTGGTGGGTGTGACAGTTTCATCACAATAGCTCTCCTTGTCAGGAGGCGTAAATCAAGAGTATCAGGTCGTTGGATTGCTGCCCGCCCTCGAGGCCTCCTCTGACCAGAGTGGTACTCAACAACATGCTGCTGGCGGCTTCATAGCGAGCCCATGACACTCTTGATAAAGTGAAGTGCTGTAATGGCACAATACGCTGACAACCCAACCACCTGAGACCCCCGCACGCCACACCAAGCTGGAAGTAGACCATTGTTTGGGTCTCTTGTGCCTTGCCATTACAATGGAGGGATAAGCATCAGTTTTTTATAGGGGCAAAAATAAAAATATATAACAGTAACAAAATATCATAATAACCAGCGATGTTTTAAATACCCAGATGGTCATTAAACACTTGCAGTGCCACTGATCTGAAGGCAATTCCACCGTCCTCACAGACTCTTCTAACCATCTAAACTACTGCAACTGTTTCCTATCCAGATAATCAGAAATGACATACCTGCTTGATTGTTTTGTATGAGACAAGAGAAATATACAAACATCATTACTGTCACAGAGGAATAAAGAAACCAGAAAATATTCACATTTACGAAGCTGGAATCAGAGAGTTTTGACTTTAGATTAATCAATTATCAAAACAGTTGGCAATGAATTTAATAGTTGACAACTAAATGATTAATGATTGCAGCTCTACAATATACTGTCAATATAGGCAAATATAACTGATGATAAAACTTTTGAGTTAAATTTAGGAACCTGCCTTGTTGAGCTCACAGTGCAACGGGACAGACAGTACAACATTCACCACGACACTAACACTAATATAATAAATTCATCACATACATAAGAGCATATTAAACTACACAAAGTACAATAAATATAGAAGATAAGCTAAAAATAACATACTTTAAAGTGTGAAAAATTTGCAATTCAGAAATTAAATAACCTAAACATATAAAAATACACAAAATCCCATGAACAAGACAAACGTAAAATAAAAGCATTTACCTTAAAGTGCCAAAGGTTTACTATTCAAGAGTCAAACAGTATGAGGGAATAGAGACGTAGTATAGTATTTTTCATTTTGTTTCCCATTGTACAATTTGAGCACAGACATAATGTCATTCCCAGCTAATATCTTTGTGCTTAAACAGTGGCACAACTTGTTCATGTTGCAGCAGACAGAATATTTTTTAATCCAGGATAGAGATTTCAGAGAAACCTTCAGAGCAGCAGTATGTGTTGTTAAACAACCAACCGGGTTCTTCAAAGATCACTGGGTATTAATCTTTAAGAAAATGTATGCTCAGCTCTGTGACTTGAATGTAATGTCACTACAAAAGTAGCTCAAACTGGGACTAGCTGAAAGTATGAAATACTTCACAAAACATTAGACACATTCGCAGTTATATGGACAAATTGACACAAACACTCTCAACTGCCAGCTGACGCTAAATAAATGAAAACAATTCACGCTTCCACTAAGTATAAGCTTCCATTATTAAGTGAATTTTTCCATCACGCTGAGTTGGCCAGTCATCAACAAGGAGCTCAGAGGGTTTCCTGACTTTGACACTGGTCAGTCCAGCTTATGAAACTGGCCAGTGTGAGGCCCGGGTCCCACTCTTCCCTTCTGTGGTTGTGTGTGTGGGGGAGGGGGGCTGCAGTGCAATTACACAACTTGATTTTGATTTATGTCTTTAAATTCTTGCTCAGACTGATTTGATGACATCGCTCCATTCACTAAAATCTGACGAAAGGTGACACAGCCTGTGCTTTTCTTTTCCTTCAGCGTGCCTCTTCAATCCAACATACTGTAGTGCAGCACTGTATGTGGCTGCTGCAGTGCTGCTACCTGCAGTGTTTACTTACAGTGGACAAACTTCTTACACTGTACAAAGGAGGATTATGTGTTGCTGTGCTTGTGCTTATGGCATGATTAATGTAAGATAGCACAAACCGTGAGGAAATGAAAATAATGGGATATATCACATAAGAGCAATTTAGCAGTATTTACTGAGTGATATAATTTTAATAAAAGCATCTATAAAAGCCTAAGATATTTTTTAGTTGTGCATTAAAACTAATGCAATGCATTTTGACATGCATTATCCATACAGGGAAGGATTTAAAGGACATTATTGAGAGTGACAATCATAAAAATCCAAAAAAATAGTTGTTTGGTCCAGAAAATGTCAGAAAAAGTGTTCCCCATAGCCCAAGCTGACGTCCTCAAATGCCTTGCTGTGTCCACAACTCAGAGATATTCAGTTTACAGTCATAGAGGAGTAAAGAAACCAGAAAATATTCACATTTAAGAGGCTGGAACCAGAAAATTTAGACTATGTTTTTAAATTTAAAAAAGACTCAAACCAATTAATCGATTGTTAAAATGGCTGCTGATTAATTTAATACATTACAACTGATTGATTAATCATTGCAGCTCTGATAGATAAATAGATTTTAATTCCCTAAAGTGGAACTTTTAAGTGTAATTTAGATTTTGAAGAGGGATGCGCCGATACTGGATCGGATATGTGGCCAATACTGACTCAAACAGTTTGATCAGGTAATGGTGAACTATTCAATTAAATTCTACTATAGACTGGAAGTGGATGTTTGACAAATTTGTTGCTGCATTGAAAGGACTACACATGAACTGTAATTCCTGTTAATTTTGAGTTTTTTTTTTAACCACCACGCTGGTGTACAATTTATTATTTTAATAATGAATATTAATTCGGTACATTTATATCTATGTATTTATTTGCTACATTTAATTTTACGAGGTTAGAAAGCAGCATTTAAGTCAAGCCTGTTGTTTCCTTACACTTAAAAAAATGATCACATTCGTTTCATTAAAGTGCTTTGAATGGTCGGCTGACAAGACAAGCACTATATAAATGCAAGTCAATTTCCACACAGTGAGGCATACAGCTTATTAATTAGACCCTGGTACTGGATCGGTACTCCAAAAAAAGCCCAGCATTCAGCATCAGTACTGGGACTGAAAAAGTCAGATCGGTGCGTAACTAATTTTGAATACATTTTCTTTTTAAGAAGATTTAAAAGCCTGCCATCTATTTAAGAAATATTTTCACAATTCAGAACAAAGTAATGACGCATGGACTTAACACAAACCAAAGTTTCTTACAACTATCACTGTTTCAAGAAGACTGAACATCAGAAAAAACACATGAAGTGTTGTTAACAAAGACTGAAAATCAATCTTTTCACCTATAAATCACCAGTAACCTCCACTGAATTATCTGCTTGGATAAAATCAATAAAAAAAACAACATTTCCAAGTATATGGGACAAAAAGAGAACTGAATTAATGTCAAACGAACACAAATGTTCAAACCAGCAAGTTGTCTCTGAAGTTTCCTCAACTGTTAACCTGGATTTGCTTGAAGTAACAGTGCTGTAATCACTGTGGTGTTTGGGAAATGTAAAAATGTCTCTGGGTGACTTCAAATGTTGCTCATTCATTCTTATCAGCGAGTGCTTGTTGGCAGGTGAATACAAAGGGCTTGTCAGGAGCTGCTAAGAGGGCTTATTGTTACATTCCTGCACTGACCACAGCGACAAGCTAAGCCTTTACAATAACAGCCAGTTAATTTGTATAAATTCTCAGACTACTTACTGGGACGAAACATTTTGTTTACAGTTCCTGCAGACTCCAAATAACCGATAAGTGTTAACCTTTGTCCCTTCAATGCACTGACTGTCTGCGACACCACTGTTGCTGCCTACTCATCAAATCACCATCACTAAGAAAACAAAACAAAAAAAGTCCGGATGACAATATTTCAGCATACAGCTTGTCTGCTTTGTCCATTTAATGTCATTGCACTGACTGTTTTAGATCATTTATAATTTCTATGAAGTATAATGATAATTAATGTCACAATTATTTGGCTTCTACATGTTGGATGCCTTTATAAATAATAGCATTAATCAATTTAATCCATTTCCCCAGTGTCTTGGCACAATTAAAGATTGTGTAATGATTTTCAGATTTCAGCATTAATCCCCTCATATGTAAGAGACAAACTGCGTAAATTTGACATTTTATTTGATCAAATATTTATATACATATATATCGAATATATTACCGTGTGTGGGTTCTTAGCGTATTAAATCATTTCTATTTTCTTAAGTGTTCATGCAAACAGTCCAACCAGCCACATATTAACACTTACATAATTAAAATGCTTAATATTAACTATGATAAAATGAGATGGTGTTACTCACCCTCTCCACTCGCTCGATGACAGCTCATCACAAGGCAGACAGCGGTCAAAACAAAACACAAACACAAAGTCCGGAGCCACATAACTGACTCGGAATAAGACACCATCCAGCACTATTCCGGGTCAAATACTGAATAATCCTAGGCAAGGAGGACAGATCAGACTGGAGGAGAAATACCCTTCAGGAAATTGGTTTTGTTTTGCGGCGTGGGCCAACAGGTAAACAAAAATAAATAAAAGACATCCCGGAAGATGGGCGGAGGAACGAGTCCAACGTGTTCAGTCAAACACAAGCTAACGCTGCTGCTAAAGTTAGCCCACTCGTGAAAAAGCACCGTTGACACACACCACCACGGGACACGGGTGCTCCTTTTCTGTCTTTTGCAATTAAACTGGCCCAGCTGAGTTTGTCCGCGTCCAGGAAAAAAAAGAGCAAAAGCAGACTTTTAGTTTAGTTTAGAGAAGAAGCTAACGGTTGTGCTAGCAAGCGGCAGTTAAGCTAGCTAGCTAGCTGCCTAGCCTGGCTCCACCACTCCAGTCCAGGCCACAAGTGAAGTTTGCGTTGCTTTTCTGCAACTGCCTAAATTAATTTAAACTTTAAGAAACCCTCCGTTACCACAAAACTGCAGCGTGTGCTCTTTTTAAAAAAAGAGACAAATTGCATGCAGGAAAACCTCAACAAACACGGCCCATAACTTAATTTAGAGGAATTTTGGAGCCGTTTGCTGCTGACTCGATGGTTGTGGCATGCGTGGCGTAACGTTAGCGTGTCCTTCGTTAAAAAAAAATCCCCCTCAAGTCCTCACAAAAAACATCACAGCTGATTTATTTCGCTTGTGAAATGAGATGTTTTAATCCAAAGCGACAGCTCCTCTGGAGCCGGTGCAGAGATTTCAGTGAGCCCTCCGCTGTGTCTCTCTCCACGGCTGACAGGCAGACAGACTTCGGTCGTGGCTTCGCAGCACTCTGCTCTTCTTCCTTTTTTTGTTTGGAAATAGAAAAAATAAAAAAAATAAAAATATATAAATGCTCCAAGTTGTGTTCACGCTCCTGCTACACAATAAGCGCGTATCTGAATGAGGGAAAAGTAGGTGAAATCAAGTTTTCGCGTTATTTTTGTTTCCTTTTCTGCTTCCACAAACAGAGGTAGATTGTACAGTCTCCCAGGTCCTGTAGGATCCCCTTCTTCCCAGCCTCTCCGCCAGTAAACAAACCCTGCCAGAGAGCCAGATGGGCTTCAGGGGAAATACGGACTGGAGCTTATTGGATTACACAACAAACAGATCCTACTGTCAGGTCTGCTGCTGCTGCTAGCGCCTACAAAGTAATGCGTTTACCTCGACCGCTGCTTTGTAGTGTAAAAGACCACACGGACTGACTGCCAGTTAAATTAAAAGTACAATATCGCTGCTACAAACTCAAAGGCACACAGCTGAAACAATTAATCAATAACAGACAAGAAAATTAACCTGCAACTATTCTGATAAGAAGTAAAGTAATTTAAAAGCAAAATTCAAGTCATTTGCTCTTTTTTTGTTTAGTATCATAGGTTGAATGTTATCATCACCTTTGGAGACAGTGATCAATGGCACTTTGTGACATTTTATAGACCAAACAAATCATCAATTAATGCTGCAGAGTGTAGAAATGAAGCAAATATGATTTTTAAAATAACTAAATTTTTATTAAAACATCACTGTATTCTGACAGACTGGTAATCTGAAAAAAGAAATCATGTGCCTCAGTGTCCTCCGGTGCTCCTAATGGCATCTGCAGGATTTCACAGACAGGAGGAAAACGACCAATCAGAGCTGAGCTGGAGCCTGTCTCTGAGCAGCTGTCAATCAATAGTGAGCTCTGATCAAAGGGTCAAACTAGGCAGCGCTGATCAAATATGAATCAATATTCTGTTACTGTAATAACTATTTCTCATCTCAAATGTTTTAAGAAACATCTTGTAGTTATTTGTTTAGATGTAATATGAGAAAGACTATGACCCGGCTGCCATATTGAGATTTGTTGAGAAAATACCAAGCACCGCCCACAAGCCAGAGCACAGCCAATAGGAACACTCTCTCTCTCTCTCTCTTTGAAATGACCTGTGATTGGCCAAAGTCTCCCGTCTCAGGTTAGATTTGGAAATGAAAATGGAGCCATGAAGAGGTACAGAAGTCTAGTTTTCTCTTAGAGCATTTGAATTACAATATGCTGAAAGGTTATTATGGGATTTTTACCCAATGATGCCAGAAATATTCTGCCTACTGAAGCATTAACTGTTTCATCCAGGAAAATAATTGGCAGAATAATGGATGTTGAAAATAATCACAGTCCAAAAATTGCAACAATTGCTTTTCTTTAATTTACATTTAATGATGATAATTGTATAATAATAACAAAAATAATTAAAGAAGTCTGATATGGATTTATTGCCATTTAAATTAAAATAACCATTAGGCTACCACAAATACACCAGAACTGAAACAATTAGTTGACAAGACCATAGAAAACAGAAAAAAACTTTAAAAAATAATCTGTGACTAATTTGATAATCAATTGTATAATTTTCAAGCACGAATCAAGATTTGCTCATTTTCTCTGTTTTATATGAAAATGATTTGAATGATATCATTAAGGTTTTGGATATAACAAGTTCATCAGTCATCACCTTTGGAAACAGTGATCAGTGATACTTTGTGACATTTTATAGACCAAACTAATTATCAATTAATCGGTTCATTGAGAAAATAATTGGCAGAATAATGGATTTTGAAAGTATTAGTTGCAGCCCAAAAATACAATTGTTGTGCTTTTATTAACATTTTAAGACAATGAAAGAATAGTGATAATAATATTTTTTATGTGTATGAAACAAACATTGCTGTTCATCTTTAGTCTAAATAAGATTCAGTCATAGGGATTCAGTTAAACTTCATATTAAACAGGCTGTTTGGGGATCATTTACATAATAATATAATTATTCATAGACCATTACAGTAATTGGCTGGCAGCATTGCTGGTCTTGCCCCATCTCCTGACACAAATAAACAGGGCTGTGTATTGGCGAGACTCTGGCAATATGATATGTATCATGATACAGGGTAATTTGTGAATTTCTCCACTGTGGGACTAATAAAGGAATATCTTATCTTATCTTATCAATATATTGTGATATATTTCAATACTGTAAGTATGGCGGTATGTGGTGATTTCTTTTCAAATCTCATTTTAGGAAAACTTTCACTACAGTGGCTTCCGGTAGCATCTAGAATTGACTTCGAAGTCTCCTTGTATACAAGGCACTACATGGGCTCGGACCAACTTACACCGCCAGCTCCTTCACTTAATATCTGCCTCCACGAACACTTCGATCATCTGCTGCTGGTCTGTTGGAAGATGATGGGGATGCAGCATTTGTTACTTACACCCCTAAACTCTGGAACACACTAACCTTAGACATCAGGGAAGCCAACACAATAGATATCTTTAAAAGTAAACTCAAAACCTTAGCTTTTAACTAGCTCTTAATTCATTTTAACACTGCTTAGCTGTGTTGCACTGTCTTGTGCTATTTATTTTACATGTTTTATTTAATTTATAAGGTTATAGGAAAGATGCTATAAAAATTAAGCTTATTATTATTATTATTAGTAAAACTCATTGTGTAAATTCACACTATATCCATCAAATCTGAGTTAAAAAGTCACTGTGAAATGGCTACTATGGAGACATCATCACACATGAATACTGGGCTCATTGGATCTACAAGAGTCTGAACTTCCCAGTGATTCAGTGATATTTATGTGAAGACTGTTTAGGGACCCCAGTATGCAGAAATACAAATACAGCATTTTAGAATAGGCGAAAATAACACATGTATACTGCATTAAAAATACAGCATCGTTTCTGCCCCAAACTGCATGTGATTATCATAAAGTGGGCGTGTCTGTAAAGAGGATACTCGTGGGTACCCCTAGAGCCCATTTTCATTCACATATCTTGAGGTCAGAGGTCAAGGGACCCCTTTGAAAATGTTCATATCAGCTTTTCCTCACCAAAATGTAGCGCAAACTGAGCATTATTTATTATTTATTATTCCTTCACAACAAGCTACTATGACATGATTGGTGCCAATGGATTCTTTAGGTTTTCTGCTTTCATATGGTGCCAGTCCCTTACCGCTAGCGTTAAAGCCTTAGCTTTTAGGGCCCGCTATAATCACCAAAAGACAGAAGAGTGGCTGGGTCCACTGGTGGGCCGTCAGATTTTTAAGAGGTTAATTAAAAATAGATAGTGTTTTGGAGAATCAATCCAGTATCGCAAAACATAATATTGCCATAATCATGCGTATCAATATTTTCCTTCATCCCTACAAATACATGCTGTCCAACAAGAGTCAGACACAAGCTCATGTGTAGCAGAAGAAAACTTACTTACTGGCCTTTTACAGACCTTTCAAACACATCTCAGCCTTTCTCAGTGGATGGGGTTTGCTCCGTTGTCATGGAGACAGCTCAGTTGTTGTTGATCTCATTTGTTCACATAGCAACATCACAGGGGAGCGGCTCTGAGTGGCTTATTCAGCTATTTTATTACATGAAATGAGAAGTTTGATGTTTTCACAGATTTACTTGACAATATGTACAAAAACATATTAACATAAACAATTTTCTTTTTTTTTTTTTACCAATGAGTTTAATCTGTATGATTAGATATTAATAAAAAAAAAAAACACAGTAAGCAAATACTCAACGGCAGTCCAAGTGATAAAAAATTAACTGTTAAAAAATACAGACCAACAGTACTGACCTCATGATAACTGTCATAGATGTTTTCTAACAGCCTTTGAATGGAGTGTTGACACGATTACGTCGCGATGCAGCTCGCCTATTTTTACCAGTAACGACTGCAAACACGTGTTGAGCTGATCTATTGTTTGTCTAATAATAAGCACTTTAAACCCTGCGAGGTGTCAGTATTCTGTAAACTGGGCATGTAGTTTTAGGGTGTTTACGTTATCACGTATATACGTATATATATACGTATCACAGCATTTTTTTATTTAAACATATTAAAGGTTTCCCTCTTTGCATTAAGTCAAAGGCAAACATGAAACAACGCTAAACGTCCCCTTCACTTTCTGTTGTCACTTGTACATGAGTTCATTTGGTTGTTGTCTTCCTTAATTCAGCATCACATGCTGCAAGAGTTATTTATTTGCTGTTAGTATTGTTGTTTTACTAATAATAAGCAGGATTGTTTAATTTATTATTATTGATGCTAACTTTATTTAGATTTGATATTTGTATTTGTATATTTAGTTTTTTGTGTAATGACTTTTCTTTTGTTTATGAATGGGTGAAACTGGGCACCTGCGGTTATGTTATAGGTAGGTAGGCAGGTAGGACCAGCATGCACCTCTGTGGGCATATAGTTTTTTACCAGAGTAAGAGACACAGCAATCCATGTTTTCTTTGTGCTTCATTTGCGTTTTGGATGAATACATCACCAGAAACACACACATTTTGCATGGACAATGTAGTAGCCCTTTGATTTAAGTCTGATTTGGATTTTTCTGACAAAATGGCCACTATGCAGGCTTTTAAGGAAAGGTTTTCAATCTAAAAATCCATCTTTGCAAAGAATCAAGAGTGACTGATCCAACTGTCCATGTTCGGAAATGAAGAAGTTATTTTAGAAAGCCGAGGGGAAGAGATGAGGAAGGAAAATCCTTGTGTGATTCAACCATTGTTTAAAAACAGAACGTGACTCTCCTTTTGATCCCGTGTTCTCACACTCAGACAGACTGATGGAAATAAACATCAAGATTACGTATTTCACACATGAGCTATCAGAGGCTGAAAATATCTGAGATTGTTCTTCGTGGCGTGTTTGTGTGAGCTGTGTTTGTGCCACAATGCCATCTCCATCACCACCGCTAATTCACTACCTGTTTACGTCCTCCAGCAAAGCTAATCATGTCCGCTTGTTTTTTGTGTTGTGCTGAAATAGATTTTACTGGGGGGGAAAAAAAGCTGCATTTACGGGATTTCGGCAGGAACTGTGACATTTTAATCACCAGTTTGTTGTGAAATACTCTCTGGCTGAGATTTGTCGGTAAAGCAGGCAGGTGTTGTGGATGAACAGCGACCATTATCTGCCGTTGACGCAGGCATTGATTCAGCGGGAAAAGAAACAGGACGGCAGCTCATCAGCACTTTGTAATCAGAGTTATTTAGAGGGAAACTCTCACGTGTACACAACAACACGTCTGAGATGGTGGAAGGAAAACCGAAGCTACAAGGTCAAGAGGTGATGCTCACCAACGCCTTTCAGCAGGCGCCACTTATAACAACAAGAGGGAGAGAAAGGTTACCAGTGGCACAAAAGTAATCAGCTACTGAGCTGACTGGACCGTCATGCACCGCAGGAGCATCTTGCATTAAATAGGAAGCAGAGCTACACTGCATCACTGTGAATTGCATATTTTAAACATAATCCCATACTGTATGACTACAGGAAGCCATGTCCCACTTCCCTTTCATGGGATGTTTTATACAAACACTTATTTTTCTCTTACAAGAAATATCATCAATGAAAATTTTAGGTTTTGTCTGATTTTCTTCAGCATTTTGTGCTTATAATGGATATTCTGTAGAAGAGGACATATGTTTTTAGAGCTAAAATGATTAACTGATTAATATTTTTTTTAAGTAGAAAAAAGTCCAAATTCATTGATTCCAGCTTCTTAAATGTGAGTATTTTCTGGTTCTCTATGACAGTAAACCGAATATATTTGAGTTGTGGACAAGCAAGTCATTTTTGGACTTCATCTTCAACAACTAATCCATTTATCGAGAAAATAATCAACAAATTAATCCATCCATCTGCAACTGCTTATCCTGTTAGGGGTCGCGGGTGCGGGGGGCTGGAGCATTGGGCAAAAGCAGGGTTCACCTTGGACAGGTTGCCAGTCCATCGCAGGGCACATAGAGACAGACAACCATTCACACTCACATTCACACCTACGGGCATTTTAGAGCCATCAGTTAACCTGCATGTCTTTGGACTGTGGGAGGAAACGGGAGAAAACCCACGCTAACATGGGGAGAACATGCAAACTCCACACAGAACGGTCTTAAACTGGATTCGAACCTGCGACCCTCTTGCTGTGAGGTGACAGTGCTAACCACTGCACCACCGTGCAGCAGATTATGACCAACAGATTAATCAACAATTGTTTTGTATATGGGGTAATTAGCACGTACGATGTAGGGACATGCTATGATTCAACATTAATAATAAAATAATCTTTCAGAACAACGTAACAAAATGCTTTACATGGGAAAAAAATTAAACATTTCAGCAATTAAACTGAATAGGATGATCAAAATACAATAAAAGATATAGATAGATAAAGATAAAATCTGCTAATAAAACATATCAGAACTGTTTCTACATATTTCATGTGTTGTACGTCCAACAGTGCCATACCTCCGTAAAACATCCATTCGTTTAGCTTTAGATGTCTATGTCATGTAAAAGTGAGTGTGCAGTAACCATTTCACAATGTCAACACCTTGTTAGTAATAAATAATGAAGTAATTTTCAGTACATTTTGTCTAATATTCAAACCACTGTGGCCGAAGCAGAGTGCATACCCTGCTGTGCTATTTTGACCATATTAGTGTGATTATGGCTCAGAACTATTGATGTGTTCTTGAGGCAAAAAACAAATGAGTCATAAACACATGATGTGCATGCTGACAGGCTGCTGCCTGCTGTTGCTGGGGGCTAAAAAGAGGTTGTTTTTTGAGTTGCGTCTCTTAATCCTGACGACCTCCTAATCCTGACCTCTGCTGGGGTCTGCTGAAGGTGGAGGGCGGTCAAGGTGGCTGCTTGAGTGGTGTTTAAAATCAGCCACACACATTATGAATTTATGATTTAGATCTGATGTTGGGATGGTAGAATATACTTTAAATCACGGATAGCCATTTTGCAAACTATGCTGCTGTAATGTAACAGTGTAACACAAATTATGAGGAAAACATATACTGTAATTTGGATTTAATTTTAATCTTAAATATGATCATATTTTGTTTTTATGCTGTTGTTTGTATGGAGCAGTTGTGGAATGTAGTTTTGTGCTGCTTTTATTTACATTATTGATTATTTAAAAATTACATTTTAGTACAGACATTTAGTAAAGATCAAATTAGTACAGACTGCAGTCATTTAGTATATTTTCACACTGCACAAAAATCATTGGAAAACAGTGGCTGTTCCTTGCATTTCTTTTATTTTCTTCCTTCTTTACTTTATTTTTTTATTTTCCCCTCACATAAAAATATTGCTTTGGGAGTTAATTATGCTGATTATGTTATAGCATGGTTTTGTCTTATTTATTTTTGCATTTTATTGAGTTTGATGATGAAATGAGACGGTATCTTGGAGAACAAAAGGACCGACATATATGGATTAATTGAGTCAATAAATGAAAATTAGAAATAAAGTTTAAAAATCAATGGAAACCAGTGGCAGTGTCTTGCATTTCTTTTATTTCATTATTTTTTTTATTAATTTTGTATTTTTCTTCTTTCTTTATTTCTTTTTTATTTCTCCAGTGACACTTGTGTTTTTACATTCATCAACAAATACTGACTACTTTAAATGGGTAGTTCAGTAGTTTAGTTTTAGTAGACTAATGACTTTAACAGCAGCCATTGTTTTCCATTCATTTCATTCAAAGTGTGAAAATCATTTTTGCAAGATGTGAAACTTGCTTGAACTATTTCCCGCCATGTGGTTTCCTGTCAAAGTGACATGCATTTATATTGTGCAATGATGCTGCTTGGAGGAAGAACTCTGCCTCTGTGGTGCCTTCAAGGAAGCTTCAACATCTGATATTTACATGCTGGCTATCAAAAAGCATTGATTTCACAAGTCATGCTGTTGGAAAATTGGACCCGGAAGACGAACAATAAGCAAACATGGAGGTCTTGGAACGGACTCAGAAGTTGGCACAAACACCAAAAAGGTTGCTGAGTCTTAAATATAAGTTTGATCTCCTTAGGAAGAGTTTTTTTTGTTAGCTTTTACAACATAGGTATGAGGTAGGTTACCAGTGGTGGAAAGTAACTGAGTATATTTACTCAAGTACTGCACTTAAGCACAGTTATGCTACTTTATAGCTCTACTCCACTCCATTTGTTTTAAAGCTGAAGTTGCTTACTTTTCAAATTCAAATTGACAACACAAAATCTAAATCAACTAATAATTTATGACATTTTATTACAGGTTAACCTACCCGGCAGTGAATAAAGTAATTAGAATCAGCTCCACCTTTTCCAGCTGCAACATGAATGCATCAATTGCTCTAATCGAATAATATAATCATATTACTCTGCATAATGAGCTCTTTTACTTTTGGTACTTTAGGGATATTTTGATGCTAATGATTTTGTACTTTTACTTAAAGGTACAGTGTGTAGGATTTGATGCCACCTAGCGGCGAGATGTCTAACTCTGGATGATGATTTTTTTTTTTTAGGCGAATCAGCTTCCCAGTACGAATACTCTAATGGCAATTATTTAAATCATTAAGTGCTAAATGTTGTAAAACACACTAATGCAGCATATGATGCAGCCTAATGCAGAGTTATTTCCTTGCTCTGTTTATGCCTATGGAGACCCAGACCATGATGACAGTATATTGGACATGCACTCTAGGGCCCAGTAAGACCCAGAATATCCGGGTACTAAGTAAGTCTACCCATTGACTTCATGCACCACTGAGCAACTTTCATAGGGATGAACAGGGCCCCGCCTCCAAAGCTTTATCCAGTTCTCTGTATACAGCCATAGTTTTAGCATCTACTCACCGACAAATAAACTGTACACACACTGCACTGCTACGTTCACAGCTATAACGCCACCGACAACCCCACACTCACCGCAGTCACACACATCTGTCGGACACTTGCTAACGTTAGGTCGGGCTGACAGAGTACGGCAGGCAAGCACACAGTTAAAAACCTTGCAGCTGAACTAAATGATGCCGTGGAGATGCATGTGTCCATGACACCACACGCAGCGTCATGGCTGCTACAGTAACTCTAAATGATGGATTCAACCTATTTGTGCATTAGCTTGTAGTTGCAGCTGGGCGGCTTGTTAGGCACTAAAATCACAGCATCGCTGCATGCGACACACTACTCTCGTCTATTAATAATTGGTTAAGGAAGCTCAGCTATCGGATAGGAAAAATACTTCAAAACTAGCATCCCTAGTTCTGGGCTCCTGTAGAAACATGGCAGCCAGCTCCGTGAAGAGGACCTGCTCCCTATGTAGGTATAAACGGCTCATTCTAAGGTAACAGAAACACAGCGAATTTTTTTTTAGGTGATTAGACACTAAACAAAACACTTATCTTAATATTATATTTCAATTGTGACAAAAATGTTAAATGTTACACTCTGTCACTTTCAGTCCAATTTTGAAGGCAGGACTCAGCCTCAGTACTTCCTCCATCACTGATGGTACCCCTGAGGTTGACGTTGGTACAGCTAAGTGTAGACTAAAAGGCTATGATGAGGCTCACAGGAGGTAAAAGCTGTTTAATAAAGCTTATTAAATGCTGTAAAAAAGCGGGCAGCAATAGAAAATAGACACGATTTGTGGTTAACAGCCCAAAACCCACAGATGTGGTACTTTAACTGCCACTCACAGCAGCATTAGTTTATGTTGTGTCTCTCTTAGTAATGACATAAATGTGCTTGATATGATGAGCTCGCTGCAGGGAGGGATTAAAGTGCTCTTAAATAAAGGAGAAGCTGCCGGTCTTGTCTGCTGCATGCAGCTGCATACATAACAACCACACTTCACTTTATTCCAACATGTAGGTATATAAGTAGCGTCCTGTTTGAATGTGACAGCAAAAACAACAAGGTCAGAGTTCAGAGCGATACGGCTGACTCACCCTGGTATTATGAACATACTGGGACATACTGGGGTTATTTTTGTCAGTCTACAGTATCTATAGGAGGTGCAGGAGATATCTGAGAGGTAAATACGAGGAGTTTAGAATAATACTTTTACAAGCATGGCCTTGGAGGAAACAGTATCCAGAGATGTTGTGTGAAACAGCCAGTACTCGGAGGCCGCCACACCTATCCCTGAGTTAATCGTCAACCACATGTGCTGGGAAGTCATGTGAGGAAACAGTGGTCTGCATATAGAACATGGGAATGCAGGCATTGTGGCAGAGGTTAGTGACAAACCCAGGTTCACACAGACCCGTTTGACTGGAAGAACAATGAGGTTCACACATGATTCATCCCGGGGCTCTTCCTAGACGCCAGTACGTTACACTTCACCACAGGAAAAGATGCCGCCGTGTGTCAGGGCCGAGTGGGACGTTCACCACTGGGCCCACTTCCCCTTCCCAGTGCGTCTGAGGTGTACGGCTCTAAAGAAAGATCCCTTCCTGCTGACATTTACAGCGTTCGCAAAGACAATACTTAAAGTTTTGAGGCAGAGTTTGATGGATGCTGTGCCTCTCTGAGGTTAATGGACACTCACATTTATAGTATCGCTGCTGAGGACAGTGTATGGCCTGGAGCCAAGTCCAGGAGGCCAGCGTTCAAGCATGTAAGCACTCTTCCACTCTCATACACCTAATTGAAGCCTGGAAAGTAAATGTGCTATGACAGCGACTCTGCATCACAATACATTCCAGCAGCTCCCCCAAATAGTCACATGGCCCCTTTTCATCCCAAACACGAGCACAAATAAGGGACGGGGGTGAAACACTAGAGGGGCTCTTACGCCTTGGAAGTGATCTGAGCAGCTAGCTTCTCTAAAGCACTCAGTAGAGTTTCTCTTGTTAAAACATGCCCGATCCCTTCCCTGCCAGAGAGCTGTTAATCCTGACAAGGCTGTGTGCCCCTAATTCCCATAGAGCTGCCGTTTGTTGATGTGTTGTGTAGCTACAAGGACTGGGGTTTAAAGCATTCCCTCCTTCCTTTTAGTGCCGTATGTTTTACATGGGAAAAACGTTAGTGTCTGCAAGCCTTTACATGCAGAAGAAGCTGAAATCAAAGTGTGATATAAAACAGTAGCAAGGTGGTCGTCTTTCTGAAACTATTCACTAGATTCCTGTAGCCCACGTGCCACAGTATGTTCAGTGTAAGAGACCCCATTGTACTGCTGAGTTCATCATAACTAAAACACCACCTCAGTGCTGTAGAGGGCTTTCAGGAAACAATGGGCATGGATTACAGTTAAGAGTCTTATTATTATCTCTATCTCACGTTAAGACCACACAGCACCTGTTGCTCCACTTTACCGACATCATCACATCCCAGCAGACAGGAGGAAACACCGGCGAGGAGGCAAACTGCTCAGGCATGCGGAGATTATTCTGTAAACGTAGAGGGAAATGTCCCATTAGCGGCTGACAAGGCTTCACTGTTTGAGTAGCAGGTAGATTCAAACAAATCTCAAGAACAAGAGTGAAAGTGATGTGAAAGAAAGCACCATTAATTTCATGTAGAATCATGTTAGCACATGTGGCGAGGAGAGTGGCGTCCTTGGTTTCATGAAGACCGTATTCTGCAAAGGTCTCCTCCTGCAAATGATAGAAAAATATAAATATGAGCCCAAACACAGTCAAGTAAAAACAAAAAAATCCACAATTTACCCACATTTCCATTAATATTATAGAGCTGATTTCTGAATGAAGACTTGTTATAACCGTCACAGGGTGAACTTAAAGGGGACCTATTATGCTCATTTTCAGGCTCATACTTGTATTTTGGGTTTCCACTTGAACATGTGTACATGTTTTAATGTACAAAAAAACAATATATTTTCCTCTTTTCACCTTCTGTCTGAAATGTTCTATTTGATCTTCCAATAACCCTAGTCTGCCCTGATTGGTTCAACTGAACCAAACTCTTCAGACTATGCTCCAGCTCCACTCTATTTACCTTTATTTGAGGGCCAAACTAGCCGGCAGCTGTAATGCAAATGTGTTACTTGGTGACATCACCATGTTACAGAAGAACAGACTTCAAGCAACATGTTTCCGGCAGTTCAGGGAAAGTGTTTCTGTGGGGGAGCGTGATGGTACGTGACGCTTGATGTGCAGCCACTAGACACGACGCACTCAGCACTTGATTGGACTAATGCTTTCCCTCGTGGGCTGCTGCTCCCAGCTTTCAAAACTGGAACCAACATGGCAGCTCGTTTGCGAACTTTCTTCTCATGTACACAAAAACGCTTTGCTGAAATGTGTTTCGGAAAATTTCACATTTCGTTTTCTGGACAAAAATAAGCCATGCAGTTGCTGAATCTGTCTTCATTTTGGATCGACAATGTTCAAAGTTTAAAGTTTAAAAGTTTCTCGGGAATTTCCAGAGGTGGCGAGTCGCGTTGGACCTTAACCGTATGCAAATGCAGAGCTGCCAACGTGAGGCCCCGTCTCTCGAATTGCACCGCCATGCTATCAGAATGCAAAGCAGGGCTGCTTACATAGACTATGTATAGGAAGCATGGAGAGGACGGAGGCTGTGGACATGTACCATTAACTCCCTTTGGCATGGACTTTGGCCTTTGTAACTTTGCCGATCTTTTACATGCACAACAAAAAAGACATTAAAGGAAAGGGAAAAAGCACAAAAGCATAATAGGTCCTCTTTGAAGCAACACACAAATGAGTGAAATAAACCCTTGATGAAGGTATTAGAATTAAAAATGTCAGAAAGATTACTCACTCTACTGATTTAATGGGGGAATCCTTTCAAACAGCAACAACAATAATGTCTTGGTAATATAAGTAAAGGATTATAATGCATATTTGTGGTCGGAGTTGTAACGCGTTACATGCCAGTGGTGGGCAGGTCGAGTCCTAAAGTATTGATAGGTTAATACAGGTACTAGCATCAACATGATTATTAATAATAATAGAAATATTAGATCAAGTTTTAAGCACATGGATGCTCTTGTTAGCATGCTTTTGTGTGCATGTGCTGAGCAATCATCTAAAAATAATCATTTTTTTTCCCGTAAATACACAGGGAATGGCCTAATGTTGAAATTTTTAGCTGTCAGTTTAAATGCATTCAGAAGTAAACCATTACTGATGAGTCCAGCTCATAAATCACAACATTTCTCTCGTTTACATATTACAGTAGCTACTTTTTTAAAAAACTGGCATGACAAAGTATAAATTCTTTAAGGGCCATATGTACATAGAGGACAAATGTAATGGACAGACATACAGACGATAACAAAGCAGTTACGATGATGTGCGTATGCAATGATGTGATAAGAGTCTGAGAGTAGCGATTAGACTGGATTAAGAAGGATATGTGTGTGTGTGTGCGCATGTTGGGATGTTTGTTTGAGAGACAGTGATATGTATTCATGGTTAGTGATTCTGGACAGGTTGGTATGTGGAGGAAGGAGTAGGTTATGGGATGTGTGGTTAGTAGCTGCTTTCAATAATAGCGTGCTACAGGAATCAGTCCTCTTACCTGGAAATGAGTTAGCATTTTTGCATTTATGGTTGACTCGTCTGGAAGTCAGGTTTTTTTTAGTTAGATGCACAAAATAAAGTCTGTGGTTAACACAAGCTTAAGAGCTTTTTTAACATTTCGTTCTATGACATAAAATACATCAGCAATTACTCCACTTGTGAATTTTGAAGCATTTATGCGTCTTAAAAAAAGCGGGTGCTAACAAATGGCTAAATGAGACGCTGACTCGTCTGCCTTCACAACCTGGTTGTGTATACTCGTGCGACCCTGGTGTTTATAGCCTAATGTTAGCCTTATACTTCTGGTACATGCACACTTCAAAAATCATAAAAGTGGAGTCCATTTGTGATGATTATCTTGCTAAACAAAATGTGAGTATCATAAATGTTTGTTTGCCACAGAGCTTAGTTTCTGCAGTAACTCAATGGAAAAATCCCATTGGCTTCTTGTGGAGGGAACCAGTGCGATGCTAACTTCCTGGTTGGCCTACAGAAATACGTCATCCCCAAAGCACTCTATTGAAGTTATATTATTCTGGCACTGAAATTACTTGATATTGGATCAAACCGCCCACCTCTAGTAAACACTTGTTCAGGGGAAAGCGGAGTGATGGCCAGACTTTACTGCTGCCTCCATGTGGCTTTAATAAAGAAAGGCTCAGACCACAGAAGGTAAATAAGCTCAGATCTGTGCATTAATAACAGTTGAGTATATACAGTGTGTAGGTGGAGGAAAGCATTAGTGGGGCAGGATTAATAAACATACAACCAGCAGCATTTAAAACGGGTATTATGAACATTGAGTAAAAGCTGAATGTAATAGTAACTGGTTGAATGCGATCTACTGGGATTTAGCCACCATTAAATTCAGGATCCCTGTTTTAAATACACTAAAGGAATTATTAGTTGATTACTTGAGGCACAACCTGATGAAACTAAACGTACGGTGAAAACCCACAAACTCAAACATTTCATTGTACAATAAACCTTTAATAAATAGTTTGTCATTAGTTTCCCATATTTACATAATAACCACCATTTACTTACGTTGCTCTACTCATTTCTTGGCTAATTTTAGGCACACAGAGAGGGGGTTCAGGCCACAAACCACATCGTACTAAAAACAGGAGTGGCTAGCAGGTAAGTCTTGAGAAATATAGAATAATAATTGCACCATACAACCAACTAGACCAAGAGGTGGCCGTCTCCTTGAGCAATAAATATATACATTAGCTGTACGTACGAGTGATTTTTGTACATTTACAGTCGTCTGCTTTGAAGCTGTACGAGTGCACATGGGGCTGGTGCAGAATCTTACCAATTGTAGTAGGATCTGAATTTATGGGTTTACCAAAGTGTTGGTCCAATAAATGATAAATAAAAAATTATGATATTGGGAGATTAAATCAATGGCCTCCTGTCTAGTCCTGTCCCTGTCCCTTGTGAAATAATAAAAACTATGACAAGTCAAAATGTTGAGGGTATAGTCTGGTCAACATGTACAGCTTAGCTTGGAACATTCAGTGACTTTTCTTATTATTTACTGATAAATCTGGGAAAAACATCAGATATTAACTGAAATGCTTGTTATTAAATGAAGACTGAATCTGAAAAACAGACAGCTGGACATTCGATAATTTACCATCTAGCCACAATGTTGAAGATTCCTAAAAATGACTGGATGAAGTTTTAAAAAGCTATAAAAAAAATAGCATTAAAACTCAAACCTTCAGCCAAAGAAATTAAGACAAGAGAAAACAAAACAAAGAAAAATATTCAAATCACTCAAGCACACATACACACACAGTATGAAAAAGCAAACCAAAAAAAAAAAAAAAAATAATAATAATAATAAAATAAAATAAATTTGGCACAAATTATATGATGTACATTTCTCTTCAGATGGATGTTAAACAGCATGAAAACTAATGCAAGCTACTGATCCATATCAGGTTGTCATTTGGCTATTTAAATGCACTTGAGGCATTTATAAATGAACTTTTCAAAGTCACGATTAGGATAATTTACCAGCTGCGAATGCAGTGCGTGTACAAAGGGAACACAGTGTCACTGACGTGGAGCACCAAAACCAGGCGCAGACCGATATCTTCCTGCTGTTCAAGTTCAACCGACGCCACCTACTGGCAAGAAAGGCAACCGCAGCACTTCAGACCTGCAGACAGATGTGCTGATGTGCACCATCCACAGGGAAGAAACAACACTTGCTGCAGTTATGACACTTTCAGGCTGTTGTTAGTGTACATATTTGAGGTTTTACATTTCATTTTTTTTAACTGGATCGTATGTGTTATTGAAATCTGGGATGTTCACAATGCTTTCAATGTCTTCCTGTAACCTCTGACCTCCTGTTTACTGTGGAGGTTTGTATTCGAAGAAGGAGGGTAGTAGGTATAGGAGTAAGGTATATATTTTCTATATTTTGGGAATTGGCATTGGTTGATTAAGATGCCAGCACTGCTATTTCCATGTTTTTAATCAATGAATAAATTGAATGTTGAACCTTAGGTGACATATATGCTATATTTTTACTGTATCGTAGTTAACGTGCTTGTGGAAATTGTAAAACCTTAAAAACACTCATCAGCTTTTAAAAAGAAAAATCTGCAGTGGTAAAATCTGCTAAAATTGGAGCAGTTGTTACCTTGTTGCCTTTCTTTGTATCTATAAGTTTGAACTGCAGTTGCAACGACTTTTTTTCCCTGTAGGTGGTGCAGGTTAGCATGAACAGCACCGGTCTCACGATGACCAAATGGTTCGGTTTTGTGGAGAATCTGAAGCCTGTTAATGTGTTTGAAGCCAGTTCCTTGAGGTGCTTAACATAGAAGGTTTCCACCATATGTCTGATATTGTTTGCAGCGCCTAACAACTGTTTGTATGGAAACTTAAATTCTGTGAAACCGTTTCATTGTTCATATTGCCATTGTAGAAATCTTCACTTGCCACATTACATCACACTTAACCTTTGAATTATCTACTGCAGCAGCAGGAGTGATATTCTGTTTAACCTAGTGATATTAATTCAAAGATTCTGTATGAACAGTCAGTCTATTTGGAGCTAGATCGTTGCTATCACGTAGCAACGCTGTCACATAGCAACGATCTAGCTCCAAATGGTCCTCTTCAAAGAAAACATTGGTTCTGTAAGCCTTAACCCTGATGGTGATAAATGTCGGGAAACAAGGTAATAGGAAGGGGCATGAATACAAAAGGAATAAAAAGTGTGTAACAGCTCCGATGGGAGCAATAGCGTAAGATTACAGAGCCTTCTCAGACCTCAGTCTTCATACAGGTTACGTAATTAATATATATATTTATACACATATATATATATTAAGTCACTTCGAGGCAACATTTGTTTCTTGAATAAAAACTTGAAGCACAACTAGCCTTCAGTTTAAACAGAGAAAAATATACAACCCAAACTGTACTACTAATCTAGAGAATGGCAAGTAAACATTGAAAAACAGTTTCATCTAATAAAGTGGTCTCTGTCGCACACTTCTCTCTGTAAGAAGTGCGATGTTTGAACAAAGTGTGGTGTTACGAAGCTTTTTTTTTTTAAATATCTGAACTGGTTGACCCGTCCTGACCTAGATGAGGTGGCGCCTCTCAACACTGCTTTGCAGAGACTCGCCTCGCAGGTGTACAGTCGCCGCTGTGCATTCAGAGGAAGAACTGTGTTCCCTTCACGGATGCTTTAAAAAGAGCCAACGACAAGCATCACAACAGAAGTTAGCTTGTGAAAGAGACAAGGGCTCAACTAACTGTTTGTTACACTCCCATTGGCCAAACGGACAAAGTTGCCACTTCACGGGCTACAGAGGAATATGAAGAGTCACACAGGGATTTAGTAACAGTTGAGATCTACCCCACTCACACTCTAAACCAAATCTCTTCGGTTCTGTTTTGCACCAGGAGGAGAAGGGGGGGCAAGCTGTTGTATGCGCCACTGTTACCGCTTTTTAGAAACCAAGGATTAGAGTCCAGCTCAGCCAAGTCACACACCTTTCCACTGCAGCCCAAAAAAATACTCAACACTCTCTTTATACAGGGGCTTTAGAGAGTCCTCACAATACCCTGCTTTAGAAAAGAAAAGGGCTGCTAAGGAAGGAGTGCCCACTTCTTTTGTGCCGTGGACACAAACACCTCTTCATGGCACTTGAGTCTGCTGTGTGCCTGAGGTGAGAGTGTGCCCGTGTGGTAAAATGTGTGTCCATGTGTGCGTTGCAGCGCTGTCTGCCCCCCTTAGCGGTAGTTATACACTGCTGTCCTCCAGCAGCGGCTCCTTGCCCTCGGCCCCGCTGCCCTGAGGGCTGTGGGAGTGACTCTGCGCCCCGTTGCTGTGCTTCTTATAGGCGCCAGGCCTCATGCCGGGCCCCGTGTGCTCTGGGATGAACAGGGCCACCAGCAGGGACAGCAGCACTGAGCATGCACCAAACAGGAAAGGAGGGCCCGGGATGATGGCACTCTGAAGAGAGAAGAACATTTTGTTTAAGTACGGCTACAATATGTGCAACTTATTATTTGTACAACAGTTTTGAGTAACTACCTCATCAGTGGGGTTGGCCATGTTGGGTTTGGCACCTTTATCGGAGCCGTCTGTGTCGGTCAGCTCCACGTGGAACAAGTAGAAGACAAAACCGTAAAGAGCTGGGCCCAAACCATTACAGAGGCCCCGAATACCAGTAATCATCCCCTGAACAACACCTACAGGCAGACAGATGGAAACAACACAGTCAGGAAAATCTCAAGCAGATGCTACATTTTAGTGGCCAATCCAAATGAAAATTGATGGTATTTTTCAAGCAAATGAAAATTTGACATACATCGGAAAAACTGCAAGACATCTATTTCCAGACAGTAAATGACATTTAAACAGATACGCCTTCCAAATTTTGAATCGATGGAGGTATATTTCAGTCAACTCGATATCCACTCTGATGAAGTGGGACCACTTAAACCTGCAGCAGGCCGACTGTTTTTGGCATCATCGGGCAAAAATTCAATAATAACCTTTCAGCATATTGTACTTTAAGCGCTCTAAGAGAAAACTAGACTTCTGTACCTCCTCATGGCTCTGTTATCAGACTTTTAAAAAAATGTAGCCTATGATGGGAGACTTTGGCCAATCACAGGTCATTTCAGAGAGAGAGTGTTCCTATTGGCTGTTAATTCAACGGAGGCAGCTGTCAATCACTCACAAACTCTGATCAAATAAGCAGCACTGTTCAAATATCAATCAATATTCTGTTACTTAAATGACTATTTCTCACCTCAAATCATCAGAAACATCTTGTAGTTATTGTTTAGCTGTAAATGAGAAAGTTTGCTCCAGTTGGTGGGCGGTGCTTAAAAGTTCCTCGACAGTACTCAACATGGCTGTCAGGTCACAAACGTTCTTACTTTACAGCTAAACACTAAACAAGATGTTTCTGAAAACATTTGAGGAGACAAATAGTCATTACAGTACCACAATATTGATTCGTATTTGATCAGCGCTGCTTAGTTGATATTTGATCAGAGTTCAGGAGTGATTGACAGCTGCTCAGAGACAGCAGGCTCCAGTTCGGCTCTGGTTGGTTGTTTTCCTCAGGTCTGTGAAATCTTGTAGATGCCATTAAGACACCGGAGAACACAGAGGAACACAATCCTTTTTTAGATGTCTTACACTGTCAGGATATAATGACCGTTTTATAAAAATAACTATTTTTTAAACATATTTGCTTCATTTCTACCCACTGCTGCTTTAAGCTATGAGTAGATAACAATTTACATATCTGTGTAATTGTGCTTACCTCTCCTTTTTCAAGTATATTAATACGCAGTGCTTGAGCACAGATGCCCTTTATGAGGTACTGAACTACAATATTTTTTTTATGTACGGACAGAAATATGTGTTTTACATCTAGAACAGAAACAACAACCTAAACTTGGCATTGAATGAGGGGCCAAATTCTTAATCTTGGTCATGTATACTGTGATTAGATAATCATTTAAATAATATCATAGCTCAATTTCAACTATTGGGAATAAATTTCATATTTAAAGTTCATATATAGAGGTTTGTTATGAGACAAAATCAAACACTGATGCTGATGGTGCTTATTTTATCAAACACAAAAAGGTAAGAGGCATTAAAGGGTAATTTTGGTATTTTTCAATCTGGAATCTAACTGAATAACAGCAACAATTTCTGAAACTGGTCCAGTATTGAGGGAGAGTGCTGTAGACAGCTGCTGTAATATGATGCTATTGGGGCAAGCGGGCACCGTAATTTATGTCAACTAAAAGTGTTTGTTTTTGCTATGAAAGGCTCTGATTGTTATTATAAGTCTGACATTAGTCCCGCTCAAGGAGAAGTCTAGTGACGTATTACTGGAAGACAGCTGTGGAATAGTGGAATACACTGAATGAGGAGTGCATTCAGCCAGAGACTGATCCCCCCTCGGGACACTACAAACCGTCTGGGTCAGTCCTTTTTTTTTGGTGGCCATCAGGCTCTATAACCAAGGTCTGACCCCCATGTGACTCTGTGATCATCTGCTCCGTATTTATCCCTGGACCAAATGTATACAATTGCATATAATTACATATATACAGTACAGACCAAAAGTTTGGACACACCTTCTCATTCAAAGAGTTTTCTTTATTTCCATGACTATGAAAATTGTAGATTCACACTGAAGGCATCAAAACTATGAATTAACACATGTGGAAATATATACTTAACAAAAAAGTGTGAAACAACTGAAAATATGTCTTATATTGTAGTTTCTTCAAAGTAGCCACCTTTTGCTCTGATTACTGCTTCACACACTCTGCATTATCTTGATGCGCTTCAAGAGGTAGTCACCTGAAATGGTCTTTCACTTCACAGGTGTGCCCTGTCAGGTTTAATAAGTGGGATTTCTTGCCTTATAAATGGGGTTGGGACCATCAGTTGTGTTGTGCAGAAGTCAGGTGGATACACAGCTGATAGTCCTACTGAATAGACTATTAGAATTTGTATTATGGCAAGAAAAAACAGCTAAGTAAAGAAAAACGAGTGGCCATCATTACTTTAAGAAATGAAAGTCAGTCAGTCCGAAAAATTGGGAAAACTTTGAAAGTGTCCCCAAGTGCAGTCGCAAAAACCATCAAGCGCTACAAAGAAACTGGCTCACATGAGGGCCGCCCCAGGAAAGGAAGACCAAGAGTCACCTCTGCTGCGGAGGATAAGTTCATCTGAGTCACCGGCCTCAGAAATGGCAGGTTAATAGCAGCTCAGACTAGAGACCAGGTCAATGCCACACAGAGTTCTAGCAGCAGACGCATCTCTAGAACAACTGTTAAGAGGAGACTGTGTGAATCAGGCCTTCATGGTAGAATAGCTGCTAGGAAACCACTGCTAAGGACAGACAACAAGCACAAGAGACTTGTTTGGGCTAAAGAACACAAGGAATGGACATTAGACCAGTGGAAATCTGGGCTTTGGTCTGATGAGTCCAAATCTGAGATCTTTGGTTCCAACCACCGTGTCTTTGTGGAACCAGAAAAGGTGAACGGATGGACTCTACATGCCTGGTTCCCACCGTGAAGCATGGAGGAGGAGGTGTGATGGTGTGGGGTTGCTTTGCTGATGACACTGTTGGGGATTTATTCAAAATTGAAGGCATACTGAACCAGCAAGGCTACCACAGCATCTTGCCGCGGCATGCTATTCCATCCGGTTTATGTTTAGTTGGATCATCATTTATTTTTCAACAGGACAATGACCCCAAACACACCTCCAGGCTGTGTGAGGGCTATTTGACCAAGAAGGAGAGTGATGGGGTGCTGCGCCAGATGACCTGGCCTCCACAGTCACTGGACCTGAACCCAATCCAGATGGTTTGGGGTGAGCTGGACCGCAGAGTGAAGACAAAAGGGCCAACGAGTGCTAAGCATCTCTGGGAACTCCTTCAAGACTGTTGGAGACCATTTCAGGTGACTACCTCTTGAAGCTCATCAAGACAATGCAGAGTGTGTGAAGCAGTAATCAGAGCATAAAGTGGCTACTTTGAAGAAACTAGAATACAAGACATATTTTCAGTTGTTTCACCTTTTTGTTAAGTATATAATTCCACATGTGTTAATTCATAGTTTTGATGCCTTCAGTGTGAATCTACAATTTTCATAGTCATGAAAATAAAGAAAACTCTTTGAATGAGAAGGTGTGTCCAAACTTTTGGTCTGCACTGTTTATGCTATGCATACACAATACCCACCCACCTCTCCTTTATTTATTACTGTTCTACTTATTTATTTTATTCCAATTTCCTTCATTGCACCTTCTTTTCCTTCATTGCACCTTCTCTTTTACTTTTTACTTATTGTATTCATCTTACTGTTGTTGCTGTTGCTATGACACCCGAATTTCCCTCCGGGGATAATAAAGTTCATCTTATCTTATCTTACACCCATGTGGAAACGTGAGCGCAATGGGAAGAGTGTTGTGTTGTGTTGGAGTATAGAAAGTGGAGCTTAGTGTTCTCTGTAGGGTCAATTCCATAATGTTGTCAGACACTTATAATAACAACTTGAACTTGTCAGTGGCACAAACAAGTACTTTTAGTTAACGTTTTATGGATGCTGCTCACTTGTCCCCACAGCTCAATTAGTGGCTGCTGGTTACAGTACTGGACCAGAAACTGTTGTCCTAATTAGTCACTTCAACACAAAAACATGGGAAAACAGGGTTCAGGTTAAAAAATATGCAAGTTACCCTTTAGCAGTTGCTTACCTTGTTGGTCAGGGTCTGCATTACGGGACACGATGGCGCTGATGGCAGGGAAAGTGATGCTGGACATGGCTGCGACAGCTCCAGCAGCCCACATCATCCTACAACCAAAACACATTTGTTAAGGATACAAATAAAACTTAATTTAACCTTTCCAAAATTGGATATAATCACACGTCATTAAAGGTCATCACGCCTTAGACTTACCTGAATACACTGTGAAAAATGTGCTTCTGTAACTAAGCTGCAGCGATAAGATAAGCAGCGACTGAGCCTCCAAAACGTCAAAGCCAATTTTAGATACAGCTGTACTTCCTATTCATTTGATGAAAAACTAAAACCATGACAATGATTTGTATGTTTTTGTCAACTGGCTTCTGCAGAGTTCTGGTAATGTTGAGACACTAATGGATATTGTTTATTGTTTTTGTGAACATGGAACAACTTGACCTTTATTTAACTTGATTTCCTGGGTATTGACCAAAGCAGAGAGGAGCAACAAGACGACATGTTGTGAATGTTTTCTCCCAGAATCAATAGATATTATGGGTGACTCTGCCCTCCCCTCCAGGGCCAAACAGCAAGTGAAACTGATGCAGCTGTTATGATCTCACTTCAGGAGAAGTGAAACTGATAGTGAGCTCTGTGTGTATGGGTGGTGGCTGATTAGTAAAAGCACCTTTTCTTCATATTTACAGGTTTCAAGTGAACAAACACACAAAACATTAGTTGTGCTACTGCATTTTGCTTTCAAAAATCATGTTTTGAAAGGCACTGAATCTCAAATTATAACTTCCAGGACAGTAAAGACCCTGTGCATATGTTAACAAAAATCATTTTACATTATTCAAACTAAATCTTCTAAGTTACAACATTACACAGATGCTTTTAAAGAGTCTCAGTTATAAAATTACAGTGTCACAGTACGATTGGTTGAGGCTATGCTTCCCTCTGGTGGTTTGTTAGGATATTACAACAACAGATTCTAACACACAAAGCGACAATGGTGCCCTGACAATGTGTGCAGTGTTCACTGGGGGATTGGGCCTGAAACACATAGGCTTGATTTACATTTTATTGACTCTGATTATAGATTCTGGTTGTAACCTGACCTCTTGGTCAAGTATTAGGGCTGTCAAAGTTAACATGATAACGCCTTAATGCAAAATCATTACAATGCCACTAATTTCTTTAGGTATTAACACAATCAACCTTATGAAGGTTGAGTGGGCTCAGTTTTAAAGCTAGGGATGATACTGCTATCATACGAAACTAGAAAACCTAAAGAATCCAGTGGTACCAACCATCACAATAGCTTGTCATAAAGGAGGTTAAATAACACTTCAAACTTGTGCTAAATTTTGGAAATGAAAAACTAGCAAGGAGTTCATTGAACTCTGACCTCAATATATGTGAATGAAAATGGGTTCTCTGGGTACCCACGAGTCTCTCCTTTACAGACATGCCCACCTCATGATAATCACATGCAGTTTGGGTCAAGTCATAGTCAAGTCAGCACACTGACAGCTGTTGTTGCCTGTTGGACTACAGTTTGCCATGTTATGATGTGAGCATATGTTGTATGCTAAATGCAGTACCTGTGAGGGTTTCTGGACAATATTGTCATTGTTTTGTGTTGTTGATTGATTTACAATAGTAAATATATACATACATCTGCATAAAGCAGCATATTTGTCCACTCCCATGACGATAGAGTATTAAATACTTGACAAATCACTCTTGAAGGTACATTTTCAACACATAAAAATGTAGGATGAATTTCTGATGCATTGCAACTAATCACTGACAATCATTAAATAAAATATTTTAATTGATTGACAGTCCTAGTAAGTATATTGTGATTCTTTTGGCTTGAAAGATTAAATTAACAAAAATAGAAAATGCCAGGGATGAACCAATACTGGATTGGATATTGGGCTGACACTGTCTCAAATAGCTGGATTAGAAATCTGTGACAATTGGAGTCCATCTATTAAATTATTATATACTGGAATTTAATACCTTTAATACCTGGAATTTAATACCTTTAATACCTGTTTAAGTTTTGACCAATTTGTTGCTGCATTAAAAAGGTTTAAACTTGAATTACAAATTCCTGTTAACTTGGAAGATTTTTTTTTTTAAGTTGCTGGTGTACAATTGATTATTTTAATAGAATTCTATAAATTAAGTGCTCAATTCACGTATTTAATTCTTACATTTTGTTTTAGGAAAGCAATGTTAAAGCCTGGTGTTGCCTTGTTAAAGCCTGGTGTTGCCTTACACATAACAGAATGATCCCAGTCACGTCCACACAGGGAGGCACACAGCGTATTAATTAAATGCTGGTATCAGATTGGTTCTCATATTGGCCGATACCCAAAATCCAGGTATCGCTATCAGGACTAAAAAAGTCAGATCAGCAAATCCCTCGTTGTCATGCACAAGTTAAATATTTGTTGTTTTACTAGGGTTGAATGAGTCATCATTAACTGATTCAGAGGAATTATAACTATGACTGTGGTTTTGCACCATGCTGCAGGAAATGCTTTGTCATGTTAGACAAACTTCCTTCCTTCCTTCCTCAATAACATTTACTGAGTGATTACATTTCTCTGTATCACTACTATCTTTTGTGAAGCTTGCCCACACTTTTGAACATTAGCTGCAGATGGAGGAACGGAAGGCTCAAACTTTGCTTTCAGGAATCAAAAATCACATTTCTTAATGACTCTGGTTCTTAGTGTGTGGGCTCTCTGTCCCTTTGAATGAATGTAATGGAAATGTGTGTGTGCTTTAGAGGTTACTGACCAGGGCTGAGAGCCGAAGCCGTACCACGCCAGCTGGAGGATCTGGAAGCCGAGGCCGAGCAGGATTGTGTTCTTGTTCCCTATGGAACGCATCAGGATCCCCAACACCACCGTCTGCAGAAACGCAGCACACAAGTCATATAAGAAACCGCTAAAAAGGCATTAAGTAAAACAGTTTAATGATTAGTTGATACATTAATGGACAGAAAAATTAGCTGCAACAATATTTAAAACAAAGGTAATAGTTTCACTAGCTCTACCAATGTTGCTGCTAAAAAGATATCGTGATTTCCTGCCTGCCAATTTTATTACTACCAGTGTTCTGAGACGGTGTGTTTTTTAATAAGAGCTACAGGCTATTTCCTATTGTGGATTTCCTATTTCCTATTTGTGTCAATGTGTGACAGCGGGGCAGTGTGTGAGCGCAGCGCTCTGCTTTTATAGGACAGGATTGTGATTCTGCAGGAGTGAGCGGTTCTAACAATAACCAGAAGAATGGAAATAAAACAAATGAAGAAAGATGATTAAAGCAGGTCATGAACCGCTTGCTGGCTGCCCCGTCCCGCTCTGAGCCTTTGAAAAAACAAAGTGCGATTCTAATCACCTACCAAATATACCAATAAAATTAGATTTACTATCTTTTCGGAATCTGAGCAAGCAAAGTACACATGTTAAAAGTATTATTTACTGTGTGTCTCTGTAATGTGAAATGGATGGAGAGAAAAAGGAGTCCAGCCAGAGTGAATCTTCTCGCCCTTTGCCACAACATAGAGCCATCTACACTTACTTACTTACTGTGGTGTCTTCCTGATTTTAGCAGCTTTTCCTGCATCACCACCTCACAGAACGTAATCTCAATTTATTATCATTTTGTGATCAATTTTATGCTACATGTTCTGTCCTCTATTATTTCATTACTTGTCCTGGTGTTTTAGATTTTTACTGTGGTATCGTTTCAGTACTGGTATTGAGATATTTAGACAGGATATCGTAGGGCTGCATGATTATGGCCACAATGAGAATCACTACTATTTTGATCAATATTGAGATCACGATTATCGTCATGATTATTCATGGGTTAAAGGGACAAAATATTTGTATTGCAACTTCACATTAAAAAAAAAAGAGCACTGTTTTCACTTCCATGTTGTGCTTCATTACAATCATCAAAATCTTTGTTATTGTCATTTATTGTGGTTATTGACATAAAACACACAATTCAATGATAGGAAATTAACTAACTTTTGCTCTGAAATCAATCAAACCTTGTTCGTAGTTTTAAATATATATTGTACTTACAGGTAGTGTTAGTCATTTAAAAAGATCATTATGATTGGGTTAAAATTTACCACCACCCAATACTCATTTTTACTGAGTGGAGCTTGGCTACCCCATAATATGATCTGTGCTGTTGGCAGATGAGCCTGTCACTGTGATTTGATTCGTCTTCTTCACTCACACTGAAGAGCTTCCACACTGATGACATGTCGTGCATGTCTGTGTGTGTTACGTTACCGACTGTGCTGCAGTGTGCTGATGTAAATATGGCGGTTGCACATGTGTTATGATCGGCAAAAATTCAGATATACAAGACTGATGAAAACCGGCCGGCTTCAATCGGATTGATGGTGCATCTCTAGCCTTTAGTTTAATGTAGCAGTTTTCTATGAGCGGAGCACACATTTTAACGTCCATATCACGATCATGTTCATTTAATTGTGGTCGTGATTAATATTTGATCAATTGTGCAGCCCTAGGGTATTAAAGTCACAATTTTGGTATAGTGACAACACTAAGCTCTACCCACTCAATTACTCAAGATTTTCTGCTTTTCTTTCCCTCCTCTTCTGTGATAGTAAACTGAATAACATTGGGTTGTTTTTTGGACAAAACAAGCTATTTTGAAGACCCTGTTGTTATTTCTGTCTACTCTGTACACACATGTATCACATGGTTGTCTGTCCTCTGCTGCTCTTCCTGAAGTTTCTTCATTTTTTCCTTGATAAAGCTTTTTTTGTGTTTTTTTCTTATCCAATCTGTGGCTCTAAGGACAGAGAATGTGGTGTGCTGTGCAGATTGTAAAGCGCTGTGATATACAAATAAAATTTGACTTGATTTTCTGCCATGTTATAGATATACAGTATAACAATGTTAAAACTCCAAACACGAGGGGAGGATGTAATTCAACAGCAAAAGTGGATTTTTCAGTACCTGGGCTAGTATTGAGAGGATTCCCACAACAGCGATAAAGGCAGCCACTGTCTCTGATGAGAAGCCTATGACCTGAGGGTGAGAGAGCATTCAGATAACACAAGTTAGGACATGTCAAGACAAGCACAGACAGAGGCAGACAAGACAAGTATCTCAAACACAAAGCCTTCGAAAGGTTTTTCAGCAAACACAAAGGAAGAACGGGGTTTCTAAACACATGCTGTTTACTACTGCATCTTGGAACAACAAAAAGGCACTCCTCTTTTTCCTCCATGTGCATTTGGGTCAGCTCTGCTGCCCTTTATCTCCTTCAATACACGTAGCCTCAGGAGAAGGGCAGCTGGTGCGAGGTGTGTACAAATTCATGACAATGACTAAGGAGAGATCTATGATAAAGCAACTTCAGCACAAAAGGGATGAAGGCGTGTAGAGCAATAATAGTCTCAGTACAAGAGAACTACGTATCTGCCGTTTCAAAATGGTATGTGTGTCAGACTTGCCAGACTGGTTCATCGAACACCGTTTACACAAAATAAACAATCCTCACTTCAAGTAGCTGGAAAAAGGCGATCACATCTCATCAGTTCATCTTAAAGCTGCCAGCTGCTTCCAGATGCTACCATATATTTGCATAATGACTTAAGCTGTACATTTCTGGCTACTTGCTTGTGTTTTTCAAATACACCGGTTGACCTGCCGAAGCATTGTGCTGTGATGCCTAATAATTTTGCTCTACTTATTCACACACTGAAACTGGCTGCTCAGCAAACCTGCTGATCCAATCTTAGAGCGATGTAGCCAAAAGTGTGCATTGGGCAAGTTTCTCCTCAGTTGTACTGACATTATTCCCTGAGCTTTCCAGTCAAATTTTTTTTTTATATAAAACAACAGCTTAAGTATGACGGTGCCACACACAGCATGCACAACAAACTAGAGGTCGACCCATAAATTGGGCCAATTATTTGACAGTTTTTCATAATTGGCTGATGTCTAAGTCTATTAAGCTGAATACCAAGCAGGCGCATCTGCGGACAGCCCAGTGTTGCTGTTGCTGTGGAACATGTGTGACTCCGCCCTCCTTGTGTCAATCAAACTGCTGTTCTACCAGCAGACCTCAGCAGTGTTACCAGCTTAGCGACTGTCGCTATATTTAGTGAGTTTTCAGACCCCTCTAGCGATTCTTTTTCAAACAAGCAACTAACGACAAATCTAGTGACTTTTTCTGGTGTTATTGGAGACTTCTGGAGACTGACGTGAAAGCACGTATCGTTTTTACTCATCTGAACAAGCAGCGTGTGCTGCCGTGCCCCCATAACTTCACCTAAGAAAGCAGTGTCTTAGATTCCGATTAGCACCATAATAATGTTCGATTACTTTTACACAAAAATCAGTCCAATACCACAGAGAGAAGGGGCTGCTGGCACAGACTGTGAATACAGTAGAATCCTTAAACAATAATTCAGTGTCGCATTTGGATAAGTAGGTGCTATTACATGTGGTAGGAAGTGTACATGATGTGTGTATCAATGTTTGTTTGGATAACTTTTGTGTATAATCCAGTGTTACGGGTCTAAGAAGGGAGAGCAGAGCGTTACCTGTCTAAGATAGAGGAAGAAGCTGGAGTACTGGCCGGCTTCGGGGAGGTAGGACAGAAACACTGTGATACAGATGAGGAGCACCGTGGAGTCCTGGCCCACCTTACGCAGAGACTGGCCAAGAAGAACACAGCAAGAATGATTTCACTTATTGAATAGCTATACATCTGAAACATGGCATTGACATACTGACTTTATAAACAGCAACTAATGTATTAAAGACACCTCTGCTGCCCGAAGCCCTGCCATAATCACCATACTATTTAAATTCACATGTGAGTATCTTCCAAAGTTTAAGTTTTTTTTGTACAAAATGTTTTGTGTTTGTTTCACCAGTGTTTCCATGTTGACCTGTGGTCGAGGGATAGTCAGAAAAAGAGAAAAAACAATACAGTAAATTTGGGAGATACCTGATTGAGGTGTCGCACTCTGCTGACTATTATCGTTTGATAAACTTTGGAATATATTTTATTTATTTGCACAGAACGAGGACTGTGGATTTTGTCCCCATCACTTACACACAAGTGATGGTGAAGATTTTTTTGGACTGAACTTTAACTGGTGTCCAGTTTGTGCAATGAGCGACGAAGGCGTGAAGTCACCTATTTATTTATTTATTTTTTAAATGGTACAATTTGGTGCATTCTGAACATGATTTGTGTCCCTTGCAAATGCAAAGTATAAAATAAAAAAATGCACCTTCAAAAAGTATGCTACCAATGATACTTCTCTCCTTACTGAACAAAAAACATACTATCCAACTATATTTTAGAATAAAAATAACACAAATATCTGTACGTATCTTCATCAACTTTAAGGCAACCTGAATCTACTTCAGTCAGTAAAAGTAAAAATTCTCACCACTTTCATATTAACATAATGTGACTGTACTCTATCTTTTATTCCAATTACACACTGATAATATGCCAGCAGTGCAAATGTCAAAGACAGACACAATCCTCTTGCTGGGGACCGAGGCAGCGTTTTGCCAACTGGCAAGTATTTTCATCTGTGTTCATCTCATCGGAGCCCCCAGGGTGAAATAGGCGTACATTAGACTGCCACCTGCTCCAAGCAAATTATTATATGAACACTTCTGTATTCCAATGAACGAACACCGAACAAACACTTCCCGAAAAGGCAACAGATCACAAGAGGCTATAAAATAGAAAAGCATCTCTTATGCTATTAAACTGAAATATACTGTGCATTAGGATGAGTGTTTCAATGAGTTCCACCATGGCTACATGCTGATTCCAACTGATAGACGTCAGAAAATCAAAGAGTCAACGTCTGCTGTATTAGCCATGTGTTTACAGTGTCAGTGTGTCTTTTTATCATATTTGCTCCCAACTGCAGTTTTAAAGAGAAATTTGTATGTTGTCTTTGCTGGCCTCCAGTTGTTGTGCAGTGAATTACAGGTGGACCCAAGGGACCCTGTGACATCACTGTTGTGTGTGGTGACAGGTTCAACAGGCTTGAAACTTTAAACCAGAGAGGACAGCAAAACACTGCATTTCAGCCTGATGTTTAGCTGTTCTTTAATGATTTTGACCATTTCAAATAAATGTATGAATATTTAAGCAACAAGGAGGACTAAAATCTGATCAGATCCTCACACAGACTGACAGAAGTGCCACCATAACAAACTACAGTTGTTTTTTCCTTTTAAATTCATCCCTAAAGCTACAGCATTATTCTCTTATTAAATTTCATTCGTTACAAATAAGGGACTCTGGTTATGCATCATTGCCTTGCTCTACAGGAATTAATGATTGAATGAAAGAATTGTGTTCATTTTTGTCTGTGATTGAAAGTATTTGTCTGTGGGCAACGGGCCCTTGCACGTCATCTGCAGCACTATCAAGTGTGTTCCCAGCATGATGCTCTTTGCTATAAAGGAAAACATTAATTCAACAGATCCATTTTACTGTGAAGTAAAAGCTTCCACTCAATAGCTTAGCTTTAAATCATTATCTATCCAAACATGTTTTTATTCCAATAAAACACTAACAGCTGATGAAACACACTGTAATCAGTTGCTGTTTTGTTAGAGACTTGTGCATAATACTGGGTCATAACTGACATGAACTGAAAATGATTCACAATGAGCGTGTTGTTACTCACAGCGAAGGGGTCTGCCTGTTCCCATGAGATGGGTGCTCCCCATGATGCTGGCCTCATCTTCTCTGGCAGCGACTCCGGTACGGCAACCAGGATGAAGCAGATGTCGAGCAGGGCGATGGCGGTGGCCAGGATCACCACCAAGGTGTCGCCATAGGCCACAGACAGGTACGCTCCAATGGCCGGGCTGGTAACCAGGCTGGCCGCAAACGTAGCTGATACCTAGAGGGAGAGAGAAGCAGAGCTGAGAGTGAGCAAAACAGGAAGTGATTCATCTTTTCTTCCGTGCAGTTATCGTTTTTAACTGGTATGACTCTTTGGTTACAAATTTATTATTACAAATTTATTATTGGTTATTTATTATGGGGGCGGCAGTAGCTGGGGGCGGCAGTAGCTCAGTCTGTAGGGAGTTGGCTTGGGAACCGGAGGGTCACCGGTTCAAGTCCCGACATGGACCAAAAACTGAGTGTGAACTGGTAGCTGGAGAGGTGCCAGTTGACCTCTTGGTCACTGCCGAGGTGCCCCTGAGCAAGGCACCAAACCCCCAACTGCTCGGGGCGCTTGTCAGGAGCAGCCCCCTCACTCTGACGTCTCTCCATTAATGCATGTATGTGTGTTTCAGGTCTGCATGTACCATGTACGAGTTTAACAGAGTGTAAATTGAATTTCCCCATTGTGGGACTAATAAAGGTAGATCTTCTTCTTCTTCTTCTTCTTATTCAGTATCGAAAGAGATAATCAAATACAGACAAGATTTTTCATTGATAATTGCCTTACAATCATTCTGGGGATGTTTAAAGGCACATTTTTTTTTTTTTTTTTTATAAACAGGACTGGTCAACTGTCTCCTTACCAAACCATATGCTGTGCTCCTCTCATGCTCCTGCGTGATATCAGCCACATAGGCAAAGATCACAGAAAAAGTGACGGCAAAGACGCCGGACATGGAGATGACTGCAAAGTACCACCTGAAAGAAGAAAAGACTTGTCAACACAGACAAATGAAAATGACTACAACTAGGGATATCAATAGTAAACTATAACTGAGAACATTTTTTACTGGTTACGCATGTTGGTCAATAGGTTATTTACATATATTATGTACTATAGTCTAGGCTAATTTACGGTCTATATGTTAACCAACTGAGCTGTTCAGACAGGATGTACCGCTGCGAGCTCTGCAGCACCGAGCCAGGTGTGTGTGTCAAATAGCTGGACACACACACGCTGCGGGCCTGGGATCGATCAAACTATTTAGAACAAATTACCAGATGATAACGATGGATGGCCGATTGATCGGAGCACATGTGACCTGATCAAAACGTAGTTAACTTCAGCAAAGCCAACATAAAATAAAAGGCAAGACATTTACAACGCAAAGCATTAAAATTTGATGGATATAGTGCTTTTCGGCTCCAAAGCTTATTGAGCCAATGGAGCGTTGGAGTAAATGGAAAGCCCTGCTTGAATTTCATGTCATTTTGCATTTTTTTTTTCCTCTCTTAAAAAAGAACTGGTTGGTAATTGGTTAATGTGTGTTGGAAAGCAAAATTAACTGAGACTGACATCCCGAGCTAAAACGCTATTTTCTAAAATTTTTAAATTTTTTTTTAACTTAATTTAATTTATTTATTTATTGTTTTTTTTTACATACATTGTATGTAAATTATACTTATGTAAGTTTATAACATTGTTAATTGGTCACTTTGGGGCTGTAGTTTATTGTTGTATTAAACTGCATTATATTATTTGTATGGCGTTTCAACCAGCACAGGACAAGACTTTACCTTAAAAACTAGATTGAATAATTGCACAAAGCTGTCAGTGTTTTGCACTCACCATGGGCTGATCTTCATCAGTGGAATGGGTGCACACGTGAAGAAGACCGTTAGCAGCAAGAAGGATTTGCGTCCCCATACATCTGACAATGCTCCAATCAGCGGAGCACTTAGAAATGATAATAGGCCCTGGAGAGAAAGGGAGATGGATGTATCAGAAAAGTGCTGTAAATGGATGACTTGAGTGAAGTTACCACTCACAGATTCACAGGGACTGTGATTCAAGTACATGCACACACCCTGTCAACACAGCCAGTTTTGAAACCAGCAGGTTTGTCAGAGTACAATATACGCTATACTGCAAACAGTGTTGGCTCACCTGCCTTGACTCGCATATGAACTTAAGTGACAACCATTCTTAATCAATAGGGTTTAGTATGATCTTGGTCCACCCTTTGCAGCTAAAACAGCTTCAACTCTACTGGGAAGGCTTTCCACAAGGTTTATTTATTATGGGAATTTTTACCATTCCCCCAGAAGCACATTTGCTGAGGTCACACACTGATGTTGGCCGAGAAGGCCTGGCTATCAGTCTCCACTCTAATTCAACCCAAAGGTGTTGTATCTGGTGGAGGTCAGGACTCTGTGCAGGCCTGTCAAGTTCATCCACACCAAACTCTCTCATCCATGTCCTTATGGACTTTGCTTTGTGCACTGATGCACAGTCATGTTGGAACAGGACGGGTCCATCCCCAAACTGTTCCCACAAAGTTGGGAACATGGAATTGTGCAAAATCTCTTGGTATCTTGAAAAAAGCCAAGTCCAGCTCCTGAAAAACAACCTCACACCACAATCCCCCCTCCACCGAACTTTACGCTTGGCATAATGCAGTCAGACAAATACCGTTCTCTTGGCAACGGCCAAACCCAGACTCGTCCATCAGCTCACCAAATGGTGAAGCGCGATTCGTCACTCCAGAGAATGGGACTCCACTGCTCAGAGTCCAGTGGCAGCTACATTACTGCATCCAAAGCTCTGCATTGCACTTGGTGATGTATGGCTTGGATGCAGTTGCTCGATCATGGAAACCCATTCCATAAAGCTCTCTACGCACTGATCTTGAGCTAATCCGAAGGCCACATGAAGTTTGGAGGTCTTTAGCGAAAGAAAGTTGGCAACCTCTGCGCACTGTGTCTCAGTATCTGCTGACCCCGCTCTGTCATTTTACGTGGTCTACCACTTCGTGGCTGAGTTGCTATCGTTCCCAATCGCTTCCACTTTGTTAAAACACCACTGACAGTTGACTGTGGAATATTTAGGAGCGAGGAGATTTCACGACTGGACTTGTTGCCCAGGTGGCATCCTATCACAGCACCACGCTGGAATTCACTGAGCTCCTGAGAGCGACCCGTTCTTTCACAAATGTTTGTAGAAACAGTCTGCATGCCTTGGTGCTTGATTTTATACACCTGTGGTCATGGAAGTGACTGGAGCACCTGATTTCAATTATTTGGATGGGTGAGTGAATACTTCTGGCACCAGTGACACATCTAAAACTCATCAGATTTTAACCTTTATAGCCCACCCACAGTTTTGGCAATTTTAAGTCTTATATGGATTGAAATCTGGTATCACCCGGTTATTGTAGCTAACAGACAGAACAGAGAGAAAAGTAGTACAATAACAAAGTACCTAAGGCCTGCTGGTGTGAGGTCTGGTTTGAATTAAGTCACTTGGTGATGATTGACATATGGTGACGGCCAGAAAACAAAGATGATCTCTGAAGTGTTCTTATATTGCTAATAAAGACAGTTATTTAGCATTTTTAGATAAAATAAAATAGTTAACAAAGACCCCATTTACACCTGGCATTAAAATGTGTCTCATATCCATATTGTCTCTAGATATGATTTAATTTGATCTCATTGACACCTGGTATTAATATGTGTGTCCGGTGTCCACATTGAGATCCGACTGAGATCTGATTGCTCTGTCTCAAAGGGTGGAGAGGAAGGCTGCATACGCTCTGGCATGCAGCTAAGAATGTAGTTGTTGAATGTAGATTGAAACGCATTTGCTTTAACTCCTTGTGTTCAGTGAGGTCACAATGTGTCCCAGATCACCTCTGGAGATGGTTTGTCCGATCGGACAACAATCAGTCCTCAATATTTAGGTACATTCACACTTGTACCTTCATGTGGTCAAGCACTATCTGATGAATATCTGATCACCCAAAACGCGTATGTAAAGGGAGTCAGAAACAATCAATCCATTATGTTGGCATCTAGACAACAAATTGACGTGTTTTTTAGTGGCCACTAATAGATAGGTCCACTCAATATAGCTTGTTTGTTAACTGTGATTTATCTCATCATAACAAGAAAATCTAAAATAATTACAAACATCTCCAACTATCTTTACAAACACTTTCCCTTTCCCTGATTACGGACCATCACTTGAGGTACATCGCCCTCAGCATACTTCTGTGCTGTTCTGTGGCCAGCTGGGGAACCTGTGAGGGCTACCGGACAGCTTGCAGGTGTTAACATGTAACTTCATTGGTCTCAAGCCGGGCGTCGCTGAACAAGAGCAAACACGCTCAGCAAATCTTCCAAGGACAAATAAAAGCAAGACAAACTTGCTGAAGAAGAAGAATGTTCCTTAACAGTAACTGTGGTACCAAAAACACAAAAAACACATGGCTGCTTGCATGCCATACTGTCTGGATTTATATGGCCAGAAAAAATAATTTGATATTTGAATTAATCCATAAAAAACTTTCACAAATTGCAGACATATAAAGGTGCCAAAAGTATTATTTTTAGTATGCTATTGATTATTTATTTCTCGTGAACAAAGACGGATAAATTCCACAGTGCACATACATGTTTGCCCTTCCATTCATTTTAAGTCATTACATTTTAAACAATACAAAAGATAAGGCTTGCTATTGAAGTACTGTCAATAAAAAGCTAGAGGTAACTTGCTAGCATTGTGTCATTGCTATTTTGCCGTCATGAGAGACAGAATATTCTGTTCTTGTGTAGTGATGTCTTACCTTGACACCGTGGATGAGCCCATTCATCAGGAATGTGTGTTGGGGGAATGTCTGGTGTAATACCTGACGGACAAACACAGATAAAGACCACATGAAACCACATTACCCACAGAGTCTACATCACATTTCACACACCGACCTACAGTGGTTTATGAACTTTTCAGAGTTAAATTATAACTAGGGAGTAAAACAAGTGTGATGTCATGGGACAAAAGTCTACCAAATGTACCAAATAATGGAGGGTTAAAATTAAAAATAAACTATTCAATTCAATCATTGAGGCCTACGGCAGAAAACTAGATGTTTCAAATTTCCACAGTAATGAAAACGGCAACAAAAAGCAATCAAATGCTGCAAACATAAATATCTGATATTTTATGCGTTTTCTGAACCCTTCCACAGGGATATGACCCACATGTTGAGAATAATTAAACATTTCACATGATCAACAGGAAAACACAAACAAAAGCACATTGATTCAAAACAACATAAGACATGGACATGCAGATAACAGCAGATAAAACAGACAGTGTTATTCATATAATTGAAGCATTTTACAGGATAAAAATCACTAAATGTCAAAATAACTTATTTCCATAGCGGTTCTTGGTGCCCAAGACCATCAACACCACCAATAGGTTGCTGGACCCCTGCTACATTACTAACTACAAACTGTGACATGCAGATTATAGCAGGTGCAGTATTACTCTTTATACAAACTACACATATTTACTAAAATACAAAATACATTCACCCATCTTGCCTCTTCCCATTTCTTTAATAAAAACAGTTTCAAAAACTATAATAGATTTCAATGATGACACTTCATCTGTCAATCTTTCCAAATTTAGCTCCCACAGGTTAAAAGGATTTAAATCCAACAGTATCATATCTTTGGTCTATGCCAACTATTATAGGTCTCTAGTGCAGTGCTCAAACACTTGTAAATAATCTGGTGACTAGCCATTTCACACTTTCCACTGTTTGAGCAGTCAAGTGACCTAAATAGTTTCCAGTTTTTGTACTTTTTTCAGTCTTTGAAGCTTCAGTGAGAAATATTTGAAGGTATTCGAAGCTTCGAGCAGCACTGCTGTAAGCACATACACCTCCACAGATAAACAGCAATATTCGTCTGAGAATAACTAATAACGATTAATGTTGAGGTGCAGTGGTTAGCATTGTTGCCTCACAGAAAGAGGGTCGCAGGTTTGAATCTGGTCTGTCTCTATGTGTCAGCCCTGTGATAGTCGACCTATCCAGGGTGTACACCACTTTCGCCCAATGCAAACATCAGTGTCAGCTGGGATCCCTGAATAGGATAAACGGTTATGGATAATTAATTAATTAATTAATGTTAAATATGATATTGAAAAATGAAGCATATGAATACAGATTTGGAGAATGATTACCGTGGCAACGGCCAAAGCATAGAAGCACAGAAGCAATCGGGTCAGCCAAATTTTGTACCAAGTGCTGTCATGCTTACAGGTGACATCCAATCATCCAGCCTAGCAATAACCATGAACGAGTACTTTTACCTGTTACAAACTGCTTGTTTGTTTCCCTCTGCTCTACTAAGGATGAACATGAATTATTTTATTAAATATGACGTGAAAAAGTCACAGTCCACATTTAGCTACAGAGACTAAAGAGAAAATTAAATCTTAGTATAAGGACCTGGCCATAAACTGAGTAGCTAAGTAATGTCTGGGAGCAATCTCACCTTTTTCACAGTTCTCGTGGTATAACATGATTTGGTTTGTTGGTTTTTAGATGACAAGCTGTTTTGCTGAAAAAACTGCTCTGTTATCAAACTTTCATTAAAAGTACTCAGAGAGAGCAAAGCCCGCCAAGGCTGCTCCTCCACATTTCATCTTAATTGTAAAAAATGTTTTTAATTTTCTGATACTGATTTACATCAAAAATATGGAACGTTCACTGTCTTTAAAAACTAGGGATGCACTGATCTGACTTTTTCAGTCCTGATAGTGATAACTGGGCTCTCCGTATCGACTGATACCAAGTACTGATCTGATACCAGCGTTAAATTAATAATCTGTATGCCTCACTGTGTGGAAGTGACTGGGATCATTCTTTTACGTGTATGAAAACATCTTTCTTGACTTAAACATTTCTTTCTTAACTTTGTAAAAAAAAAAAAAAAAAAAAAAAATGTAACAAGTACATAAATATAAATTTAGTGAATTGTTATTTATTGTTAAATTTATAAAACTCACACCAGCAACTTGCAAAAAATCCTAAAATTAACAGGAATTACAATGCAGGTGTAAACTTTGCAGCAACAAATTGGTCAAAACATACAGACAAATTAAAATTTCAGCATAGAATGTATAGTATGTAGTATATAAACACTGAACTGAATTGAACAGATTGGCCCGATTGTCACCAATACACAATCCAGCTATTTGAGTCAGTATCAGCTCGATATCCGATTCGGTATTGGCGCATCCCTTTTAGAGCTTTTCTTATAAACACATGATATACTTATAACTTTTCTGTTTTTGACCATGCTTTATTTACCTATGACCATAGTTAAGTATTTCAGGATACATGCAGTATACAGCCAGACACTGTGTTCCTGCAGTCCTGTATGTCTGTGAGAATGCAGAAGGGAAAGGACTTCAGATAGTTAAAAATCATGGCATGTTCAAAGTCCATAACATCAGTGCACAACAAGTATGGAGCACAGGAGTCATTGACACTAGTGAGGGAACATGAAGCCGTGGTTTAATTTAGGACATGTAGAGTTTGACTGAGACCGAATAACTGGATCTGGTTATTGTTTAGGAGGACAGAGGGAAAGCTAGTGGCACAGCTAAGAATCCCCTCTCTTCCTCTGAGAGTCAGTTACCCAACACATACAGACTGTGAATGCTCAGAGACGACTGTTGCTGCTGGATACTAATGAAGCAGTGTGCTCATTGGGAGCAGTGAAGCAGCCCCTCTCATCTTGAGGCGCCCTCTGATTAGTCCAAAATGCAAATCCTGCCTCCGCCCAGGGATCTTGAGGGCAACAAACCCCCAGTAATTAATGCTTTACAGACCCCCAGTAATTAATGCTTAACAGTTACACATAACCACCTCTTCAAACAAGACACGGCTGAAAAGCATGCATTGCATAAGCTTGTCTGGTTCACATCATGTGGCGCACAGATGTTTGCTCATCCTTTGTTTGACATACCAGTTTCTTCCCAAAGTAATTTAAGTCGGTAAAGAAAAGCTTGTTTAAAAAAAAAAAAAAAAAAAAAAAAAAAAAAAAAAAAGGACGTTCAGAGCTAGGCTGAAAAACGGAAAGCTACTGTCAGAAAAAGGAAAATTATTAATGCACAATTCCTGCTGGTATGAAATAAAGCTTGTCATCACGATGAGTCATCTTAGCACTTTGCTTACAAATTAGATCTGTTTTTGAGGAAACGCTTATCTGCCTTTTTTTTTTTTTTTTTTTTTTTTAAATACTAGCCAATGATACTCAGGTGCCAAAATGTTTCAGAAACGCAGGTTACATTTTGAAAAGACAATCCTCTAAATAATGCTGTTTGAGCTGCCTGTATTAAATACATAAGCCACGCCACTCACGACCATTCACCCTCAGATGTGTGGTGAGGTTTGCCTGGCCGGCATCTGTGCTGTGGCCTGACAACACAAACTAGTGAACCCCTGATAAGCCTTTTCAACAAAGAACTGGTGTTCAGACAATACAACAGTTTGATGCTCTTTTCATATTTTTCAGTCCCTAAACATCTGCCAACACATATGCACAAAAAAACCCCAAACTGCGTCACACGGGGCCTCGCTCCATTTATTAGGAATTCAGTCATTCACAGACACTAATGGGCCTTGTGTGATTCCAGTCAATGGGAAATGACACCCTTTGGCTGGGTTTTGCGTAGGCGTATGAATATATTACTAACTTATGTCAGTTTACATAACAATGTGTCTACGTGAGAGTGCGTGTTTCCGGGCGTACCGTGAGCATCGGGGTGGTGAGAAGACCCCATGCAAAAAACTCCAGGAAGATGACCACCACAGCATGGTAAACACTGGGCTCACCGATTCCCTGCGGCTGGATGGAGACAGAGGGACACAGAGACAAATAGAAAGGTGATTAGCTGAGAAGCAACAAGCATTTTTTTTGTTTTTTTACATCCAAGTGCCTGTAAATGGTAATACATTAACAGATTGAACCTTACACTGGAATCTATTTCAAAGCAGCATTTGCCTAATGATAAAGACTCTGCATCACCTGATCCTGTGAGACAGCCCACAGTTGGGTAAGAGTGAGTAAAAAAACATGAAATATTCTTTCACTCTTGCCTTTTAGGAGAAGTATGCACCCTGGGGGAAGTTCTGACTTGACTAATACAGCGCTGAATGTTGAATTACCACCAATCATACTAAAATTACTCTGTGACTTGTTTATCTTTTTCCTTCAATTGAAATTCAAATTTACATTACCTTTACCTGCTCACAGGACATAATTACTCAGTAACTTTGCATACACACAAATAAGATGATTCCTGTACATGAACCAATTATGCGAACTTTCTGAATAAGGTATTTATATGATTCACAGTAACACTGCATGCAATACAAATGTTATTTTCACCTATTCTGGTATGTTTTTGCTGTGTTCCTTATACTATGTCAATTTGCCTAAAATTAGTTTTTAAAAAGTTGCAACGTATTGCCTTGCTCACAGTATTGCAACACATCGTAATAGATTGAATCGTTACCCCTGCATCATGATACCTATTGCATCACCAGATCCTTGCCAACAGACAGCCCTATCAGATAGTCAGAAAATATTTTCTGCATCCTGCAAACGCTTAGGAAATAGAACATAATGAAAATGCTGTTGTTTTATAAAATGATTAGTTTACAAAGAACAGAGAATAAAGCTGTATATCTAAATATAATAATAAATCTAAATACATATATATATTAAAAAATTGCAATATGCAATTTCAACAAAATTTAGATTATTTGTGCAGCCATTATGCCAAAAGTAATTTAAAAGCAGGCAATCACTGGGGCTCAATTAATGCAGTCTAATTATGACATTAACATGAGTGACATAGGGTTAAGCTGTTTACATGACATCTGCAATATTAGCTATATTACCGTACTCAGATTACAAATGAAATTTGTGAAGCAAGAGAAGAGCATTTCATTTCATATTCATACATGATAAAGTGTCACTGGTGATTCTGTACCCTACTTACTGGCACAATATTTCATAAAAAGATTTAAAAGTCACTATTGACAAAATTCAAGTGTTTGTTCACTTAAATTTTACAGCTATGAACAGGAGTGTTAAATGCCACAGGTAAAATAACCAAATATTCTGTGCTATAGTTTACTGGGTTTCTCTAAATACTGACCTATATCTATAATGAGTAAAACATAAATAGACATCCTTTTAACTTTTGTTAAAACCTTAAAACCTGCTCTCTAGAGAAAAAGTCACTTTACTGTGCCACAGTAAAATCTATACAAGTTTGTAAGGTGAAGAGAAAGTGTGATGAGTGAGCATGGATGCTGAGCAGGATCTTTGGCAGGAAACACAGTGAGGTGTGATAATTGTGGAGACTGTAATGTAGGCCAGGGCCAACTTAACAAAGACACTAGCTGCTAGTTTACTCGCTCATGTGGTTTGTCACTTCCCGACGTGGAAAGGGTGAATGCGTCACTGAAAACCAAACTACAGGTATTACTATGACTGGCTGGGGCACAAGTAGAAAATCAGATGAAACTCCCACCCAGTCTATGGTCACACCACCTGCTTAACTGAAAAAAGGAGGAACAATTGGTAACCGTCTAATTATATGGATGTTGCAACTTCCTTTTTCTTCCTCCTCAGCCAACATACACTTTGAGAGATCACATTTTGCTATTGGTATGACCAGTGAGCGTCTAAGCTTCTGAGATGCTATGACTGGATCAAGGGGTGAATGCTGAAAGTGAAATCTTAATGGATGATACCTAGCTGCAGTAATACATTAAGGGATGCATCGATACCACTACCCAACAGGACATCAGGACGATACAGACTCAAACAGCTGGATTGGGTATCAGTAAAAATTGGTCAGCTCTATTCAATTCAATATTTGTATATTCTATACATTTTATACTGGAGTTTTGACCAATTTACTGCTGCATTAAAAATGTTTACACCTGAATTGTAATTCCTGTTAATTTTGAAGATTTTTTTTTACCCAAGTTACTGGTGTATAATTTATCTTAATAATAAATAAAAATCATGTTAATTTTGAATGACTTTTTACCATGTTGCTGGTGTACAATTTATTATTTAATAGTAAATACAAATTCTGCTAATTTTGAAGATTTATTTATTTATTTTTACCAGGTGCACAATTTATTATTTTAATAATAAATTAAAATTCTGTTATTTTTTTTTTTTTACTTTTTACCGGGTTGCTGGTGTCCGATTTATTACTTTAATAATACCAAAAAAATGTATTTGTCTAAATAAAATTTAAAAAATTGTATTATTTGTTACATTTTGTTTTACTAAGTTAGGAAAACAATGTTTAAGTCAAGCCTGACATTTCGTTACGCATAAATGAATGATCCCGGTCACTTCCACACAGCGAGGCATAGCGCTCATTAATTAAACACTGGTAACAGATCAGTACTCTGTATCGGCCAATTCCCAAAGCCCAGGTGTCTGTATCAGGACTAAAGAGGCAGATCGGTGCATCTTTAAATACCGTGAGGTAGCAACCACTGATCTTACCTAAGCTCCTCATTGAAATAGAGCCACATTATGCCAGGTGTTTACAAAAATGAACCAACACAAGGAGCCAGGTATCAGGATGACAGGACCATTACTCAGGGAAAACAACAGTTTTTAGTACTCTTCATCAGGATTACAAATTTGCGTGTCTTCACATGGATACCCAGCATGTTTGGCATAGCTGTCCATCTGATTACATAAGCAGCATTGATGCCTCACTGTATTTATAACAATCCCACCATACTCACTCTTTGCCAACAGCCTAATTTGAGACAATCGTCTCTTTCACCATGTAAAATGATTTGAATTACTAGAATACATGACATGATAGTTAGTTGGCTGTTGAGAAAGTTTGATGCTTACAGGAAAGGGCATCTTATCACATTATAGGATGGGTCAGTCCTACCAGGACTACAGGTGTCAATGACCCCTATAAGTATAAATCTGTCAGAAACAACAAGCTGATATTTAACCAATCATTAGCACCACATTGGGTACAGCCACCAAAGAGTTATAAGCTGTGTTATGTTACACACTTGTAGCATTGGCAGTAAATAATGTTGCTTCCCTGGGATGTTGGCTTAACGTTAACCGTCGTGTTTGTTTGTTGTCAACCAACGTAACCAAACCCTGTGTTTCAAAGTCTTACCTTCGCCCATTTCCAAATCATATTATCGACTAAGGATATCTTACGTTGCTTGACATGGCATATTCTCTTAAACAATTAGCTAGATAGTAACATTAGTAGCCTAAACCATTATTTAATCATCCGTTTGTTGAAACCGAATAAAAATAACCCCAATTAAATCCATATGCTAGTGAGCTAATGTTAACCTAGCTCCTGTTTGTGGCTCAGAGTGATGCACTGACTGTCACACGTAATTTCTACAAGATTTTGACAAACCCGAGATAACGTTGAACACTTAAACGCCGGTTTAAAGTTATATGAAGTAATCTTCGTGGTCAGTGAATTACTGTGGGAAGATTAAGAAAAACATAGCCAAGTTAACACTAGCCAGCTAGCGTTACCTGAGCTGACGTGTAAACGACTAGCAAACGTAGGCCTCTAACATTAGCCAATGCTAGCTTATAGCTAGCTGTGTTAGCTAGGCGGACCCAGCTAACGGTTACGCTAACATTATCCACAGGGGCAAACCAACCAAAGACAGAAAGCCAAGAACAAATGCTGCTACGACTGCTACGTTTTCATAAAATAAACAGGGCTGCTAACTAACTTCAGTGGCTGAGAAACAGTTTAGCTCCGTGTCAAGCCGACTTAACGAAGATAAATAAATATTTAACTCACACTTCCTCCATCTTTTATTATAATTTTCTTTGCAAGAAGAATGCTGCGGTTCAGCCGCTTTTTCTTCTTTTTCTCCCCCGTCATTGTTAACTTATGTCCATTCTTGGTGTCAGAGGGTCATCGTTGCACCTAACAAAACTAAAATAATCTACTGAGTCCGGCTACAAAGCTCATAACCTCGGCAGTCGGCTCTAGGCAGCTAGCAGTGAGCTAACTAAATGATGATTTCTCATCCCCACCTCACTTCAACCCGTCTTCCTGAACTAAATATTGACCCGCCCTTCCAGTGCAACGCCGCTCAATGATTGGCCGTTTGGTGGAAGAACAAATTCAAACTGTGCGTCTGATTGGTTTAGAAAAACGTTGGTGCTATTGATCCCCCTATGGTGATTTGCGAACATCACACCGCGGGTTCACGGTACAAAGAGGAAATCCCTTATATGGTGACTGGTTGTGTTCGTGAAGAAAGTGTACAAGATGTTCAGCTACTTCCACGAACCCAGTGAAAATAAAACATAATAATAAAACACTGATAATACGGCAAATGGCGATTTGCAAGTCCTTCAGTCGCTCTTTAATTACACGAATTTTCAAATTTTTCTTTAAGTCTATTTTTTTGACAACAAAAGATTTAAAAAGTCGATTAATTTCTATTTTTCCCTGGTGACTGCTGTTTTGGGAGTGCCTCCTATATGATATGTAAATGTGATGTTTTTGTAGGTGTGTTTGATGTTATTCTTATTATAATTTTTTTTTTTTTTGTAATGTAGCTTTTATTGGTGTATTGTGTTTTTATTTGAACGTATCTTAATGTTATCTGTGTGGATGTGATATGTTGTTTTAACATACTCTTAAATAGCTGTTTTTGCACATGCAAATTAAAGACAAATTTCTGCCTTTTGTACATGAAAAGCAGACATTGAAGTATAAAATGTGACACAACATCAAAGCAAACTGCTGTATTTACATTTTATTTAATTAAATTAAGTGTTAGAAATCCATTTGAATTGAATGAAGACAGGATAAAATTTACACACATTAGGCTTTTCCCTAACATCATCAAATTAACTGAAAATATGTTAACCTGAAATCGTTCCCTGTAAAAGAGTGTGTCAGTGCATTCTGAGGCACAATATCCATCATTTGAGAGAATAAACATGAAAACTGGAGGCCATACAACACATTTCAGAGAGGATAAGAGGGATGCTCAATGAGTTTTAGATTTCTGGGAAAAGAAAGTGGTGGGAAATGATTCATAACGAAACCTTTTATCCTGGAAATTTGCCACAGGGTGTGTACAACTGTGGGGAATTTATCAGTCACAAAAAAAGAAGTCTGGACTTTCCGATTTAGAAATAGCAATAGCAAATAGCAAAAAACAAACAAACAAAAAAAAAAAAAAAATCAAGAGCAGAAGGGGCTTCTGGCCAGCTAGTTGGGATTAACAAGTCAGTTACATTAAACTGGAAATCTATATTTTGCCCAGAATGGTCTGCTATAGGCGCTATTACAATTTTGACACAAAAGACTAGTTCTTTAACTTCCACCTGAAGTACAATTTCAGTTTCCCCACATATTACTCAATATACGTAAGTTGTTGGTGGTTCCAGATGTGACATTTCATCTAAATAAAAATTCTAATAAATTTGTAATAAAAATAGCTTTGATATCAAATCACTTGTAAAATAAACCCAACAAAAACAAACTTAGTGTAGTCGTCTAGCATAGTATTAAAATGTGGTAACACATCATTGAAATAATGTAACATAGTACTTAAAAGCATGAACATAAAATCTGGTCTTTTGTACAGTTTCTAACTGATAGATCTTCATTCAAACAATATGTCATTTTTTTTGTTGTGCAGTTTTTCAGTATTTTTACCTAATATTTTAACAGAATTTGCAGTATACTTTCCAAGCTGCAGTATTGGTTATAGTCTTTTGTATTACAGCAGGAGACATTTGAAAACAGTCAGTTTATTTCAGCTGGTGGCAAAAAAGACAATATCTGAGGAGGTTCACCCCCAGTATGCATCAGTCCTACCCCTTATAAAATGAACAGGCATGCATATTTGGAAAAAAAAACAACCTAAATGTATAGACAAAAGGTTTACTTGGTGAAACTGCAGAGGCTTGCAATACCAAGAGAGATGACAGAGGGAATTATTTTCAGTCAGTCTAAAAAAGGCAGAAATTTGGCCAGTCCCTCTTACAGGTGCATTGAATCAGTGGTCAGTCACAGCAGTAGATATCACAGGAAAACGAAAAACAGAAAAACACAACTGAAACGTTTCAGATGTACAACCATGCACTCAATGAGAGGCCAAAATACAACAATGTCACTGTACAACGGAGAAGCACTACTATTCTCATATGAACATTGGTACACTTACAAGACATTTTTTCCCCACAAACACCATAAAGTCCCATTAGTACCACAACAAGCTCAGAATAATGTCCATTAGTAAAAGAGGTACTTGTATCCTCAGCCGCTCCTCATGCTTTTCTCTCCAGATGAGACACAGCTGGTCACACAGCTTCACAGAAGTACCTAATAAATGTGAACTGTACAAATCTGACATTTGTTTAAAATCACATACAGTGTTTTCTTTATCAAGAGGCTGAGCAGAACCTGCTTTTGGTTCTCCTCCGGATCTGTTCTAAAAACCCTGAATGGACAGTCCGAACGATCTCCCATTAAATACGTATAAATCCTCTACGCACTTTGTTTCCATAGCAGCACTGACAAATGGAAAAGTCTATAAAACAAAGTGCACAGTCACAAGTCACAAGTGTTCTATTAACACTTACTGCAATTATTACAACTTGTGGTGTTATGTGCAGTTTAGAGGTTCATCCTCATCAATGTAAGGGATGTCCAGGTCATCAAAGCTCCCATTGAAAGTCTTGCTGGTGATCTGTGGCTTGTTGCTTGGGGAGGGACTCTCTTGGCTGGGCAGGAAGCACATGGATTGGGTAACATCTGTCTTTTGTCCTGGTGCGAACTCTCTCTGTGCATCGTCTGTCTGAGCCATCAGACTTCTGATTCTCTGTGCTAGGTCGGGAGGTTTAGGTGGGCAGTCAGGTTTCTGGGTTTTCAACCGCATGGTCACCTTTCCTGGTACTGGAAACATCAACATAGTAGATATGAGTTTGCACACTTTGTCAACCCCAAGGTCCTGTGCTGGTTTGATAATAATATAGCTTATTAATGTAACAATAAACATTTGGTATAAATAAAACCAGATACAACACATGGTCTGTAGGGATAAAGTGGATATGCAGTTGAAGTAGTGTCAATGCCTAACATCTAATCAGATCATCTACTCTGTTGCGACTACTGTCTGAGGGCATCAGTATGCTTCAAACAAAGTGCTTGTTGGATAGTCTAAAGATAATCTTCAGATCAAAATCAGAATCAGATTTTGGCATCAGAGGCTTGTAAACTGGCTATTTGTGAAAGAATCCTGTCTTACAAGTAGTCTCAACGCGTCTTGCATCTCAAATTGCTAATCTGACTGTAAACGATGAGCAGTACATGGAAAACCAAGTCTTGGCCTGGATATCTGCTGGCTGCACCGGAACCCCAGAAATATAGCCCCTTACCCCCAGAGGCTTATTCGTCAACAGACAGAGAGCCGATGGGTTCAGAGACTGGTCTAAAGGTGTCAGTATGCTCTATTCTCAAGTATTATGTATGCGCTGGAGGGCCTGTGTTCAACAATCTGAAAATGACTCCCACATTTTTTGGCCAAGTGTGCATTGGTGTGCTAGTAAAGGCAGGTTTGAATGTGTTTTTGTCTGCCACGTTCAGAGTGCCTCTACCCCTGTGTGAAAAAAACAGCTCTCTCATGAATTTGAACGAAGCCTGTCCGACGGTGCAGTGGAGGTGCCAACGAAGGCTACATCCACACAAACATGTTTTCATTTTAAAATGGCTTTTTTTAAACAAAAATGATCTCCGTGCACACAAACGCACCAATTTAGTACCATTTCAGTATTAATCTCATTAAGCCATGGATGTATGAAGAGAACTGGATACAGCATTAGAGGCGGGCTCCCGGTCATTCCTATAGAAGTTGTTCAGTAGCGCATGAAGCAAAAATGGCTTGACTGCCGAGTGATAAAGTACCCAGATCATCTGGAAATCTTTTGCATAAAGTACCCGGATCATCTGGTAATCTTTTGCATCCACTGGGCCTGTAGAGCAGAAGCAGTAGTGTTTCCTTTCACTCTGCTTCCCAGCTCTCGCTCCAACCTCGGGCTGGGTCTCATTCACATGAACAGAGGAAGGAAAATAACTCTGGATTCAACTATTAGTGCATTTGACAACTTTAAGGAACAAATTACTTAAATAAGAGCTATTAAAAATAAATAAATAAATGAAATAAAAAAGTTGTCTGTTTCCCAATGTAAATCTACATGGGAAAAAGTCATTTTGGGCCCAATGGCATCATGTGATGGACACAGAAGTTGTAGTACTACCGTTTGCCCACTATGAAAATTTGCTTCACAGCCCGGTGCTCTTCCTGGGGATTTGCTGAAAACTCATATCACATGACCATTCGCGCTATCGGGGATGCGCATGCTGGTATAAACAGGAAGCACATACTACTCTGCAGTTGGCTGCTTAGTTACAGAAAATACTACGGAGGAAGAACAGCAATGGTGAAAAGTAAGACCAAAAAATTCTTTGCTTGGATGGACGATGAGGTGGAACTGTTACGCCTGTAATTTGATATCGATGTTGAAGGTTGTTGGTTTTCTTCTGGAAAAGCGTCACGTTATAGGGCCGTGACAAATCACGGATACCAATGTTGTGACTTATAAGACCCAACCAGGAAGTGAATGTGGATAACTAGTACCAGTACTAATAAAAATCTCCATTTCTGCCCATCTGGACTGAAACATGGTCAATACATCCATTTTCAAACTAAAATGTCTGTTTTACGGCTTCAAAAACACAGAGTAGTTTGGACGCTAGGCGTAACATAGCAAAAGTTGTGCATTTTAAACAAAAATGTATTAGTGTGGATGCAGTGATAGAGGCTCCTGGCAAAAAAACAACAACAATGTGGGATCTGTTCTTGTTGAATCTGGCTAAACTTTTGTTGGACCTAAGCGTAACATCATCTGCCAAGATGCTGCAGTGGCCAATCAAATACATGTAAGCACACATTCCTAGTGGATTACTTTGTAATGTGAACCTCATATTTCTACTGTTAACCTCATAAATGTTACACCAAAAGATAAAACAGTTGCTGCCACAATAACTTGATCTAATACAATTTTTAAAGCATACTGAACCCTCTACACACAGACGGAACACTAGCAGGATTATCTAATATACCATGCTCTAGTATTGGGAGACATAAAAACAAGCTAATCATATTATTTTTTTTTTTTATTACAGAGTTGTCTCCTTAAACCCAGAGGAAGGTGAAAATACCGTACCTCCCTACTGACCTTCCGAGTCCAGGCTGTCCTCTAGACTCTCTGAGCTCATCGATGACGACGAGTCCAGGTTGTCATTGTCAGAGTTCTCCTGCTCCAGGTCAGGTAACCTGCAGGCCAAGTCCACCCTGAAAATAACAAAACAAGATATTATCATTTAAATTTATATGCATCGCATGCAGTGCATTTAATCCCAATGGAAAAAATCTCAGCTGACTTTTCCTGCTTGATGGACTGGATCCTATCGATAAGGGTCCGCTCCATTTCATCGGAAGGTATTTGGTCTGGAACGTCCAGCTGTGAAGGCTTTTCAACAACCTGCACAGAGATGAGAGTAGTTGGAGTAGGTTGGATGTCAGCTGATTAATCATGATATATCTGATAAAACAAATAAAGACACTGGCTTAGACACTTAGCTATCGAGTCATTTACTCTAGATGCAAAAAAAGGTGGAGATTTTGAGTTTTTCTTTGATGAAACCATAGATGGTAAATAAAGATGGATGACATGACAGCTCCCAATAAGTGAAGTCAAAACATCTTGATCGCTCCCTGGTGGCTGGCTGCAGTATAGGTCATAAATCCCACCTCCTCCATGTTAGCAGATGGGACATGGGCAACACTAAAAAGTCAAAGTATCGTCAAATACATTTTTCCCCAAAGATGGTTTCTGTCATTTTAGGCAGTTCTTATCATGCTGATGTATGTTCAAGTGTTCATTTTTCTGAAATATTTGGTTTTAATGAGATATCTGATGATATAAAAGGGGATGAGATGTCATGATTGATAGCTGCTCTGAGCGAAGTAGTCGTGGAGTCTGAAGCTCAGGAATTATATGAAAGAGGAGATATAACTTTACCTTTCCATCATCTTCATGAATCTTTGTAATTGAACAATCATCAATGTCAATGCCATGTCAATGGCTCCCATATCTGGGATATTTTGGCCTCACTTTTGTACAGTGGGAGGAAGTAGAGACGCGTCCACCATCTATATATGCAGTCTGTGGCTTAAATATTATATGCATCCAACATTAGCTGACAGTAGCTACCTCTGGCTTATACTGGCCATCTTCTAGGTATAGATGAGTAGATTAAAATCAACATAAAGGATGTTTATTTCTTGAATGTTACTTTCCTCAGATTTATATTAAATTAAACAACAACTGCTGGTATTTATATATTCCAGCTGGATTGACAAATGTGACTGACAGATGCTGCTTGACCCAGGTGGTATTTCATGATGCAACTTCCTTTGGTCTTCTAGTTTTCTCTCACCGTGTTTTGTCTCCTCAGTTTGAGCTGATTGACAGCCAGGGCCTCTGCGTATTCCAGCTCCTGAATATTCTGCATCTTCTCATTGTAGCGTCTGAACTGCTCGCTGATCAGGATCTCCACACACCTGCAGGTCAAAGATGAACACTTCCCCATAAATAAACATTATCCATCTCTAGAAACACACATATGTAATTTTGAAACCAGGCAACCCCACCTAGACTGATCCCTACTGATAAACTTGTATATCTCTTATGACCCACCCTTAACCTGAGTTTGACATTGTGTACTGTATAGTGCATATATAACTGGATTTGCACCTTACTGTCCATATACTATCTATAGATGTACTTTATACTGTATTACAACCACTACCCAGCAATTTCCCTTAATTACCTTTTTCAACAGGCAAGAAAAATACATAAATAAAACAAAATTAAAAAATAGCACTTCTTGAAGAGTCATGACTCACTGTGTAGTCTTGCCCACATCCTTCATACCAAGGAAGGGGTCATCAACATTAGGTGAACGCAGGATGCACGGAGCAAACACAATAGCAAGAGAGCTTGGTGACATCTTATTGTGCTCTTCCTCCTTTGCAACCCTAAAAAGACACTCAGATCAGGATCTCATAGGACTTTTACCACACACACAAAAACCAGAATCCAATAAATCGCTGTGAGGAGTGGTGGACTCTTTGCAACCGCATTTGAGTGGAAGTCATTTTGTTTTGGCAACACATAAGACATGAAGGAGCAAGGTGTAAGATAAGGCCACGATTTTAGTTTAAAACATTAAAAAAATAACTAACATTATTAAGAGAATGTGAAGAAGTAAGATTTTATTTTGTACTTAATATCTCAATGTATTGTGCTGCAGAGATATTTACTGCCAACCAGCAAGGTCTGGCCCATACTGTCTTGTAATACTACTTGTTCCTTGAGAGGCGATACTGAGTCACTGTAGGGTCCACTCTGCCCTCATGACAGGACAAAGACGTAGAGCGGCCCCAAGGGCTTGTCAATATGCATCCATGGTATGTGTGGGTTTGGATGACTGGATGAAAGTGTCAGAAATGAGAAAACAACTAACACCCTTGCCTCATCCTCCCTGTCCCACACCTGGAGGATGCTTTGCTGGGAGTTGAGTGTAAGCCAGCTCTAGGAGACGTACCCCCAGTTAGCAGTTCGCTTGAATCCAGCCGGCGCTGGCAGCCCGTATTCCCCGCTGGAGCAGCAAACTTTCTTTTGCTGTTATACAGGTTAGACCCAGCACTCCACCAGGCCGCCGTCAGTCCTGGCGCTGGGGTTTGTGCTAGCGAAATCTGAGCTGCTTCGGCTGCAGACTGAGCTTCTGTTTCCCGGAGCTGCCATGTGCCGACCACTCTCCTCCCAGTAGGGTGGTCTGCTGGCTGTGGGTGGCTTTCTCATTTCTGCCACTTTGAATTCAGTCCAGTAAACAAACTATCAAAGCGTACACGGACCGTACAGCCCCAGTTTAGTGGCACAAACACACAGATAAACATACAAAACATACTAAACTAACTAAACATACACTACAGGCCGATGCAAATCGTCAGCATGTGAAGATCATAAGATGTAAGAATGTAAGACAGCAGTGTTATTTTGACTAGTTTTATTTTTTTAGTTTTAACAGTTTGGTTTTGAATATTGTGTATTCTTGCCTTGCTGTTAGTTTGTTGTTGGCTTAATTTTATAACTGATGACAGTAACTTTAGATTGTATGGACTTAGTAGAGGTGAAATACTGCCTCCTCTTTCTTTGGAGCAGGTGGCTAGACATTACACATTACCCCTTTAAAGAGTAGACACAGTAGAAGGGAATAAGGTAGATCGTCCTACCTGACCAGGTGAAAGATGAGCCGCTCTAATGTGTTGAAATTAGCAGGAGGAAGTTCATCAACCTTTTGGTAAACAGCCCGTATTCTCTCAGCTTTCTCTGGCAGCTCTGTGAGCAAACAAGGATGGTGATCAATAAACACCCTTATCAGGAATTTCTATCATTTATGACAAGAAGCTCACAAGTACATTGATCTGAAACTATTCTGTTTTATATACTATCAATATTTACTCACCCACGGCATGCAGAAAGTCGCTGTAGAGGGAAAAGGTCATGAGGGGGTCTGGCAGCTCTCTGAGCCACCGTTTAACCAGACCTGTGATGGTGTGGATTGGGTAGTTGTCTAAACATGGTCCCTCGGGATCTGATACCACGAGACAGAACGCACAGTTGAAACGAACCAAAAATATACAATTAGTACATGAAATTACTCTTCATTCTTCATGGTGAGGGAACAAAGGATGAGATAATTATATTTTATCATCATGATGATAGAAGTATAGAGTTTACTTTCTTAAAATTCAATTTTTCAATTCAAAACACAACATGCAAGTTACCATAGGTTATAAGTTCTACATGATAAATCTTCTTAATTTTAACTTGAATATTAAAACCCAAATATGTAAACATACAAATTAACAGAAGAGATTAGACTAAGAAAAAATAAAGAAAATGAAAGAATATAGAAGATTTAGAGAAAGTGAAATTTCATTCATATCATCAAGTGTCTCCCTGGGAGGTAATTTCTTCTCATTTGAAGTCTACTAGAGTTGCAACAATCAATAAATTAATTAGCAACTATTAAATTAATCGGCAACTATATAGATGATCAATTAATTGCTTTGAGTATTTTTATAAAGAAAAAATTCTCTGACTCCAGCTTCTGAAATGTGAATATTTTCTTGTTTCTTTAATGCTCTAAGACATTAAGCTGAACATCTTTGAGTTGTGGACAAAACAAGGCATTTGAGGACGTCATCTTGGCCTTTGGGAAACACTGAGCCACATTTGTCAACATTTTCTGACATTTTATAGACCAAACAACTAATTAATTGAGATAATTATCAACAGCTTAACCAAAAATAATCAGTTGCAGCCATCAAGTCTGCAGGAACTTTTTTTTCATTGACTGTGGCTGTCTGTGATCCACACTTATCATGCCAATTAATAACACAAGAAACATGATGTTATGTGGAGCTCTAAACTGTCAAATAGACTGGATCTGTTGTTGAAAGACATTTCAGCTGGTGTGCAAAGAAGTTCTTACCGGTCTCCAGAATCTGGTGGAGCTCCCTTGCTCGGCAGGCTGAGCCAGACTTGCGGTAAATACCCTCCGTGTAGAGACCGTTTAGCTCCACGTGCATCAGCAACAACTCCACCACTTTGGGTACAGGGTTGGCTTTACTGGTGAGGACACAAACCTGCACCCCGAAGTGAAGGGAGCCTGGTATACTGTCATCCTGTCACAAGCAAAAATGAGAGGAGCATTATAGAGATTTATGGACAGGGAGTCTTGAGAAGTGGATGTGTATGTTTTCAATCATACGATAGTATTTTAAGGTTCAAGGTTCTTTGGTTGTCATATGCCAATTCTAGAAAAGCAGTCATTGGCAATAAAAAAAAACTTTGGTCTCAGGTTCCTTCAACAATACTCCTAAAATAGTTATATGTAAAAGGGAAAAACAAAAGCAACATAATCTAAGGAAAGTGTTTAAATATAAACATAAGTAAATATAAAATAGTAATATAAATGTTAATTTGTAATTTTGCTGGATTTCAGATTGGAAATAATATGTAGTAATATGTAATAATGACAAGTACTAAAAATACAGAGGTGTAGACAGGAATGTAGTATGTATGGAAAAGTAGTAAATATGAATATACTGTATAAACAGAGGTATGACAGTTTAAAGGTAACTAAAGGTAAAGTGACAAGTGATGAGCTCAGGAGCTCAAGAGCTGGTATTTCTAAATGTCATTTCCTACCTGTCTGGCACATCGTGTCGAGCAGTCTGTGATGATTTTGGTCAGACATTTCTTGTGACATATTAACTTGCAAGCTAAAATGAAAAACAGAAGGAAAAAACAGTTCAATTTAATTGTGTTCCTCTTGTATTTTTCTTTTTGATGCTGTTACATTTTGTGGTGTTGCAGCTCTTGGAACTCACCGCTGCACATGTATGCTTTCTCCATTCCCCAGATGTAGGAGCCACACAAGTCACATGACTGCATGATGTTCACCTGGTACGTGCTGAACAGGTGATCCAGAGGACTATTAGGCTGGAGAGAGAGGACGTAAAGACAATGAACTGGGTTGATTTGCTTGAATGTAAAATGCAGAAACTTCTCATTCCAGGTAAAGATATTCAACTTACACATTTGTCCTTTTTCCTCCTCTTCTTTGTTGTCTTGGTAGCCTGAGAGAAGACAGAAGAGAGACATATGAGTGAGTCAAGGGATAGTTTATACTCGCCAAGTAGTTTAGAGACCGGTAACTGACTAACTTACCTTGGCTGGTTCAGACTCCACCCGCTTTATCTCGCCCCTAATAAAGCCGTCCAGCATGGACTGAAACAAGTTGACCACCAGTGAGACTTCTGTCGTCTTCTTCTTCTTGGTCCCTGCTAGTGTGTTCACTTTGTTGCGGTAGCCCTTCATCAGATCTTTGTAGCCGATTTGGGGTTGCTGTTTGTCACAGGAAACATTTAGTAGCAGACTTACATTAAGTGTCTTCAGCAAACGGCAAAACAAATTTGAATTAATCTACAATCCAACATCAGAAACTCTGTAAATAACTGCAGAAGGTCAGTCAACTACAACAATAAAAAAGTGTCCTACAATGATCCCGAATAGGGTGACCAGATGAGAATGGGTGAAACTGGGAGCAGGGGAGTTGGAGATGGGCCCAGCCACGTGGTCTCCAGTACAATAAATTCAGTGTCAACAAACAGCAACACTTGGGGCTGCAGCTTATTGCCATTATTTTAGTAATTGAGTATTCTGACTATTCCATTGATTAATAAATAAAAAATAAAAAAATAGTTTTGCTCTATAATAAAACAACAATAGCAAATATACAAAGAAGAAAGTAAGAGTCTCTTAAAATTAACAACTAATTGGTTTCCTTAGAAAAAATATTGCTGCTTTAATTGCAAACAATAACAATATCTGTCAAACTAAACTTATTTCGGGTTAAGTGTTAAAGTGCAATGCTACACTCGGGTTTTAAATAAAGCATTTTCTGAAATGTAAACAAATAAATAAAAAATAAAAAAAAATCTACTGTTTGTATTTTGGGACTTTGGGTCACCCGAATCATGAATGACAGAGACATGCTGAGAAAAGACACAAAAGACTGTTCCCCAGCTACGTGATATTGTACAGAGGAAGAGGCTGGACTGACCTGGACCGAGTACATGCCCTTGATGGTATCTCTGAACTGCATTGTGGCTGTGAGGAAGATGCTTTCTGTTACTGACAGCTCTTTTATTCTACTTCGCAGCTCATTCACCTGCAGACAAAGACGAGGAAATTATGAACATATTGAACACAGGATTTTGTGCATTTTGCTTTTACTGGAGTGAGAGGGGTATGACAGGTAACGGAGGACAGTTTTGTGGTATGTGCCTTAATTTTATGGCTACTGGTGTAAAGTTCTTTTCCATTATATATCAGTTTGTGTAACTATGAAATGAAAATGAAAATGGATTAGATAGAATTGCATACGTAAAGAAGGCATTATAAAATAGCTATGTAAATAAATAAAAAAATGTGTGCATTGACCTGATAATTGTGAAATAATACCAAACATGATCAAAACTCCACTCATGTAATCTTTCATTGAATCACTTTGGAATTTATTACAAATTTTTATTTCAAAATGTCATTTTCAAAAATGTCTTTATTTCATTTTATTTAACCTTTATTTTACCAGGATATTCCCAATGACATTTAAAATCTCTTTTACGTGGGAGACCTGGTCAAAATAGCAGCAAAAACAGACTTAAAAACAAAACTGCAAGAAGTTAAAAACATCAGAAATTTAGTAACAGGCTTAAAATACACAGCAAATTGCATCAACCCGTGAATTGACAGTGTTGTTTAAGTACATTCACTGTTCATATAGTCCTTAATCATGTTTTTAAAGTCGTCCATGCTTATAAAATAATGTAGTTTAAACTGAATCTGGAGCTCACACCAAGATGAGGGTGTAAAAGCTTTAGAAGGACTTTCACCAAAGATGGAGCAGTTTCGAGGAGTATCATACATAATTTGCCACATGACCAAAGGTTGCAACTCCTGATAGTTTTAGGAGTCAGTAGAGACTGTATTTTAATATTTCCCAGTGGAGTGTTTCCCAGTTACACTTTGATTTCATAATGTCACTTTTAACAACACTATTGCTAGTAATCCCCACATCTCCCCTCAGCCTCACTCTGCCCCAGCCATGACAGCATATGGGTACTAAATGTATGCATGTACTGTACATGGATAAAAAGTGTAAGATTGTGTAAAAGAGCTGGGCCACAGTATGTGACCACACTGCACTAAAGTGCCTGTCTACAGTACAAACAAGTCAGAGCCATATGTGTGCTAAGCCTGAGTTAGCGGTTATCTGCTGTGCTTCAGATGCCCCTCCTCAGGTGTTCATCTTACTTGATTGCCGAGGAATTCGTCCAGGTTTCGCAGCTCTTTGGGATCGGTGATCTCTCGCTCCAGAGACGCGTTGCACTGCAACGCCCGTGTGGCCCGGCTGATTCGAATGGTCGGGTTTCGACGGACCCTCTCACTGTGCTGGTCTGACATGTGGTAGGGATGTGGAGTGTAGCTGGGCAAGGTGACTGCAGCCAGACGAGGGAGAGGTGGCATTATTAGTTTGACATGACACAAGTTTAAATTTTCACATGTTGGTATTTTTGCCAACGATATCAGCGATCACTGTGCTATTGCTACAATCAGACAAGCTAAGCTCCCGAAGTCAAGACCACAAATTGTTCTTAAACGAGATTTTAAACATTTCTGTGAGCAAGCTTTTATTCATGATTTGTGGAACGTTGACTGGAGCAGGATCTGTCTAATCGATGATGTGGAGCTGGCGTGGAGTTTCTTTTATGATGCTTTTATGAAAATTATAAATAAGCATGCACCTTTCCGTAAATTTAGAGTGAAAGGCCGAAATAATCCTTGGTTTTCATCTCAGCTGGCCAGTCTATTGAGAGAAAGAAATGTTGCCTGGGCTAAGGCCAGACAATCCAAGTCCCAGGCTGATTGGCTGATTTTCAGACAGCTTCGAAATCGTTTTACTTCTCTTGTTAAAAAGGCCAAATCTGACTATTATCTTTCAAAAACTACATGTAATTTAAATGATCCTAGAAATTTCTGGAAGGTAATAAAATCCTCATTTGGACAGGACACTTCATATGAACTGCCAGCCAGCATTGTGACAGAGTCAGGTATTATTACCGATAAATCTGCCATTCTAAACAGTTTTAATGAACATTTTATTTCTTCTGGCTCCTTATTTGAATCGGGTTTTTCGACTCAATACCATCCACATGAGCAGAGGCCTCATTTTTCACCACCCCCAATAAACTCTGTGGCTAGACCGTTCACTTTCACTCTTTTTAATGTGTCTGAGGTCCATAAAGCATTACAGGCATTAGATACAAACAAATCTGCAGGTCCTGACAAGCTCGATCCTCACTTTCTCGAACTGGCCGTAGACTTTATAGCAGAGCCTCTCACTCGCATCTTTAATCTGACCCTTTCTAGAAACGAGATTCCCAGCATATGGAAATCTGCCCATGTTTCCCCCTTGTTGAAAGGAGGGGATCCGTCAATAGTCAATAACTACAGGCCGATCTCCAAATTATGTGTTTTAGCCAAAGTTCTTGAGAAGTTAGGGAGTGAACAGCTGAAAGACTTTTTGGACACGAATGGTATTTTATCAAAATATCAGTCAGGTTTTAGAAAACAACACAGCACAACAACGGCTGCTATTAAAGTGGTAAATGACATCATTGAGGCTTTGGATTGTAAAAAATATTGTGCAGCTCTTTTTATTGATTTATCAAAAGCTTTTGACACAGTTGATCATCTCATCCTGGCAGATAGACTATCCAGCATCGGCCTATCCAGACATGCTGTGGGGTGGTTTTCAAATTACCTGTCTGCCAGAACTCAGTGTGTTCAGTTTGCTGGATCGTCATCTTCCTTTCTCCCTGTGTCTAAAGGCGTCCCCCAGGGCTCTATCCTTGGTCCACTGCTATTCTCAATATATATAAACAATCTATGTAATAACTTATCAAATGCTGCTTTTCATTTTTATGCAGATGACACAGTTATCTATTGCTCATCTCCCTCAGTAGCACAGACCCTTGAATTCCTGCAGTCTGCATTTAATTTGGTTCAATCTCGTTTAACTCAACTTAAACTGGTGTTAAATGCAGAGAAATCCAAATTGATGCTTTTTTCAAACGGAAAAACACTACAATCTGATCTCCCCAGAGTCTCAACTGCTCAAGGGTTTCAAATTGAACTGGTCCCAACTTATAAATACTTAGGGATCCTCATTGATCAAAACTTGACTTTCACATCACATATTGAAAATCTGGTGTCCAAATTGAAAATTAAATTGGGGTTCCTTTTTAGAAACAAATCCTGTTTCTCCCTCCTGGTGAGGAAATACCTTGTTTCAACAACATTTTTACCAGTATTGGATTATGGTGACCTGCTCTACATGAATGCACCTGACCAGAGCATAAAGAGGCTAGATACTATATACCACTGTGCGTTACGTTTTGTTACTGGCTGTGGAAATCTGGTACACCATTGTTCCCTTTATGCTGCTGCTGGATGGACATCATTGTCTGTCCGCAGGTTTTCACACTGGTCGACTCTCATATATAAATGTCTCCTTGGACTGGTGCCTTCATATCTCAGTACATACTTGTGTACAAACCACAGTCAATATGGCCTTCGCTGTCAAGATGTTCTACAGATGTTGGTCCCAAAGGTCAGAACGGAGCTCGGCAAAAAAGCATTTAAATATGCTGCTCCGTTCTCGTGGAACATTATGCAGAAGGACCTGAAACTGTCAGAACTTATCACTATGGGAGAATTTAATTCCATTTTAAAAAAAATCGAGAAAACAGCACTATTGGTCGTTGTAGCTGCTCCTGACTTCTGTCATTTGATTTATTTTAATATTGACCTGTTTGTGCAGCACAGCTGCTGTTGTGTTGTACATATCACTGCACATGATACTTGTTTAATGGTCTATGGTGTGTGATTGCTGTATTGGTCTGTTTGTATTGTTTGTCTTTATTGTAGAAATAACTTTCTCTGCTGCCCTCTTGGCCAGGTCACTCTTGGAAAAGAGATTTTAATCTCAATGAGTTTTCTAACCTGGTTAAATAAAGGATATAAATAAATAAATAAATAAAACACTATATCTTCTGGTGGTGTATAGGACACTTCTACAAGAAAACCTTGTTTTACATCCTTGTTACATCCTTGTTGCTGATCAGCAAATAACCTCCAGATGGCAGTAAAGAGAAGTGTTAACCAGTGATGTATGATGGTAAAATGCGACCTCCATTTGTGAGGTCCAGAGGTCCAGTGTGACACTGTCAGTGTTTCCTCTTTCCTTTAGACCTTGTCCTCAAGTAATTCACATTTTGTTGATACTCCTGTGTGACAGTCCCTGTTGCTGCCCATTTAAAGTGTGTGTGTACATATCAAAATAACCGTATTGATCAAATAAATGCATTAAGATTGCTGCTTTTGGTTACCTGCTTTATCTGACGGAGAGTCGTTGCTTGAGGGATATTTAGGCGCCCGCTTTTTCAGGAATTTACTGAGAAACCAAATCCTGTAGAAAAGACAGTCTGTATCAGCTCTATGCAGCTACATCAAATACAATGAATATGGTTAGGCTTGGTCCTGAAAACTCCAAACACAGAAGGATTTCCTTTTAACTGAGTGGAGGGTTTTACCTCTCAGGAGTTGTGAGTTGTGATTGGTTAGATTCCTGTTGTCCTGATTCCTCATTGGTGCCCCTGGCTGGAAGGCTGAACCTCGACCCGTCAGGTTCTGCTGCTATCATCTACAGTATCAAGACATCAGCATACTCCAAGTTAAGTATAAAACTTATGAACAAACGACTCTAAAAACCAACTTTCCTTATAAAGCCACCTCTCCCCACCATGTCGCACTGCAGCGGCTGCACCACCACCAAACCAGGCCACATAAACATGATAAAATATCAGCACCACAGTGGTTGTCCTCCACCATTTTTAACTCATGCAAAGCTGCACGGTCTGCTGCCACCACCTGAATGTTGACCTTGTTTGCTTTAATTATTATGCGCAAAGTGAGTTCAGATATTAATAACATTGTGTCAGTGTGTTAGAACATTTATTATTTAAACATTCAAATGATTTTAAATCTTATTCCCTTGTTTACATGTTCATTATTAAATGTGATTGGCTCTGAACACTAATTGTATGATTTTTTTAAATTGCTAATGACAATATTCCAGTCATATTTCCATTATTTTAAGTATAATGATTTGAAGACTGATGGTAATATTATAAAGATAATAATGATTTGCCATAACCTGACCATGTGTTAATTTAAAATTATTGGTTCATGTGCATGATGCCATATAGTTTAAAGGTCCAATGTGTAACATTTAGGGGGCTCTATTGGCAGAAAATGAATTAATAAGTATGTTTTCGTTAGTGTATGACCAGCTGAAACTAAGAATTGCTGCATTTAGCTTAGCATGAGCCCATATCTACATAGGGAGCGGCTCCTCTTCACAGCGTCGGCCTTGTTACATCAGCGTGTTTCTACAGTCGCCCAGGACGGACAAACCAAACTCTGGCTCTAAACAGAGCCTTTCCCGTTTTTGCATCGGCCACCATAGTGCATGCTGGTGTGTACTATGGTGTATGCTGGCTGTAATCTATTTCCTCATCGCTAGATGAAGTCAAATCCTACACACTGGTCCTTTAAGTTCAATACAAGTTGCCACTTACAGTTAAAAAGATAAATATGATTAAGGTGTGTCCATGACTTAATAAATCAAAAGTCTGTACAAAAATTGACTGGACTTACATATATTTGCCTTAATCAGATTCATATTGAATTTGTCATATGGTATTTAGTATTTTTGTTCTGTAAACATAATCAGAATAAACAGAATTCAAGCAAAAGCTAAAATAACTAAAGTTACAATCCCTGTCCATATTCTGTGTTGACTCTGAACTGTACCTGGCTCAGGAGACAAAAAGTCAAAATCAGGAATGGGCTTTGAGATCTTATTTTTTGTTTTTTGGTAGCAAAAGCTCTTTTTTATGACAAGTCCCAGAGCAATGCAACCTTCAGTCTGTTTGGGATATACACATGCAAGGCCTGCATGCAGAGGAGAGTCGTGTTCGGTCAAGGTGTCCCTTCGGTCAGTACCTTGACCTGGGATTTGAGGGCCCGGACATCAACGCTACTGGCCGAGCTCTTCAGGCCGGGCACACGTGGGCTGATGGGAGGCAGCGGAAAGCTCCAGTACTCATTCTCCTTGGAGCCCGCAAGGTTCATCATCAAACCGCTGCGGGCGTAGGCTAAACGCCGCTTGCGTTTGGGCTGCTTGCGGAGACGCACCCTGACCTAATTGGGCCAGGAAAGGTGATGAGGCACAGACTGGGAGGCCTTCTTTGATTCATGTGTAAGGAGCCTTCATTTGTGTGTTTGTCAGATTACAGCACACATAACTACAGTACTTTGACAAGCCAATGCCAAGATTTACCATTGTACAGGACTCTAATAACAACTGTATCACAACCAATAAGAAAATGGGTTAAATATCTCAAGTGTTTTGGATGATGTAATTATATATGGAGAAAGCTTACCTCACTGGTGGAAGGTGAGCTATCAGAGCCTGAGGAGCTGATCTTGGACAGTTCATCAACAGACATGGACTTCACTTTGCGCCTGTGTTGCAGAAGGAAGTAGAAACAGAGCTGTGGACTAATGTGGGACTAAAAACACTTGGTAACAGCATAAAAACATACATTTTGAGAAATAGTATAGATAATATAATGACATAGGTAATATAATATAAAGAAGGTTGTGATGTTATTAAAATAGCTTGTTGCGGCCATATTAACACAGTTACAACAAAGAAAGATTTCAGTGACGTTAGGATGCTTACTGAAAGTCATCTTTCCGACCAAGGCGTCGTCGTATTTCCGGACTTGATTCATCCATTGGTTCGCCCTCACTCTTTCTTTCCCTCCACTTCTCGGCCTTCTCTTTGACGCCCTCGATATCTGTGTAGCGCTGAAGCGAGCTGCTCTTAGAGGGGCTGGTGGCGCCGTCATCGCTGCCAACTTTAGTGTCCAGTGGGAGGGAGAGGGGCCTGTTGAGAGGAGGAGGGGATCCTCTGCCCTCTCGCTTCTCCCTGCTCCTGGACCTCTGTTGGCTCCTGCTGGGGCTGGACTCCACTTTTTGCTGCCGCGTTAACTCCTTTTTTTGTCATGCTGTTATGCAAGAACCACTAAATCAAACTGGTGTAACAACATCATATCCATAATATAAATGCTAATGCTTTATCGTCTGTTCTAATTCCACCTGAAATGGGTCACTATAACCCATAATGGCTTATCAAAGGATAAGCCCCCCCCCCCCCAAAGTATCAACTTCGGTCTGATTCGAACCAGCTAAACGAACTATGGCTTGTGAAAGCACCCTTGCAGTGTAGGTCTAGAGGTATGTGTACCTGTCCCGTCCAGGACGGGTCTTCGATGCGTTCTTGTTATCCTCTGTCTCCTGTGTTTCCAGGGAAGTCCTCCATGCTGTCTGGATCACTGTAGCAGCTCGGTTTTGTTTCTCGTAAAACTCACGCCAGCACTTCTGAAAAACGAAAGAAATCCTCTGTCAACTTCAGTCTGCTGTGTCTTCATTTATTCTTGAGACTTTGGGAATATCTCTGTTTTTGGTGGAACACTAAGGCCCTCATCAGACAGAGTGCGTTTTAGCAGCCATGGGCGGCTTTTTGTGACTGTTCTCAGTGCAAGTTTTGCGTGATGCATTTGTGTTACTGAGCGCCTCACGTTTTTAGTGCCTGACATCATTTACAATGTTTTTTTTTCCAATTGTGGTGACTTGTGCTGAATACTCTGAGCTATATGATTTTACCTACTGCATACGAGTTTACCACCCACATTTATCTTGATCTGAACAGAAAACAGCAGGAGGCACATCAGTGCCATACTTAACATTCCAGGTAGGTTGTTTTCATTAATATAAACTGCACTATTTACTATTAGGTAGCAACAGTTTATGGTGATGGGATGAATGTTTTTATTGTCTAGTAGTATTCATGAGGATTGCCTTCTAATTCATTGTATTCACACTATAAATGGTACCTGTATAATCCTAGTGGCATCTTTCTTTTGCAGGAAGTGCAACCTGATCAGACAGGCACGAAACCAGCGCTGCAGGATGATGATGTGACGCATCACTTCTTTGTTGAGGGTGTCTTGGAGCAGTTGTCTCTCTTTCTCCTTGAGGAACACCTGAGTAGATGAAAGAGAGGCACAATGAATGATGAAACCACTGGAAACATTTTAATACATGCATTACTGCTTGTGTGACTTTTATGTATTTTTATTAGGAAGTGATAGGGTTCTCTGATTCATGACAATAACAGTTTACTTTAAGAGATATTTTGATGTTCATAAAAGTCCTTCATGTCATGTCATTTGTTGGATATTTCAAATTCAACACATTCCAGAAACACTGGTACATGTAGTCATGGGTGACCTCAGTGTGAAGCAAGTTTCCAACCATAGCAACGTTACTTTAATCCTCTGGTCATTGTGAACCACAGCATGGTGAGTTAAGATCAGAATAAATTACTGACATGATCAGGAATCTTTACCTTGGTTTTTCCTATTTGATAGGTGCTCTTATTCAGCTCCATCCTCTCAAACAGCTCAGTTATTTGCTCTGGCGTTGCAGTAGCTCCTTTTGGAAGCAGCATTCTGAACTTCTCAACAAATTCCTGTCATCAAAAACAGTTTCAGATGTTCACGTTAACTTTCTTCTTGCTAGTCAGGTTTCCATCTAAATGCATCGCAAATCTTAACATAATTTCATAAAAAATTGCAAAAAAAAATGTGGATTAATGCTTGTTTCCATCCACTAAAGTCATGTGATTATTAGGAGTTGGATCATTGAGATAAGCAGTAGGTGGTGTCAGTTCCTCAGTCAGAAAACCATTATATCACTGCAGAAGAAGAGGGCGCAACAAGATTATGGAACGCCAGTAGAACCTAAAATGGTGTCTAGAAGGTAACCTGCAAGCTGTGAAAACATGCAAAAATATGCTAAAGCTCTTGTGAGACTTGCTGCCCGATGACCTATCCTAACTTTAACCATTCTAGGTCAATAGAGTGGTGCAGGGATTATGTATTTTTGTAGGCCAACCAGGAAGTTAGCATCACCCTGGGCTACCTCAACAAAAAGAAAATGGGATTTTCCATTGGCTTTTGATTTGCAGAAAATAAGCTCTGTGGCAAACAAATGTTTATGACACTTGCAAGTTTTGTTCCATAAGATAATCTTAGCAAATCTTTTATGATTTTTCCAGTTTAAATGCAATCACCAGAAGTAAAAACCTAAGATTAGGCTATAAACCACACCTACACCACAATTGCATGAGTGCGAGCATACACAACCAGGCTGTCAAGGCAGATGAGACACCTTTTTAAAGACATGTAAAAGCTTCAAAATTCATAAGTGGGATATTTACTGACTTTATGTTGTAGGACAGAATGTTAAAATCACTTCAGCTTGTGTAAACTACAGACCTTATTTTAGGCATCTAATTAAAAACCCATTGACTGAAACCGGAAGTGCTCAACTCATTTCCAGGTGTTGGGACTCATTCCTGCACCACTCTATGCCTAACCTTTAGTATTCCAAGTCAATGCCTAACCTTAACCATCTTGCAATTTGTATCTTGCCTTCTAGCCACGACCAAAAACCAATGTAGAAAACATAAGAAATATGATATTTCTGTTTGTTTCATGAATTAATGTGAGGAAGCTTACATCAGATCTGTGTGGAACGATGAGGAGACTGTTTTGATCTGCCGCTATGTTTCATCTCTTCAGTGGAGCAGAAGCTTCAGGGGATGCTGAAGTCACATCACTAATTTGCTAAATCTGCTTCTGTTACACTTTGCTTTTATATATACACACCACATTTTTCACCTCAGCCAAGAGAAAAAACTCTGAGATATTTCCCGATTTTTTTAAGTTTTCTGCATACGAGCACCCTCTAACAGGTACAGAAGTGAGTTAGAGTTTCTTTACATTGTAAATTCCTTGACTGTACAGTTAAGTAAGATATTTGCAGTATATACACATACAGTATATATATGTATAATACATCACTGTCAAATGAATTCCCACCTTGAATGTGTATTTGGCGCTGTAGCCAGACTTCTGGATGTGAACCATCTGCAGGATGCCTGTGTACTTGATTTGCTGGAGCACACGTTCATCATCAAAGTGCATCTCTGTCTGCAAAAACAAAACATTTTCCCAAGTGATCAACTGTGATATATGGCCCAACGTGTGGGACTACATTTATGATCAGATTCACAACGCCGTTACCTTTTCAGTGTTGGCGCGAACGCAGAAAATAAAGAATGGCTCTGCTTTTTCAATCGTCTCCATCAACTTTCCGATTGAGGCCTGTAAGACACAGAAGTGCAGTGAATGGTGCTTGATGGTTTAATTGCTATAATTAGGGGAACAGTTCGGTGTTGTTTAAAGCTACTCCTATTTCATTCTCTTGTATTAAAGTACGAGTCAGCCTATTCTCAGTCAGCTACGATAGAACACCTACACAGCAGGTTAACAAATTAGACACAACATGTACTGATGTTATGCAATATTATTCCAAAATTACAGATCATACAGTTTATAGTGTACTCAACAAAAATGTGGATACTGGAGACTGAAGCTATTGCTCAAGTATGTTTCATGGACTTTACTTGCTGTAAAATAACTGTGAATATATAAATATAAAAAAGGAAAACAAAAATGTTCAGATAAAAAAGTTCAGATAAAAATGTCTGATATGCTGTAAAGTGACGTGACTCATAACTTTAATAGTGCTCCATAGTGCCTGCCTTTAATCCAAGATAATTATGATAACTAACGAGAGTATCACTTTTAAGAACACGTTGACACAAATTAATTTTCAAGGCACTAAGTTTTTTAACGCATTAACACAACTTGCGATTTTTAATTAATCTCATAAAAATCTGATGGGTCTTTCGGACGTTGGGCTTGGTTTTAAAGCTAGAATAAAGGTACTAGCTTCATATGAAAGTAGAAAACATTATATGTCATACTAGCTTGTTGTGAAGGAGGCAAAATAATGCTCCACACTTATGCGAAATTTTTGATGAGTTAAAACTGATATCACCATTTTCAAAAGGGGTCCCTTGACCTCTGACCTCAAGATATATGAGTGAAAATGGGTTCTATGGGTACCCACGGGTCTCCCCTTCACAGACATACCCACTTTATGATCATCACCTTCCTTTAAGGTACATTTTAAACAGATAAAAAAGTGTGAGTAATCATGATTAATTATAGACAATCCTGCAAGTAATCACAACTAAATATTTTAATCATTTTAACTATTTATGATCTAAGTTTATGAAACATAGTAATAATAGATGCAGAAACAACAAACCTGAAACTGAGCGGCAACTGTCGGGGGCTTTGTCGTCCGATGGGGGTGAAAGATGACTTTGCTGGTTCGGTCGTGCACTGCCACACCAACAATATGTCGGAGCGAGCGCAAATCCATGAGGTTCTGTTTAATAAGACATATTAAAGTCTATGAACTTCAAGATGTACAAACATCTGTGTAGAAGTGTTGCTTTTGAAATGTCCAACAATGACGAAAATGACAGCAACACTGCACCCATCATTAACATTTTACCTTTGGAATGAGCTGCTTCTGTCGACCACTTCGACTTTTCCTGCAATATATAGAAACAAAATGAGGCTCCGTTCAAAAAACAGCTCTAGAGGTAGACGGTGAGAAGTGTGTTTAAACTAAAGCCATGAGGCCCACTTACTTTCTCTTTTCATAATTGACAAAGATGTCTTCAAATACTTCAAAAGGATGTTCGTCGGAGCGATCAAAAGAGAAATCCAGGGTCAGGGTGTTGCTGTAAATGTCAGAGAGGTACTTTAACTTCATCAGGACAGATTATGTTTTTATTTCTAAGGTTTGTTTTCCTTTTGACAAGCATATATTTACAGGTGTTCATTAATAGTAAGCCACATGCATTGTCCCCTCTGGGTCACTATTTTGTCTTTGAAATGAACATGAACAACATAGAGAAATGAGACAATGAATAATAATAATAATAATAAATGCACTATTTGTGCCTGTGTTTGGAACATAGACTGTATATATGAAGCAGACATTGTCACAGTGACATTACTCCTTGGTTTGTCGACTGCTGTTTTGAAGCCTTGAGTTAGAGCCTCAGGCCTTTTTTTGTAACCGAATGTTGAATAAGACGTTTTTAGGTGACTACAATGTGATAATTAATTTTAATGAACTGAAAACACACCATGAAAGGGTTAAAGTTGTAAGGTGAAAACACAGACAACTCCCAGCCTGGACAACACTGTGGTAGCTACCTGTCAATCACAAGGTAGCCACACCCTAAAGTACACTCCTGATCAAAATCTTAAGACCAGTTAAAAAATTGCAAGAATTTGCATTTTGCACTGTTGTATCTTAAGAAGGTTCTAAGTAGAGTTTCAAAATGCAAAAAGAAGAAATGGGAACAAGAGACCAAATGTTTTGAGCAGGCAATTTATTGAAAAGAACAATTTAACTGAAATAGGCTGTTCATCAGCTGATCAAAAGTTTAAGACCACATCCTTTAAAAGCCCAAATCTGTGCAAAAATTTGGATTCCATGTCATTTTCTGTCAAGTAATCACACTGTCAAGACCTCTTGATGGGAAAAGCAAAAAAAACTCACTGCCTTCGAACGTGGCAGGATTGTTGAGCTGCATAGACAAGGCCTCTCACAGCGTGCCATCGCTGCTGAGGTTGGACGCAGTAAGACAGTCATTTTGCATTTCTTAAAAGATCCTGAGGTTTATGGAACAAAAAAATCAAGTGGTAGACCCAAACAAATCTCACCGGCACTGAGCCGGAGGATCCGAATGGCTGTCCGTCAAGACACGGGACGATCCTCATCCCAAATTAAGGCCATTACTGGTGCTGACTGCAGCCCAATAACCATCAGACGGCATCTGCAAAGGAACGGCTTCAAAAACAAAAAACGTCTTCAAAGGCCACGTCTCCTTCAACGCCAGAAAATTGCCCGTTTGGCCTTTGCAAGGGAGCACCAAACATGGGACGTTCAAAGTTGGAAGCAAGTTTTATTCTCTGATGAGAAAAAATTTAACCTTGATGGTCCTGATGGCTTCCAACGCTACTGGCATGACAAGGAGATGCCACCTGAGATTTTTTCAACACGGCACAGCGGAGGGGGCGCCATCATGATCTGGGGTGCTTTTTCCTTCAATGGAACAATGGAGCTCCAGGTTGTGCAGGGGCGTCAAACAGCAGCTGGCTACGTGGAGATGTTGCAGCAGGCATCCCTCATGACTGAGGGCCCTCGTCTGTGTGGTGATGACTGGGTTTTTCAGCAGGACAATGCTGCAATTCACAATGCCCGTCTGACAAAGGATTTTTTTTCAGGAGAATAACATCACTCTTTTGGATCATCCTGCATGTTCCCCTGATCTAAATCCAATTGAGAACATTTGGGGATGGATGGCAAGGGAAGTTTACAAAAATGGACATCAGTTCCAGACAGTGGATGCCCTTCGTGAAACCATCTTCACCACTTGGAGCAACATTCCTACAAGCCTTTTGGAAACACTCGCATCAAGCATGCCAACACGAATTTTTGAAGTGATCAACAATAATGGTGGAGCTACTCATTACTGAGTCTGTTTTTGAGACTTTAATTTCTGTTTTAGGGTTTTTTTTGAGCTATGGTCTTAAACTTTTGATCAGCTGATGAACAGCCTATTTTAGTTAAATTGTTCTTTTCAATAAATTGCCTGCTCAAAACATTTAGTCTCTTGCTCTCATTTCTTCTTTTTGCATTTTGAAACTCTACTTAGAACCTTCTTAAGATACAACAGTGCAAAACGTAAATTCTTGCAATTTTTTAACTGGTCTTAAGATTTTGATCAGGAGTATATATGCGGCTTTAAGGTGTATTTGACTCTAAATGAGACCATAATTTACGAAATGAACATCATGCTGCATTGAAGAAGAGTTGAAACTAGTGATTGAGACCATAAATTAATGTTTCTAATGTTTACTAAGGTAAGTGAAAAGTGAGAAGTAGGCTCATTTTCTCATTGACTTCTGTACAATCAAGAGTCAAGAGTCACCCCCTGTTGGATGTTAGAAACAATGTAAGTTCAAGGCACTTCAGCAGGTTGCCCACTGGTTTGGAATGGATGGTTGATGGCTACAGCTTAATTTAGTTAATTAGTTAAGTTAATCCTCTAAAATGGAAATGCCTGCATGATTCAAGACACGTTGTCAGTTTGAATAAATGTGGTCGTATTAAAATGGAAGTCAAGTTAGAATGACTGTAAATGCACAAGTGTAGTAAATTTACCTGGAGATACTGTCCATAGCAGCACTGCTGCGCTTTTTCATCTCTCTGAAGGTCTTGCGGGAGCTTCGCCTGGCAGATACTGTGGTGACAATACAACAAATCAGTTGTACATAATCATCAGAATACAAAACAAGAAAACATGTTAATGAGAAACAGGCAATTCCTGCAATGATACCTTTTGTTTTTACACAGTGTGAATTATTTTAGCTGCTGGTTACAGTTGAAAATGCAGTTCGATCAGCATCTAAAGCTGCTTACTTGATTCCGACCGCTGGCGTCCTAGGTTCTTGAATACTGCGAGGATGCGGATGGTGGCTCGGAGGACTCCCCATCTGAACAGAGCTTCTGGACTGGATGCAACCAAGTGATGCACGAACGCCCGCTCGCTGCTTCGTAGTAGTGAAATGACTTCAGGACGCATGTGCTCTGTGTTTTTCTGCCGGAAATCCTGAAGTACAATTATTGTTATCAACGATTAACATGCTGGATTCCTTTACATGAAAGGGAGCTCTACATTCATTACACATATTCACAACTTTAAATTTCACAGTGCAACAACAGTCCTCCTGTGGATAAAGATGTTTGCAGTGTGGGAAATACACTCCACCTTGATGTGATATTTAACCCTTCCAGCAAAGTGTTGAATAACAAAAGTCGGCTCCATATTTGAGGAGGGTACAAAGAATGGGTTGTCCTCATGTTGCTGCTTCAACTTGTCCAACAGGGTTTCATCGGTGGCCTGAGGGAGGCTGAAGACACACAGAGAGACAGACAATCAATATTAAAGGCAAAATTAGTTAGATTTCCCTAAAAAAACAATGTATTAACTGATACAAAAATAAATAATCATCACTTATGACAATAGAGGCATGCGGTGGTGTCTGTATCTACAGAGACTCTGCTCTCTGCCTGTATGTTCCTATTTTGCTGAGTTTCGTACATTTCTGGGTGTCAATCTCCATGAAAACACAGCGACTATGTGCCAGATTGTAAGCATCCAAGAAGAAGCAACAGAACTGGCACACAGCACCAAAAAAAGTGAAATGCCAAGCGGACAGCATGTTCCAAAATGAAAGTGAATCTGATGTTGGCTTTCACCTGCTGGTGAGCACCATTACCCTTGTTGAGCCTTTAAATCTTGTGTTTACACTGCAACCGACAAATCCTATTCATTCTAATAGTATGGAAACATATGGGAAAGAAAAAGAGGAAGACAGAAATAACATCAACTGATGGACTAGAGACAGAAAACACAGGCTGAGATGATGATTTTATTATATACAACACTGCTGTCTAACTAGAGCATTTTTAACATGAAAATATGTAAATAATATTGTGTCTAATATTAATTTGAAGTGACCATGCATGCAGTTTTGACATTATATAAAGAAATCTGACTTTAATTCAATCTGTATCATCCAGTTATGCTTCTATCTAGTCCCTGTTAGTTCTGAGACAACTAGCTGAAATTATATTTACTGAATCAGTATTTTATGTTATTAGGTATTGAGTAAACCCAGGGAAGACTGCTTTGAGCACTGAAGAAAACTCGTCCTTGAATATGGAAAAGATGAAATTCAATGGAACTCAATTCAGCTGGATTTCTTGTAGTGACTGATCAGCTGACACAGAACAAATGGTGATAATTATTTGTCATTTATTAGTCTAGCAAAAACCATACAACTTGAGGTCTCCACCTACCAAATCTCTGGGGATTTCTAAATGCAAAGTTGTTGCTAGGACAGCGGTGAGAATGGCAGCTAACAAACCTACACCCCTTTTATTTCCTGAATTCGGACAGGCCAATCACAACCATTTATCTACAAGCATGGCGATGTACAAGTACCCAAAATCACAAGTCACATTCTGGAGCTGTTACTGATTACTTCTAATTTTTAATATTTTGAACAGCAACCACAGTGAGGGAACTGTCTATGTACGTCTGTTAGCATTTTAGCAGGGCAGCTGTAGCAACAACAGTCCTGTGAATGAGTTACTGCTACGACAGTGTTTACAAGCACACAACTTCTGCATGTCGCTGCCCAAATATGAAGGGCCACCCTAAAGATCGGACTGGCTGTGCTATGCAGTTTTTTTTAAATCTCCAGAATTGTTTCAACCCAGTTTTAGCAACAAAACCAGGGTGTTTGTCTTCATCTCTAGTTGTGAAAAGCATTTAGAGACTGCCTTGTGAGTCTAGTCGTTTGACGTTAAAGATAATATTTTCTCCTCTCTTTGCCCTGAGACCTTTTGTAGAAGACTATCTGGTTTAAGGCTGATCTTATCTTAACCAGACTGACCAGTTTGTGACTACATTGTATTTAAATGTATTTTGCAAAAACCTTGATTTCTTTGACCCATACTGTATGATATTCCCATCATATGTTATGATAAATCATCATATGAGCCTGATAAATCCCAGCGGGGATCATATTATATGCACTTACTCGCTCTCCTGATCCAGCAGGTCAAATAGTCCGGTTGACTTCTCGCTGATCAGCTGAATGCAGCCACTGTTGTCAGTGTAATCGATGTTTTGCCAGGTGATGCCATCTGACACATAATCTTCCTGGAATACAGTAAAATCATAGTTACACAATTAGGTTAGTGAGAGGAAGTAAACTGATTTAATTTGTCTCTGTGGCACCGATGAAGAGATATTCTACTAACAGTCAAACAGTAAATACAGTGCCTCTTAGTTTTAAGACTGGATTAAAAAATCATTTTAAAAAAGAAAGCACCAAAAAACAGTTAAAGAACTACAGTATATAAGTCTGTCTTTTTGATATCATAATTTTATAGATATTTAAAGACTTAAGCAGGCACATAGGTAACTCTGTACCTGAGCTGCAAAGGCAACAGGACATCCAATAAAAAGTGGCGGCCGAGTCCAAATAAATAATGTACACTAACCACCCCTGAATGTCAAAACCCCCCCCCCCAAAAAAAAACACCTACTTGCTCAAGCTTGAAGATGTGCTGGTTGATGTAATACTGTAGTTTCTCGTTGGTGTAGTTGATGCACAGCTGCTCAAAGCTGTTTGTCTGGAGGTTCTCGAATCCAAACATATCCAGGACGCCGATGGACAAACACTGAAAACAAAACAGCAAACAGGACAATTCAGAGCCAGCATACAAAAAGGCAGCACACTAGAAACATGAGCACATTACTGGTTTATGTAAGTTTATGTATTTATTAAAAACAAAAAAAGAAAAAAAAACAAAAAACACAATATATTGTGCAGCGCTAATATTTATTTATTTATTTATGTGCACTTAAAGGGATAGTTTGGGTGTTTTGAAGTGGGGCTGTATGAGGTAATTAATCATATTCAGTGTATTACCTACAGAAGATGACGGTCAACATGACCCCAGTTTAGAGAAAGAGTCAGGATTTACTGCACGAGACCAAAGCATGTACTACTGTGTATAGGGGCAGCAGAAAAACGGATTTTAGCTACCCAAAAGAAAGGCCCACCTAAAAATATTAATACCCGTTTAAGTGTACACTATATTTAGATTATTTTCACCGCCTGACCTTGCTGTCCGACAGCCCTTTCCAACTGGAACTGAAGCCGTTGTATCCATTCATGCTCTCGCCAAAGCCACCATTGAAAAAAAAAAAACAAACAAAAAACAAAAAACAGTAATTTTATCTGGTTACTTTGGTTAATTTGGATCTGGAACAAACAAATCGATCGAGGCAGAAAAAAGAGCTAAAAATACAGTTTTTTTACAGAGTCTGGTGGCTTTGGTGAGAGCATAGATAACAGTTTCAGTGTATGGCTGTCTGATGGGAAGGTATTATATTGACTTTTTAGGTGGGCCTTCCTTTTAGGTGGCTAAAATACATTTCGTGGACATCCCCGCCAACAGCAGTACATTGCGTTGTTTCCATGCGGTAATTCCCGTCTGTTTCTCCAAGCTGGGGGTCTGCTGACCGTCATCTACTGGAGGTAATACACTACCAATGGATAAGTACCTCAAACTATACCACTTCAAAACATCCAAAGTATTCAGTTAAAGAGTTGTAGTTTCAACATGACACATTTAAAAAATGTTCCAGTGGGCAAATTAACTTTAAAGTCAAAATCATGCAATTTTCTTTTTTAGGATGACCATTGAACATATTTTACCCTCTCTCCTCCTGCAGTCAATCCTGCAGTTTTTGCCTGTGTTACTTACAGAGACTGACTCTTCCATGTCTCGTCTGTTGAGCAATGCGTGGTTGATGTGAAGGATGATCCAGTCAAACAGAGCACCGTATAAAGACTTGGCCATAGAGTCCCGCACTGTGTAGGCCTGAATGCACAGAAACATCAAACAAAGCATATTACAACTCAAATGGGAAAAAAGGTTGTAGAACACCACTCAATTTATACAGATTCATATTTAATGATTTAATAATTAAACTTAAAGGGATAGCCATGATATTAAATCTTAACTCTATACCTCTTGTAGTGTGTACTGTGAAACTACAGTGGTGTTGGTGGTCACTACTGTCCTCTTGGTCAAAGTCTTCACCAGTAGCTCCTTTTTCACCTGGAAAAACAGTTAGAAACAGGGGGTTAAATAATGCCGTAACACATTATTAACGCCAAAGAAAATTACAACAAATGACTATACTTGACAAACAGAACAGGTTGAAACATGTTTGTTCTTAAACAATACAGAGCTATTCAGGCGTTGCGATGACGCAGCTCATCTCCAGGAGTTTCTCTGCTCACAGAGTGTAAATATTTTCATGATAGTGTGATTTCATGGCAAGTTTACAGGGATTTCCATTAATAATCAGGCATTTTACTTCATGAACCTACTTTGATCAGGTCAGACAATGTGGACAGAGCGTCAGCAGGTCCGACCTCCAGGACTTCAGTGTCCTCTGACAGCGTGTACGTCACATTGCCCAGGTGCAGGATGGCAGAGAGGATGGAAAATATTCTGCACAGTAGAAAAAGGCACACACACAAACAAAGATGACTTATTTCTGCCTGAAACATGTGTATTGAATTTTTACATGTGGTGTATTTTCAGATGCACTTCATATTCTGTAAAAGGTTTAAGGTCACAACATCCATTTTAACAACAAATGTGACTGACTTGTTTCATATTTACCCTTCAAATAAGGCTTCAGCTTAACACACTCGTTTCTTAGAGACTGATAATTCTTCTCACATTCATACAAGTGTCTGTATACTGATGTGTATGTTTTGGTATCTTATTTACATTTGTTTCTGTTTATTTCAACCTTGCTGCTAGTTCATCAGTATCAGTAATAACCCAAATCTGATAGAAAACCGGCGCATTTGTAGCCATCTTTACATTACTGTGTTGATGCAAACATATCAGTGACGTCTTCTAGTATGTATGTCTAGTACTGTGGAGTCTAATAGTAGTTGACAGCTGATAAACATGATTTAGTTTTGGCTGGGCCACAGCAAAGCAGGGGCCAGTCTTATAAACGGCAAGTATGTCACTCAGTATGTCACTGATGAAGTGATGAAGTTACACCATTGGCTGAAGCTTCCCCATTGGCTGTTGCTATTTCAATATGAATAGACATGACAGTGTTACCTGGTGATGTCTTTGCGTCTGCGATCAATCATCTGATCCACTTCCTCAATACATATGTGGTTGTTGTTGCTTTGCAATGCGTTTGTTAATAGTGCTACCTGCAAACCTCGACCCAGAAAGCCTCATTTGAGAATTTTAGGGGGAGCTCGAAAATATCAAAATTTTTGGTGCCATTGTTTGTTTTTCCTGTAAAAATTATATTTTCCTGTTTGTGTTTCAACCCTATATCTGTAGGTTGTTGACACAGTTTGATGCATGTGTTGTAGAGTAACTTAGTGTGTGTAGTGAGTGTGTGGTTGAGCGAGATAGAGAGTGATGGTGGATGATCTCCGAGCAGACAGGTGTTGGTGATCGGAGCAGAGAAGAAATTAACAGTAAGTTGGTCAAGTGGTAGTAAATGTGTAGTAGGTTTCAGTTTGTGCATGAATAAATGCTGCAGCTCCAGGCGCCACTGTGACCATGGTGAACGCTGGAGCAGAAAAGTTATCTTGCTCTGTTTTACATAAGACCAACATCTGAGGCTGCGGGAATAAAACAGCAATAACAGCATTAATAGTGAAAACAATGGCAACAGTGCGGACAGAGTGTTAACCTTGGGGGGACCAGAGGATGGGTGCTACACTGTACTGCAGAGCGGCAGCCTGCAACATACACATACCTAAACTAAAAAGACATGCACGGCCGGCTATATCAACACAGCACAGACAGGCTCAGATTACAAGACACACAGAGAGAGGGCAACTCTGCTTGATATTAGTCCTCTATACTGTATCTTCTGCTATTTGAAAGCTCTGGATATTAAATTTAGCACCTTTAACCTTACAGATTACAGACACATTATTACTGACTATCCCTGTTAAAATTTGGCCACAGTTTAGCACACTGACCATACAAGTGCAGCCATATACTTTTATATTGATATGTCTCAGGCAACAAAGCCTACAAACAAGCTGTTCACACAGATCAAGAGACACTGACTTAGTTCAACTTACTGTAAATGTAAGGAAAAATATGCCTTAACAGACTTTTCATAGCTATATTTATGGACTTTGTTTGGAACCAGGTGTGCACTGGATCTCTGTGACTGGAGGTGTTAGATGAGGAATGTATGAAGCCCTTTTATGAAAGGAATCACTTCACTCTGTCCATATTTTCTGACTTTGTACCTGGATTTATTTAATTGTGGTTAATCACCAGGCGGACCAACCTGAACAGCTTACAAACTTTGCTGTGTACACACTGTCTCGAGGCTGTCAGGCGCTTGACGACATGCTTGCTGCATATTTCTCCTGTTTGACTTGACAAGCTCTGACCTGTCACTGACACCAGTATAGAAAGCAGAAACTCTTCAACAGTGAGTGTTCAGTTAAATTACTTCACCTAACTAAGCAAGCTTTAGATTGGTACAGCTAACTGAGAGCTGTGCAGCGTCACTGACAGTCAGTGTTGTTGGGCTGCGTACAGCAGGTATTTGTTTATGAAATATTTCTGTAATTCCTTCACCCTCCTTGTGAAGTGAGTGGGCTTTACTGTACTAGTAGTATACGTTCCTGAGACGGTCTAACCCCTCTGGCATGTGATGTTTTGTCCTTGATGACGAATCTCACGTCTAATTCTTATTTACAGACAAACTGTTTTGCAGGTGCATTTTAAACAGGTCCATTAACTCTTTTGTTGACCTTTCCTAAAGGGTCAGTATAGGTACACTGGTTAGATTGACTCCGGCCTGCAGCGTTCCTGTTGTTTTTGGTCATTATGAAGATCAGACATACTGTTTCTTGGTGGAGGCCAGGAAGCCAACCATCTCCATAGCCTGATGGAGCCTCTTGTACTGCTGCCCAAGTTTCTCCTCACTTTCCAAATGAAGGTCTTCCTGCAGAAAATGAGATGAGATATGAAGAGAAAGAGGGGTTAATGTTATTAAGCACAGGCACAGAAGTGTATGAATGGATACAGACTGTCAATATAATCAGAAATACTATTTTATATTTTATTAAATTGCAAATATACTATTGCAAATACTGTGGATGTATAATTCATGAGTAAATTGTAATAAAAGCATTAAATAAAGAAGAAATATGTGTTGTATTATTTCATGTGCGCAGAGCTTCTATAATATTGGCGTCACTGCTGTTTTAAGTCTTGTTGTAACTGTTGCCATTTGTGTGATATTGGATATTTCCTTTATTTTTCTTATTGTTGATGGAGGGAAAATGAATGAAAAATAGAAGACTACTCATTTGCTCTGTGATTTATATGCCTTGCAATGTGCTTCCAATTGGATAAATTTATTTAAAAAATAAAAACTTTATTGATTCCCGGGGAAAAATAAAGTTGTTACAGTTACTCATATAAAAATATAAAGAAATATAGGAAGAATAGAAATAAAGGAGGCTGTAACATTATGCACATAATGCTCCAATATACTGCATAAAAAAATAAATTATAAGAAATGAGAAAAATATAAAATATGTGCAAATATGTGCATCAAATACATACAATACATAACCACAGTGTACATAAATAAACAAAAAAATGTAGAAAAAGATCAACTGAATAATTTCTATTCTTTTTGTGTTTTTAGAACTGAATTGAAAGTGATTGATTCTCTCTTATTAATTCACTGATTTTCCTGTTAATATTTGAGATTTTAGCTACTTCTCTATAATGTAGTTTGGTCAAAATAGTTATTCATAAGTGCTCTCTATAAATACATTTACTTGACTATACTCGATTTTCCAGGCTATGTTCACGCAATTCTTTGTAATTGAGTTTCAAAAGCTGAATATTGTGTTATTATCGGGAGGTTTTGTTGTAGAGTCCCTCTGTTACAGGGATACACAACCCTGTAAGTTTAATTCAGCGAGTGACAGCTAATGATGTGACATCTGACTGGACTAAAGGGACTCATCAAACTATTTTATTTATTATTTATCTTATTTTATTTATGATGTACAGTAGTTAGTTATGAGAATCAGTTGACACTGCAGCTGGAATGCTATAATTCATAATTCAAAAGGTAAAAAGAAAAGGGACAATAGGCTCTGAACCCAGTAATGATGGGGGATTTGCTGGTTGTTGGTCCAGACAGAGACCAACCTTTTCAGGTGGTGTCAGTGGGGGTTGAATCAAATCTGTGGTTTTGGAAGGGGGGTCTGGGTGTATCCTCCCCCGGGAAAACATTTTGACAAACAAAACTGAAATATATACCACAAAAGCAGTTACTTAATTTCCAGATTAATTGTGAATTGGGATATTGTAAATATTAGGCCTCGTAGTTGTTAGTAATTACTATTAGTATCATAGAAACATAATACTTCACAATTTATGTACCAGAGTTGGAAAAACAGTTATTAAATGTACTTAAGTTAACAATGGTGTAATTTAACTAAGTACATCTACTCAAGTACTGTACTTCAATAGGCTACAATTTTGCAGTACTTGAACTTTACTTAAATATTTCTATTATTGGCTACTTTATACTTTTCCAAAACAGATATTGTACTTTTGCTCCTACATTTGAATCATAACTTAAGTTACTTTGCAGATTCAGATAATTAATACAAAATAAAATCAACTAATAAATTATGATGCATTGTTACAGATTAAGCCACCTAGCAGTATATGAAGTAATTAAAAGGAGCTCCACATTTACCTGCCGGATTGTTTAAGTGATGTTTTCATATGAATACATCAATAATTATAATCCAGTAATATAACATATATGATTCTGAAATGGGCCATTCTTCATAATGAGAACCTCTACTTTTGGTACTTTAAGGATGTTGATGCTAATACTTTAGTACTTTTACTTGAGTAATATTTTTAATGCAGGACTTGTAACTTGTAGTACTTTACACTGTAGTCTCTCCACTTTTAGTTAAGCATGGATTGATTCCACCACTGTATGTTAACATTAGTTTATTTGAATATTAAAATGGTAAAGTCTAATAGTACATGATATTAACATTATCAGATTTTTAAATTGATATACCTAATCAGCTTCATTAGACAACAAAATTTAAAAACAAGCTGTAACTGCAGGCTGAGAGACACTGAGTTAGTAACTAACTGTAAATGTAAGTTTACACCAGGTTTCAATCAAATAGTAGCATTTTCAAAAGATATAAATAAACAGGAAATAGGCAACAGTATCAGTATGTGAACATGGCCTTAAATTATCAGTCCAACGATTTTTAGGGAAAGCAGGTACACTCAGACTAAAGTGTAGTTTAACAGTTTTATATGAGTTACTGTTGAGAAGTTTCTAGATATCATGGGTCTGTCTCTATAAAACATCTACCACTGGTTTTCCCCGTTTAATAACATAAAATGATGCGTCACGCTAGTCCTCCCACATCTCTATTGCTGCTGTAAAATGTGTGGATCAAAGGTACCTGCTTGAGGTAGTGATAATCTTGCGGCTTTAATAGATGAAACTCCTCCTGCTCGTCTTTGGACGCGCCTGCCAGCAGATAGTAAAACACGTGGTAGTTCCTGCGGGTCAGAGGTCACACAGCGCCGATACAGTCAGTCAGGGCTCATTTCATCTGTTATTTACTCAACATTTTACTGCACATGGCGCTGTAAAAGTGATGATGTTACATTGAGCCTCCTCCAATGTTTTTCTTTTACTGGCTTATATTAGAGATCAGAGTTCAGTTATAATTTGTTGACAATGTGAGCAATGTTGGTACCAGTTAGGTATTAATTCCATGCCCAGATTTTGAATGTATGAATAATAAATAAAATGTGAACTACAGGTGTTTCTGCATGTCTTCATTATACCTCTCCTTCTGATCTCTGGACACCAGGCGGCACTTTTCCAGTAGATACTTGTCAATAACCGCTCTGCAAGAGACACACAATAAGACAAAGTCAACAAAACCTATGACGCTATAATGTGGTTGACAACGTACAGTTATGACACAGAAAGAAAAACAAACTGTTAAACTCAATAAAAAATAGCAACCAAGATAAACTGTGCTGCAGACACCTTGAAGATTCATTAAGTGAGTACAGGAGTGGTGAGAAAAATAAAACATGAAGTCGTACCCTCTTATGACACCGCTCTCCAGATAGTTGAGCTGGATGAACTTCCCGAAGCGACTGGAGTTGTTATTCTCTGCAGTCTTAGCGTTGCCAAAGGCCTGTTTAAAACATAACGAACATAAGTTTTCACTAAAATAAACAGACAAATTTGTAGGAATGTTTCTCACACACACTGGCACCCAGACCTAAACATTGCAAATGTTTGCTGCACAGAGCAGTGATCAAATAAATCACTTTGGTTTGTGGATGGCAGGGGACTGTTTCTGTTAGCAACCTTATGAAACATTGGAGATCGAGTTGGCCTAACACTGAACTAGGGCTGCAACTAACAGTTCATTTCATTATCTATTTTCTAACGGATTAATTTTTTGTCTAAATCGTAATCAATCATAAATGACTGTGACTGAAAACTTCCAAAATGAGCCCAAAATGATGTCTTCACCTTGCTTCTTTTGACAATACTTTCTGCTACATTTTCTGTCGATCGACTAATTGAGTATCCTACTAATTGTTGCAGCTTTATTCTTAAGGGTATAGTCTGCAACAATATCTGAGAATTACTCAGCATTAAGGCACATTAGACAGTAATTGATTAGTAGGCATTATCTAACTGATGTCTATGGAAGCCCTGAGAGGCAAAAGGGAAAAAAGTGATGATCTAAACTGTTTTATGACTTACAAAAACAGGTGAAAAAATGTTTTACTAGGATAATCCTCCTAAAAATTCCTTATCTTTAATAAATCCCTTTGGCAGGATAATTTTAAGTTTTTTTTAATCTGTGAAAGCAGGTGAAAAAACTGTTTTTTGGTGTGTTTGTTGTTGTAATACTAATTTTGGCCACAAGAGGCTGAAGTATGCAGCTACCAAGCTGCTTACAAGAGATAAGCTCATAAGCTTTTTAGAAATAAGTTATTCAGCATATGAAATGCATAAAAAAATGACTAATCGACTGAATAAATCTTTGTCCACAAAGACCAAAACGGCCAAATAGTTTACTAATCGACTAAGAAAGAGGCAGCCCTGGTACATATATTGTCTTAGCAAGTGGTGCAAAGTAAAACTCACCTAGAAGGTAACATTAATACTTTTAGTCTATTTAAAACATGGGGTGATGGTACACTTCAGCCTCCTGTGGCCAAAATGAGTATTACAACAACAAACCCTCATAATCACAAGAGAGAAAACAATTTAGATCAGACGTAGAAAATGGATCACCACATGTTTTTTTACTCAACTGCCTCTCAGGGCTTCCGTACATGTAAGTGCATTAACATAAAATGACTTAAATGAATTATATAGAATTAAACTTTTCTCAGAGCATAATTGATGCTGTGATTTTTCATATGATTAGTGGACGTATAGTGAAACTGTTTGCCTCCAAACGCACACTGACAGGAGGGTCCATTACCACAACATCATCATTAATAATTCATTTGTAGCTCTAGATTATATTTCAGTCCACCTGCCTGATCACTATGACGGCAATGCATTCTCAGTGTTTTCATCAGCAATGCAATTAAACCAGGAGACTCACATCTATTATGCACATGGTTAAGTGGCCAGAAGCACTGGATATAAAAGCTCCATCAAGCAGCCTTTTGTTAAGTCCTCAATAAGGCTTCTGAATTAACAGAGTGGAGTTTTACTCTCATTTAAGAAACAGCTCTTTCCTCAGTGGTTAAAAACTGAGCATTAAACAATAAATCAATCAGCTGGTGAGAAGGAACTATTGGACATTTGATTGATTAGCCAGCCACCACAAAATTGGCAGTTATCTCAACAATTAATTATCTTATCATTTTAAGTTATTTATCAAGTTAAGACACCCAACATTAGCTGCTTCCTGCAACTCAAATGTGACGATTTTCAGCTTTGTTTCTGTTTCTCATCATTATAAATCAAATACCTTTATTTTTCAACTGTTAGACAATGTAAGTAATTTAAAAGGCACTTTGGGGTCTGAAAAACTATGAGAATGTCATTATCTCCTAACCTAAACAATCAAAAACTATCTGCTAGAACAGAAACGTTTTCATGTCAAGGACACCTAAACTGATACGGATTACCACATTTGATAAGATTTTGTCTGTTCTGATGGGATTTTTCCTTTTACATGTTACGTTTTAATACAGAAACTCATGACCAAAACAGACATCCATCCTGTTATTTTGTCACTTATCGTTCAAATTATAGTGTCAATAACTGACTCCCCTTGTTGCTGGGGACCCCCTGGACGCCCCTGAAGGATCCAGACCCCACTTTGAAAACCATTGTGCTAGAGTAATCAATGATGAAGATAATCATTAGTTGCAGCCTAAGGGGAAACTTTAAGGTTGATGTCACAGTTGCATTGATTGTTATTCTGACTGGAGACAGTATCTAAGGTTCACTATCAACAACACAGCAGACTCCACCCAGGCAAAATCACCACTGGGTATGATGACACATACAGGGTTATGAGCACACATTAGCTGCAGCTGACTCTGGATCAGCTTCTACTTCCCAAGTTTTAACCTTCCTGAGAGGAAAAGAAAAACCCAAACTGAGCCTGTGTCAGAATCTAAAAGGTATTGTTCTCCCTCATTCCAGTGTGAGCTATGCTGATGGTCATGTCTTAACAGGCCAGAGCAATGCGTACGCAGACAGGGAGCTAGACCTGCATACTGTACTGATCACACACTGACAGGTAAACCTCTGGATTGCTGGAATGTTCCTATGCTGTGCATCTCTGTGTAAACAGTGCATGGTTTTCATTTTCAACCAGCTCTATCAAACACATATAAAGAGGTTGAAAAAACATGAAAGGCATGTGGAGAGAAGACGGTACGTGGAGGAGGGAGAATAACAGGTGTTTGCCACGTTGCAGTTTAGGAGCTGGATCCTCCTGAAGGATCCTTTTCTCACCAAAACTAGTGCACTTGGCAGTTTTTTAAACTCATTAAAAGTGAGTACTACTAGTAGGCAACAGACTCCTTTCCCACTGTGAGTGAGCCATGCCGCTGCAATGGCCTTTCTGTATTTTCTTCCTGCTACGTCACGTTTGACTGCATGGACGCGCTGCCCGGTGATACACCAAAATCTGTGACCGCGGACAGCCAGAAACTCATGACAACATGTGAACCCACTGTACCTGTGTGATAAATGAGGCAAACACCAAACAACAGATCATAATATGTGACAGAAAAGACACAAAACTAAACTGCTGAAAGACATGAATGTATCTTAATATTTTTCTTAAACTAAGGCTGTCAAAGTTAATGTGATAATAACACAAATTCTTTTAATGCCATTCATTTCATTAATGCATGAATGCAATCGGGCTTCTGGAAGTTGCAGTGAGCTGTGAGTAAAGACGACGATTATATGACACCTAAGGAATCCATTGGTACCAACCATGTCATACTAGCTCATTGCAAAGGAGGTTAAATAACAAACTTGAGCTAAATTTGGGCGAGGAAAAACTGTCAACATCATTTTCAGTGGAGTTCTATGGGTACCCACGAGTTTCTCCTTTACAGACATGCCCACTTACACATTGAGGCAAGTCATAGTCAAGTCAGCACACTGACAGCTGTTGTTGCCTGTTGGGCTGCAGTCTTCCATGTTATAATCTGAGCATATTTTTTATGCTGTGAGGGTTTCGGGACAATATCTGTCAGTGTTTTCCGTTGTTTATTGATTTCTAATAAATATACAGTACACATAAAGCAAAATATTTGCCCAATCCCATATTGGTAAAAGGATTAAATACTGATAAATCTCCCCTTAAGGTATATTTTGAACAGATAAAAATATGGGAATAATTTGCCATTAATCGCAAGTAACTATAGACAGTCATGCAATTAATCATGATTAAATATTTTAATGGACTGACAGCCCCAGTTTCAACCAAACCAGACTTCAGAGAATCTAAGATCCCTGAATTGAAACACAGCTGAACAAAGGGGGGAAGAGTGAGTGAAAGAGTGCAATTGTGAGAATGGGATTTAAGTGAAAAGAGAGAGAGAAAGAGAGAGATTTATACTTTGTGGTGCAGGTTTGCCCGGAGACCTGGCTGAGCCTGTTCTGACACGTTCCTGCTTCTCTTCTCTCTCCGGTGATCCCTCAAAGACAACGCCCTACAAATTCCCCCCGTGGAGCTCAGCGCTCTGCTTCCTGATCACCAACGCAAACCGCGAACTACAACCACCCACCATACGGAAAGCAAGGTGCAACCGCCCGCTGGCTATTGACTACGAATATTTTCCATACTTTGAAATTAAACAAATGTCTTCATTATATACAACATTTTAAAGTGGCACTGAATACATGAGTCAGCTGCACTTTTCATACACCATGAAGATCAAAATCATGTGCAGTTTCTGCTACATACCGATGTCAAGAGAGATAACATTAAATTAACAGTTAAAGGAAAAGAAAAATAAGTCCTGGGTTGTGTTCGAAACCATTCACTTCTCTCTACTCATTATCCAGGGAGTTCTATGTAGAGGACTGTATGACTGTATCGGCAAAAAAAAAAAAAAAAAAAAGACACTTTCAGATACTACTCAGGTCATTTTCTCAGTGCCATTAATTATGTAATTGCACAATTGCATAATTAAAACATGTCAGATCAATGTCTGCTGGTAGATCATCCATAATAAATGTGATTAATACTGTATATAAGTATGCTATTTTGCTGAGTTGTCTTTTACAACAAAATTATGTTGAATTTAAGTTCCCCTTGGTAAGCAGTGATGCAGCGTATATGTCTAGGGCTTTTATTCTGAAAGGTAAGAATTAATGACTGTTGTGTTGTTGCGGTTATTTCACGCCACAGTTCATGGATTTGTCTCAATCGCGCTGCCGACTCTCCTCTCGTCTGTCTGCATTTTTTCTGCATGATGGTAAAGAAGTAGTTAGAAAAATCCAGCACATTTTGAGAGCAATCTCAAACTTTTTCATTTCAAGGACCTCCTAAATAGATGTCCAACAGACCACAGACACCATGGACATATAAGAGGTTGTATCCTGTGTTTTTGTCCTGAGTGTTAATAAATAGCCTTCAAACTACATTAAATTCTGTTGATGTCATGCTACTAGCACTTCTAGCTACTGGCTGATAGCCGGCTGTTTGGGTACAGAGACATTAATATACCATAGTACAAGCTTACAGCATACAGCCCATGGGTGTGTTATAAGATATTAAAAGTGATGAACTACAGCCAATATATCTATTATTACAGCTGCATACAGCTAGCAGAAAGCTGGCAGAACCAGATATGTCATATGAGCGTGCACGGTGGTGCAGTCCCATGGGTCTGATGCACGTTCAATACGCCGAGGAAACTAACTCTGGATTTGGCTATTAGTGAATGTTACAACTTTTAGGACATAACAGATTAAATGAGGGCTATTTAAGTGTTCATACTGGGAAGTTGATTTACCTCGAAAAAAAAAATATCCTCTGGTTTACAAATGTCTCTTTGTACGTCCATTTCAATGACACTGCTATTTTCTATTCAAAATGGCGGCACTGCTACCGCAGCACCAGAGTTTCGCCTCTTTGCATCTACACTCATTGCCATCGTTGTCTATGACTTTTCACAATGCATTGTGGGACACTTTGGGTCCACTATATAGGGTATACTAATTCTCACTATACATTTGAACAGCACTATAAAATAGCAAACTCACTATATAGTCCACTATACTGTCTACATAGTCTACATAGAGGACTATAGAGACACCATAAAGTAAAGTCCACTATACTGTATAGAGTCTATATAGTCCACTATACTGTATAGAGTCTACATAGTGGACTATAGAGACACCATAAAGTATAGTCCACTATACTGTATAGAGTCTATATAGTCCACTATACTGTATAGAGTCTACATAGTGGACTATAGAGACACCATAAAGTATAGTCCACTATACTGTATAGAGTCTATATAGTCCACTATACTGTATAGAGTCTACATAGTGGACTATAGAGACACCATAAAGTATAGTCCACTAAACTGTATAGAGCCTATATAGTCCGCTATATAGTGGGCAGTGAGTGATTTTGAACACAGCACTGGTTTTGTAATTTCAGGCAAAGAGGAACAAGTATCTCAGGGTGTGACTCATGCATATAAAGGAAATCCCAAGAAGACAGGAGGCGTTTTGCAAAGCAGCCAAACTACAGAACCATAAAACCCCAAACAACACATTAACACATCAATAGATCCTTATTACTGCAGTCGGCATCTTGCCAATAGGTCTGGCTTGGCCTCTACTGATATATTTTGGGCGTCAACACTGCATGTTCTCCTCTCAGTAAAACTAACGTTAACTGTTGTGGCATGACACCTCAGTCTTCACTAAGTGCCTTATCTACTCTGCTAAAAAAATAAAATCACACCAAAACAAGAAGCCGTTTTCTGTCCTTGAGCTAAATCTCTGCCTCTTTGAACGCCTTAGGAGAAGATCACCAAACAACACACTGCCAGAAATATCAGTTAGCGGGAAAAATATTTTCGAGGAGAAACTTGTCTGACTTGTTCAGATATGAATGAAGAATCCATATTTAGTCGCTCTCTAACGAAAGGCTGGCCCCTTGGGACTGTGTTGGGTGGGGCAGGTTCCTTTGTGAAAAAGGTTAGATGGTGTATTGATGAATAGATAAACTGTGCACTTGTTGCTGGAGCAGATTTAACTGGTGCAAAGTGAAGAGCAACAAGCACCACTTTCAAAAACATGAACAAAAAATGTTTTGTATTTTAAATGAACTGAAACCAGCTAACGCCTTGCTGCACATTTGCAGATTTGTTCTCAGTTCTTGTGCACTGAAAACAGTCTCCTAGAAAAAAAAAAAGTGTTTTTTCCACCATAAAACAAAAAGTTTGGTAAGTTTCAGGGAGGTGGGTATTCCCCTAGAAAAAGCATGTGACCTAGTTTCATGTCAGCTATTATTTAAGCACACTGTGTGATCCAACAGACAACTGAAACAGAAAGCACACTTCACAGGGAAATGTGTGGTCCTGTTACTCATTGACACGGTTACTGTGGCACAAGGCAACAAAGAGACCTTTTAACCTAAATGAGTGAGTGAAACTGAAATTTAAAAAAAAACAACTGTGAATTCCCTAATTGACAAACATCGCTTTGCTCTTTTTGTGCTTTTTGATTTGAGGAAATGTCTGAGCTTCACAGAAATCCAAATAGGAGAGGAATGACGCAAAACAAGCTGTTATTTAAATAGATTACTGATCAGCATCTCTGCCTTCTTATTCAAACTGGAAAATGTTCGTGAGCCTTTTTGTGTTTAGATGACTAACAAATACCACAAAGTTCTTCCTGCTTTAGATCACACAGCTGTTTTTGTGTTTCACACTGATTCACTGTTTTTACTCCAGGAAGTGCAAAACATATGGTGCTGATAAATACATATTTCCCGTATAAAGGGAGTGGTTTGTTTGTGCCACTTTGTGTCTAAAAAAAAAAAAAAAAAAAACAGATCTGAAAAAAGAGTGGGCTGTGTTTATGATGCAAAAGCAGTTTCAGTTGAACTCTACGACTGTATGAAGTAAGGCTGCAGGATTATGACCAAAATGATAACCACGATTACTTAAATCAATATTGAGAGTATGATTATTCATAGATTTTGGGGACAAAATATTTTCATCAAATAAAAATTAAATCAACGGAGCTCGGCTTTCACTCTGACATTGTGCTTTCATTTTGTCCTGCTAATTAACTAATTTCTCCATCACAAGAAGACTTAAATTAAGGCTCTTCTTCACCTGAAGACAGTGCATTTTCGTTTTTATTGTCTGCTCTCTGTTAAAATGAGTAATATAGAGATTACTCTTCTACTCTGGACGACAGCTGCAGCATTCAGTGAAGTTTCTCATGCGCTGTGGCTGTCGGTCTCTCGTGCAGCAATTTAAATGTAAATATCACAGTCAATCAAGTCCATTTAATTGTGGGAAGCCAAAACTGTGCGTGCAATTAATTGTGAAGCCCTAGTATGAAATCAGGATGGTGAAGTTTAGCTTTGTGTCATTCTCTGCAGGCTGCACATGATCACACGGTTAAACCAGCAAGATAATCACTCTCTAAATCAACCAAAGACTGGTTTCATCAGCTAAAAACACGAACAACATTCATTTGGGTTCTTTCACCACTTGTGCATGCAAGCAAGTTTTTAGTGTGGTGAAACATTTGGGGCGGTTTACAGCTGGAAATGCCTCAAATGTCAACAATAAAGGGAAAAAAAGGGGGAGCCAGACAAATATGCTCTCTGGGGCTCAACATTCACAGCTGTTTATCTGGTTAATCAGTTACTGTATTAGGTTTTTTTTTTTTAGTGGTTCTCAACCTTTTTCGTGTCAAGGACCCTTAAGTCGACAAGATTTCCCTTCAGGGACCTCCATCTGAAAATATTATGGTTGTTAGATGTGACTAGACCAGACTTCTATATCTGTCAACTAGAGTTGAGGAGAAATTGTGGAGGAAGTGAAACCTGTGATCAGAAAAGGCATTCTTGTGACTCTTACTCATATTAGGCTCACTTCCATAGTGAATTAAATACTGAAAATAAACTACTTTCCATTTATCTGTGGACCCCTAGAACTCCTCAAGATCCCTGGTTGAGAACCACTGGTTTAGTTCAGGTCAGAGGTTTTCAAAGCGTGAGGCGGGACTCTTCGGGGCGGTCAAAACAGTTTCAGTGGAGGCTTAGTTAATGGACAAAATATTACATTAGTTATTAAAATAATAATATAATAATAATTGTTGTAATTGTTTTTCCCTCTTTCCCAGAGTCAGAAACTAATAAATATCTCAGGGCGGACCTTTATTATGTATCTGGTGTAGTCTGAAGTTATCAAACAGCAATATTAAGCTATCCTGGCTCAATTATTGAGTGTCAGTGAGATCAGATAATATAATCATGATCCAATAGGCATCCAGGAATTAAGCAAAACTAAGCAAGTAAACTATGGAGGGGTTCAAGTTTTGTCTGAGGGGAGGTCCACAGTCTGTGCTGTAAACTAGCGAAAAATGACCATAGCAGTATCTTCAAATTACCTGTTTTGTCCAAAAAGTTATAAAACCACATGATTAATAGCTTGAGTCATTTTCTGTTGATTGACTGTTGCTTTAGGCCTTCGTAAGAATTTTGAAGGAGATGATGAGACACCACAAAAGTGACAATCTCTCTTCTTTAGGGCTGCAACCACTGATTATTTTCATTGTTGATTAGGGATGCACCGATACCGATACCAGATCGGATATTGAGCCAAAGCTGACTCATATAGCTGGATCTGATATTAGTGACAATGGGGCCGATCTATTCAAAGTCAATTTCACGTTTACATAGTATACAGATTATATACTGTAATTCTAATTCCCGTTTAAGTTTTGACCTATTTGTAGCTGCATTAAAAAGGTTTACACTTGAATTGTAATTTCTGTTAAATTTGAAGATTTTTTTTTCCAAGTTGCTGGGGTATGATTTATTATATTAAAAATAAAAAAACAATTAAATAAATTTATATATACTGTGTGCATTTATTTGTCACATTTAGTTTTACAAAGATAGGGAAACAATATTTAAGTCAAGCCTGATGTTGTCTTACACATAAGTGAATGATCTCGGTCACTTCCACACAATGACACATACAGATTATAATTACGTAAACACTGGTTTCAGATCAAGACTGTGTATCAGCTGGTACCCAAAGCTAAGGTATCACTACTGGTATCAGGACTGCCAAAGTTGGACCAGTGCATCCCTATTGCCGATTAATCTGTTGATTATTTGCATGATTAATCAAATAAGTTGTCTGGTCTATAAAATGTCAGAAAAAGCTGAAAGATGCAGATCAGTGCTTCCCAAAGCCCGAGGTGATGTCATCAAATGTCTTGTTTTGTCCACAACTCAAAGATGTTCAGTTTACTATCAAAGAGGAGTAAAGAAACCAGAAGATATTCACATTTAAGAAGCTGGAATCAGAGAGTTTAATCAATCATCTAAATAGTTAGTAAATAAATTAATTAATCAATTACTTGAAGTTGGAGAAAATGACTTTATCCACCAGGAAGACACGATGATATGATGAGTGAATATTCTCCCTCTCTTAATTTCAAATATTCTCTCTATTGTAGTCTAATCTCTGATAATTTGTATGTTAACGTCTGTTTGTTTTTTTACTAGTTCAAGTTAAAATTAAGAAAATGTTTAAAACTGACAACTTTAATAAATAAATGGATGAATTCCATTATCATGTGCTTTGTCACCTAACCGTGAAGAATAAAAAGTAATTTCATATAATTATAAAATATTTTTTTATGTGTTTCACTTGTGTGTTCTGTCTCGTGGCTTCAGATCCAGAGGGACCATGTTTAGACTACTACCCCATCCACACCATCACAGGTCTGGTTAAACGCACCCACATAACCTTTTCCCTCTGCAGCGACTAATAACCAACAAACTAAGTGATTAACCGTTGCAGCTCTACACTTCTTATTGTCTCTACAAAGTTAACAGTGTGGACTGCTTCAACAGATGTGGCTGTCAGTGTATTTAGTAGCCCTGCCTTCACAGCGACCTACCTCTAGTACTGGACCAGCCCCGAGGATGGTCCGTTCCAGCCCGCTGGAGTATGTCTTCTGGCTGAGGGCTGTCAGGCAGTGGATGAGATAACTGCTGCTCTCAGTCTTCCCTGAGCCACTCTCCCCGGACAACACAATACACTGGTTCACCTGCCGGTTCAGCATTGCACGGAAGGCCACGTCTGCTATGGCAAATATATGAGGGCTCAGTTTGCCCAGTGGCTGGTTCTCGTACATCTTCACATACTTGGGATTGTAGTAAAGAGGCAGGAACTTATTGGGGTTGATGGCGATGAGGATGTTGCTAGCGTAGGTGTAGATTTTGAGCCTGTGGAAGCGCTGGCGTAAAGTCTCCAGGATACTCTCCTCAGTCACAGTTTGGAGGTTACAGAGGTCATCGTAGTCCTCTCTGCTGCTTTCTACTTGGTTGCCTCCACTGTTGGCTTGCTGGTGCTGCAGGATAAAGTAGTACCCATGGCTCTGAGGGTGCCACCTCTGTGCCTCTCGAGGCCACAGCATGACTCTCTCCAAAGGGCAGTCCCCAGCGTCCAGCAGCCTCTCCTCTCCGCCGCTCTTCCTCACCTCCAGCAGGCTGTACCGCTGGCTGGCATCCAGGCCCAGAGTGACCACGGCGTTGCGGATGACCGACCTTGTTGTGTCTCCGGCGCTGACCTGCAAGGGACAGTAGGTAACCGTGTCCTGGGGAGGCCTGGGGTAGATCTGCACAACACGGGCCTCTCCATGATGTTCAGGGGACTCGGCTCCGTCTGTGGTGCTCATCCTGATGTACAGGCAGGCTTCAGCATAACTCACTGCCTCAACTCTGCCAGCGTTCACTGTGGAAACACACTAATGTGACCAAATGGCAGTTTAACATGAAGGACAGAAAGCAGGTAACGTTCATCTAATGTTGAGTCCATTTACATGTCAAACATACTCTTAACAGTAAAAGACATTATTTCTGGTAAAGAACGGCTGCAAACACATTTAAAACATTTACCTTTAACTGCCTCATTTCTACCTGCTCTGTCAACACGTAAAGGCTGGTTAGCTACTGTATCAACGACAGGCGACATTTCCCCCTTATTCCCATCAAAGTCCACATATACATCCGTCCAGGTGACAACCTTAAGTGTCAAACAACACCATACTGTCCAAAATAAGCCTCACCTTTCGAGAAGACACACTCATTTCATCTTTAAAATCCCAAGAGGCGAAGAGAGGAGGAAGACCTCCGGCGTCAACGAACTCCAATCACAAAACCTGAGGGAAAAAAAAAAAGCCTCTTCACCTGAGTTTCCCCAAAAAGGGTGAGCCAAGAAACTGCTTGTTTCTCGTTTTAAAGTTATTAAAAAGTGATTTCCCAGCAGCTCGGCCACGGTATCGCTCTTATAAAATCACACTTTCTTGAGGAAATTGGGGATTAAAGTCTCCGCGTCGTCCTGGTCGAAAAGTTAGGCTAACGTTTACTTCCTAGATTTCTCCACACACACACACACACACACACACCCATCGACGAGGTGGAAATGAATGGCTTTCCCTCCACTGACCTGAAAGATGCCACACTTTAGCCAACAGGAGATAAAACGGCGGATAAAACCACACCGCAGGACTTGGCGACAGAGCGACAGACGGTGACAGTTTCACACCGCCGAGGTGGGACGTTAACGGAGGGCGACACCGCTGCGCCGTTTAATTAACCTCCCCGTTAGGACCGGACCGGTGCGGTTGGAGCGCCCTCTGCTGCAGGTTTGAGGTACTAACAGAGATCAGATAAACCTCATTCATCCAGAGCGACATTCCTGTTCCACAGATGGCTCAAAATTTACAAAAAGTACCACAAACACAACACATAAGAAAGTCAGTACTATTATGAAAGTACTATTCCTAACAACAGCGCCTAACTGAGTATCAAAAGAAAGGAAGATGCTTTGTAAAAAATAAAATAAAGTAAAAGTAAGTAAGATAAAAACAGAAATATTGTATAAATGGAGAAAATAACTATATTGCACATGACAGGATCAGTAATATTGCATAAAGCTAAAAACAGAAAAAGGAAGTAGTACTGTCAATAATGGAGAAAATGACTATATTGCACATAGGTTCAGTAATATTGCATAAATTCAACATGCTAAAAGCAGTATTACAGCCACCTCACAGCACATAGACAGTAGTGAAATGTACTTCTTCCTTTATATTTTATCAAACTATATTATTCTTCATAGAATTATACAGTTTTATTAGTTATTTGTAAAATATTTTACTTCATCTATTTCCCTCTATAGTATTGTATATATTGTAAAATCATTACTCGTCACATTATACTGAATGTGATTTTGTTCATGTGATTTGATATTAGTTTGACAGGTGTAGTTACTTTTCAAATTTAACATTTAAAAACATGATACAGTAAGTTTGTAAAGCATGGTGTTAAAGATTAAAACTGGTCAGGTGGTGTCATTAACCCTCTGAGACCCACAATAGACCTGTTCTTGTCTTGTTTCGAGGGGTACAGGGGGTCTTTAGGGGAGGTAGCAGGTCAGCAGTAGATGTCACATAGAAGTGGTGTACATCATCTGAAGGCTGGAGATTAATGTGAGATACAGCTCAGCACTGTCAAGCTGTTCTAGACATTAATAAGAAATAAATACTGATTGATTAATTGTTTAAATGGAATCTAAGTATATAAGGGTTTAGAGCATTATGACAGAAGTGTATGATGACCATCTTCATACTTTACTATGTCTCATAAGTTGTTGCAGTGATTTTGGAGTTGATACCATTCGGTACACAGATTTGGTGCTAAATGTAATTATTTTTACCACTCGAGAATTATTATATATGATCAATAATCCCTCTGAAGTACCACATTATGACATCAAGACCCCGAGGAACACCACAGAAAAAAGCCATGCTGTCGTTTGGTATTTGGAAATTTCTGCAAGAATTGTATTTTTCAGTGATTGGATGGCGAGAACCTTTGTTCTAGAAACTGCTTAGAAACCTCCTTTATAATCAATATATCTCTGAAAGCCAAAGGGGAGACTCGTGGGTACCCACAGAACCCATCTTCATTCACATATCTCGAGGTCAGAGGTCTAGTGACCCCTTTGAAAATGGACATGCCAGTTTTTCTTTGGCAAAATTTAGCCTTAACTTTGGAGCGTTATTTAGCCTCCTTCCCGACCAGCTAGTATGAAATGGTTGGTACCAGTGGATTCATTACGTTTTGTAGTTATTTGCCTCTGAAAGACAGCGATCCAAGTCCCAAAGAGGTAAAATTATCCAAAATGCAACATACAATTCACAAAGAAGGCAAAAATTTAAGTAAAAAAAAAAAAAAAAAAAAATTGAAAACTCTCCCGTTAATCATCTTACAACCCCTCACATTTAACTTGTGACTCTTTTGAGGGACCCAACCCTCAGAGTGGGAAAACTGGACTGAATACCTAGAAAGTACATAGAACAGCTAAAACTAGCTCCACCTCAACCAGCTACAACATTAAAATGCCGTTTCCACATTCATTCATCTGCATAGTATTAATTATCTAATAATAAGTCAGAAATACACTCTTAAAATAATAATATATTTTAGCAGAACTGAACAGAATAAACATACTAGAAAAGGACAGTATTTAACTTCTGTCAGGTCAGGAAATGTTTGTCTGTTTGTTTATCTCGCCAAAAAATACAATAAACAGTCAAAACAATAAACATTGCACAATAAAAATAATTAACACAACACAGTCACACACAAATCATCGGTTCTACAGAAATGAATGAGCAAAAGTTGTCCTGACATGAGGCTATTTCAGTGCTGTTCATTATATTGGTTGCATATGGTTCAAAGGACTCCTTATCTTTTCTTTTGTTTACCTTACGTGTCCTCCAGAAGGCAGATTGAGAGTGGAGAAGATGGTTCGCATCATTAATGGACTGAGCTTTTGGTGACTAAGGTTTAATGCCAGGTTTTAAAGGCATCTTCCTGTGTCCTGGTCTGCACTCTTACAACTGGTCCAGAGGCTCCAAATCCTTTTGACAATTTAAATTAACATGCTGGCCTCAAGCCCTCTTGTGAAAGTAGCTGCTGAAAAGTAATTGGTTGTTTGGTCTTGAAAAACATTTATTTATTCATAAGGAGGTCTATGAAAGGTTATGGTTATGTGGCTTGTAGAGCTGCTTCTGGTGATGACAAATCCCAATAACGTTTTTGTAAATAATTTAAATAATCCTGTTGGACTATTGTGGGCTTTATACAGTAAAGCTTAACAGGGACTGAAACTGTGCGTGGGGCAGTGAGGAGTCTACCTGTAGTGACCTCATGTACTTTCACAAAGATTTGACCTCACTATTTTCATAAGATGCTATATTTAGTTCATACAGGATACAATAAAAGCAACACACGTACAATATAATGCAAATTAATGCAGTAAACCTTGAAGCATATAATGTTGTTGAGACGGTGTCAGAGAAGTGTTCATGCACAACACATTTAAAGATGTAATACAGACTACACACAGTTTAATCATCAGTTAATTTCAAGGTCAAAAAGCAAGTTTGAATCACAGGAACATTTTCTGCTGCAGCTGCGTGGATGTTTTTATCTCACCTGCACAAGTGGACACATTTTTCCCTCTTTCTGGTAATGTTCTTATAAACTAAACGCTCTGCCATTAAAAAAACAAAGCAAACTATATCACAATTCATTCACAAAGACAATTTAAAACACTTTACATAAACAATAAATGGACTGTGTGTAGGATTTGGCGGCATCTAGTGGTGCGATTGCAGATTGCAACAAACTGAGTACCTCCCAGAAACATGGCAAAGCAACATGGAGGACTCTAGAGAAGAAGACCCGCTCTTTACGTAGATATGAATGGTTCACTCTAACGAAAATGATTTCAGGTGATTATATATGAATCAAAACATACTTATGAATATTATATTCCATCCAATGAAATGTTACACACTGTTACTTTCAAGAAGAAATACAGAATCTAACATTTAAATACAAATTAAAGAGATAAAAACAGAAATAAATACAAGACAGGTCAAGATGGAAGTGTAACGTGGTAACCAGAACTGAGACAGTCAAAGTAAATAACACTAAGGTGATTTGGAGAAATGGCTGCTGATGTCTGACTGATTTAGTCACATTGAGTTTAAGTGTTAAAATCCTTTTGAAGGCTCAGTCTTTGGACATACTCAAAAATCTGAGCACTCTTCAGCTTCAGGTGTGGGAAGATGATAGGTGTGTGAATAATGAGCACAAGAAATAAATGATGAAATAATAAGTCAAGTCTGTGTTTTATGCTTTCTTAATATGGATTTAGTGAAGAGCCACAGATTGCAATGTAAGAAAAAAAAATCAATTTCACGCGGCACCTCGAGTTCAACCAAAATCAATAACCTTGTGATGATCAGTTTTGCTTATGCTAATGCAGCGCCTGTCCATTCAGGTATATAATGACTGCACAGGGGTTGAGCCAGTGTATCCCAATTTAGTGAAGAGGCTCACAGACAGCACACTGACAGCTTATTATAGCGTGAGCAATGAGGAGAGGCACCGCGAAGTGTTACTCAGCACAAATCAGCTGCTGTTGGTAAGGACTACCTGCAGAGGCAGCCAGATTCACCCACACAGGAAGACAAATTAGGACACACACACACGAAAACACACACACGTTCATCATTTCTTTTGTGTCAGAAATGTAAATTCATCGCTCCTGCTGCTGAGCGCTGTGAAAAGCACGTTTGTGGTCATTTGCGCCACGTTCCTTCTGATTATTTTGAGGACAGCCTTGTTAGTGCTGATGGTGTCACATTAGATGTCACTCTTGTTCCTGCTGGACTGAGCCAGTTCTGCAAAGACACACTGAATCCAGTTCAGTAGGCACAGGAGTACACAACTCATGGAAAAGGTCGACAGGATCACAAAAGTAAGCACAAAATTCAAGAAGCGATGGCTCTTTTTTAAAGTCTGTGAGGCAAAGTAAGTCCACAGTTGACACATTGATTTAGTGACTAAAAATCATCTTTATCTTGTAAAATATGCAGCTTTATGAAATAATCTTTACCAAAAATAGAAATATGGAGTGGTAAACAGAGTGCAACGCTTCACAAATCACACTGACTACACCTTCTGTCATCCATTGTTGGCCTTTCTTCTTCTTCTTCTTCAAACCCCCATAAATCAGGAGAAGCTGACTACTGTACATTGTGTCTGGACATGCTAAGACTTTTAAAGCATTCCTCTTTTACAGTACAGGTGGCCAAGCTTCATCACGTGCATCCTTCTTCCCTCACAGTATACTTCACAGTATGCGGGAGCTCATTCTTTCATGTCAGACACTGAACTTAGCCACTGTGAACAATTCCCATTTGGTTCAATGCTCACTAATGAGCTAAGTTCTGCATCTTCAGAAAAGTCGTCCCAGAGTAACATTCACAGTAGGAAACCTGAGCTCTGTGTGTCTTGTTCTGCAAGAAATAATCATAAAATTATACAGATTTTTAATGATCATGGATTTAATTGACGTTGCAATCACGCTCCTACCTGTAAAAGTAATAATGTCTGCTGCGTAATCCACTGGCTGCTTTCATGCTGTGATTTATCCAAATGAAAAGCCCAGGTCCACTGCAGGCAAAGATGTCATTAAATATAGAAAAACACTGAGGTAATTTGCTAATAAAACCAAACTGTATTAGTCTAATATATTACACTGGCCACTAATATGAATGTAGAGTATGTGGAGACATAATATGAGTGGTTAGCCAAAGAGTTAGACCACAGTTTTATTACTTTCAAATGCAATATGAATAGCTCTTGTCGTACAGTAACCTGCATGTTAATACGCCTTGTAAAAAGTAAATTGCCTCACATCTCTCTTCTAATGCAGTGGTGGAGAAAGTATTTAGGCCATTTAAAGGAGCAGAGTGTAGGATCTGGCGGCATCTAGCTGTGACGTTGCAGATTGCAACCAACTGAAAGATCTCCTGTGTGGCAACGGCGACTGTGAAGGTCTCTGTCTACTGCCAGCGTTTGGTTTGTCCGTTCTGATCTACTGTAGAAACATGGCTACGTAACGAGGACCCGCCCCCTAAGTAGATATACAGTTAATGGCTCTTTCTAAGGTAACGAAAACACAATGACTCTAAGTTTCAGGTGATTATACGCTTATGAAAACATACTTATTATATTCCATTTCTGCCAATACATCCCCCTAATTGTTACACATTGTTGCTTTAAGTAAATATACTCCATTGTAAGTACAGTAAAGGTCTTCCATTCAAAACTTGACTTAATTAAAGAACATAAGTATTGTCAGCAAAATGTACTTAAAGGAACAGTGAACATATTTCGGGGGATATGTTAGCAGAGATGGAATATAATGTTCATAACTGTTTTTTCATTAGTGTATAAACAGCTGAAACTAAAAATTGTGTTTTTCGTTAGCTTAGAATGAGTCCTTCATATTTAAAAAGGGAGTGAGTCCTCTTCATGGAGTTCGCCATGTTGCTCCGCCATGTTTCTACAGTAGCCCAGATCGGACAAACCAAACACGAGCTCTAGAGCCTTTCATGTTTTTACCTTATCTGAAGGCCGCCATTGTTCTCCGACACATTTGTGAAGCCTGAACCGCACAGTGTAAAACCGTGGTATTACCAGCCGCCGTCTGACTTCCGTTGCTCCAGGATGACCTCTGAGTGAGGTGAACGGTGTAACCACAGTTTCATCGCCTCACGTTACTGCAGTCTTGAGAAGCGAGGAGTGAGCGGAGGGGGATTCAGTGGGTTGCAATCTGCAACTGCACCACTAGATGCTGCCAAATCCTACATACTGTACCTTTAAAGTATGAAAAGTGAATGTACTGCAGTCATGAATCTGAATCGCACCTGTTAGTGTCATATTATTATGATATATTATTAAATTATTGTTAATTGTAAGGCATGCAAGCTGCATTTTAATATCGCTAAACTTTTTGTTTGAAAGTATTTAGTAACAATAGCTTTCATGTAAATTTAGTGGAATAAACCGCTCAAGTATTTTGTAGTAGTGGAGTAGAAGCATAAAGTAAGAAACACTCATGTTAAGTACCTCTATGGTGTGACACACAGTACTTTATATATAGAGTATTTATAGATTATTTGTAGTTACGTTCCACCACTGAAAAAACAGTGATGGGTGAAACTAGGCCCAGATACAGCTCTCAGCTTTCTGCAGACCACTGCTAAGAGGTTTAGTAAACTGCATGTAAATGACAAACACGGTGTTTTATGAACTTTAAATGCAGATATCGACTTTCTCTTTTCACACAGTGGGTATATTCCTTCCCTCCCCAGCAGTGAAGAGTCTCTTCCTTTATCGTTTGTACTCAGATAGTTTGCCTGAGCCTCAGGACACTACGGGCTCAGTTTTCAGAATAAACTGTTAGTCCACCCAAACAGTGGTGTCAGCGCTCGGTGGAAAACAACTCTCTCTCACGTTCATGCCGCCCCCATCTGGAGCCTTACAAGTAAAGCTGCTGTCAACAATTTACTCCTCTCTGGTCGTTCAAATGGCATCATTTGACCAGAAATGTCACATGATTGTATTTAGACTCTTCCCTATTTAAATCTAAATTAACAAGAAAACTACATTTGAGGATAATAACACTCATTCACGGTGTTAATTAAAGCATTCTGTAATTTCCTCATCACTTCGTTATTCTTGTTATACAACCAAGTTATCATCATAGACTGTCCTCAAAGTGACTTGGATTTCACACTGCAGCAGCACAAATCTTGTAAACACAACCCAAGAGTTGGATTAGTTTCAAGGGTATCAGTGTCCAAGTGAAGTTACCTGAGCTCCACTGCCATTATGTCATTTTTCACCCTGCTTCAAGAGAAGAAAAGGCAGCTGCAGCCTTTGTCATCCCGCCACCTCCTGCTTCCCTGTGGAGAAGATCCATCTTCAGTGTTAAACAAGCAGGATAACAAAGCCTCCACCGTCACCTCCGTACATGACTTTATTCAACTTCTCGAGGAAGTTGTCAGGTTAACGGCCTCTTCTAGAGGTGAGAACTGAGGAAAACACTTCAGAGATGGTGAAGTTGTGATGAGAAAAAGTGGGTGCAATAGGAGGACAGAGAAATAGGGGAACAGAAGGTAAGTGCAGCGCAGTCAAAAACATGCTGTACCAGCAATTTAGCTACGCCACATTCAGCAAAACACTCCCAAAGAAGAAAATGTGCGCTTAAATGTATCACAGAACATCTGCTATTGATTTCATCTACCATTCTTCCTCTGTTAACCAAAGAGCTTAGACACCAGCCTTCATGCATCTAGTCATAAAAGTGCCAGTAAAACGTCAACTTAGCTGTTAATAAAGAAGAAAGCGGGAGCACAAGCCACTCCAGAGATGCCCTCAGCGTTGTTGAACCTGCTCACTCAGCTCATTTCTATGTTTTCTGTTGCATGTTCTTAGCAAGGCAACGCTGCTCTCTGCTCCTCTGCTGTTCAGTGAGGTGTGGGTGAGCGAGGGGGGAGCATGTGTGAAAAGAGAGGAGGCACAAAAAGGAGGGGAGGGGTGACACAGGGAGGGAGGGACTGAGGCAGAGAGGATGATGGGACAGGTGTGGAATTTACACACCCTGCTGGTTAAGCACACTGTTGGCGTGTTTGCTTCAGCGTAATGAGTCATCCTTCTTATGGTGGACGTGAGAGAACATGTGGGTTTCAGAGCGAGACGGATACACAAACTGAAATATATAGGAATACACTGTCTGCAGGGTGTATCATTGTTTCAGTCAGGCCCAGGATTTTAGTTTTGCTAAACCGTGATAACACCGTTATCCTCGCTCAGAGTCCATCCGTAGCATAATAACGAAGTCAGACGGTGGCTGGCAGTGCCATGGTTTCACACTGGCTCACGTTACTGCAGTCTCACAAGTGTTTCAGTAACTACGGTGGCCTTCAGGTAACGGAAAACATGAAAGGCGCTTGCTAGAGTTAGTGTTTGGTCTGTCCATTGTAGTATATCCCAAAGAAAACGGTGGGTGTTGAAGCAAGGATTGACGTCAAATAAAGTTAAAGCAAAGTATGAGATAAAATGACAATAGAAAATAATGTGCAGGGAGAGGAAAAAAGCCCCCAGTAGGCCTTATTCATGACCCCGACATACATATCAAACAATAGATCATTCTGGACCTTGGGAACAGTCATGTCAAATATATGCTGTGTGTAGTTTATGACATAAAAAAAGTCATAATTAAACAGAATCTAACATGTTTTTACATGTTCTGTTAGACTTTAATGGATAATGGTGCTGTTATATTGTTTTCTTATTAACAAATCCCTTGTGCAGCAGAGTCGAACCAACAATGTATAGATCCTAACAAGTATTGTCATTTTAACACCGACATTAACGATGCTGTTGCACTGGTTATGTTCCCTCATTATAATGAGCACAGTTGTTAATTTTGAGTTGATCCAGCCAGAAATACTCACAAATAAACCAAAATGTGTATTAATCCACAGAACGAAACCCCATTAATGTTCCATTTACTCCGTTCAAGTTATGTTTTCTCATGAATGAATGAGTCCTGCTTTTTTAGGAAACAATTCATAAAATTTTGTTAAAAAAATCCAAATTATTTGAAATTTACTGTAATTTTAAAGATGTCTTTATTGGGAACCAATGGACTTAATTTTTGAAATTGTACCCAGTAAGATATGACGTTTTTCTTAAAAATGCAGAACAATGTCAGAAGTCCTTGTTTCTTGTCTTAAGTTTTTTCCTCCCTGTGATACCTGACAAGAGGTGTTTGTCTAATGACAATAACTCAGAAAACGTTGTTGCCAATCACAAGGAATGACTCCTATACTCACTTTTTGTCTCCTGTTATTTTTGTAAACTCAGTCCAGTTGTAACAAAGCAGAGCAGGAAATGGAAACTTTCCCCCTCCATCACATCAGGGCCCTCATGTCAGTCACCATAGCCTCCATGTACATTCTGCCCTCTCTCCATCAGAACGATTGTTTTGATTTGACGGCTGCAACCCGACACGCAGCTCTTCCATACATGGCTGGTACGCGTCGCTGTCCCTCTGCAGCGGAGCAGCAGGGCTGAAAAACACAGGGAGGCTGTCTCGAGTTGTTTTTCTCCCCTCGCCTTTTAAGAGCACTCTGCAGCGTGCTCCTCTGGCCCCTAATGCACCCGGTCCATTTAGCAAGGCAGAGCTGTGAAACCCAAGATCACAGGCATGGTCAAAAACAATTTCACCCTCTGATTGAGCCAATATCCACTTTACATTTTGAAGAGAAACAGGAATCCGATACATGTTACCACACATGTACAACATACTGTACAAGTTCTGCATTTTGTACTCATTTCAAAGTATTCCCTACACTTGTACCCAGCCCCAATATATGTCTGTGAAATTACTTTACCAGATACCTTATATCCTCCCCTAGACCTTTATTTGACCTTGTAACCTCAGCTATTAAACATACAAACTTATTAGTATGATGGTGAAAACGCTGATTTTCTCCTGTTTCTCAGGGGTCATTGTTTTGCAGCGAGTTGCCCCCAGCACAAACACATGAAGCAGCTTCTGTGTGAAACCAGATCCAGTCTGGAGTGATGGGCAGTGCATGGCGGGGAGTCCTGGATGCATTAGCCGAGGCTAATGGGCTAGCTGGCTCCGACAGGCCCGACTGTCCATTATGTGCAGCCACGGCTGGAACAGTTTGAAGGTAAACTGCTTTTGACTGCTCTGATGTCCAACAAGCCCCTTAACTCTCATCAGTGATACTGATGTGTGGTATGTTAAATTATAAAAATATACATATAATTTTTGCCAGACAAAAACAGATTGTTTATTCCCATTTGCAATTATTTGAATTTTTAAAAATTATGTTTTTCTTTTAAATATTGTTAGGCTGCTGTGATTTTTCAGCCCTGCTAGCTGTGTGGCTTCAGGGATGGTAATGTTGGTCTGTCAGCCACTCTGGTCCAGACCATAGACTGTATTAAAGAAGTGGAGGTGGTTAACGTGATGTCACCCATTGGTTTGTGGACTGACAAAAGTGACGTCATTAGGTGGAGCTAAGTTCAACTTAACGCTGAATTTTTTGATGACCAACATGTTACAATTAATTTTCATGAGCAGAAAACACTGTGAAAGGGTTAAAGTTGGAAGATGAAAACTTGGACAACTCCCAGACCGGACAACTCCGTGGTAGCGACCTGTCGATCACTAGGTAGCCACGCTCTAAAGGATACTCTGCTTTATGGTCTATTTGACTCTAAATGGGACCATAATTTACTAAATGAACATCATGCTGTATTGAAGAAGACTTGAAACTAGTGATTGAGACCATAAACTCATGTTTACAGTGTTTACTGAGGTGATAAATCAAGTGAGAAGTAGGTTCATTTTCTTATAGACTTCTATACAATCAGACTTCTTTTTGCAACCAGAGGAGCTGGCCCCGAGCTGCACGGTGGTGCGGTGGTTAGCACTGTAGCCTCACAGCAAGAGGGTCACAGGCTCAAATCTGGCTTGGGGCTCTTCCCTGTGTTAGCGTGGGTTTTCTCTGGGTATCTCTGGCTTCCTCCAAAGAGTTTAAGTTTAGGTTAAGCGTGAATGGTTGCCTGTCTGCATGTGCCCTGTGATGGACTGGTGACCTGTCCAGGGTGTACCCCGCCTGGGATCGGCTCCAGCCCCCTCGCGACCCCTAACAGGATAAGCGGTTGAAGATGGATGGATGGAGGAGTTGCCCCCTGATGGCTATTAGAAAGAATGAAACTGGCTTCACTTTTCAGACGTTTCTGACTTGTTTGAGTGAAATGTCTTTAATATTGGATGAAATTTGCTACACACTTTCTAAGGGTGAATTGTAATATCTTTACTTTAACTTGTCTTTAACTTTAATTTGTCTCCTACTCTGGTTTATGACAAAGTACTTGAAAAACTAACAACATTCCCATCAGCCTTCATCTGTACTAGTTTAGTGCTAGTTAGCAAATGTTAACATGCTAACACACGTAAGAAGGTGAACATAGTAAATCTGCTACTGGTTATATCTACTAAACATCACAGCTGTGCCAAAGAACAGCCTCACGGGGCTGCTAGCATGGCTCTAAACATCTTAATCTTGTTAGATAAGAAACCTTAAAGGTTCAGTATGTAGGATTTAGTGACATCTAGTGGTGAGGACCAGCTGATTTCCCCTCCAGTAGCTGAGCAATGTGCCAAGACAACAATCCTTAACAAAACAGTTCCTAGTTTCAGGTGAATATACACATGAAAAATAGTTATGAACATTATTTTCCATTTCAGCCAATAGATGTTACCTAAGTGGTACACACTGGTCCTTTCACTGCCCTTTTCTTCATCCATCTATCCATCTATCTATCAAATTATTTCAGTAGACTTTGACTTTGATTCCTAGACTCCTTGCAGACAAATAGGCCTCCAGCTATAGTAGAATTATATCCAGCAATAACATTTAAGAGTAACACTATCAGTTGCATCCAATCTGTCATTGTTATGTAACTTGACATTCACAAAATGGGCTAGATAAATCACCACGGCCTGTGAGAGCAAAATGATGTGTGCGTCACTAAAGAGGTGGCCGTTAATAGTTTGATTGAAGGTAGATAATGAGAGACTTGAGTGTTTTCTGTCCATGCAGTGAGGTTCAGGCCATTTGGCATCAGCTTTGGAGTAAGAATGTAAGGTAGTTAAAAAGGCCACAGAGATGGGAAGGGAAGGAGCCATGTGATGAACATCCCCGGGAGAAGTGGATTGATCGGCATCCTTTCCTGCATTTTCCTGCCTTTTTGAGGTAAAGAGAGAGCGAGAGAGAGAGAGAGAGAGAGAGAGAGAGAGAGAGAGAGAGAGAGAGAGAGAGAGAGAGAGAGAGAGAGAGAGAGAGAGAGAGAGCACTCAGGCAGCAGGTTTTTTGATGTACCGCAGGACTTTGGATGATGTGCCGTAGAGGGTGCTGTTGCATTAATCAAATCTGGAGGTGATAAATGTCTGAATAAGAGTTTCAGCAGCCAAGAATGAAAGTGAAGGACAGAGATGGGCAGTTTTTTGTGGCAGAAAAGGTTGTTTCACTTAGCTGGATTAGTCAGAATGACATCCATGAAAACCGCTGAGCAGCATCATTTCCATATTTGATTTAAGTTATGTGTAATCATTTAGGATACAGAAGATATCATTTCAACATTTCTAAACATATTTCAAATGAAATAGGGCAAAAATGAATTAATAAAAACTGACTCGCTGTTTGCAGTAATAATTCTGAGAACAGACGACCTTGCAAAATTGTAAAGGATCATGAGTGCCACCTATTGATCATGATGAGAATTTTAATCTATTCCTGAGGTGCAAGAGATCATTTCAATCAATTTCATGCCTGCTTGCTTAAAAAATGAAGGAGGAGGATTTCACAGTGTTCTACATGCGAGATCATTTAGCTTGTGAGCAGCTGCAGAATATGTAAAACATTCACCCCGATACGGTGGACTCTCAGCGGGGTCAGTAGATATCCAGTTGCTTACAGAAAAGGATAACAGCATCTGTGAAAATGGCTGGGCGACCTTTGACCCTCACAGTGGTTAGTGAGAGTCAGTGACACCGGCGCATACCAAGCTGGTGGATCGGCTGCACTGCTGACTCCCTGCGCCTCTGTGGTACAAGTGGTATCAAACAGGAAAAGCAAAGAGCTGATTATACTGAATAATTTTGAAGTGTTTCAAATTCAAAATATATAAATAATAATCCAGAAACAATCTGATCAGAGGAGGTCACACTATGTTTGTTTTTTTATCAGTCTTGAATGAAAGTTTTTGTTAAACTAATACTTAAGCTTCCTGACATTTCTAATATCAATATCATACATGCTGTGTTTCATAGCTGTGTCCCAATTCCATTAGTGATGCAACTAGCAATAATTCTCATTACCTGTTAATCCATCAGTTATTTTCTCAATTAATCAATTAAACCAGGCAGTTAGGCTCAATGCTTTTGGCAAAAATTAAATAATAACCTTTCAGCATATTGTAATTCAAGCGTTCTGAGAGAAAACTAGACTTCTGCACCTCCTCATGTCTCTGTTTTCAGGCTTTCAAAAATCTAGCCTGTTCCTAGTGGCTGTTTATTTAACAGTGGCAGTTGTCAATTACTCACAAGCTCTGATCAAATGGTCAAACTAGGCAGCACTGAACAGATATGAATCAATATGTTGTTACTGTAATGCCTGTTTTTCTCAGATGTTTTCAGAAACATCTTGTAGTTACTGTTTAGTTGTAAAATGAGAAAGTTTGGGCGGTGCTCAGTATTTCCTCCACTGATCTCAACATGGCTGCCGGGTCACAAACTTTCTCATTTCAGAGCTACACTACAAGATGTTACTGAAAACATTTGATATAGAAATAAATAAGTAGAAGTGGGCATTACAGTAGCAGAATATTGATTAATATTTAATCAGTGCTGCCTAATTTGACAGTTTCATCGGAGTTCAGGAGTAATTGACAGCTGCCCAGAGACAGCAGGCTCCAGCTCTGCTCTGATTGGTAGTTTTCCTCCAGTCTGTGAAATCTTGCAGATGCCATTACTAGCATCGGAGGACACAGAGGTACATGATTTTTTTCAGATGTCTCAAAAACTACTGTCAGAATATAGTGACCGTTTTATGAAAATAGCTTTTTTTTTTAATCGTACTTGCTCCATTTCTACCCACTTTCTACACACACCGGCTTTGTTTGATTTTATAAAACATCACACAATTGAATCTTCGATCAGTGGACTAATTGGTTAACTGTTGAAGCTCTAAATTCATTACTACATATGCTGTTATTAATATACAGCGCACTAATGTTCAGAGTCAAGAGCCATGCCCTAAAATTTAAGCTTCGAGTTTTAAACAAGTCATAATGTGCTTGTCACCAAATATAATGCCATTTGAATCTCTGTCTATAATTTTTGACCTGCATGTTTTATATACAGTGATTCATTTTTTTGTTGACCACCACATAGTTTCTGTATGTGAACAAAATTATCTTTGGTATCATTTTTTCCCAACTGGAACTCAGTTACGTAACATTCATGGGTTTCTCCTGCAACTTGATTGGATGCTGTCGGATTGGTTCAAACAAAGTGGAGCTGGGAAATTAAGTGTTGACTTACTGGGAATGAACAGCTTTAACATGTTGATTCAGGAAATGATTAGATTCACTATACGTACCATATAATTTATTATTTGGGCTTGGGGAGAAGGTATCAAGTACTTTCAAGTCACGAGTCACTGGTGTTGAAGTCCAAGTTGAGTTGCAAGTCTTTTTTTTTTTTTTTTTTTTTTACTTTGTCAAGTCTAAAGTCATCAAATTGGTGACTCAAATCTGACTTGAATGCAAGTCATGTGACTCGAGTCCACACATCTGCAACACTAATCTAACTAATAATACTAATCTTTATAATGTTTTACAGTTAGCATACACAAAAATCATCAGTTTGCCGTTTTATACTAACAGGAAGTGATGCAATACATGCACTACTGTCTAACAATGCTGATAAAAGCAAAATGGTTTTCCAAGTATTTCATATGTTTTCACACCTGCCCTCCATTTCCTTTATGCATTATTTTGCAAAATAGAGCACAGCAACAGCACATTGCTTTTAGCATGCATACTGGATTTTTATACTTAATCATGTCACTTTTTCTAGCATGAACACGCATGTTCTTCCCATTATGACATATTTTAATATATATTTCCAAGAAATGTACCGCAAAGGACAAAGTAGAATCATAATCCTAAATGTTTCTAAAAACAATACTGAATCTCAACTAAATGTCTCTGGTGAAAATGGCTTCTACGACAACAAGCTGCTTTTTCATTCAAAGTGAATCTGATGTTCATCATCCAAAAGATGTTTTATGGAAATCACTGTTTTGACTGAGGCCAGCTGCTGGTGGACAATGGCAGAAAAAGAGATTATTTCATTGTTGTTTTGGTATTGATGGCAGTGATGCTCTCAGATGGCACATAAACACAGTGTCATGCTCTTTGTGTATGTCTCTGTTTCCATGCTCTGTTTTCTAGATGCAAGTACTTTTGAACAAGTCTCCATAACAAGGCATATTATTTGGGTTGTTGTTGAAACTTTGTGCAGTACACCAGATCATTTTCAACAATCTCCATTTCAGCCAGTTTCCTATTATTTCATCATGATATTATAAGTGCATTAGTGTTAATTGCTACTGAAGATATTAAAGATTTCACACAAATAAAATGTACTAAAAATAATCACAGTCATTTGCAGAACAACATACAGCATCACTGTGAAAATGTAAGGTTTGTTTTAAAAGAATAAACAATAGGGCAGCGGTGGGTAAATTCATGTCTGATTGTATGGACATTTGTGTGAATAACAATGTGATTACTGTATATGAAAACTACACTGTAAGTAGAAGTAATTCACATGATAAACAACCGGTTTGTCAGTGGTAAAAGCCTCATAGATGTGGGTCAGAAGGGGCCTGCTACACCCACAAGGAGGATATATCATAGATGCACATGGGTGATCACCGAAAGAAGGAATAAAAGAAGACAACAACGATCTCTCACCGATTATAACAAGAGTGAAAGCACATGTCAGGCGCTGTAGTATGCACAGCAGCAAAGCCCATTTGGGTTGGAGGTAGGGGCGATGGATGAGACACAAAACACAAGGTCTTCACCCAGGAAGCTGGGAGTTGCATCCCATGTGAAACCAACAACATGTAGTTGTCTTCACAACCTTAATTTTCACTTATAAAATGAACTTATTTCAAACAAAAACACCATCTTTCTCCCTAAACCGAACTCATGTTGCCTAAACCAAAGCCGTTCTCCATCCATCCATCGTCAACTGCTTATCCCGTTAAGGGTCGCGGGGGGGCTGGAGCTGATCCCAGCTGGCATTGGGTGAAGGCAGGGTTCACCCTGGACAGGTCGCCAGTCCATCGCAGGGCACATAGAGACAGACAACATATAGACAGACAACCATTCATGCTCACATCCACACCTACGGACAATTTAGAGTCATCAATTAACCTAAACAGCATGTCTTTGGACTGTGGGAGGAAGCCGGAGTACCCGGAGAAAACCCAGGCGGACCCCATGCCCACGGAGAACATGCAAACTCCACACAGAAGAGCCCCATGTCAGATTCGAACCTGTGAACCTCTTGCTGTGACGCGAGAGTGCTAACCACTGCACCACCGTGCAGCCCCCAAATCTGTTCTGTTTGCATTCAAAACGTAACGTTTTATTCAGTTTTACATGTTCGAACGTGTTTCGCTTTCACTTTTACAAAGTAGTTGGTGTAGCAGAAGGCCCCCTGCAGACCCACATCTATGAGGCTTATAACAATTGATAACGTACATTTAATGACTTGAAAACAGTGAAACTAGATGCGATGAATGTCTTGTTCTTTACTTATTATGAGCTATTTTAGTGAAAAGTTGACAAGCAGCAATGGGTAGAATATGATTAAAAAAAGCTTTTATGAAACAGGTAAACTGAAAAAAATCATGTACCTCTGTGTCCTCCGATGCTCCTGATGGCATCTGCAAGATCTTATAGGCCGGAGGTAAACAACCAATCAGAGCCAAGTGGGAGCCTGCTGTCTCTGAGCAGCTGTCAATCACCCGCAAACTTCGATCAAACGGTCAAACTAGACAGCGCTAATCAAATATGAATCAATATACTGTTACTGTAATGCCTATTTCTGTCCTTAAATATTTTCAGAAACATCTTGTAGTTACTGTTTAGCTGTAAAATGAGAAGGTTTGTGACCCGGCAGCCATGTTGAGATCAGTTGAGGAAAGCACCGCCCACCAGTCGGAGCAAACTTTCTAACTTTTTTTATTTTACAGCTAAACAGTAACTACAAGATGTTTCTGAAAACATTTGAGGTGAGACATAGTCATTACAGTAACAAAATATTGATTCATATTTGATCAGCGCTGCCTTGTTTGACCACAGATGCCTCTGTTGAATGAACAGCCAATAGAAACGCTCTCGCTCTCTCTCTCTGAAATGACCTGCGATTGGCCAAAGTCTCCCGTCACAGGCTACATTTTTTTAAAGCCTGAAAACAGAGCCAAGAGGAGGTGCAGAAGTCTAGTTTTCTCCCACAACACTTAAATTACAACATGCTGAAAGATTTTATGGCATTTTCGCTCAATGATGCCAAAAACACTCCTACTGCCTACTGCAGGTTTAAGTGTGATGAAAGGGCCCCAAACTGGACTTAAACTGGACCTTAGCTTAAAAGTTGCCTCAGATGGTCTTCACTACAGTTTTGATAATGATTTAAAGGACAGAAAAAGACTCAGCCCTCAATGCTATATGAGAGCTGCAGCACTAAATAAGATACTGCCACTTAGGAAAATAAGAGAGGTCGCATAGCTGGAGCCAAGATTGAACGTTGTGTCAGCACAGTGTGTTAAACCACACTCCCCGCTTGGCTGTTTCCTGTGTTGGTTCAACCAAGGTCTTGCAGAACTGCCCAACTTTCTTAAATGACTGTTTATGAAGCACAGAAACACCTCCACTGACCATCAGTAGCTATTCTCACACTAAGGCTGCATGAGGACATTTTTGCAAAACTCGCTCTGAATGAGGTCACAAGGCCCAAACCAATGCAATGCAAACCAAGGAATGGTCTCACCAGCAAGAAACTAGGACGAGGATTGTTTTTCTTTGCCATCTGCTGCACATTTCCATATCTACACAATAAAAGACACTAAGAGCCACTTCCACAAAAGAACAACACTCTATCTATGCAGAAGAAGTTTTTGTCTGAGGCTGATTTAAAGTAATTGTTTGAAGCAGATATGAAGCAGAGAGAAGCAAATGATGATTCTGACATTAATTGGTTACCTTGAAGGACTTCGCACATAATCATAATGGATGTGAAATTAAATACAATAGTGAGACGGCGAGCGACTGTCAGGTCGAGTACAGCTTTGATTTCTCCCTCGGAGCACAGATTTAAGTGCACCGCTATTCATCTCAAATGCGAATATTTGAAGACTGGAGGCTTCACTATTTGAGTTGCAAGGCAGTGGTGAAGAATGAATGATTCAGCTGTTGTTTGTGGGTAAACATGAAAGATTGCTCTGAACAAATGGATGACCGTCAACTTGAAGGGCAGAGGAGCGGCAGAAAAAAAGAGGGTTTGGAATAGCTCTCGCTCTGTCGTGGTATCTGTGAAAGCAAATATTAAAACTGCAGGAGGTTTGGAAAAAGAAAAGAACTGAACGAACATTTTCTGCTTAATATGTATAACAGCAAGGGTGTTTGCAGTAATTATATCTCATCTGCATCTGAGAATGAGTTAATCAAAACTGAATAAGTAGGTCTACTTAGTTTAATGAATGGAGCCTCTAATTCCCCAAATGTTATGTGATCAGTTTTAAATATCTGGATACCTCATCATATAAATATGTGGATGCCTTACACCAGTGGTTTCCAACCTTTTTGGCTTGTGATTCACTGGAATAAAAAAATATATACCAACTTATAAACCATCATCAGGGAGCTTAGAAGTAAAAGAAGTGGAAAAAGAGGTCAGAAACAATAACTACAATTTGGTATAGCACGAATGTTTTTGGTCCAGAATGAAATATCTAAACAACTATAGGAAAGATTGTCATAAAAACATTCATGGTGCCTAGATGATGAACCCTAATGTCTTTGGTGATATCACCTGACTTTTCCACTACTTCCTTCATGAGGATGACAAACCATGCTGGGAACCATTGCCTCAACTATGGATGCTGATTTAATAATGTCCCCCCCCAAAATATATTTTGCCAACATTATTAATGGCAAACTTATAATGATATTGTGGATATTTCATGTTACATATATATATATATATATATATGCATATAACATGCATATTACAAACCATTGCTTTATTCTTCCTCTTCTTCACTGTGTCGCTCAAGGAGAAGAGCATAAACTGCTTCAATTCAATTCATGCCAAAAGCAAGCAGCATTTTGCTATAACATTCTCAAAGGTCTTTGTTCGTGCTTTTTTGGTTAAACAGATGGATGCTTGAAAGCTCCTCTGAAAGACTCGTGGGTATCCACAGAACCCATTTTCATTCACATATCTTGAGGTCAAGGGACCCCTTTGAAAATGACCATGACAGTTTTTCCTCACCAAAATTTAGCTTAAGTTTGGAGCATTATTAAGCCTCCTCCCTGACAAGCTTGTATAAGATAAGATAAGATGAACCTTTATTAATCCCCGGAGGGAAATTCGGATGTCTTAGCAGCATCAGCAACAGTACAGATAAATACAGTACAGTAAAAAGTAAAAGAATGACAAAAAGTATGACATGGTTGGTACCAATGGATTTCTTGGTTTTTCTAGTTTCTTCACTCTAACTACTCACTAAATTTAAAATTGGATGTGCTACAACCTAAAAATTGCAAGTTGCATTAGTGCCTTAAAAGAAATCAGTGCTGTTAAAATGAATTTGCATTAACATGTTATTATTGTGCTGTTTGTGATTATCTGTGAGGCTGTTGAATAGTGCTGTTGTGTGTGTTTGTTTGTGGGCAGTGAGATGATGCCAGGCAGGGCATTCATGTGTTCATGATGTTTTCACCGTTTGGTTCCCAGAATAAAACAAAAAGGTAGGAGCCAGGCATTTTACTGTAAAAAGGATGTTTCTGTTTTTTTTATGCCATTTGGTATCCTCTGGGGCTGCATGGTGGTGCAGTGGTTAGCACAGACGCCTAACAGCAAGAGGGTCACAGGTTCGAAGCTGGCTGCATGTTCTCCTCGTGTTAGCGTGGGTTTTCTCCGGGTTCTCTGGCTTCCTCCCACAGTCCAAAGGTTAATTGATGACTCTAAATTGCCCATTGGTGTGAATGTGTGCATGAATGGTTGTCTGTCTCCATGTGAGATGGACTGGCGGCCTGTCCAGGGTGAACCCCGCTTTCTCCCAATGCCAGCTGGGATCAGCTCCGGCCCCCCTGCGACCCCTGAGCAGATATGGATGGATGGGGTTGTAGTGTTTGAGGTCTGGATTCATAAACATTTTCTTGGGACTGCCATTTTTCACCATCTTGTTTTTTTGCAACACAAAGTGACCAGAGAGGGTGGAGCTAAATATAACTGAATGGTGAATGAGACATTTTTAGGCGACCAAAATGTTACAATTCGTGAACTGAAAACACACTGTGAACGGGTTAAAGGTGTAAGACGAAAATTCAGACAACTTCCAGACCGGACAACACCATGACCTATCAGTCACAAGGTAGCCACGCCCTAAAGCATCCCCTGCCTTATGGTTTATTTGACTCTACATGGGACCATAATTTACTAAATGAACATCATGCTGTGTTGAAGAAGACTTGAAACTAGTGATTGAGAACATAAACTCATAAACACTGTTTACAATGTTTACTGCACTAATAAATCAAGTGAGAAGGATGGTTATTTTTGGACAACTTTTTGCAACGAGAGAAGTCACCCCCGATGATTATTAGAAGTAATGCAAGCGTATGGTATTTCTGCAATGATTTATCAAAACTTTATAATTCAAATCTCTCCAGACTGATCTCCATGGCTGCTCATCCTTAAGATATTTGTAATTTTATCTTTTGAAAAACGCCATTCATCGCCTCACTTTTTTCATGTGGAGGATGAGATTTGCACTACTTTGGGTCATGATGTGGTGTCCTTTTCAGCTCACATGGATCTGGTTTTAGAACTGCCATATTATTTATCCCCGGCGGTCTTAACTACAAACATGCCCTTGCTTTCACTGTAGCATGTCCTTTTGTGCTGTCATTGCAGAGCTGATAAAACTCTCCTCCCATCTATCTCTGCTTCCCCCTTGTCACCATTTAAGAGCCAAACCAGGTAAATGCGAGCACTTCTTCTTTAGTCACCAAGGCAAGTTCAATCTCATGCCAACAGGGCAAAATGAGTCATTTTGTTCCCATTTTGAGCCATGGCAACAGCTTTCATTGAGCCATCCCAGCTGTGCTTCTCAAGGCAACACTCACTGTCCGTCTGTCATTATCCTGTCCATTAGTGCTTTTTGCCATTGTCATTTGGATTTCAGGCCTTTTTTTTAACAGCTGACTCCCGTGTGGTGCCCTTGATGTACCCCATAAAGACAAATTAGCTACAGCACCCTGAGGTCTTTAACACTTTATGCACAGATTGTGACTGACCATGTGAAATAGTCTCAAGTACTAAAAGCTGTGGATTTGGAAAATGAAAAGTTTTCTCTTCTGACTGTAATGCACAAAGAATGAAGGAATAAAAACAGTGAATTGCTTGATAGTCTAATTTAGTATCCTTTAAAGCAAGAACATACTGTGTCTCTCAGCTTTCACCGTCACATTAAAACCACTTTGTTCTCCCATAAAAACTCAGAGGGCGACTTATCTTATGAATTGCATGACACAGCTTTTTTTGTGGCACCATGATGCAATCGTGTTTCCTGGCTCAGAAATAGGGATTGTTTTATAATCCTCTTTGGAACAACGTAACCATTGTGTTCCCTAAAAGCAGGACGTACACCGACACACCGAGCACCAACGTGATATGACCTCACTGCATCAGCGTGGTCTTCTGTAAAATATTCTCGACACTGTCACTAGTCACTACCCAACGACGGAGAAACCACTTCTGACTGCAGTTTTTCTGGCTATTTTCTCGTCTCAGTGAGTCCAATCTTACCTCAAAAGTTTTTGGACACTTTTTATGACGCTACTGAGGCCCAATGTGACTTTATTTATGTGATTTTTGCATGCGTTCGATACATTCAGTATCCCATTGGTCTATTTTTTTTTTAAATAAATTGACCTCATCTACAGATGCAAGAACTGCTCATCCTCATTAAAGCACCCACACTGAATGTGCAAAACGTCAGGGATAATAACTCTTTTTTTATACAGGACAAATACAAGTTAAATACAATATTCTGTCAATGACTCTCTTTTAGGGCTGTCAGTTGATTCAAATATATAATTATGATTAATCACGCATTTTTTATCTATTCAAAATCTTAAGGACCTTAAAGGAAGATTTGTATTATTTATTTACTAAAGTTTCAATACTCTTATCAACATGGGAGTGGGCATAAACTGTACAGGTATGCTTGCTTTATGCGAATGTATGAGTATATTTATTTTTGGAAATCAGATGTCAAGGGACCCCTTTGAAAATGGCAATGACAGTTTTTCTTTGCCAAAATTTAGCACAAGTTTGGAGCATTATCTAGCCTCCTTAAGGACAAGCTAGTTTGACATGGTTGGTACCAATGGATTTCTTGGGCTTTTCACTTTCATATGATGGCAGGACCTTCAATCTAGCTTTAAAACTGAGACTACTGCTACAACTTCCATAAGATCGACTGCATTAATGCATTAAAGAAATCAGTTGCGTTAAAATGAATTTGGGTCAACATGTTATCATATGAACTTTGACAGTCGTTTATTGACTACGGATTTTGGATTACGGACATTGGACTATCTGTTGACACCTTCGGCTTGACCATTGCCTGGATTAACGACGTGATTTACGGAAACTCACGGAAAGAACGGAGCCAGTCGGATAGTTGACAAACTAGCTAGCGGGCGGCTAGGGAAACAACTGACGCTACCTCGCATTGCCCAGCAAAATGGGTCCGAAGAAGGCGCTGACAGCCGAGGATGGCGATGATATTAAGAAGTCTCTGGACTGGGCCCGGTGAGCAAGATGTCAGCCGGTGAGCAAGATGTCAGCTCTGTAGAGCAACAGGTGTCTGCTTTCATCCAGTCAAAAGGGATTGAAATGGACTGTAAGAGCATTGAGGCATGCCACCTTCTACCTCGAAGAAATGACAGCGGCAAACAAGCCGTAATCATGAAATCTGTCAACAGAAAAAAATAAAAACGCGCTGCTAAAACAAGGAAACTGAAAGGCTCAAACGTATTCATTAACGAGCATCTAACCAAACACAACGCCGATATCGCCAGAATAGCGTGAGAAAACAGGGAAAAATTCAGCAGACATGGTAAACTGCAAAGTGTTCATCAAACTAAACGGGACACCAGAGCAAGCCAAAGTCCTGGTCATCAGGAACATCGAGGAACTGGCCAAATATGAATGAGCTACTATCCGGATTGCAAGGTATAATAACTCATCCAAGACACCACCATGACTCACTCATCTACACCTGGAGACAATAGCAATATTACTCAAAGGATTGCTGATCACAGAAAACTGGAGCTGCAAACATTTCAATACACTGACCATAATCTACTGGACTTGGAGCATGATATAGACCCAGACAATAATTTCTTCTCTAACATCAATGACAACTGCTGCTATTACACAGATGAACAGTACAACCAGACCATTAAGACGGACAGCAAATTAGCAATAATCCATTTCAATAGCAGAAGCCTCTATGCTAACTTCAATAACATCAAGGAATATTTAAGGCAGTTTACAAAACCATTCAAAATAATAGCTATAACAGAAACCTGGATCAATGCAGATAAAGGAATGGATTTTCAATTAGATGGATATGAATTCAACTGTGTGAAAAGGAGGAACAAGAGTGGAGGAGGTGTGGCTATATATATGTGGAAAATGACTTACATTATAAATTAGTAGAAAATATGACGGCTGTGATTGATTGTTAGAATGTATAACAATTGAAATATGTGAAGAAAAAAGCAAAAATGTATTAATCAGCTGTATATACAGAGCACCTGGCTCTAGTGTATTCAAGGACTGGATGGGGGAAACCTTTTCAAAAATCAATCAAAAAGTTGTTTTCATCTGTGGTGACTGGAATATTGATCTGCTCAATCCAAACAAGCACCAAATGACTGATGAATTTATTAATACAATGTACAGCATGTGTCTATATCCAAAAATCACCAGACCTAGTGGAATAACATCCCATTGTGCTACTTTAATTGATAACATATTTACCAATGACATTGAAAATAATACAGGGAGTGGACTATTAATCAATGATATTAGTGACCACCTACCGGTTTTTACTGTCTATAATAACAGTCAGCAGAGGAAGCAGCCAGAGGAAAAACTAAAATACAGACGAGTGAGGACAGAGGAAACTATGAACGCATTCAAGAATGATTTACTGGCACAAAATTGGGAAAAGGTATGTAATGACAGTGACATTGACAGAGCATATGAAACCTTTTTAAACATATTCACTTCTTTATATGATATAAACTGTCCAGTCAAACAATATCACAGTAAACAGAAATACAAAGACTGACCATGGTTCACGAAAGGATTACAGAATGGCTGCAAAAAGAAAAACACATTATATAAAGAATTCATAAAACAAAAAGAGTAAAGAGGCAGAAAATAAATATAAAAGATATAAGAATAAGTTAACAAATATTATAAGGGTATGTAGGAAGGAATACTATGGTAAAATATTATATAATAACAGAAACAATATTAAAGGATTATGGGACTTATTAAACAGTATTATTAAAAATAGTGCTAAACAACAGTGCTACCCTCAATATCTTATTGATAAAGACATTAAAAAGGACAATATGGAGGATGTGGTCAACAGCTTTAATAATTTTTTTGTAAATGTCGGGCCAAACCTAGCAGAAAAAATTCCAGTCCCACTGTTATCTGAAGTTGAATGTTAACCTTATTGAGAGAAATACTAGTTCAATGTTCCTCACAAAAGTGGAAGAAAATGAAATTATAGATATTGTGAATACATGTAAAGGTAAAAGATCTACCGATGCAAATGAAATTGATATGAAAGTTGTAAAAAAAGGTCATTGAGGAGATTTCACAACCACTGACATACATCTGTAACTTATCCTTCCAAACTGGTAAATTTCCTAAGAAAATGAAAATAGCTAAAGTTGTGCCTCTATATAAAACTGGGAATAGACATCACTTCACAAATTACAGGCCTGTGTCTTTACTTCCGCAATTCTCCAAAATTTTAGAAAAAGCTTTCAACAACAGATTAGACAAGTTCATAAATAAACATAAAATACTCTCTGACAGTCAATATGGATTTGGACCAAACAGCTCAACATCACTGGCTTTAATAGAATCAGTTGAGGAAATCACTAACGCTACACATCACAAACTGCATTCAGTTGGAATATTCATAGACCTTAAAAAAGCTTTCAACACTATCAATCATGACATATTAATCAGTAAACTGGAACGGTATGGGATCAGGGGGTTAGTATCGCACTGGGTGAAAAGCTATCTAAGCAACAGGAAGCAATTTGTGAAGATGGGAGAATATTCATCGTCATGCTTGGACATTGCTTGTGGCGTCCCCCAGGGGTCAGTATTGGGGCCGGAATTATTTATAATCTATGAGATTTGTAAAGTCTCAGAAATATTAAAATTAGTGTTATTTGCAGATGACACTAATATTTTTTGCTCTGGGGGGGATTTACAGGAACTAAAGGGGAGGATAACAACTGAAATGTGCAAACTGAAAACATGGTTTGACAGAAACAAATTATCATTAAACTTATGCAAAACCAAATTCATGTTATTCAGCAACAGCGAAAGGAATTCACAAATACAGATACAAGTGGATGGGGTTAATATTGAAAAAGTAAACGAAAATATATTTCTTGGGGTGATAATTGACGACAAAATTAACTGGAAGTCTCAGATAAAACATATCCAAAGCAAACTGTCAAGAAGCATTTCAGTTCTGAGTAAAGCAAAACACATTCTGGACCACAGATCACTCCACATCCTTTACTGTTCACTCATCTTACCTTACTTACTTTACTGTGCTGAGGTCTGGGGCAACACTTACAAATGTACAACACAATCACTATCCATACTGCAAAAAAAGAGCCATAAGGATAATTTATAATGCAGGTTATAGAGATCACACTAATACACTATTCTTAAAATCTAGAACATTAAAATTCACTGACTTGGTTAATTTTCAAACAGCACAATTCATGTCCAAAGCAATACATAATCTACTTCCTGGTAACATTCAAAAACTATTTTTTAACAGAGAGGGGGGTTATAATCTGAGGGGGGATTTCATTTTCAAGCAAAAGAAGGCACGTACAACATTAAAAACGTTTTGTATTTCTGTTTGTGGAGTGAAGTTGTGGAACCGGTTGGATGTGGGGCTCAAGCAATGTCCAAGTACGACCCAGTTTAAAAAGAGGTATAAGCACATGGTTTTCACCAGGTACAGGGAGGAAGAAGGGATTTAACAATCGGGTGTTTTTCATATATTATTTAAATATTTGTTAGTTAATTTATTTAACAATTCTTTATTTTTTTTCTATAATTGTGTGTATGTGTATATATGTATGTGTGTGTATATAGGGGCATATATATATGTGTATATGGGTATGTATGTAAGGGGGTAGGTCAAAATAAGCTTATGCTTCATCCTACTCCTTTTCGGGCATGATGGGTTAATATATAATTATATTATATATATATATATATTTGGGGGTGGCAGTAGCTCAGTCTGTAGGGAGTTGGCTTGGGAACCGGAGGGTCACCGGTTCAAGTCCCGACATGGACCAAGAACTGAGCGTGAACTGGTAGCTGGAGAGGTGCCAGTTTACCTCTTGGGCACTGCCGAGGTGCCCCTGAGCAAGGCACCAAACCCCCAACTGCTCAGGGCGCTTGTCAGGAGCAGCCCCCTCACTCTGACACCTCTCCAATTGTTGCATGTATATGGACCTGTTTGTGCATGTGTGTGTATAAGTTAACAGAGTGAAAAAATTGAATTTCCCCTAGCGGGACTAATAAAGGACTATCTTCTTCTTCTTCTTCTATTTTGACTATTGTTATCTTTGCTTTGATTATTCTCACTGGTTTGTTCTTTTTCATTTTTTTTGTTCAATCTACTTGTAGTATTACTCAATCATTTTCAAAATAAATCATTCATTCATTCATTCAGCCCTACTATCTTTATTATTATTATTTTTTTAATAAAAAAGCTTTAAATTGAAGATGCAGATAAAGAGGAGCAGACGAGTACTGCAGTGTCATAAAGATGCCCCTCATATCTTAAACACTGATTGTACATTAAAACATTGATCTGAGCAGCTGCATGAATAAAGCGCCTTCATGTGACTTTTTTTTGTGATGGAGTCATTGTTGTTCTTTTTAGCTTCATTATACAGTGTTATAATTATAATGAACATGATGGGGAGTTTAAAATATTCATGAGAACTTTCATGTTGCAAGAGCATGCCATCAGTGCATTGGCATAATACATCTGTTGGCTTTAAAGTTAGTGAACACAATGTTCACAGTAACACATGCTGATAGTCGTATCACAGAGAACTCATTAAACACACTGTGTCTGTGTGCCTGTGTAATAGTCTGATACGGGAGTCGCATTTTCCTACCAGAAAATGACATGCATCACTGTCAAGACTAACTCCTCTAAGAGTGTTAAATCTAAATGAACTGTATTTCTGAAGTAGCCTACTGCACTGGGTTTTCATTGAATAGCACGTTGCAATTGCATATTGGGGACACCCAGTACTTTATTCTTACCTAGTTTAGTATTCTTAAGGGCATATACAGTAGATAGTCTATATTAGATAAAACAATAAAACACAGGTGAAGTTGATAACATGACATACATTACTGTGTGTGGGGGAGGCAATAACTACAGTTTGAGACAAAACGGCCAAAATTTTTACAAGTTTTAAATGTGATTTGAACATCTTGGCTATTCAAATATGATATAATAAGCTTTTCCTTCAGGTTCATGTGGTGGGTCCGTTATTTGACCTTAGTCCAATGATTGCAGGCTGACTGAGGGACAATGTCAATGTACTCTAAGGCTTTTCCATGTTGTGCCTCTTATGTAATTAAAGAGGACCTATTATACTTTCGTGCTTTTCCCTTTCCTTTAGTGTGCTATACTGTTTTTTGTGCATGTGAAAGATCTGCAAATGTTACAAAGCCCAAAGTCCACGCTACAGGGAGTTAATCTCCCCTGACAGAAACACTGCTCCTGAATTGCCTGAAATGTCTAGCTTGAAGTCCTTCCTTTTCTTCTGTAACATGTTGATGTCACCAAGTAACCAATTTGCATAATACCTGCCTAGTGGTTAGTTTGGTACGCCCTCGAACAAAGCAAGTTAGAGTGGAGCTGGAGCTGAGTCCAATGAGTTTAGTTTGGTTGACCAAGTAACCCAAAACCAAACAACCCAAAATACATGTATGCACCTGAAATTCAGCATTTGTCGTCTTTACTGTTTAAAGAGGCTAAATCTAGCCTATAGTGTCGTGATATCACAGATAAAACATCAATCATATCACATACAGTATCTCTAACAAACTCATGCATTACAAATAATTTCCATATTGTCTGACATGGGACACTTGAGTCTGCATCAGTGAATATCTGGGCCTGTGCATCTGCAGGAAGGTACAGAAAATAGGCCACACACCATCTGACACATCACCGACACCATACTGAGCTCGTTATAGGCTCATTTAGTGGTATCCATATGTACTAATTAGGTCATCTTAACCCCGGTGAGGACAGGAGAGTGCACAGTGGCAGAGCGGTGAAGTGTGGCTCTCATTCTCCACTTCATGGTTGCCCTCCAGTCGTGCAGCCAAGCGGGAGTTGGGCAGGCCAACACAAAAGAGTGTGATGTAAGAGCTATACAA